>CM046965.1:66124723-67324723 GCA_025698475.1 Gossypium anomalum
TTAAATTGTAAGTATGATTTATGGTATAATTTGTGTGATGGAATGGTCTTGAGATTTGGCTTGATTAAATGGGTAAAAGGCTAAGTGTATTAAAGATGATGTAATGGTTATTTCTGTTTATGGGAAGTAAATATAAAATGATGGTTATGTCTGCTTTATGATTTGATAATGGTGATTAAATCTGTAGTTAAGTGTTTAGATATATATATATTAATAATGAATTTAGTTGTACTTGCTATAGCAGAAATATGCAATGCTATAGGTATTTGATTATTAGATATGGTTATTTTAAGTTGATTTGTAATGGTATGATTGCATTGATGAATTGGTTTAGAAATGGTGGATAGTATGTACATGAATATTAGGATAGGGCTTTAAGTTCATATGGATAAGTATGCAATATAGGTATTTGGTATGTATATATATTGTTGATGTCGTATGCATTGGTCATTTTTTTTATGATTTGTAATGGTAAAAATAAATTTGTATCACTTTGTGTTATTTATATAAGTGGCTGTATGTTCGGCCATGGTAATTGGCTATCTAGGTTCCATTTACAATGGCAAGTAATGTGAATTCTTGTTTGTGCATGTGAATTAGGTATTAGTGAAATAAACATAAAAGTTAGTCATGGTATATTTCATAAACACATTATGCACTGAAGTTAAACGATTATCAACTGTGACTAAGTAATGTTGAATAAGTAATGAAACAAATTCATTTGTTTTAATTAAGCTTATGAGCAAAGAGGATCTAAATCAGATAAGGGAAAAGAGAAAGCTGTCGAGTAGCCTATCCGCAGTTGCTCAAATAAATAAAGTAAGTTCTTAAGTAATTGAGTTTGATTCCTTTGTAAGTTTTAAGTTTTTAAAACGGGATGAATATGAATTATATATATCGTTTAAGGTCAATGACTTTTCTAAATGACGGCATACATGATATTATGTTTTAAATATGTGAATGAGAACTTTACAGAGTAAATTGTATAAATCTGCAAAGGACAGTAGCAGTAGCGTGTTTTGGAAAAATTACCATAAATTGTGGGAGTTGAGTTAAAGGCTGAATAAATTATGTAATTAAAGCTTGATGCGTCTAGTTTCGTATAAAAGAAATCTTGTAAGTAAAGGGGTTGCCAATAATGAGATTTTCAAAGTTGTGTGAGACAGAGTCAGAATGGCCTGAAATCCCCTGTTTAGTATTTGGAAAATCATTATAAATTTTACAAAAATGATTATAAGATAAAATTATATGCTTAAACTCCTTAATGAGTCTAGTTTCAAACAAAATAAACAAAAACATATTTTGAATTCTGTACAGTGAGAAATTAAATTCTTAGTGAAGAGTAGTCAGAGTAGTCAAGCAGTAAAATAGGGAAACTTTAAAAAAATCTGGTATTGATTGGCCAAACCAAAAATTCTGAAAATTTTGTGGATAGAGGATATATGAGTCTATTTTCATGGAAAATTAACGGCACATAATTTGGAATTTGGTAGCCCCAATTACAAATAATTTAACGACTGTTGCTCAGGAAAACAACTTGTAGAGAATTTGTGGTTATGTTGTAAACATGGATAAAACTTGTTTTAGTTGCTCATAAGCTATTGATTAAACCCATACGTGAATTCTAAATTGTGATATTATAAAATGATATATGAGTGTTAGATGGATCTTTGATATTAAAATTTGTGAAATTGTAAGTTTATAAGTATTGAATATGAAATGATAGTATGGCATGAAATTGAATTATTCATTGGAAAATGATAGATGTAGATTCAGCCAAGACAAAGTGTATACATGAAAGTATATGTGGTATGTGAAGTATATTTGGATAATTGTGATGTGAATACATGAAAATTATTATTTTGATTTAGGATTTTATGTGATGAATGTGAATGTGTATATATGAGATAAGGCCGAATGGCAAATGTGATGAATGTGAACATGCATATATGTGATAAGGTCGAATGGCCAATGTGATGAATGTGAACATGCATATATGTGATAAGGCCGAATGGCCAATGTGATGAATGTGAACATGTATGTATGTGATAAGCGAGAATGGCCAATGTGATGAACGTGGAAGTGTATATATGTGGTAAAGCGGGAATGGCTAATGCGAAATGTGTATGAGATGGATATGAGGTAAAGCCGAATGGCTATCACGAAATGTGTATGAGATGGATATGAGGTAAAGCCGAGATGGCTAATGCGAAAACGTGTATGAGATGGATATGTGGTAAAGCCAAATGGCTAATGTGAGATATGTATGAGATGTGTATATATATATTGTGGCCAAATGACAAACTTACTAAGCATTGTAATGCTTACTCCATTTACTTTGTTTCTCTGTTTTATAGATCTCATTTGGAAGCTACAGAGGCTCGGGGATCGCAAATGACAACTAGTCACACTATCACTATCCAACGCTTGTTCTTGTTATGTTTTGAATTATTTTATGGCATGTATAGAATAGACCAGTGGCCAGAAGAATATTTTTGGTTAATGTATATAAGCCATGCGAAAATGGCATCTTTTGAATGTGTACTTATAGAAGTTTAAATTGTATCACGATTGTCTTTAGTATTTATCTAAAGGAATGTTGAAAAAAATTTATTGTTCCGATATGAGTTTCAAGTCAGTAATGCCCCCTTCACCTATTACGCGACGGATACAGGATAGGGTGTTACATTTTATTTGGTATCGAGCCACAATTTAGTCGATTCTAAGACTAACGTAGTACGCGTGTGAGTCTATTTATACATGCCATAAAGTGATAAAATTATAGTGTGATGATTTTTGGTATTAAAATGTGTTTGTTGTATTGTAATGAATCTTGATCCCGATCGAGTTTGTAGCAAGCTTACGACTATGAGAATTTGCGATATAACCTCACTTGGACATGCTCGAATTATTAAGTTGATGAGTGTACGTATCATGTACTAGTATTTGAATTTTGATTTGGATTGAATTATAAGGGTATAAGTGATGCAATTTTGAAAGAGTGTTATGACTATAAATGTGATCTTTGCATGTGGCTATGGGCCCGAAAGTTGAATGGTCGATAAGCATGTTGTGTTTGTATTCAAGTAATGTAAATGATATACTAATGTGTATTATTATATATGTATATATACATGAAAATTGAGAGTTATATATATCAGGGCTAAGTCGAAGAGCATTCGTGCTAGTGATATATCCGGGCTAAGTCGAAGAGTATTCGTGCTAGTGATGTATCCGGGCTAAGTCGAAGAGCATTCGTGCTAGTGATATATCGGGCGAAGTCCCAAAGAGCATTCGTGCTAGTGATATATCCGGGCTAAGCCCGAAGAGCATTCGTGCTAGTGATGTATCCGGGCTAAGTCCCGAAGAGCATTCGTGCTAGTGATGTATCGGGCTAAGTCCGAAGAGCATTCGTGCTAGTGATGTATCGGGCTAAGTCCGAAGAGCATTCGTGCTAGTGATATATCTCGGGCTAAGTTTGAAGAGCATTCGTGCTAGTGATATATCGGGCTAAACCTCGAAGGCATTCATCTTTGGAATTATGAGGCCTTTGTGTGCAAGTTCTTCAACCGAGCACTCACGTATGCGGATCGGACTTGAGGCACTATGTGTGCGAGTTCTTCAATCGAGCACTATGTGTGCGAGATTGGTAATTGAGGCACTACGTGTGCGGAGTTCTTTAATCGAGAGCTATGTGTGCGAAATCGATCGATGGAGCTTTGTGTATGCGAAGTGTGTTTCATGTATGACCTCGTGTAATGGGGCGATGGCATTGATATGTAATAGTAAGTAAGACCTAAAGAGAAAATTCGTTAAACGGACTAAACAATGGTGAACTAATTAGAGTCGGAGATTAAACAACATTGTGCTAAATTGGTAATGAAATAAGTTCGAGACATTAAATTGACAAGGTATGTGATATGTATATACATTATAAATGCGAGATTCTCGGTATATGCAGTTATATGTGCTATTGTGAATAAACACTATTTTGTTAATCATGTTCAAGAAATTATTTTGACTAAGTTTCGACATTTGAAAGTTGGTAAGAATGTCTGATGAATGGTGATAATTTTGGATATATGAGTTATGTGCTAGAATAAATCTCATGCCAGTATATTATATTAGGCTTTATGCTTATTCGACTGTATACGGGTAACGTTAACTATGGAAGAATGTGCTAAATGAAATAAATGTTCAGGTACGTGGAAGTTGATTTTTCCTTTGGAAATAAGTTAAGTTAAATATTGATTCAAGATGTTAACATAATCTCGTATCAGCTTATATATGTTGCTGAATTGAGAATTTAAAACCTTCAGCTACTGTATCAGTGGTTACTTGAAATAGCCAAAGATAACGGATAGTATTAAATTCTTATTGATAGTGTTTTATTGATGAATGGGCGTGTGAAAGATTATCTAAGTTACATGTATAAAAAAAATATTTTCATAAGATGTTAAATGAGATTTGTCATGAACCAAATGAATATATATATATATATTTGAGTTATTCGGGCCTTGTGCCTAGTAGGTTTGGGACCAGGTGAAGTGTATACTAGGTGATAGCCTAATTAGTTGATAGTCATCGAGTTTATTTGGACTTTGGGTTAAGTAGGCTCGAACTTGTGTGTGGGGTTTGAGCCTATACCTAAGTAGGTCTGACCGATGAGTAAATTGTGTTATACCTATGTGTGTTATTACCGAAATGAAAAGTAAGTGAGTAAATGTCAATTTTGTGGATCTCTGTGATTTATTATGATCAAACTAAGAAAGTTTTGTTAGTTAAATCATCAAGCGTAAGTTCGGAGTTGAGGAAACTAGGTGGGATCTAGAGAACTCAACGAGAGAAAGTTACCCTATCCTATTTGCGGTAAGATTTTCAGGGATGAAAATCCCTAAAGGAAGGAGAGTTGTGTGATCCTAAGTAGACCCTAGTCGAAAAGTGGTTTGAGGACCACGAAACCGAGTTTATAAATAATTGAAAGTTATATTCTATGTTCATGAGGTGAGTAAATGCATGTGTAAAAATTTCAAGCATTAATTTTGCCATTTGTATGTGAAATTTTGAAAGCAGGACTTATGTGAAACATTGGTAAAATAGGTTAGGTAAATATATAAAGTGATCTAATAGAGCATGTATTCAAAAATGTGGGCTTGCATGTCAAATTACCCACTTTTGAGATGGTGGTCGGTCATGATATGGTGTTTTATATATAATATGTGTTGTGATTTAAGATATTATATTACAAATGAATTAATAAAAGAAAAAAAAAAAGAGATATTAGATAATAGTTAGTGGGAGGAGAAACCAAAGTTGGTTCATCCTTGTCTTCCATTCTTAGTAGCCTAAAGGGAGGGAGAAGAAAGTTTGGTAGCTTTAATTTTTGGCTTAGAAGATGGCTAGGATGAGGTATGTATTGAATGATTCTTGAAAATCTATGCATGTTTGAGATGATTAGCTCAAACTCTACTTATCACATGGATTAAACTTAGAATTTTAAGGTTTGAGATTAGGTCAATAAGCTTGAAACTCATAGTAGTTTGTTTTGGTAAGCTTGGTATACGGATGATAGATGTGTTTTGGTTTTGGTTTGATAATGATGTTAATGATGGTGATTTTCGGTCATGTATTAACTTAAATTGTAAGTATGATTTATGGTATAATTTGTGTGATGGAATGGTCTTGAGATTTGGCTTGATTAAATGGGTAAAAGGCTAAGTGTATTAAAGATGATGTAATGGTTATTTCGGTTTATGGGAAGTAAATATAAATGATGGTTATAATTTGTTTTATGATTTGATAATGGTGATTAAATCTTGTAGTTAAGTGTTTAGATATATATATATTAATAATGAATTTAGTTGTACTTGCTATGTGAGAAATATGCAATGCTATAGGTATTTGATTATTAGATATGGTTATTTTAAGTTGATTTGTAATGATATGATTGCATTGATGAATTGGTTTAGAAATGGTGGATAGTATGTACATGAATATTAGGATAGGGCTTTAAGTTCATATTGATAAGTATGCAATATAGGTATTTGGTATGTATATATATTGTTGATGTCGTATGCATTGGTCATTTTTTTATGATTTGTAATTGTAAAAATAAATTTGTATCACTTTGTGTTATTTATATAAGTGGCTGTATGTTCGCCATGGTAATTGGCTATCTAGGTTCCATTTACAATGGCAAGTAATGTGAATTCTTGTTTGTGCATGTGAATTAGGTATTAGTGAAATAAACATAAAAGTTAGTCATGGTATATTTCATAAACACATTATGCCTTTGAAGTTATACGATTATCAAGCTGTGACTATTAAAGAAGTAATGTTGAATAAGTAATGAAACAAATTCATTTGTTTTAATTAAGCTTATGAGCAAAGAGGATCTAAATCGGATATAGGGAAAGAGAAAGGTCATGTCGAGTAGCCTATCCATGATTGCTCAAATAAATAAAGTAAGTTCTTAAGTAATTGAGTTTGATTCCTTTGTAAGTTTTAAGTTTTAAAACGGGATGAATATGAATTATATATATACGTTAAGGTCAATGACTTTTCTAAATGACGGCATACATGATATTATGTTTTAAATATGTGAATGAGAACTTTACAGAGTAAATTGTATAAATCTGCAAAGGACAGTAGCAGTAGCGTGTTTTGGAAAAATTACCATAAATTGTGGGAGTTGAGTTAAAGGCTGAATAAATTATGTGATTAAAGCTTGATGCGTCTAGTTTCGTATAAAAGAAATCGTGTAAGTAAAGGGGTTGCCAATAATGAGATTTTCAAAGTTGTGTGAGTCAGAGTCAGAATGGCTCCGAAATCCCCTGTTTAGTATTTGGAAAATCATTATAAATTGTACAAAAATGATTATCAGATAAAATTATATGCTTAAACTCCTTAATGAGTCTAGTTTCAAATAAAATAAACGAAAACATATTTTGAATTCTGTACGATGAGAAATTAAATTCTTAGTGAAGAGTAGTCAGAGTAGTCAAGCAGTAAAATAGGGGAAACGTTAAAAAAAATCTGGTATTGATTGGCCAAACCAAAAATTCTGAAAATTTTGTGGATAGACGATATACGAGTCTATTTTCATGGAAAATTAACGGCACATAATTTGGAATTTGGTAGCCCCAATTACAAATAATTTAACGACTGTTGCTCAGGAAAACAGCTTTTAGAGAATTTGTGTTTATGTTGTAAACATGGATAAAACTTGTTTTAGTTGCTCATAAGCTATTGATTAAACCCATACGTGAATTCTAAATTGTGATATTATAAAATGATATATGAGTGTTAGATGGATCTTTGATATTAAAATTTGTGAAATTGTAAGTTTATAAGTATTCGAATATGAAATGATAGTATGGCATGAAATTGAATTATTCATTGGAAAATGATAGATGTAGATTCAGCCAAGACAAAGTGTATACATGAAAGTATATGTGGTATGTGAAGTATATTTGGATAATTGTGATGTGAATACATGAAAATTATTATTTTGATTTAGGATTTTATGTGATGAATGTGAATGTGTATATATGAGATAAGGCCGAATGGCAAATGTGATGAATGTGAACATGCATATATGTGATAAGGCCGAATGGCCAATGTGATGAATGTGAACATGCATATATGTGATAAGGCCGAATGGCCAATGTGATGAATGTGAACATGCATATATGTGATAAGGCCGAATGGCCAATGTGATGAATGTGAACATGTATATATGTGATAAGGCAGAATGGCCAATGTGATGAACGTGGAAGTGTATATATGTGGTAAAGCCGAATGACTAATGCGAAATGTGTATGAGATGGATATGAGGTAAAGCCAAATGGCTAATTCGAAATGTGTATGAGATGGATATGAGGTAAAGACGAATTGCTAATGCGAAACGTGTATGAGATGGATATGTGGTAAAGCCAAATGGCTAATGTGAGATATGTATGAGATGTGTATATATATATATTGTGGCCAAATGACAAACGGCAGAAGGTGTGTTTTATTAGATATTTGATGAGGTAAATGAATTACAAATATGATAGTCGATGTGAATGTTGTAACATGTGAATAAATATGCATGAAACTCTATGATGTAAACCCGGGATTAAAGACCGGATGACCATATGTGGTGACTACGTGCAGGTTAAGACCATTGACTTCGATGTGGAGATTTCATCCGAGCTAAAGGTCTCGCTGATAATCCGAGTAGAGTTTAAAGCTATAAGACTTCATAATGAGAATTGCTTATAAATATATTCAATGCGAAAGGTTAAATGGTATATACTCCAAGTTTATATGTGAGCTTGATTTGAACTAAATCTTAAGGTAGTTATGTGATGCATACATGAGCAATCTATGAGACTATTCCTATGATTATGTTACATCGGATCAGTGTGAGAGAGGTTATGTGAAATTATACAATATATCTATGTCACATGAGCTCACTTTTATGTGAAAGTCTATCTACTTATTGTATATGATGAGATGTGCATATTCGGCAAAGGGATGGTATGCCCGAAGGAAGAGTGAAATAAAAATACGAACAACTATGTTATAATTTGATTGTTATCTGTTGACACTACTTAAAACTTACTAAGCATTGTAATGCTTACTCCGTTTACTTTGTTTCCTCTGTTTTATAGATCTCATTTGGAAGCTACAGGCTCGGGAATCGTCAGCAACTAGTCACACTATCACTATCCAACGCTTATTCTTTGTTATGTTTTGAATTAGTTTATGGCATGTATAGAATAGACCATTGGTCAAGAATATTTTGGTTAATGTATATAAGCCATGCGAAAATGGCATCTTTTGAATGTGTACTTATAGAAGTTTAAATTGTATCCTCGATCGTCTGTAGTATTTATCTAAAGGAATGTTCAAAAAAAAAAAAAAATTTACTTCTCGATATGAGTTTCAAGTCTGGTAATGCCCTTCACCTATTCTCGCGTGATACGGGATAGGGTGTTACATTTTATTTGTATCGAGCCACGATTTAGTCGATTCTAGGACTAACGTAGCACGTGTGAGTCTATTTATACATGCCATAAAGTGATAAAATGATAGTGAGATGATTTTTGACTATTAAAATGTGTTTGTTGTATTGTAATAAATCTTGATCCCGATCGAAATGTGAGTAAGCTTCCGACTATGAGAATTTGCGATATAACCTCACTTGGACATGCTCGAATTATTAAGTTGATCAGGTACGTATCATGTACTCGTATTTGAATTTTGATTTGGATTGAATTATAAGGGTATAAGTGATGCAATTTTGAAAGAGTGTTATAACTATAAATGTGATCTTTGCATGTGGCTATGGAACTGAAAGTTGAATGGTCGATAGGCATGTTGTGTTTGTATTCAAGTAATGTAAATGATATACTAATGTGTATTGTTATATATGTATATATACATGAGAATTGAGAGTTATATATATCCGGGCTAAGTCCCGAAGAGCATTCGTGCTAGTGATATATCCGGGCTTAGTCCCGAAGAGCATTCGTGCTAGTGATGTATCGGGCTAAGTCCCGAAGAGCATTCGTGCTAGTGATATATCCGGGCTAAGTCCCGAAGAGCATTCGTGCTAGTGATATATCCGGGCTAAGCCCCGAAGAGCATTCGTGCTAGTGATGTATCCGGGCTAAGTCCCGAAGAGCATTCGTGCTAGTGATGTATTCGGGCTAAGTCCCGAAGAGCATTCGTGCTAGTGATGTATCCGGGCTAAGTCCCGAAGAGCATTCGTGCTAGTGATATATCCGGGCTAAGTTCCGAAGAGCATTCGTGCTAGTGATATATCCGGGCTAAACCTCGAAAGCATTCATGCTAGAATTATGAGGCACTGTGTGTGCAAGTTCTTCAACCGAGCACTATGTGTGCCAGATCAGTAGTTGAGGCACTATGTGTGCGAGTTCTTCAATCGAGCACTATGTGTGCGAGATTGGTAATTGAGGCACTATGTGTGCGAGTTCTTTAATCGAGAGCTATGTGTGCGAAATCAGTCAGTGGGCACTGTGTATGCGAAGTGTCTTTCATGTATGACCTCGTGTGAGACGATGGCATTGATTTGTAATAGTAAGTAAGACCTAAAGAGAAAATTCGTTAAACGGACTAAACACTGGTGAACTAATTAGAGTCGGAGATTATATAACATTGTGCTAAATTGGTAATGAAATAAGTTCGAGACATTAAATTGACAAGGTATGTGATATATATATACATTATAAATGCGAGATTCTCAGATATACAGATTATATGTGCTATTGTGAATAAACACTATTTTGTTAATCATGTTCAAGAAATTATTTTGACTAAGTTTCGACATTTGAAAGTTGGTAAGAATTTCTGATGAATGGTGATAATTTTGGATATATGAGTTATGTGCTAGAATAAATCTCATGCCAGTATATTATATTAGGCTTTATGCTTATTTGACTGTATACGGGTAACGTTAACTATGAAAGAATGTGCTAAATGAAATAAATGTTCAGGTACGTGAAAGTTGATTTTTCCTTTGGAAATAAGTTAAGTTAAATATTGATTCAAGATGTTAACATAATCTCGTATCAGCTTATATGTGTTGTTGAATTGAGAATTTAAAACCTTCAGCTACTGTATCAGTGGTTACTTGAAATAGCCGAAGATAAAGGATAGTATTAAATTCTTATTGATAGTGTTTTATTGATGAATGGGCATGTGAAAGATTATCTAAGTTACATGTATAAAAAAAATATTTTCATAAGATGTTAAACGAGTGTTGTCATGAACCAAATGAATATATATATATTTGAGTTATTGGGCCTTGTGCCTAGTAGGTTTGGGACAGTGGTGAAGTGTATACTAGGCTGATAGCCTAATTAGTTGATGGCTGTCGAGTTTATTCGGACTTTGGGTTAAGTAGGCTAGAACTTGTGTGTGGGGTTCGAGCCTATACCTAGTAGGTTCAGACCGATGAGTAAATTGTGTTATACCTATGTGTGTTATTACCGAAATGAAAAGTAAGTGAGTAAATGTCAATTTTGTGGATCTCTGTGATTTATTATGATCAAACTAAGAAAGTTTTGTTAGTTAAATCAACAAGCGTAAGTTCGAGTTGAGGAAACTAGGTGGGATCTAGAGAACTCAACGAGAGAAAGTTACCCTATCCTATTTGCCGGTAAGATTTTCAGGGACGAAAATCCCTAAAGGAAGGGAGAGTTGTGATAGTCCTAAGTAGACCCTAGTCGAAAAGTGGTTTCAGGACCACGAAACCGTGTTTTATAAATAATTGAAAGTTATATTCTATGTTCATGAGGTGAGTAAATGCATGTGTAAAAATTTCAAGCATTAATTTTGCCATTTGTATGTGAAATTTTGAAACGGGACTTATGTGAAACATTGGTAAAATAGGTTAGGTAAATATATAAAGTGATCTAATAGAGCATGTATTCAAAAATGTGGGCTTGCATGTCAAATTACCCACTTTTGAGATGGTGGTCGGTCATGATATGGTGTTTTATATATAATATGTGTTGTGATTTAAGATATTATATTACAAATGAATTAATAAAAGAAAAAAAAAGAAAAAAAAAAGAGATATTAGATAATAGTTAGTGGGAGGAGAAACCAAAGTTGGTTCATCCTTGTCTTCCATTGCCGTAGCCTAAAGGGAGGGAGAAGAAAGTTTGGTAGCTTTAATTTTTGGCTTAGAAGATGGCTAGGATGAGGTATGTATTGAATGATTCTTGAAAATCTATGCATGTTTGAGATGATTAGCTCAAACTCTACTTATCACATGGATTAAACTTAGAATTTTAAGGTTTGAGATTCGGTCAATAAGCTTGAAACTCATAGTAGTTTGTTTTGGTAAGCTTGGTATACGGATGATAGATGTGTTTTGGTTTTGGTTTGATAATGATGTTAATGATGGTGATTTTCGGTCATGTATTAACTTAAATTGTAAGTATGATTTATGGTATAATTTGTGTGATGGAATGGTCTTGAGATTTGGCTTGATTAAATGGGTAAAAGGCTAAGTGTATTAAAGATGATGTAATGGTTATTTCGGTTTATGGGAAGTAAATATAAATGATGGTTATAAGCTGTTTTATGATTTGATAATGGTGATTAAATCTTGTAGTTAAGTGTTTAGATATATATATATATTAATAATGAATTTAGTTGTACTTGCTATGTGAGAAATATGCAATGCTATAGGTATTTGATTATTAGATATGGTTATTTTAAGTTGATTTGTAATGGTATGATTGCATTGATGAATTGGTTTAGAAATGGTGGATAGTATGTACATGAATATTAGGATAGGGCTTTAAGTTCATATTGATAAGTATGCAATATAGGTATTTGGTATGTATATATATTGTTGATGTCGTATGCATTGGTCATTTTTTTTTATGATTTGTAATGGTAAAAATAAATTTGTATCACTTTGTGTTATTTATATAAGTGGCTGTATGTTCGGCCATGGTAATTGGCTATCTAGGTTCCATTTACAATGGCAAGAAATGTGAATTCTTGTTTGTGCATGTGAATTAGGTATTAGTGAAATAAACATAAAAGTTAGTCATGGTATATTTCATAAACACATTATGCACTGAAGTTATACGATTATCAACTGTGACTATTAAAGAAGTAATGTTGAATAAGTAATGAAACAAATTCATTTGTTTTAATTAAGCTTATGAGCAAAGATGATCTAAATCAGATAAGGGGAAAGAGAAAGCTGTCGAGTAGCCTATCCACAGTTGCTCAAATAAATAAAGTAAGTTCTTAAATAATTGAGTTTGATTCCTTTGTAAGTTTCAAGGTTTAAAACGGAATGAATATGAATTATATATATACGTTAAGGTCAATGACTTTTCTAAATGACGGCATATATGATATTATGTTTTAAATATGTGAATGAGAACTTTACAGTAAATTGTATAAATCTGCAAAGGACAGTAGCAGTACCGTGTTTTGGAAAAACTACCATAAATTGTGGGAGTTGAGTTAAAGGCTGAATAAATTATGTAATTAAAAGCTTGATGCGTCTAGTTTCGTATAAAAGAAATCGTGTAAGTAAAGGGGTTGCCAATAATGAGATTTTCAAAGTTGTGTGAGACAGAGTCAGAATGGCTCCGAAATCCCCTGTTTAGTATTTGGAAAATCATTATAAATTGTACAAAAATGATTATAAGATAAAATTATATTCTTAAACTCTTTAATGAGTCTAGTTTCAAACAAAATAAACGAAAACATATTTTGAATTCTGTACAATGAGAAACTAAATTCTTAGTGAAGAGTAGTCAGGGTAGTCAAGTAGTAAAATTGGGGAAACTTTAAAAAAAATCTGGTATTGATTGGCCAAACCAAAAATTCTGAAAATTTTGTGGATAGAGGATATACGAGTCTATTTTCATGGAAAATTAACAGCACATAATTTGTAATTTGGTAGCCCCAATTACAAATAATTTAACAACTGTTGCTCAGGAAAACAGCTTGTAGAGAATTTGTGGTTATGTTGTAAACATGGATAAAACTTGTTTTAGTTGCTCATAAGCTATTGATTAAACCCATACGTGAATTCTAAATTGTGATATTATAAAATGATATATGAGTGTTAGATGGATCTTTGATATTAAAATTTGTGAAATTGTAAGTTTATAAGTATTCGAATATGAAATGATAGTATGGCATGAAATTGAATTATTCATTGGAAAATGATAGATGTAGATTCAGCCAAGACAAAGTGTATACATGAAAGTATATGTGGTATGTGAAGTATATTTGGATAATTGTGATGTGAATACATGAAAATTATTATTTTGATTTAGGATTTTATGTGATGAATGTGAATGTGTATATATGAGATAAGGTCGAATGGCAAATGTGATGAATGTGAACATGCATATATGTGATAAGGTCGAATGGCCAATGTGATGAATGTGAACATGCATATATGTGATAAGGCGGAATGGCCAATGTGATGAATGTGAACATGTATATATGTGATAAAAGCGAGAATGGCCAATGTGATGAACGTGGAAGTGTATATATGTGGTAAAGCCGAATGGCTAATGCGAAATGTGTATGAGATGGATATGAGGTAAAGCCGAATGGCTAATGCAAAATGTGTATGAGATGGATATGAGGTAAAGCCGAATGGCTAATGCGAAACGTGTATGAGATGGATATGTGGTAAAGCCAAATGGCTAATGTGAGATATGTATGAGATGTGTATATATATATATTGTGGCCAAATGACAAACGGCAGAAGGTGTGTTTTATTAGATATTTGATGAGGTAAATGAATTACAAATATGATAGTCGATGTGAATGTTGTAACGTGTGAATAAATATGCATGAAACTCTATGATGTAAACCGGGATTAAAGACCGGATGACCATATGTGGTGACTATGTGCAGGTTAAGACCATTGACTTCGTGTGGAGATTTCATCTGAGCTAAAGGTCTCGCCGATAATCCGAGTAGAGTTTAAAGCTATAAGACTTCGCAATGAGAATTGCTTATAAATATATTCAATGGGAAAGGTTAAACAGTATATACTCCAAGTTTATATGTGAGCTTGATTTGAACTAAATCTTAAGGTAGTTATGTGATGCATACATGAGCAATCTATGAGACTATTCCTATGATTATGTGACATCGGATCGAGTGTGAGAGGTTATGTGAAATTATACAATATATCTATGTCACATGAGCTCACTTTTATGTGAAAGTCTATCCGCTTATTGTATATGATGAGATGTGCATATTCGGTAAAGGGATGGTATGCCCGAAGGAAGAGTGAAATAAAAATACGAACAACTATGTTATAATTTGATTGTTATCTGTTGACACTACTTAAAACTTACTAAGCATTGTAATGCTTACTCCGTTTACTTTGTTTCCTCTGTTTTATAGATCTCATTTGGAAGCTACTGGGCTCGGGGATCGTCAAGAACTAGTCACACTATCACTATCCAACGCTTATTCTTTGTTATGTTTTGAATTAGTTTATGGCATGTATAGAATAGACCAGTGGCCGAAGAATATTTTGGTTAATGTATATAAGCCATGCGAAAATGGCATCTTTTGAATGTGTACTTATAGAAGTTTAAATTGTATCCCTGACTGTCTTTAGTATTTATCTAAAGGAATGTTCAAAAAAAAAATTTACTGTTCTGATATGAGTTTCAAGTCTGGTAATGCCCCTTCACCTATTCTGGCGACGGATACGGGATAGGGGTGTTACAATATCAGCAAACCAAGGGGTATTATAGACATGACTTACATTCAGTATATGTTCATCTGGAAATGTTTCTTGAATCGGTACAAGTGGAGAATTCGCTTCTTGCGGCTCCAATCTGGACAAGTGATCTGCTACTTTGTTTCTACTCCCTTTCGATTTTGAATTTCCAAATCAAACTGTTGAAGTAGAAGTACTCATCGGATCAACCTTGGTTTAGCGTCTTTCTTGGCAAGTAAATATTTAATTACCGAGTGGTCTGTATAGATAGTTACCTTGGTACCTACAAGATAAGATCGAAACTTGTCGAAAGCAAATACAATAGCAAGTAACTCTTTTTCTGTTACTGTATAGTTTAACTGAGCTCCTGTCAGAGTTCGGCTTGCGTAGTAGATGGGATGAAAAACTTTGTTCCTTCGCTAGCCCATGACAGCTCCTATTGCGAAGTCACTTGCATCACACATCAATTCAAATGGCAAGTCCCAGTCTGGTGTGACAATTATGGGTGTTGTGACTAATCGATTCTTCAAGTCATTGAAAGCTTTTAAGCATTCCTCATTAAATCTGAATATCGTGTCCTTCTCTAATAATTTGCATAAAGGTTTCGCAACTTTGGAGAAGTCCTTGATAAATCTTCGATAGAACCCGGCGTGGCCCAAAAAGCTCCTAACACCCTTTACAGATGTTGGAGGTGGGAGTTTCTCAATAACATCTACTTTTGCACTGTCTACCTCGATCCCATGTCTTGTTATCCGATGCCCCAGAACGATTCCTTCTCGTACCATAAAATGGCACTTTTCCCAGTTAAGGACTAGGTTTGTCTCTTCGCATCGCTTTAGTACCTTAGCTAAATTCGCTAGGCAGTCATCGTATGTATCTCCAAACACTGAAAAATCGTCCATGAAAACTTCCAAAATTTTCTCAACCATGTCAGAGAAAATAGACATCATACATCTTTGAAATGTAGCAGGTGCATTACATAAAACCAAATGGCATGCGTCTGAATGCAAATGTACCGTATGGGCAGGTGAATGTGGTCTTGTGTTGATCTTCTGGTGCTACCGTAATCTGATTGTACCCCGAGTATCCATCTAGAAAACAGTAGCAATCTCGCCCCGCAAGTCTATCCAGCATCTGGTCTAAAAATGGCAAAGGGAAGTGATCCTTCCTAGTTGCCTTGTTCAGCTTTCGATAATCGATGTAGATTCTCCATCCCGTAACTGCTTTAGTTGGTATCAACTCGTTATTCTCATTTTCTATGACCGTGATACCTCCTTTCTTTGGTACGCACTGGACCAGACTTACCCATGAACTGTCTGAAATGGGGTAAATGATACCCGCATCTAACCACTTGATAATCTCTTTTTTCACTACGTCCTTCATGATGGGGTTCAGCCTTCGTTGTCCATCGATCATCCCTTTTTCACCATCTTCCAGGATGATCTTGTGCATACATACAGATGGACTAATACCACGAATATCGGCTATAGTCCATCCGATAGCCTTCTTAAATTGTTTCAGAACTAAGATAAGTTTCTCTTCTTGCCCGGTAGTTAACTCTGCTGAAACAATCACAGGCAGAGTAGAAGCGTCACCTAAATAAACATATTTTAAATGAGAAGGTAATACCTTGAGTTCTAATTTAGGTGGCTCCTCGATTGACGCTTTTGGCTGTGTGTAATCTCTCTCCTCTAAATCGAAAGATTCAAAACTAGATTGTGGATTAAATTCCTTTTGATTGGCTTCTAGCAAGGCTAAGTTTTCATCCTCATCTTCGTCACTTGGAGGGTCTGATGTCAAAATTCTTTCCAGAGGATCCTCAACAGAGTTGAGTTCCTTCTCCACTATTAAATCCTCTAAGTCGGATACTGCAGAACAACCATCTATGGTGTCAGGAAATCGCATTGACTTGAAAACGTTAAATGTTACCTGATCGTCCTAAACGCGCATAGTAAGTTCGCCCTTCTGCACATCAATAAGCGTCCTTCCGGTTGCTAAAAATGGTCTCCCCAGGATAATTGGTACTTCTTTGACTGCTTCGAAATCTAAAATTACAAAATTAGCAGGAAATATAAACTTATCCACACGTACCAATACATCCTCGATTTTTCCTTCTGGATGTGCTAAGGATCGATCTGCTAGCTGAAGTGTAACCATAGTAGGTCTAACTTCACCTACCCCCAACTTCTTAAATGTTGACATAGGCATCAAGTTGATACTTGCGCCCAAGTCACATAGTGCCTTACCGCAATAAGCTGCTCCAATGTTGCATGGTATGGTGAAACACCCAGGATCCTTCAGCTTAGGGGGTAATTTGTCTTGAAGATATGCACTGCATTCCTTCGTCAAAGCTACCGTCTAAAATTCTCAAAGTTTTCACTTCTTGGACAGGATATCTTTCATAAATTTTACGTAATTTGGCATTTGTTCAAGTGCTTCAACTAACGGGATGTTGATATGAAGTTGCTTGAGTACGTCAAGGAACTTCTTGAATTGGACCTCCTGTTTTTGCTTCTCGAGTCTTTGAGGGTAAGGTGGTGGAGGTTTATATAACGAAGTTGGTCTTGGTTGATTTGTCTTTGGCGCATTCAGTAGCTAACGGGTTGGTTCTTGACTGAATTGGCTGGTTCGATGTTATCTTTTCAGTCTTGTAGGTTCTGGTTCTAATAAAACTGGAACTTCAACACTCGGTTGAACTTCTTCCAAATTTTGAGCTTCAGTATGCTTCTTTTCAGCTTCAATAATGTTGGGCTCTACCATTTTTCCACTCCTCAATGTTAGTGCTTTACAATGCTCCTTTCCTGGATTTCTCAGATTTTCCGTATCACTAGGTAGAGTACCCTGTGGACGGTTCCTAAGTTCAGTAGCAAGCTGGCCCACTTGGTTTTCCAAATTCCTTAGAGTGGCGTCATTCTTCGCCATGTATGTCTTCAATAAATTCTCTAAGCTATGGGATGACTCAACCTGGACTGGTTTCTAAGCTTGCGGTGAAAAACTAGGCGGCTGGGTTGGTCTAGGTTGGGCGTAGTTGTTACTGCCTGCAGCCCCTTGGTTACTCCAAGAAAGATTGGGGTGATTCAGCCACAATGGGTTGTAAAATTTGGATTGCAGCCCTTGCCTTCCTTGATTCTGGTTCTAATTAACTATGTAGTACATGGATTCTGGGTTTGACGGACATTCTTCAAACACATGTCCTTCCCCATAATAGACACAGGCTATATTCTCATATTGGTTATGTGGTTGAGCTGCAAAACTGTTAGACCCATTAGTGGTAAGATTCTTTAACATTGAAGATATCGAAGATACCTGAGATGCAAGTGAAGTGAAAGCATCCACTTCATGAATTTCAGCAACTCGTCTTCTTGACGTTGCTCGATTGGTTGGCCACTGATAATTGTTACTGGCAATCCTCTCGATGATTTTATAAGCCTCATTGTAAGACTTAGATAAGATAGCACCATTAGCAGAAGCATCTACTACCATCCTTGTGTGAGCGTTGAGACTATTGTAAAATGTCTCAAGTTGGATACAATGTGGAATTCCGTGATGAGGACATTTTCGTAATAACTCTTTGAATCTTTCCCATGCCTCATACAACGACTCATCATCCATTTGTTGGAAAGTGGTAATCTCGTTTCTCAGCTTAACAATCTTGCTAGGCGGGAAATACTTCACGAGAAATCTCTCTGCTAACTCTTGCCATGTAGAAATCGAGTTTGGTGGCAGTGAGTTTAACCAGGCTCGAGCTCTATCCCTTAGCAAGTACGGGAACAGTTTTAATCGTAATGCATCTTCGGGTACTCCGGCTAGCTTGAAAGAGTCGCTCACCACCATAAATGATCTTAAATGAAGATGAAGATCTTGATGAGGCATTCCACTAAAGCGGCCCATTATCTCAAGCATCCGAGGCGTGGTAGCTTTGGCTCAATTATTGTGCCTCGATCTCGGGTCTTCTAATACCTGGATTAAAGTCATTAAAAACTGGCACGGCATATTGTCGTAAAGCTCTATCCCTATCATCAGCAATAAGGATAGGATTTTGAGCAAGGTTTGCTCCATTTCCTTGATTGATATTCTCAAAATTCATAACTTCGGTCCTTCTTCGATTCGCTTGTCTTCTTCGTTGGCGAAAGGTTCGTTCTATTTCAGGGTCCACTGGGAGTAAGTCGATAATTTGGTCAACACTCATAAACACCTGAAATAATCAGAAGAAAATTAATTAAGTAAAATTGAACAGGAAAATAAAAGAACAAAATTGTAAAAATAAATTCACAAATAATGTTTTTTTTTAAAAACAACAGTCCCCGGTAACGGCGCCAAAAACTTGGAACAGTGGAAATGTGCAAGTGTACACAATCGTAACAAGTAATAAAGTGACAAGTAAATGTCGAGTTATCGTACCCACAGGGACTGTAAAAAAAACAATACTTATGAAATTAGTTAAAACACTTTGGTGAAGTAAAAATAATTTTGGTTTAAAAAGAGTGATTTATAACTAAGATTTTAAAACTAAGCAAACAATAAAAAAAAATAAAAGAGTTCTAGTGCACGATTTCAATTAAGATTTAATCAAGATGATATAATTGTGTTGGATTAATTATACCTTTTTAACATAGAAATATTAAATTCGTGCTTATGCTGTTATGAATAAATTCGCGGCAACCCAGTAATTTGCTAACTTATGAACATATTTACTAATTAAAATTCCATTTATCTCTTGGACATATCCCTATGCCAATTCAACCGACTAAACAGATTTAATAAAGTAAACATGCTATCGCATATACATACTTATTGAAATTTGAATTATCTCTCGCATATTCCTATGTCGATTCAACCGATTAATTCAACTTAATAAACATGTAAAAGATTATGTGAAGTAACAAAGTAGCCATACCTTGAAACAATTTAATCACAATAATCTTGCAAGTTATGCAAGGCATATGTATCGCCAAATACAATGCTAATTTAATTTTCAGTTACCTTAGAAGAATTAAACATGCACAGATTAAGTACTGAGTCCATTAATTGCAATTTCAATCCGCTTAAACAATTAATTCTTTAGTTATCTAAACAATTATAATGCCAGATAACCTAAACATGATCTTACTTAATCAAGCATTTCACTGAGGCCTATAACAGCATAAACATTATTTTAACAATTCAAGTAGGAAAAATATAATCAACCCAACACAAATTAAATTCAAGCTAAATTGATTAAAATAACCATTTCAACAACAATATTATTCATAGATATAAAAACAACAAGAATTAAAAAGAAAGGGGCAGAAAGCAAATCCGGTGTTTCTCTGCGGCTTGATTTGTTGCTCGCTCTTTGTCTCCGTTGTCTTTGCCGAGCAAGGATCCTATGAATCCTCGATTGCTGCCCAAGATGGCTGAAGAGCACCTCTTTCTCAAGAGAGGAAATCGGCACAAGAGGAAGAGGAAATGGAATGGAAAAATAGAGAGGAAACTTCGAGAGAAGTGAAGAGAGGATGAGAGAATGTTGTGGAATGAGAAGTGATGAGGGATGCTTTGAATGATCAGCAAGGGGTGGCTTTTATAGCTGATTGTGGCTGCTAAAAATAGCAAATTCCAGCAGCCAAAGAGCCCTCCCTTGGCCAGCCACACACATGGCAAGTTTGAAGCTTTCAACCTTGCTAAAAATAGGCTGGGGCAAATCTACAAAGCCTCAAATAAAAGTGGGGTTTGAATGTAATTTGAAGGTTTGTCAAGGGCCTTTTTGCAAGCATATTTTATCAGCTAATTTTCTGATTTGGGTCAGCCAATGGACGGTTCTGGTCAGCCCAATTAGTGGCTGGTTTGGCTCACTTCATTCGGTTTAACCAGTGCGGTTCACTGGGCCCTTTCTTCATAATTAATTAAAATTAATTCATTTAACCTAAATTAAATAGGAAATAAATTAAAATTAATTTAATTAATACACATTTCTGGACCGTCTTGGGCTGGAAATTAATTGGCCTTGATACTTCAAATTAGTCTCGATTTTGTTCTTCTCGCAGTGTTCACGGGCCCTTTTTCTCCAATTGTGTCATTCTATCAAAAAATAACCAAATTTAATCAAAATTAACTATAAAATGAATAAAAATTCATAATGTTCATATTTTTAACATAATTTAATTATTTTATAATATTTAATTATTTTTCGACAAGAATTTAACCAGAATAGCCTGATTTTAAGTTAAAAAGGGTATGAAAAAGAATATAAATTCTTGTGTTTCCAGCTGGCTTTATTCAAATCTCTGTAGTCTACACACATTCGTATTTTTCTATCCTTTTTAGGACAGGGATGATGTTGGCTACCCATTTTGAGTATTTTACCACCTTTAAAAATCCGGCGTCAAACTTCTTTCTAACCTCTTCTTTTATTTTTAGCAAAATGTCGGCCTCATCCTTGGAGTTTTTTTTCTTTGAATCGCTTACATTCTTCCTTTATAGGAGTCGGTGCACCACGATATCGAGTGTTCAACTCGGGCATATCTTGGTATGAGCATGCGAAGACATCTTTGAATTATTAAAGTAATTCGATAAGGTCTCGCTTCATCTCCATGGTGATACAAGTTTCGATCTTCACCTCTTGTCCCTCTCTTAAGCTCACAATTTCTACCGATTCTTTGTGAGGTAGGATTTGTTTCTCGTCTTGTTCTACCATCCTCAACAAATCAAGGGATAGGTTACAGCCTTGGTCATCTTCGAAATCCTGAGAATCCTCCATACACATATCTTGCTCAAAAGGAGACTCTGAGCCACTAGCAGTGTCACTCATATCATTGATATCTGGAAACCTGTTATGAGGATGAAGGAAGATACAAAGAACCAAAAGAATATAAGAATACTTATCTGTATGGTATGATTATAAATGAAGAACGAAAGAATATTTAGAAGAATGTCCGAAGGATAAAAGAATCCTAAAGTAATTATTTGTTTAATATGATTATGAATGAAATGGAAAGAATGAAAGAATATCTGCTCAAAATGATAATAACTGTGCATTTTATTGAAATAACGTTTTTGAACATAAGCCTATTTTACAAAAGATTCTTATTACTCCTAGGCCTAGAGTAATAAGTGTGTTTTGGACATTACTCTAAGTCAGCTCTAAAAACTACAGGAATCTCTTCCGCAGTCCAGTTATCCAGAACACTTCCAGGTATGTAGGGGTAAATGCCTGACAAATTTTCTCCTCCAGCCCCTTCTTCGTATGTGGCGTTGATGTCTAAGTTTTCCAACTTTTCTTTTATGGCTTCCTTTCTTGGCATGCCCCACTCGGGATGAATGATTCCTCCGGACACAAAAGTTTTCGATATATAGGGGAATATCATTAGCTCCCACTTGATTTCTTTCTCCTTCAACCGTGTTCTCCTTCTTTCTTGTTTCTTTTCTAGTTTTGTTTTCCCCTGTCTCGCATCTGACTTAAATCCTAAGCTGAAGCGGTCTCTCTTGTCCTTCAATACTGGCGTTTCCACCCTTCCTTGGAGATGTCTCCCAAGTCCTCTTCCTAATAGAGCTCCTTTTCCAACCATCAACTGTAGACTTATCCTTGTAGTTTTGGATAATTTCGGTGTCAGAATCTTGCTCCCCTCTGTAATGAATGTCGCATTAACAAATTCCAAAGAACGAAATGAACATTCGATTTCTTCGTCATTTGTCTCCAAATATGGTGCATCACTGCTTACAGCTGCAATGATATCCTCTTCAGCATTTATCGTTATCAATCGGCCTTTTGATACTAACTTCAACTTCTAATGTAACGATGAAGGCACTGCCCCAGCTAAATGTATCTAAGGCCTCCCCAATAAGCAGTTGTATGAAGGCTTAATATCTATCACCAGGAAATCCACCTCATATGTGTTTGGCCCGATAAGAAGAGGTATCTCAATTCTGCCCATCACCCTTCTCTTTGTGCCATCGAATGCCCTCACTATATTCTGGCACTCTTTCATGTGAGAGTTGTTTACATGTAATTTGTTTAGTATGGATAGTGGTAGGACATTCAAGGCTGGTCCGTTGTCAATCAGTACTCCTGGTAGTGTATATCCCTTACAACGCGTGGTGATATGTAAAGCTTTAGTCGACCCCATGCCACCGGGTGGTATCTCGTCGTCATTGAAGAAGATAAAGTTATCGGCACTTATGTTGCTAACTAAGCGGTCTAGCTTGTTGACGGAGATATCATTAGCAGCATACATTTCATTCAAAACTTTCATCAGTGAGCTGCGATGGACTTTTGAACTTAGGAGTAAGGCCAGCACTGAGATACGAGCTGGTTGTTTACGTAGCTGTTCCGCAACACTGTACTCGCTGTGCTTTAGAAATTTTAGAAACTCCTTAGCCTCCTCTTCGTTGACCGGCTCATTAACAAGAAGTTCAGATTTGGCCGCTTTTTTTTCTTTTGTTCGACCACTATGGCTTTTCCTTTTACGGGTCCTGCTTTCTCGCTTACTGAATCGTAGCATCTCCGGCTACGTGTATAGGAGCCCATTTCTTGGTCCTCTTTTAAAGTGTTAGCCAGGTTCTCTTTTCTCGGGATTGTCACGTTACAGTCGTAATTCCATGAGACCCTCTTACTATCTTTATAGGGGAAGACTGTAGGTCTTTGGATTATGACTCTCGGTGGCATTTGCACTACTGGTTCATTATTTTTGGGTTGTGATATGTTGACCATGGGGTAGTTAACTATTTGGTTCTGCACCGTCTATTCTCCATCTGACGCGCATATATCTCCTTCTCTGGGGTTTTCAGTTTTTTCATAAAACTCCATATCTCTATTGTTTATCATGTCCTGCACCAGGGTCCTGAACTCTACACACTCTTGAATTTCATGCCCCACCTCATTGTGGAACTCACAGTAGTTCCTCTCTTCTTTAGATTCTTCTCTCGAATCCAACACGATCTATCCTCTCTTAACCATCTCCTTTCATACCCGTCTCAATGGGGTCCTGACTTCTGCAACCTCATATTTGATCTTCTTGCTTTCACCTTCGTTTATCCCATTTACTCCTTGATCGATATGATTGGGGCCTGCTATATTGGGTACGACTGGGTCATCAAACCTTACAATCCCTATTTTAATAAATCTTTCAACTAGCTTCTTGAACGCGATACAGTTTTCGATCAAATGCCCTATGATTCCCGTATGGTATTTGCATTGGCTGTTTATGTCATACCATTTGGGATACGGGGGTTGCAATGGCTTCAGGTAAAAAGGGGACACTATATAAGCGTTGAATTGGTTCTAGTACAACTCCCTATATGTCAGGCATGAACTGTAGCCTTTCTGTATTCGCCCTCGTGTTGGATTCTTGTCTCACAATGCTATGTTGATTGGCGGTCACCGTTTTTGGTTGGTTTACAATGAGTGACTTGGATTGACCCTTGCTAAATGTGCTCATGTTGTTCACTTCGTTATCTCTTTTCCTCGGGGCTGATCTTTTGGTACTTTCCCCTACTTCTATTTTGTCGCTCCTCACAACATTTTCAATCATTTCACCTATCATCACTATGTCTGAGAAGCTTTTGGTGGCACTCCCCAACATATGAGTGATAAAAAGAGCCTTTAGGGTATTGATGAATAACATAGTGGTCTCTTTTTCTAAGAGAGGTGGCTGGACTTGTATAGCCACCTCTCTCCACCTCTGGGCATATTGTCGGAAGCTTTCATTCGGTTTCTTTTCCATATTCTGTAAGGTAGTCCTATCCAGGGGTCATATCAGTCCACGTGACTATCTTTGTTTCATAAAGGCTTGAGCTAGGTCTTTCCATGAGTTAATCTTAGTATAGCTCAATTGGTTATACTATTTGGATGCCGCCCCAACCAAATTGTCTTGGAAGCGATGAATCAATAGTGATCATTATTGGCGTATCCCATCATTCGTCGCAAAACATAGTAATATAAGTTTCAGAGTAACTTGGTCCATTGTACTTCTCAAATTTTGGCATTTTGAACTTAAGGGGAAGGACTAAGTCTGGAACCAAGCTCAAATCTTTAGCGTCGATCCCGTAGTGATAGTTAGTACTTTCTATCGCTTTGAACTTTTCCTCTAACCACTTGCATCAGTTTTCTAATTCTTTCGAGAGCCTCATTTTTGCTCTCTCAGCTTCTGCCATGTTATCCAGATCAGGGACTATAAGATTAATAGGGTTATCCCCTGGATTAGAGCCTCAGCCTGTTTGATAGTTAATTGTTGGGGCCTGGTTGTAACGGACGGTCTTCGCTTGTGTAGCTCGGGTTGCGTTTGAGCATTCGTCGGGGTAAAACTAAGGGGTAGAGAGGATCTTCACTAACAGATGGCCTCTGCGTATATATCTCATGCTGCGTTTGAGCATTTGTCTGGGTGAAACCAGGGGGTAAAGGGGATCTTCATTGTTATTTCCAGTATATGCCATAAGGCCCTTTCCTTTGTCCGACCTACTAGTCAGTAGTCGGGTTAGCTCTTCCATCATGCTTCTTTGTGATTCTAGCATTTGGTCCCTCATTTCCTGCTAGATTTTAGCTAACTGTTCTTGCATTTGTACTTGTATCTACTCTAGCAACTCTTTCTACATTTGTTCCAATCTTTCTAGTTTTTTATCCGTTGCCTTAGTTTTTCTTCTTGGACCATAAGGATGCGTACTTGAGAGGTTTTTGTCAGTTTCTAGATTACTAAAACATTTTTTAGTTAATTAGAATCCTTTAATGGACTTTAATGCATATGATATAATGTAATGTAGATGCATGAATGCAATAAGAGCCGTTGATTCTGATTCAATTTCATTAGAAGAACTTCACTAGAAGAAAGATTTCTTTACATAGAGCGAATGATTATATTTATGACTTTACCCTAATGTAGAGCGAATAATTACATATACGACTTTGCCCTAATGCCTAAAGCCTTAACTTTTCTAAGGAGCCAAGCCAAGTTTCAGTCTCAATCTGATTTTGACTCGTACTTTAAGCTTAATACATCAGCCTGAACTGCCAAGGTTTGCAAATGATCGGCTACCTCATAAACTTGAGCTATATCCTCGCTCATGACATAATCTCTATTTCTGATCTAATCTTGAGAGTGGAAAAGTTGTTCTTTGTAATGTTCATTGTTTGCGTCAAGAAGCTCCACTCGAATTTTGCTATCTTGTAGTGCGGTCTCAAGTTTTCCTATTTCCTCTTTTAACCCTTCCATCTTGCTTAAACTGGTCTTCAACTCAACTACGGTGTTACGACTACGATGATGATGATGTCGTGATTTTTCCAATTCGGCTACCTGAGCTCGTAACCTCTTCTTTTCGCCTTGGCTTTCTGAAAAACTCTTTTTCAAAGTGTTCTCCCGCACTCGAACATCTTGAAACTTCTTCTCCCAATGATTGACTCTAGTCTTTTCTTTTTCAATTTCTTGACGCCATTGCTCCGATGTTTTACCCAAACCGGCAGTTCTTATTGACATACGCAGCTTCTTATAATCAATCTTCAGATTATCCAAATCCTCTTCGGCTTTGTTCTTCCCTTTCCTTAGCTTCTTGGCCTCTAGCTTATGGATGCCGACGTCTAATCCTAGCCGCATCTTCTCCTCATCTAATTGCTCTGTCTTCTTTCCCAATTTTGAGCTCCTTTTCTCGAAGTCTTGCTTGATGATCTCTAACTCAGACAGGACTACTTGTAGATGCTCTTCTATCGGTCGAGCGTTCCCTTGATTCAGCCTAGGGATGTTGTCGTTGACTCTCCTACCCCATCACCAGTTATACTCGGAGGTCGTCATCGGGCACGTGGTGAATCCTTTCATTCTTTGAGTTTGGTTCCAAGCATCTGACATCTCACGAACCTTCTTCTTATAATTATTTTCTTTATAAAAGAACTCACATTGAGCTAACCCTTATGTTGCCGGTATAAACTGCCTTGATCGATACTACCTGAACACAAGTAGTGGAGCGTGTCCAACGGCTCCCCATATTCCAGCTAGAGGGACCCAGTCAAAATTGCCACATCGATATAAGATTTCGTTAGGGATCAACCATGGAGCCCTCTATTCAACATCTTCGCCTTGCAAACTCTGGAGATTAGCTATCCATTTTTCTTCTGAGATGTCGTCTCGCCTCGGTGTAGCCACTAATTCTCTCAATGGGGAATAGTCCTTGGAGAAAACTCGATAGGAGACTTTTTTTACTTTCCAGAAGTGGCTATGTAACCAAGCCAACAATAACTGTGCACATCCTACAAATCTTCCTTCGCCCCCCCTTCGACATGCGTTCAAGGATCTGAAGGTTTCTGCCAGGATTGCCAGGACAGGTGTGGTCCCTTTATCCAGTCGATCAAATAAATCTGAGACGGCTTCATCTACATGCCCTAATGCCTTGGGAAAGATGATCAAACCCTAAAGGCTCAAGGCGAAAACATCAACCCTCTTCTTCATATCCGGGTGTGCCAAGATCAAGTCCCTCAAATTCTTTTAAGGAATACACTTACTATCCCCTTTCTGCTTAATCCGAGCTGCAACCCATTGTTCGCTCATCACCGTGATATTTATCAATTTCTTCAAAAAGGGCAGGACGTTAACAGGTCTTGAATAGGCCCTGTCGGCTTGAATCTTCGGGTAATTAAGTAAAGCCATGTTTTCCTCCACAGTAGGTGCCAAATCAACTCTCCCAAAAGTGAAGCGGCTGTAGGTGGGGTTCCAAATTGGGCGAGAGCTTGGAATAAGCGTTTGTCTACTTTCACCTTGAGTAAATAAGGCAAGTCTCCATAGTTATGATAAAAATAACTGTTTGATCTCGTCGTTCCAACCGTTCCATATCTCTTTTAATTTTTGTAGGTCATTCTGAGCCACACTGACTCGAGTAAAATCCCATAATTTCGACTCGTACCCCTCAGCCAAACTATCACCTTTCTCTTGCTGCATTTTTTTAGACCACATTCGGATGGCCGCCTTCTCTTCCACTCTATCAAGAAATCCTTTTTCTATACTAAGCTTTTCTATCTAGCAACCGAAACGTGAATCAAGACCTTCTCATAATGTAATGCCATGCAATAACAGGAAAACAAAACAAGTCAGTATTATATACAAAAATAATAAAACTCAAAGTAAGCAGGATATAATTAAGCACCTATTCGGGTAACTGCTAGGGTTTGGTATAGTTCTACTCAAGGCGGGTTCCTATGGCTCACTATATGCGGGTTGGTTCTAAAGTAAAGGTTCCTGAACCAGTAGATTCCTCGATCTTCACCTATTATAGGCTCATATAGACCGAATTCAGTTCAGGGGAATATATTTCCCTATGGCTGCACGGAGATGAAAATCTCACGAAGAGATAGGTACGAATGTATCTCGAAAGCGATCCACTATCCTACACGGAGGTGAAGACCTCACGAAGGAATAGTTTCTCACTCCCACTTAAGAGGCGTGACCACAATGATCATGCAATAGATATATGCATAAGAAAAACTCGAAGCAATAAATAAAATAGGAATAAAATACTGAAAACCTTAAAAAAAGTGATGAAATGCAATGAAGGGATCGTAAGTTTAAAACGAAATTTCAATTTTCAACAAAGGACAAAAATTAATCTATTTATAGCTCGACTCTCAAATTCCCCAGTGGAGTCGCCAAGCTATCGAAACCATCTTTAAATTTGGAAAAAAAGGGAAACGAAAGTCGGGAGTCGCCACCAATCTTTTTTATTTAGGTGTGATCGGATCACCTAGACATTTGGTCATTTTAATAAAATATTTCGATTTACTAATACAACAATTTTGGTCTACGAAATTTAAGAAAACAGGTTCAGGAGTCGGTTACGTACAAGGAAGGATTAGCACCCTTGTAACACCTAAAATTGGTACCTAATTGATTAATTAATGTCTTAATGTCGAAGGTTTGAAAACTTGAAAAGAAATTTAAAATACGATCTCCTTTTTGTGTTAATGCTGACAAAAAAAATGCTTGGATAAGCTAAACGAAGATTAAAGGCCAACTCGACTCGAGATAACTAAGTGTCACATCCCGTAAGTTAAGACACAGCATTTGAACTCTCGAATGTAAGCTTGCCTATTTTATTTGAAACCTTATGCGTTTTAATTCAAAAGGATATTCAATTATTCAGAGCTAACAAAGAAAAATCGAAACCCCGTAAGTTAGGGCATGACTTTCTCAAGTTTCTAAACATAGAATATTGCCTTTATTTTATTTTCGCTTAAAATGTATGTATTTTTGAAATTTGAAAGGATATTTGGCATTTTAAGTTTGACGATGAAAACAAAACCCCTAAGTTAGGGTACGATTTTTTCGAATCCCCAAAATACCAAATGTCGCTTATTTTCAAAATTTCGCTCATGAATTTAAAAAGGATAATAAAGGGTTTAAAATGATATACGTGTATTCCATTTAATTATGTGGAAAAATATTTAAAACATAGAAAGGGTCATGCTTGTCAAAAATGACAATGCAACAGACATTCGACAACACATTGTATAATAGGATAATGAACACGATGATATAAGAAAAAATAGCAAGAGCGAAAAGAAAATGTATGATGGAATAACAACAGTAGGAAATAATAATAAAAATAATAGTAATAAGGATAATAGTAAATAAGATAATAATAATAATAATAGCAAACAAAACAGCTTGTAAAAGAAAAAAGAAGATTTGAAGTGAATAGCATAAAACAATTTATAAATAAATAGTATGTAAAATAATTTAAAACAAATAACATATAAAGCAATTTAAAATAAGTAATTTATAAGACGATTTAAAGTAACATATAAAATAATAAATGAAAAGAAATTTAAAATGTATAACATACAAAACAGTTTAAATATATATAGAACAATTTAAGCCAAGTAATAAAACTATTTTAGAATAAATAATACAAAAAAAAAGATTTAAAATAGACGATATATAAAGCACTTAAAGGTAAATAATATAAATAATTTTAAATAATATATAGTAAAACAGTTTACAATAAATAATGTGAGGGAAAAAAATGAAGCTAAAAGGTAAGGATTAACTTGTAATCAAAATGAAACATGAGGTACAAATTATGAAATGCAAAAGATTAGTAAAATATAAATCAAGGCCTAAATGAACGCGTGAAGAACGACGAGGGACTGATCAAGAAATTATTCCAAGGCCACAAAACGCATCGTTTCGACGCGGGCCAAAATGAATCAAAAGCTGAAGTCGTGGGGCCAAATTAAAAATACAAAAATTCGAGGAAAGGGATCCGACTGAAGAAGGTAGAAAAAGTGGAGGAACTAAGGGAGTAAATACCCCAAAAATAATGAAAACACGCCGATCCTCCCTAGGTCGAGTCACGAGCTAGTCGTGCCATGAAACACGCCGTTTCAACACCAAATCTTACGGCTTAAAACAACGCCTTATTAAACACATATATGAACTAAAATTTACCCTAAAAACTTTCATTTGGCTGATTGTTTTCTTAAGAAAGGTTTTAAAAATCTCTTTTTTAAAGCTTTTAACCACCCTTTTCCCTTCAATCGGTCTACGGGCTAAAGTGGCACCAAGTGCGCCTCACCCTACATCGTGGCTCTAGCCGGATCCCCAGGGATCCGTTTGCCCTTGAACAGAGAAGCAACCACCGACTAGGTCAGCGCTGATCGACAGGTAAGAGATTTTTCCCTTTTTTTTGTGTGTATGTTAGTAAAACAAATAAAAACTAGGCAAGAAATAAAGAGGAAAATAAGAAAGAGAACAGCAAATGAACCACCTTCAAAAATATTTGCTTTCTATATTTGATTGCTTGGTATCCGTGTAAAAAAAATATAATGACAATGTTATTGGCTTTATAGCCGAAACAGAGAAAAACCAAAAAAAAAAATACAAATAAATTTGTTATTCCTCTTTACTGTGCTGTTGTTTGTCTGTTCCTTCACAGGTACGGAGGCCAGTTGGCACGGTGGTATGTGGCGTTCGGCGTGAGGCGTACGGGGGCTGTGTGCTAGAGGCTACTGAAGCGCTGGGGGTTGCACGGCGCTGGAGGCTAGGGTGCCAAGGTGGAAACCTTAGGGTTTCTGTGGCTAATCTGGTCTTGGGCCATTTGGGCCTGATTTGATTTATTTGGGTATTGGGTTATGGGTTTGTTTGGTTTTAGGGTTTAGTTAGTTGTCGGGCTATTAAAATTTGGCAGATTTGGGCTGATGTAATAAAGAGACTTGGACTATTAAAAAAAAGAAGATTAGTTTAGTTTATTTCTGTATGGGCCCTGGGCAGATTTGGGCCTCTATATCACTTCTTTAGCATTATACTAAATTTATTAAAAAAATATGAAATTAATAATTAAGTGTTGGAGGGATCATTAAAACCGTTGGAAATTTATTGAACAAGATTAGCTTCATCAGTATTTTAACTTGCAATATTTAATTGATGTTTATTTAAATAAAATATTTGATATCTTTAAATGACTTTGAAGTTGTGTTATTTGATTTTATGTTCTTAGTTTTTTTATGATGATTCACTTAATTAACTAAAATCACGACAAAGGCAAGCGTACCTATCAAATAGCTGTATAGTTATGGTGAGTCGGGAGTATCGTATTCACGAGGACTAAAAGTACTAGTAATTACTATCCTTTTATTATCTAACCGATAAATTGAAGGAATTGTTTTTAATCTAAAATTACCTAAACTAATTATTAAGATGCAACAGAGAAGTAAGAAAATATTCGAATGGGCCAATGAAAGAGACAATACCCAGGAAAGAATCCACCTAGACTTCACTTATTATTGTAAATCTGAATTAAATGATTTATTCACTTGCCTTGATCCGTAGAAATCCCTAAATTATATTAATATCTCTTTCGATAGTAAAAATAACTGACTCTAGGTTGATTAATTGAAATTGCTTTCTAATTAAAATCCCTATTGTCACATTAACTCGATCTATGGATTCCCCTATTAGATTTGACTCTAATCTGGTAAATTTATATCGTCCTATTTATAGGATTCATGCAATTCCACTCAATTATGCTAGATCTACTGTTAAACAGGGACTTTTGCTCCACTGAAATAAGCACATCAATCATGAATTAATATCCTGAAAACCTTAAAACATGGAATAAGTACACATAATTGAGATCAAGAAATAAAGTATTTATCATGTAATTCAGAAATTAAATAACAAGATTCATCGTAGGTTTCATCTTCCTTAGGTATCTAGGGGATTTAGCTCATACTTTGGGAGGTAAACATCTCAAAATTAGGAAAACAACAAAATATAAAGAAACCCAAAAAACTTCTAGAGAAGTTGAGTAGAGATCTTCAATCTTGAAGGAGATCTTCTGAGATGATTCCAATGACGTTCTTCAAGTAATTTCTTTGTTCGACTCTGCATGCCCCCCCAGATCCTCTTCTAGTGTGTATTTATAGACTTTAGAATGCTCAGAAACCTTAAAAATTGGCTTTTTCCACGTGTTATGGAAACAGGGTTCGAATTCGACACGGGTTGGCACATGGGCATGTGACCAGCCCGTGGGGCTCACACGGGCTTGTGCCCAGCTCGTGTGGAACTGCCACGGCCATGTGGCTGTTGAAGATAGCTCTTTCTTTCCAATTTTGACTCATTTTTCGCTCATTTCCCTTCCCTATACTCACCTAGGTATAAAAACATGAATTTAAAGGATTAGGAGCATCAAATTCACTAATTCACATAATAAATCGTCCAAAAGCATGCCAAGTATAGGATTAAAATATGTTTCTTTTATGGTTTATCAAATATCCCCACACTTAAGCATTTGCTTGTCCTCAAGCAAAATCCTCAACTCACAATCAAAATTAAACTCTTTCAACTTATAAGTCTCATCAACAATGTTTTGCCATAATTCACAAATAATCATACATTGATAATTCAACTAAAAGATCACTAAAGATTCAAATAGTCCAAGTCACATTTTTGAAGCATGAAAACATAGGTATTTCCCATTATCTAACTAATTACCTTTAATTCAAAACCGACAAGAATTGACATCCTCACTAAAGATTCACTCAAATCACTCAAAGTGTTTAAAGTTCAAAAATAAACGTATAATGAATAATAATAATTTTTTTGATTGATTTTTTTGACAACAAAGAATAATAAGAATAATTTACCAACTGAACAAAAGAACATAGTTAGGCAACCAACCAAATCAAATCTCAACAAAAAGGGAGTCAATAAAAGAGGAAAAATTCTCAATGAATCAAAAAGAATGAGTTATGGGTTAATATTAAGGGTAGATCAAAGAACTACGTTTTAGGCTTAAAGGGGTTCATTAACGGTTAATTATGTAGGTAGACTTTTATGAGATAAGTGGGTTAAAACCTAGGTGCCTTTATGATCTCAGTATATCAAATCAAAGGTGTGGTCTCGACATGTATAATCGAAGCAAGTTCTAGAATAACTAATCAATATTAACACATTCATAACCAACAATAAAGTGAGCAAGAAAAGTGTATGCTCTAAAGGCTCAAAATCTCACAAAAAAATATGGTTTTGGATATCAATCTTGCAAATCTCAAACTTCAAGGTAATACCTCAATTCAGGGAAACAACCTAGCAATTTTTAATTCTAAAAATAGACTTATCATGCTTGGTTCTCTTATGTCTTAAAATTTAAATAATCAATGCACAAATATCCATTAATTTAATCCAAAACACATCAATAAAAATCATAAATCGATAAAAATTCATTCTAATAGTAATATGAGAAAATTACATGAACACAAGACATAGTTCAGGATTTCTAATAATCATATAAATAACCTCCTCAGACTTAAGATGTACATTTTCCTCAATGTACAAACAAAAATAACATAGTAGAAACAAAATATCATAAGAGAGGGAGATAATTGAAACTGCCCTGAATATTGGACGAAATTCCCAGAATAGTGAAAAGAAGAATTTTAGAGAAATGTAGATGTAGTGTATGATTCTGAGCAACTCATAAGAAAATAAACACAATGCTAAGGAAGATGAAATGGTTACTTGATTAGAAACAACCATAATAAAATATAGTTCTAAATATAAATGCAAAAGAGGGAAAATACAATTAAATAGAAAAATAAAAATAAAACTAAAACTAAAACTAAAACTAAAATAAAATAAAAATGAATGGACTCAATGGTCCTCATCATCAGACGCATCAGCATCGTAAGTAGTCGACGCTGGAGGAGCAATATGGAAATGCTGATAGATCTACTGCAATGTCTCGTCAATACTCTCGAACCTTTGAACACAGTACTGACGGAAGCTAGTGAACTCCTCGGTAGATACTGTAATATCCTGAATTAGGCCTAATCGAAATAATGGTTTTGTGACCACAAATTCGAGATAGAAATAATTATTTTATAATTATTTTGAGGTTTATGATATGATTGCATGATTATGTGAAAATTTCGTGATGAAATTTTATGCCTAAAGTGCTTAAATTGAAATTAGGGACTAAATCGAATAAGTTGCAAAACTTGCATTCTCGAAGTTTTTAGTATGAAATTGTTTTGGAATATTAATAAGGAGGTCTTAAATAGAAATTTGACCAATTTTAAGTTCATGGACAAAAATTAGGACATGGAAGGAATTTTTGAAAGTTTAGTAAGGAGGGGCATTTGGGTCATTTGGATATTAAATGAAATAAAAAGGGAAAAATAACACAAAATAGTCATCTTCTTCATATGGTTGCTGCCGAATTTTGCTCTCTCCATAGCTAGGGTTTCTTCAACTTTCAAGCTTCATAGTAAGTGATTCCAAGCCCCGTTTTTAATGATTTTTATGCTTTTGAAATCCCGGTAACTCGGTATAGCTTATGATAGTAATATTTTGAGTTAGATTTCATATTTGGAAAAATACCCATAGGTGAAATTTGTGAAATTTGATGTTTTATGATAGAATATGAGGTTTTAAATTATGTTGACAACTTGTGCTACTCGGTTTTGAGTGAAAACGAGTAAAAAGGGTTTAATCGGTAAAAATACCTAATAGTCATAAGTACATGTTAGAGTGTGAATTTGATGTTGTCATAGAAGGGAAAAATGATCAGCATGTCATAAAACATAAGAATAAGGGATAAAGTTTAATTCCCGAGCCTAGGGGCAAAAGTGTAAATATGCAAAAGTTTAGGGGTAAAATTATAATTTTGCTAAAATTTGAATTAAAGACTCATTTGATAATGTGAGTATTAAATAAGCTAAATGTGTTATTTTAGATCAAGAAAGACGTGGAATCGACCCCAATCGAGGAAAAGAAAAGATTGTGGACTAAATTGATATTTTGGTACCAAGGTAAGTTCATGTGTAAATAATGTAGTATAATTGTTAGTTTTAAATTATTGATGTTAATTATATGATATGCTGATTTTTATCATGAAATATATGCTTTGTGGTTATTTTCGAATAAAATGCAAATTATTTGTATTATTTGTTAAATATAAAGTGCTACCGAGTATTGGTTTCGGTATTTTACGGAAGAAGGCAAGGATATGTGTTCGAGGAAAATCCCGTTTGAACCTTAGGAATAGATTAGGATACAAGTGACATGTCACTAGGATGGTTGAGCATCCGAACTCGTTGAGTTGAGTCCGAGTTCACTTATGGACGCGAATGTCCGAACTCGTTGAGTTGAGTCCGAGTTCGTGAGATGTAAATAGACATCCGAGCTCGTTGAGTTGAGTCCGAGTTCACTTATGGATGCGAACGCCCGAGCTCGTTGAGTTGAGTCTGAGTTCGCTTATGGGCGGGTTACATGATTGATTGATTACATATGTTATGTGGCACTTATGTGCAAATTATCCATGTATCCGAGTTATATTCTGATGTGTTCAACGGGAAAACTTTCTAGTGAAATGGAAGAACACATAGATGCAAGTGACGTTTTGGTAAGTGTTACGAAATGGACACTTTGGATAGGTATGTACTTAACCCTCGGGTTGAAGTTAGATACAACAATGATAAGATGATAAGATGATGAATGATGTTTAGAAATGTGAAATATGTTTTGGTGATACCATGCTAAGGTTGTTTGTTATAATTGTATTGTTATGTTACTTGTTATTTGCATATGAACTTACTAAGCATTTATGCTTACTCCCTCCTTTTCATTCACTGTAGTTTTGAACAAGCCGGCTTAGGAATCGGGACAGGTCGAAGGTTCGATCACACTATCCGAATGACTTTTTCTTGGTAAATGGCCTGTAAAACTTAAGTATGGCATGTATAGCAATATACCTATTTTGTGTAAATAATTTTGTTATATGGTGGTGATTTGGTTAAGAAAATGCTTGATAATGATAAGTAATGGAAATGGCTAATTTAGATCATGTTTGATGTCACGGAAGGTTAATAGGTTATCTAGTCCATAAAAACTCATGAAAAGATGAAATTTGCCATAAACAGAACATTGCAGCAACACTGATGTGAGTTTGAAAATTTACTAAAAATCATAGAAATTGAATTTGGTGATGAATTAAATATGAAATTGAAGCCTAATATGTCTAATTTCACAGGAAAGAAATGAAACGGGAAAAGGAATTATATGTTAGAAGATATTTGAGTTTTAGTGAAACAGGGCCAGAGCGATTTCTGGATCCCCTATTTCAAATTTAGAAATTCACCATAAATCATAAAAAAATAATTAGGTGGTGTATTTTATATTAATGGAATCCTTATTGAGTCTACTTTCAGGATAAACAAACGGCATAGTCATATAAATTTTTTACAGAGAGAAATATTGTTCGTAGTAAACAGAGGTCAGACCAGTCAAGTTCTGAAACAGGGGTAAATTTAACTAATAAACTGTACTAATTGGCCCAACCAAAAATTCTAGAAAAAAATTAGTAAATAGATATATGAGTCTATATTTAGGGAAAATTTATGGATCTTGATTTCAAGTTTTGTAACTTGAGATATGATTTTTCTTGTAACTGTCATGTAGGTAGTTAGAAAGCTGTGAATGTAGAAACAAATGATTCGAAGTTCTTAATTTGATAAATTATGTTCGGTAACTCCTCAAGCTCGAATCCGGTGACGGTCTCGGGCATGGGGGCGTTACATTTAGTGGTATCAGAGCAGGTTTAGTCAGTTCTCGGACTACGTGTTGTATGTACGGATTTTGCTATACATGCCATATGTATAAATTGTGATAGTGTGACAACTTTTGACCTTTTTAAATGATTTTTATATAGTAAATGGATCCCGATCCAGCTGTGGCAGATGAAGTAGAAAGTAATGCGCCAGCTCCGGTTGAAGGGGCAGCGCCGACTGAAAATCCACCTCCTACTGTTGGTCAGGGAGGAGGAGAAAGGGATCGGGAAGCCTTTCTCCAAATGATGAGTGCATGGTACATTGAGTTCGTTCGTACGAACCCAAATGTACGACCTCCCCCACCTCCCCAATTCCTCAACCTATACCCCCAATGCCTCAGGGTGTGGATATGACAAAATTTCACAGAACTCCGTTTGATAGAATTCGTAAACAAGGGGCCGAAGAATTTAGGGCAAATATTGATGACGATGCCGAGAAGGCAGAGTTCTGGCTTGAAATTCTATCCGGGTATTTGATGAATTATCTTGTACACCTGAAGAATGTTCGAAATGTGCTATATATTTGTTGAGGGATTCAGCCTATAATTGGTGGAAGACTTTGATTTCGGTGGTACCAAAAGAGAGGGTAACCTGGGAATTCTTTCAAGAAGAGTTTCGGAAGAAATATATTAGTGAAAGATTTATTGATCAGAAACGTAAAGAGTTTCTTGAGCTGAAGCAAGGTAATATGACAGTCACAGAATATGAAAGAGAGTTTGTTCGATTGAGTAAGTATGCCAGAGAATATGTTTTTACAGAGGCGAAGATGTGCCGAAAATTTGAAGACGGGCCCAACGAAGACATCAAGGTATTTGTTGGGATCCTTGAACTAAAAGAAATAGTGGTACTTGTCAATCGAGCTTGCAAGGATGAAGAACTACTTAAGGAAAAGAAAAAGGTAGAATCTGAGACACGAAATTGGAAGAAAAGACCAATGAGTAATGCACCCTCACAGCAACTTGGAAAGTCAAGAAATATGAATCCTCGTTCCCAAGTTTCAGCTGGGCAATCATATGGGAATTCTAAGAAGCAAAATGTAGGTCCTAAGTCCCAGACTACTTCGGCAGCCAGTGTAAGGAACTCAAGATTTGTTAAACCCGAGTGCCAGCGGTGTGGTAGAAATCATTTTGGTCCGTGCAGAGCAAATGAATGTTTTCGATGTGGTTCTCCGGATCATTTTATTAGAGACTGCCTAGAGAGAGCTGAGAAAGAAAATTTTCAGTATACAAAAGCAAGTGGTAATGCAGATTCGAGGAAAGTATCCAAGAAAAAGTGGGAATGAAGCAAGCAGTAAGAATGTAGCTAGAGATGCAGTAGTTAGATCTGAAGGAAGGGCTCCGGCTAGAACTTATGCTATTAAAGCGCGTAAAGATGCTTCCTCACCTGATGTGATTACCGGTATATTTTCTCTTTTTGATGTTAATGCTATTGCTTTGATTGATCCCGGTTCTACTCATTCATATGTATGCATGAAGCTAGTGTCTAGTATGAATATACCTGTTGAGAACACAGAATTTATGGTTAGAGTGTCGAATCCGTTAGGCAAATGTGTGATAGTTGATAAAGTTTGCAAGAAATGTCCTTTAATGATTCGGGGTCAATACTTTCCGGCCGACTTGTTGCCGTTTGATGAGTTTGATGTTATTTTGGGTATGGATTGGTTGACATTGCATAATGCTATAATAAAAGGTTATAGAATTAAAGTGTGAAAATGGTGAAACTCTGCTGGTTGAATCAGATAAATCAGAAGTATTGTCTAGTGTGATTTCTTCAATGTCGGCTCAAAGATATTTGAGAAAGGGTTATGAAGCTTATTTGGCGTATGTAATTAATACAAAAGAAGTTGAAAAGAAAGTTGAATCAGTACCGGTTGTGTATGAATTTACGGATGTATTTCGGAAGAATTTTGGGTTTGCCTCAAACCAGGAAGTAGAATTTGGTATTGATTTGATACCGGGAACAACTCCGATCTCCATTGCTCCATATAGGATGGCACCAACAGAGTTAAAAGAATTAAAGTCGCAGTTGCAAGAGTTGACTGATAAAGGCTTTATGAGACCGAGTTTCTCACCTTGGGGTGCTCCCGTGTTATTTGTGAAAAAAAAGGATGGTTCTATGAGGTTGTGTGTTGATTATCGGCAGTTAAACAAGGTGACAATCAAAAACAAGTATCCGTTTCCAAGAATTGATGATTTGTTTGATCAACTAAAAGGACCGACATGGTTTTCAAAGATTGACTTGAGATCTGGGTATTACCAGCTGCGAGTAAAAGAGTCGGATGTGCCTAAAACTGCTTTTAGAAGAAGGTTATGCCATTTGGGTTGACAAATGCTCCTGCTGTGTTTATGGATTTAATGAATCCCATATTTCGGCCATACTTAGACAAATTTGTTGTGGTGTTTATAGATGATATTTTAATTTATTCAAAAGATGAGACAGAGCATGCTGAGCATTTGAGGATAGTTTTGCAAACTTTGAGAAATAAGCAGTTGTATGCTAAGTTTAGTAAAAGTTAATTTTGGCTTCAGGAAGTTGGATTTTTGGGTTATATTGTCTCAGTTGATGGTATACGGGTTGATCCTATTAAGATTTCAGCCATTGTTGATTGGAAACCATAGAAAAATGTAAAGTTAGAAGTTTCTTGGGGCTAGTGGGTATTATCGAGCCAGTTTGTAAATGGATTTTCCATAGTTCTTTGCTCCTATGACTAGACTACTCAGAAAGAATGTTAAGTTTGAATGGACGGAAGAATGTCAATGAGTTTTGAAGAATTGAAAAAGTTATTAACAGAGAGGCACAGTGTTAGTACTGACCCCAAATCAGGTAAAGAAATTTGTGTGGTGTATAATGATGCTTCTCTAAATGGTTTGGGGTGTGTACTCATGCAAGAAGGGAAAGTGGTGGCTTATGCTTGAGGCGATTAAAACCTCATGAGAGGAATTATCCTACTCACGATTTGGAATTGGTGCGGTGGTGTGTTTTGCTTTGAAGATTTGGCGACATTATTTGTATGGTGAAAAGTGTCGGGTATATATCGACCACAAAAGTCTTAAGTACTTGATGTCACAAAAAGACTTGAATTTGAGACAACGAAGATGGTTGGAGTTATTGAAAGATTATGAGCTTGTTATTGATTATCATCGGGAAAGGCAAATGTGGTTGCCGATGCTTTATGAGTAAAGTTGTTGTTTGCTTTGAGAGCTATGAACACTCGGTTGAAAATGTCGGATGATAGTTCGATTCTAGCGAGAGATAAGAGCTAGACCGATGTTTTACAAGAGATTTAAGAAGCTGAAATATGATCAAGATTTGCTAGCCAAGAGAAGGCGGTGTGAAGCGATACGGGATCGATTTGAGAATCGGTTTCGATGGTAGCTTGATGTTTAAAAATTGGATTTGTGTCTTAGAAAAATGATGAGTTGATTCAAAAGATTTTGCATGAAGCACATAATGGCTACATTTATTACATTCATCAGGGTAGTACAAAAATGTATAATAACTTGAAGAAAATGTATTGGTGGAGTGGAATGAAAAGAGATATTTCCGAGTTTGTATCAAAGTGCTTAATTTGTCAATAGGTGAAAGATGAACACCAAGTGCCTTCGGGATTACTTCAGCCTATTATGGTTCCTGAATGGAAATGGGATTGGATTACTATGGATTTTGTTTTAGGGTTGCCATTGACTCCAGGAAAGAAAGATGCCATCTGGGTAATAGTTGACAGATTGACTAAGTCAGCTCATTTTATCCCGGTACGTATGGATTATTCTCTTAACAAGTTGGCTGAACTGTATGTTAGAGAAATTGTTAGACTACACGGAATATCATTGTCGATCATTTTGGATAGAGATCCGAGGTTTACCTCACGGTTTTGGCAAAAGTTGCAAGACGCGTTAGGTATGAAGTTAAATTTCAATACTGCTTTTCATCCACAAACTGATGGGCAATCAGAGAGAGTAATTCAGATTCTTGAAGACATGCTCAGATGTTGCGTATTGGAATTTCAAGGTAGTTGGGAAAGGTACTTACTGTTGGTAGAATTTGCTTATAATAATAGTTACCAGACGAGTTTGAAAATGGCACCTTATGAAGCATTGTATGGGTCGTAAGTGTCGAACGCCTTTGTATTGGACTAAACTTAAGGAAAATCAGATTTATGGAGTTGATCTAATAAAAGAAACCGAAGAAAAGGTGAAAGTGATTCGAGATTGTTTGAAAGCTGTTTCAGATAGACAGAAATCTTATGCGGATTTGAAACGAAAGGAAATCGAGTTTCAAGTTGGTGATAAGGTGTTTTTGAAAGTGTCTCCATGGAAGAAAGTCCTTAGATTTGGACGGAAGGGCAAGTTAAGTCTGCGTTTTATTGGGCCGTATGAAATAATTGAAAAAGTTGGACCGGTAGCATATCGGCTAGCATTACCACTTGAATTAGAGAGGATTCATGATGTGTTCCTCATATCTATGTTACGTCGGTATCATTCGGATCCTTCACATATAATCTCACCAACAGAAATTGAACTGCGACCGGATATGACTTACGAAGAAGAACCGATTAAGATCTTAGCTTGAGAGGTCAAAAAACTAAGAAATAAAAGTGTCGCTCTCGTGAAAGTATTGTGGCAAAAGCACGGGGTAGAAGAAAATACATGGGAACCTGAAGAAACGATGAGAAACCAATACCCACACCTGTTTACCGGTAAGATTTTCGAGGACGAAAATCCTTAAAAAGGGGGGGAGAGTTATAATATCCCGAATTAGGGCCTAATTGAAATAATGGTTTCGTGACCACAAATTCGAGATAGAAATAATTATTTTATAATTATTTTGATGTTTATGATATGATTTCATGATTATGTAAAAATTTCGTGATGAAATTTTATGCCTAAAGTGCTTAAATTGAAATTAGGGACTAAATCGAATAAGTTGTAAAACTTGCATTCTTGAAGTTTTTAGTATGAAATTGTTTTGGAATATTAATAAAGATGTATTAAATAGCAATTTGACCAAATTTAAGTTCATGGACAAAAATTAGGACATGGAAGGAATTTTTGAAAGTTTAGTAAGGAGGGGCATTTGGGTCATTTGGATATTAAATGAAATAAAAAGGGAAAAATAACACAAAATAGTCATCTTCTTCATATGGTTGCTGCCGAATTTTGCTCTCTCCATAGCTAGGGTTTCTTCAACTTTCAAGCTTCATAGTAAGTGATTCCAAGCCCCGTTTTTAATGATTTTTATGCTTTTGAAATCCCGGTAACTCGGTATAGCTTATGATAGTAATATTTTGAGTTAGATTTCATATTTGGAAAAATACCCATAGGTGAAATTTGTGAATTTTGATGTTTTATGATAGAATATGAGGTTTTAAATTATGTTGACAACTTGTGCTACTCGGTTTTGAGTGAAAACGAGTAAAAAGGGTTTAATCGGTAAAAATACCTAATAGTCATAAGTACATGTTAGAGTGTGAATTTGATGTTGTCATAGAAGGGAAAAATGATCAGCATGTCATAAAACATAAGAATAAGGGATAAAGTTTAATTCCCGAGCCTAGGGGCAAAAGTGTAAATATGCAAAAGTTTAGGGGTAAAATTATAATTTTGCTAAAATTTGAATTAAAGACTAATTTGATAATGTGAGTATTAAATAAGCTAAATGTGTTATTTTAGATCAAGAAAGACGTGGAATCGACCCCAATCGAGGAAAAGAAAAGATTGTGGACTAAATTGATATTTTGGTACCAAGGTAAGTTCATGTGTAAATAATGTAGTATAATTGTTATTTTTAAATTATTGATGTTAATTATATGATATGCTGATTTTTATCATGAAATATATGCCTTGTGGTTATTTTTGAATAAAATGCAAATTATTTGTATTATTTGTTAAATATAAAGTGCTCTAGGAGTATTGGTTTGGTATTTTACGGAAGATGGCAAGGATATGTGTTCGAGGAAAATCCCGTTTGAACCTTAGGAATAGATTAGGATACAAGTGACATGTCACTAGGATGGTTGAGCATCCGAACTCGTTGATTTGAGTCCGAGTTCACTTATGGATGCGAATGTCCGAACTCATTGAGTTGAGTCCGAGTTCGTGAGATGTAACTAGGCATCCGAGCTCGTTGAGTTGAGTCTGAGTTCACTTATGGATGCGAACGCCCGAGCTCGTTGAGTTGAGTCTGAGTTCGCTTATGGGCGGGTTACATGATTGATTGATTACATATGTTATGTGGCACTTATGTGCAAATTATCCATGTATCCGAGTTATATTCCGATGTGTTCAACGGGAAAAATTTCTAGTGAAATGGAAGAACACATAGATGCAAGTGACGTTTTGGTAAGTGTTGCGAAATGGACACTTTGGACAGGTATGTACTTAACCCTCGGGTTGAAGTTAGATACAACAATGATAAGATGATAAACTGATGAATGATGTTTAGAAATGTGAAATATGTTTTGGTGATACCATGCTAAGGTTGTTTGTTATAATTGTATTGTTATGTTACTTGTTATTTGCATATGAACTTACTAAGCATTTATGCTTACTCCTCCTTTTCATTCATTGTAGTTTTGAACAAGCCACTCGGGAATGGGGACAGTCGAAGGTTCGATCACACTATCAGAAGGACTTTTTCTTAGTAAATGGCCCTGTAAAACTTAAGTATGGCATGTATAGCAATATACCTATTTTGTGTAAATAATTTTGTTATATGGTGGTGATTTGGTTAAGAAAATGCTTGATAATGATAAGTAACAGAAATGGCTAATTTAGATCATGTTTGATGTCACTGAAGGTTAATAGGTTATCTAGTCCATAAAAACTCATGAAAAGATGAAATTTGCCATAAATAGAACATTGCAGCAACACTGATGTGAGTTTGAAAATTTACTAAAAATCATATAAATTGAATTTGGTGATGGATTAAATATGAAATTGAAGCCTAATATGTCTAGTTTCACAGGAAACAAACGAAACAGGAAAAGGAATTATATGTTATAAGATATTTGAGTTTTAGTGAAATAGGGCCAGAGCGATTTCTGGATCCCCTGTTTCAACTTTAGAAATTCACCATAAATCATAAAAAAATAATTAGGTGGTGTATTTTATATTATTGGAATCCTTATTGAGTATAATTTCAGGATGTACAAACTGCATAGTCATATAAATATTTTACAGAGAGATATATGGTTCGTAGTAGTAAGCAGAGTCGAGACCAGTCAAGTTACAAACAGGGTAACTTTAACTAATAAACTGTACTAATTGGCCCAACCAAAAATTCTAGAAAAAAATTAGTAAATATATATATGAGTCTAGATTTAGGTAAATTTTATGGATCTTGATTTAATGTTTTGTAACTTGAAATATGATTTTTCTTGTAACTGTGACGCAGGTAGTTAGAAAGCTGTGAATATAGGAACAAATGATTCGAAGTTCTTAATTTGATAAATTATGTTCGGTAACACCTCAAGCTCGAATCCGGAAACGGTCTCGGGCGTGGGGCATTACAGATACTCCTCAGAAGCTATCAGCAGAAGGAAGAGGTCGGTGCCTCGAAGGTGAAGGCTGTGGTGGGTCCTCGTGATAGGGAGGAACATCATCAGTAAAGTCCTCGGGTTCATTCTAAGCGTCAGAATGAAATAATCGATACTTAGGAGGTCCACTCCATGACGCCGCTAGACCATCCTCATATGTATCATGCTCGAGATGCCCTGAGGGGACATCTGGCTGACTAGTGTGAGTGTAGAAGACTGCTCCGGTGTGTCGAGGAGATCAAAATGTCGAGCAAGGCGAGTCACTTAAGGGCCTAAATAGATGGGGCCCTTCTTATGGCAGTCAGCCTGATGGCAGAAGGTTACAGCAATGAAGCATGCCAAGCCAAATATATGCCCGTGCACTATGCTCCATAGAAAGTAAGTGTAGTGAGTGCTAACTGTAAGACTATGCCCAAAGATCAATCACGAGATGGTTGTAATAACATACTTGGTTTATCATGTTTATTAATATAAGGCGTTGCCACTATTATTTCAGTTTCTTTTCTGTGTGCATAAATAAACTGTTTTATAATAATGTCCTGAGAATAATATGATTATTCTTAAAAGATCCTTAGTCAAGTATTATTGTTGGCTAGGACAATAATAATGCATTAAGACTAACATGTAGTTGATTGATGATAAAGAGTTGTCATTGATATGGAGTGTCAGAATCAATGCATGAATATGTGTGTTAGAGAGCAACATATTGGGTGACCCGCTATGAGTATGTTTCTTGGATTATTATGTAATTGTCACAACATTACTCATAGTGATTAATATGTATATGATCCTCATACTTGAGATCATCTTTATCCCAACATCATGAGTTGTATATTTTGATCTGATCAAACAAACATAAGAATCGGGTTGTTCTATAAAGGCGATGTTGGATATACCACAATCTATATTGAGGATATAGTTGATCAATATAGGATAAGTCCCTCCTACATAATGGGAGTAATATCTCGAGCCACTTGATTGAGTGAGGCTAGAAATGCACAGCCATGCTCAAATAAGTTGATATGAGATGTCATACTTATTTGTGTATCATAGTCTACTCAAGGTATCAAGAAACATGGGATGGACTATGCAAGTGTGACTATTCCATGACTTGTGTCCATTCCAAAGATATAGGACTTAAGGATTAATGCATGAAAGGTGTCGAAACCATTTTTAAAAATCGGGTTTTAGGAAAATGAGAATCAACTTTAAAAAAACTAAAACAGGAGTCGCCACCAATCTTTTTAGGTGTGATTGGATCACCTTTAAAACATTTTGTTTTAAAATCATTAGTTTTGGTCTACGAAATTGGAAGATGGGTTCAGGAGCCGATTACGTACGAGGAAGGGTTAGGACCCTCGTAACGCCCAAAAATTGGTACCTAATTGATTATCAAGTGTCTTTAATGTCGAAAACTTAAAAATTTTAAGATGTAATCCTCTTTAAAATATTTTGATTTTGAAAAATTGGAGTTCACTCATATCAAAGTATTGACACTAAGTTAGCTTTTTGGAAATCCCTATCTCGAAACAACAAAACGCCATATCCAGTAAGCTAGGACATATTGCTTTGAAATTTCAAGGCAGTTGCTTGCATTTTGAAAACCTTTAAAAACTTAGAAGGGTACTTGACTATTCGAACTCAACGAGAAGAGTCGCAACCCAATAAGTTAGGGCACTACTTTTCTCGAAATTTCCAAACACCAAGCATTGCCTTTATATTTTTTGAAAACTTTGGAATTTTGTTTTAGTTAATGCATGAGGAATCACATTATCGTTATGGAATAGAATATCGCAATAATAAGTGAACAAAACATGCATTTAAACGATAAAATGGCAATAATACAAAAATCATATACTACATACATACATGTTTAAAATTACACAACATCATATATACAAAGATACACATAGTTCATATTGAAAATGGATAAGCTAAACATACATACATAGTAATAATTGAGAAATGATGCATGATACACTATTAAAAAGAAATATAATATCGATATACATGTTCATCAAATATAACATTAAATAATAATTGTAACATAAAATTTAATACATAAAGGATATATACAAAATATATAAAAGAATTAGTATATATAAAAATATAAAATAAAGTGAGTAATTGTTAACGAAATATACAGATAAAAATATGATATTTAATGATTTAAAAATAGTATTTAATATACAATATAAAATATATAATAACAAAAGTTTAATAGAGGATAATAATTATAAAAATAAAAAAATATATTGGTTTAGAAAAATAATATATAAAATACCAAATATGTAAAAGAATTTATATTTATAATAAAATAATTATATAATATAAGTTTAGAATAATATAAAATAAGTAATTAATGATGAAATATATGTGTTATACAAGTTATAATATTATCAAAATGTGCAATAATGGAATATAAGTAAAGTAATTATTAACATATAAATAAAAATAAGTATATAATACAATTTAAAATCTTTAATGATAATAATGTATAGATAAAAACATAATAGTATAAAGATGACATAATATTATAATATATAATATGAAAGTATATATGTATATAAAAATAATTAATAATATATAATACAAATAAAATATAATAATAAAATATAAATAAGAATGTGAAATAACTTGTGAAAAATAATAGATAATAAAAATATATAATAAAATGATTATATAATAAGATTAAAAATAAATCGAATAACAATATAAAAAGTTTTATATATAATAATAATAATAGAAATAAATATATATAGGGCTAAATTTAAAGTTCAGCAAAATTACAGGGGCGAATTTAAAAGAATCAAGCTGAATTAAGGTCCATATTAAAACACGCGCAAAACCAAAGGGACTCATTGGGCAAATTGCCCTATTCCCAAAACGACTGTGTTTTAATCTTGGGCTTAAAACAGCTACTGTAGGGACTAAATTAAAACTAAAATAAAATAATAGGGCCAAATCATAAATAAAATAAAGCATAATTATAAACTAAAAAAGGTGGAAGGACCGATTGGGTAATTAACCCAATTTTAAAAAACACGCGGATCCTCCCTGGGTAATCTAGTCAACGTGCGGATCATAGGGCTTGATACGACACTGTTTTGGAGCTTATTATTCTAAGCCATACGTCATCATTTCGCTGGGGCTATATAAACCAAAACTTTAGCCCAAAAATCATTTTACACCGGGTTTTTTAAAAAAAGGGTTTAAAACTCTCTGCAGAGGGGAAGAGAGGGGTTTCCGGCTTTGGCCTCTGACCACTGGGCCGTATTTGCCCACGTGCTTCACGCGCCGCCTTTTTGCGGTGATCTGAAGGTTAAAAACCTTCATCCTCTCAAGCAAAACCCAGGTAACCTCTTTGCCCTTTTAACATCAACAATTTTTTGCTAAAACAGTTCATATATATATGTTCAAAAATAAAGCACGAGATACACGATTAAATCACCTTTTTTAGAAACTGTTGGTATTTCTTTGAACGAATCTGTGTAAGTATATTTCTATTCTGTAAAAAAAGGTCCTTTGTACAATGAAAGCATTCAGGCTCTATAGCCACTGTTGTTATTACATTTTTGGAAAGAAATCTTTTTATTTCCTTCCATATTTGTTTTGTTTGCTGCTGTGGTTCTTTCCTTCTTTTGCAGGTATCATCTAGGAATCCGGCAGTGACTGTGCTGATTTGGATTCACGCGCTGATTACGGAGGCAGAGTCACGGCGCTGATGGAGGGTCACTGGAATGTCGTGAGAGATGAGCAGACGCGTCCGTTGGGATTGCTTCCGGAAGATTCTATTTGCGGCGCGAGGAGAAAGGCAGAAACCCTAGGGTTTCTTGCCTTGGTGTAACAAGCTGGGCCATTTGGGCCACTTTTGTCCTGGGATAAGTGGGGTGTAATGGGTACCGGGTATAAGTGGGTCCGCTAGGTATTTTTAGGCCTGCTAGGTAGTAACCGGTTTGTTTGGGTATAACAAGTCTGAGGTATTTGGGCCTGTGTTTGGGCTCTTGTAAACTGGACTTTATATGGACTGTTAAATAAACAATCATTTATTTATTTATTTATTTATTTATTTGGTTTTTGGCTCGGTCAAATTTGGGCTATTACAAATGTTTAATCACAAAAAGTTATGTCGAATCATGACTTCTTGTAGCTTAGGTAGCATTGATGCATTGCTAGATGCCACTCATTGTTTGTAACATTAGAATCGTTCTAATATTACTGGTAACGTTACAAGAACCTATAGGGTCACACCCTATGGTTGAAATGAATGAGGTAAAACATAGTTGGTATATTGCTTGGTTGTCACGTGAATTAAATTAATTATAGAATTAATTTAATTGGGCAATCAAATTGTTGGACATACTATATGTACAAGGATGTTGTACACATAATCAGAACATAATTTTATTGATATATGAATTTAGTTCATATATAAGTTTAAATAAATATAGTTTACCGAAATCTTTATTATTATTAATGTAATTATAATTTTTTGGTTAAACATTATTATATTTATTTGAATGATAATTATTATGTTCGGATTAATTTTAATGAATTAAAATTCGTTATAAATATATACCAATTAAGAGGGAGTTATATATAGAAAGGGTAAAAACCCTAAAAAGGATATATTAAAACTAACCCGAAAATATGCAAGGCGGTCTAGTAGCCGTTTAGCAAAATACTCTCTGAAAATAGTTTTCTGGGATTTCTACTGTTCATTGTCAATCGGGTGGACTAAGTAGAGGCCGACATCAGAAAATGTTGCGGCTTGGTTCGATAGTGGTTCAGCATTCCTGTTGCCTAGGCGTCGCTATCTACTCAGATTGAAGTTTCGGTAATTTTGAAACCTTTTTATCACCCTGATTCGTTCCTTACGCATGGATCCTTAGTTTGGATCGTCGGAATGTTTTAATTATTTTATTTTTTCACTGCGCCTTGGAGGCACCGGCGTTCCAACAGTGGTATCAGAGCCACTTGTGTGATACGGACTTGAGTTTAAATACTTGGGTGATGCAATTGTATGAGATGCATGTTTTAATTTTATTATGTTTTTCTATTTAAATCGTTAAAGCAGAATCTGATGATTGTTCCTTTCGATAAGTGATTAAATATTAATCATGTTGTTATGGCCTATTCGGTTTTATGTCTTTACTATTAACTTTAAGAAATCTGTGATGAAGCAGGGGTGGCATTTACAATTTCCAGTAACAGATTACTGGCCAGTGGAACAAGGGTTGTTTCGATATGAAACCTCAAGGATTAAAATCCTAAAAACACGATTATGTTGATAAAAGTTATCAAATCGTGAGGTTTCATTTGACTGGGGTTGCAGTTCAGTCTACGTGGCTCCTCCCGCACCCCACCTTCAGATCCCCATCATCTTCCAGTATGTTTTGTATTAAATAAAACTTAATGGGCCATAAAAAGGTTGAAAAGATATTTTAATATTTCACTTGACAAAAACGTTGAATGATATATGTTATTTTTTGAAATGCACGGTGTTTGAAATGCATAGTTATAGCCCGATGACCCATTGGATAAAAGGTTGTAATTTTATAAATACGGCCTGCGTGTCCTGCCGTACTACTATTCTTTTGTATTTCTCTTCTCATCTTACTCCCTCGTATGTAAAATGAGTTTCTGAATTTTGTAATTTGTAAAAGTTGCTGCGGACTAGACGAGAAGGAAGATAGGCTGACTAGTGTGGATCGATAGCTTGTGAAACGGCTTACACCTTTAGGTTCCCTTTTGGTTCTCCCATTGGCTTGGGTTGAACCACCATAGTTTATGGGCTATAACTATTGCATTTATTTATTGCTTTACTTACTCATGTATGAGATGCTATGGATGTCTAAAGCATGCAAATTTGGTAATAATAAACCCCATTAATTGATGAGATCAATTAAAAGATTAAATGGAGTAAAGTAGACCATAATTGGTGAGATGTAACACTCTAATAAAATCCCTCTATTAAAATATTAAGTCAACATGGTCTTCCAATTTATGCCCTTGTTAAGGCCTTGATCAATACTATGCAGGTTTTGCCAAAGCGAAGTACTAGTATTTATCTTGGTTAAACGCGAAAAATAAGCAAGTGATATTCGCTGGTTAAAAATTGGATAATGACTTAACTAGGTTACTCTAATAGGATTAGAAACCTAGAGGCAAGTAATTTGGATAAATCATAAGATGATTAGAACAAGAGTTGTTCACCAAATTGTAGGAGTTACATATAATGTAATTAGCAAGCGTTGCTTACCTAAATAACCATAATCTTGAGAGTAAAGCTAAAGCTGACTTGAGAGGAGGTGAAATATGTATCCTTAACCCACTAGAAATACTTTCAAGAAAGTCTTTCTGAAATTAATATATGAGGGTTATTAATTTTGAAATAAAATAGTGGGAACATCATTTAATAAAGTCCTTTTAATGATTGATATAAACTTGGTAAATTTATTCACACGCATATTTTATTGTTGTAGATATATTATGGCTGCAAACACTAATACACTCTCATTACGATCGGTCCTTGAGAAGGACAAATTGAATGGTTTGAATTTTCTTGACTGGTTCCGTAACTTAAGGATTGTCCTCAAACAGGAACGGAAATTATATGTCATTGAAAAACCACTTCCTGATGAACCACCGGCTAATGCCTCTAGGGCTGATAAAGATGCTTATAAGAAGCATCTCGATGAAATGGTAGACATTGGATATCTTATGCTTGCCACTATGAATCTTAAGCTTCAAAAGCAATATGAGGATATGGTTGCTTATGATATGATCGAGCACCTAAAAGAACTATATCAAGGGCAAGTAAGGCAAAAGAGGTTCGATATCTCTAAGGCCCTATTCCAATGTAAGCTGGCTGAAGGAAGCCCAGTAGGACCTCATGTTCTTAAGATGATTGGTTATATTGAAAGCCTATCTAAGCTTGGGTTTCCATTAAGCCAAGGGTTGGCCACTAATGTTATTCTGCAATCGTTGCCGGATAGTTACAGCCAGTTTGTCCTCAATTTCAATATGAATGAAATTGACAAGACTCTACCACAGATTGCTCGGTATGTTACGAACTGCTTTGAAGGCAACATGAAAAGGTTGGACCCAAGCCCATCCGATGGTCCTGTAACAACAAGGGCAAGGAAAGGCTAAAGTCCCGACAAAGCCCAAAGGCAAAAGTAAGCCCAATCTTGGAAAGGAAAGTCTACACTGAAACCTAAAGGTAGGGTGTCTAAGGAAGGAAGCCCATTTTCATTGTGGTGTATTTGGACATTGGAAGCGGAATCGCCTGTCTTTCTTGAGGAAATCAAGAAGGCCCAAGCAAGTGAACGTCTGCTTTAGGTATTTATATGTTATTGATATTAATTTATCAACTACTACTTATTGGGTATTAGATACTGGTTGTGGTTCTCATATTTGTACTTCTATATAGGGACTACAAAGGAGTAGGACTTTGGCTAGAGGACATGTGGACCTGCGAGTTGGAAATGGAGCAAGAGTTCTTTGCATTAGTGTGTGGGAACATATACTTTATCTTTGCCTAGTGGACTTGGTTTAATTTTAGAGGATTGTTATTTTGTGCCCAGTTTGACTAAAAACATTATTTCAATTTCTTGTTTAGACAAAATTGGTTTTGAGATAATAATTAAGAATAATTATTATTCCTTTTATCTCAATAATGTTTTCTATGGTTCGGCACAATTGATTAATGGCCTCTATATTTTAGATCAAATGAATCCCATTTACAACATAAATACTAAAAGATCTAAAATAAATGACTCAAATTAAACTTATCTTTGGCATTGTCGTTTGGGCCACATAAATGAGAAACGCATATCCAAACTCCATAAAGATGGTCTCTTAGATTCATTTGTTTTTGAACAATTTGAAGTATGTGAATCTTACTTATTAGGAAAAATGACAAAATCTCCTTTTATTGGTAAAAGTGAACGAGCTAGTGATTTATTGGGCTTAATACATTCAGATGTATGTGGACCAATAAATACACAAGCCAGAGGTGGATTTCACTACTTCATTACTTTCATTGATGATTTTGAAGAGATATGGGTATGTTTATCTCATGCGCCATAAATCTGAGGCCCTTGAAAAGTTCAAGGAATTCAAAAATGAAGTACAAAATCAACTAGGCAAAACTATTAAGACACTTCGATCTGATTGAGGTAGAGAGTATTTGAGCCTAGAGTTTGATGATCTTTTGAAGGAATGTGGGATTGTCTCACAACTTACTCCTCCTGGTACTCCTCAATGGAATGGAGTTTCTGAGAAAAGAAATCGAACTCTATTAGACATGGTTCGATCCATGATGAGTCATGCTAATCTACCAACTTCCTTTTGGGGACATGTACTTGAAACAGCTATTTTCACACTAAATCGTGTTCCATCTAAATCGGTTCAAAAGATTCCATATAAGATGTGGACTGGAAAACGTCTCAGTATGTCTTTTATGAAAATTTAGGGTTGCGAAGCTTATGTTAAACGTTAGACGTCTACTAAGCTTGAACCCAAATCTGAAAGGTGTATCTTTGTGGGGTATCCGAAAGAAACCAAATGATATTATTTCTTTAATCCCACTGAGAACAAAGTCGGACTGGTGTCTCCTTAGAGAGAGAATTTGTTTTTAGAAAAGGAAGTGGGAGAAAGATTAAACTTGAAGAAATTTGAGAATCACAAGATACCTAAGAACCAGAGATAGAACAATAGATAATTCCATAAGAAATTGAGGAACAAGTAACTGCTGTAGAAACACAACCACCGCGTAGATCTTTAAGAGAACACCATGCACCTGAGAGATATGGATTTCTCATTACAATGCATGGTGACATTCTTCTTATAGATCAAGATGAGCCTAGGACTTATCAAGAAGCGGTGGCGAGCCCAGACTTTGAGAAATGGCTTGAGGCCATGAGATCTGAGATGGATTACATGTATGAAAACCAAGTTTGGACTTTGGTTGACCCACCCGAAGGGGTTAAACCTATAGGGTGCAAGTGGGTTATCTAAAAGAAAACTAACATGGATGGTAATGTAGAAACATACAAGGGGCGATTAGTCGCTAAAGGTTTTTGCCAAATTCATAGTGTTGACTATGATGAAACCTTTTCTCCTGTAGCTATGTTTAAATCCATCAGGATCTTGCTCGCCATAGCTGCATTTCATGATTATGAAATCTAGCAGATGGATGTCAAAACAACTTTCCTTAATGGGAAACTTGAAGAGGATGTGTATATGACACAACCTGAAGGTTTTGTCGATCCAAAGGATGCTGGAAAGATATGTAAGTTACAAAGATCCATTTATGGATTAAATCAAGCTTCTCGAAGTTGGAATCTTCGTTTTAACGATGCAATCAAAGAGTTTGGTTTTATCAAAAATGAAGATGAGTAATGTGTTTACAAGAAAGTTAGTGGGAACACAATCATATTTTTGGTATTGTATGTGGATAACATACTTATCATGGGCAATGACATACCTACCTTACAGTCTATTAAGACTTGGTTAGGAAGTTGTTTTTCTATGAAGGACTTGGACGAAGCCACTTATATCTTAGGAGTCAAGATCTATAGAGATAGATCAAGATGACTACTAGGTCTAAGTCAAGGTACATATATAGATAAAGTATTGAAAAGGTTAAATATGGAAGAATTTAAGAGAGGATTCCTACCTATGAGACATGGTATTTCACTCTCGAAGGAAATGTGTCCTTCAACTCTACAAGAGAGAGAACGCATGAGTAAAATTCCATATGCTTCTGCTATTGGATCTATCATGTATGCCATGTTATGTACCCGTCCAGATGTCTCATATGCCTTAAGTATGACGAGTAGGTACCAAGTAGATCTCGGTGAAGGTCACTAGACCACAGTCAAGAATATCCTTAAGTACTTAAGAAGAACTAAGGATACATTCCTAATATATGGAGGTGAGGAAGAGTTAAGTGTAAAAGGTTACACTGATGCCAGCTTCTAAACCGACAAGGATGATTCTCGATCGCAATCAAGTTTTGTGTTTTGCCTTAATGGTGGTGCTGTGAGCTGGAAGAGTTCAAAGCAAAGTACAGTAGCCGATTCTACAACAGAGGCTGAGTATATTTCAGCTAGTGAGGCAGCAAAAGAAGCGGTTTGGATCAAGAAGTTCATTACTGAACTAAGGGTTGTGCCTAGCATATCAGATGCTATAGAACTCCGATGTGATAACAATGGAGCCATTGCACAAGCAAAAGAACCTAGATCTCACCAACGATCCAAACATATACTTGGGCGCTACTATCTTATTCGAGAGATTATCGATCGAGGGGATGTAGAGATATGCAGAGAACCTACAGATGATAACATTGCTGATCCCCTGACCAAGCCTTTGACACAGCAGAAGCATGATCATCACACTAAGTCACTTGGTATTAGATATATAAGTGATTGGTGTTAGTGCTAGTGGGAGATTGTAAGAGTATGCCCAAAGATCAATCACGAGATGGTTGTAATAACATACTTGGTTTATCATGTTTATTAATATAAGGCATTGACATTATTATTTTAGTTTCTTTTCTGTGTGCATAAATAAACCGTGTTATAATAATGTCCTGAGAATAATATGATTATTCTTAAAAGATCCTTAGTCAAGTATTATTGTTGGCTAGGACAATAATAATGCATTAAGACTAACATGTAGTTGATTGATGATAAAGAGTTGTTATTGATATGCAGTGTCAGAATCAATACATGAATATGTGTGTTAGAGAACAACATATTGGACTGACCCACTATAAGTATGTTTCTTGGATTATTATGTAATTGTCACAACATTACTCATAGTGATTAATATGTATATGATCCTCATACTTGAGATCATCTTTATCCTAACATCGTGGGTTGTATATTTTGATACAGTCAAACAAACATCGTAACTTATTGTTCTATAAAGACTGATGTTGGATATACCACAATCTATGTTGAGGGATATAGTTGATCAATATAGGATAAGTCCCTCCTACATAATGGGAGTAATATCTCATGCCACTTGATTGAGTGAGGCTAGAAATGCATGGCCATGCTAGAATAAGTTGATATGAGATGTCATACATATTTGTGTATCATAGTCTACTGAAGGTATCAAGAAACATGGGATGGACTATGCAAGTGTGACTATTCCATGACTTGTGTCCATTCCAAAGATATAGGACTTAAGGATTAATGCATGAAAGGTTAATCACAAAAGGTTATGTTGAATCATGACTTCTTGTAACTTAGGTAACATTGATGCATTGCTAGATGCCACTCATTGTTTGTAACATTAGAATCGTTCTAATATTACTGCTAACGTTAACAAGAACCTATAGGGTCACACCCTATGGTTGAAATGAACGAGGTAAAACATAGTTGGTATATTGCTTGGTTGTCACATGAATTAAATTAATTATAAAATTAATTTAATTGGGCAATCAAATTGTTGAACATACTTATATGTACAAGGATGTTGTACACATAATCAGAACATAATTTTATTGATATATGAATTTAGTTCGTATATAATTTTAAATAAATATAGTTTACCAAAATCTTTATTATAATTAATGTAATTATAATTTTTCGGTTAAACATTATTATAATTATTTGAATGATAATTATTACGTTCGAATTAATTTTAATGAATTAAAATTCGTTATAAATATATACCAATTAAGAGGGAGTTATATATAGAAAGGGTAAAAACCCTAAAAAGGATATATAAAAACTAGCCCGAAAATATGCAAGGCGGTCTAGCAGCCGTTTAGCAAAATACTCTCTGAAAATAGTTTTCTGGGATTTCTACTGTTCATTGTCAATCGGGTGGACTATGTAGAGGCCAACATCAGAAAAGGTTACGGCTTGGTTCGATAGTGGTTCAGCATTCCTGTTGCCTAGGCGTCGCTGTCAACTGAGATTAAAGTTTCCGTAATTTCGAAACCTTTTTATCACCCCGATTCATTCCTTACACATGGATCCTTGGTTTGGATCACCGGAATGTTTTAATTATTTTATTTTTCCGCTGTGCCTTGGAGGCACCGGCGTTCCAACACTAACAACTCCGGTGCTCTCTCTCTGACCTGTCAAAGTGTGAGCTAAAAGTGCGTGAATGTACCGTAAGACCAGAGAGAAAGAAGTCGCCTTCGAGCGACTTGCATCATATGGTATCTAACTAGTTGTGAGATCGGCCCAGCAACGTGATGGCAAATGATGGATATACTGATAAAGTTGAAAGAAGTCCTCGGCACTCATAAATTTCTCCGTGTAGAGTCCCATAGCAGCACCATACTCAGGGATGCTCATGTGGCACACCAAACCACCAAGGCGGAAAGTGATGGTGCCTATATCGTCATGAACTGTCATGACTTGCTGTACCAAAAATGTCGAGCAAAACTCCAATGTCAGCTCCATATAGGTGGGCTTGATGATGGCAAAGAATCTATCCCACGGAGCTGTGGCGATAATGGCTCGTGAGTCATCAGCAAGTTGGACCTGCTCCAACGCGGCCTAGGCCGAGTGGATGTACTCGAAGGAACTGATATAAATCCTCCTGGGGGCCCACCATAAATGGAAGAAAAGGGTGGCGAGCCTTGGTAGATGCGCTCGAGGAGGAGGTCGCACCGGGGCCCTTCCATTTTTTCGAAGCGGGGATAGCGACCTTAGATTTTCCTCATGTGTTCGTCATAATAAATCTGCAATAAAACAATCAAATAGTTTAAATGGACAAACCATCATACTGGATGCAAGCCAATATCTTATACCCTAATCTAAGGTAACATCAAGAACTGAACAAATTAAGAGAATAGATAGTGAAAAAAATATAAATAAGAATTAACATGTAGAAATACCAAAAGTTAAAGGATGCAGTTATAACCAAACAAGAATAATGATGCTAAACAGAATAATAGGTCTATGATAATCATACTATACTAAAGATACTTACTAAAACAAAACTTTGCTGGACTAAAAATAGGAACATAAAATAATAAAATATTATGAAATAAGAAAGAAAGTTGTCAAGAAAAACTAAAATCAAATAGACTAAATAGATACTAATGATAATAAGAGCAGAAAAATAAAACAAAAATAAAGGATAAACAGTTAAGAATAAATAACAACGAAAAAGGAAAATAAAAAATAAAATAAACTAAAAGGAAATAAAGAATAAGAAAGGCAAATGAGGTTGACCAATGATGAGGCTGGGGTGACTACCGGCGAGGCGCGCAGGAAAGTACGGGGAGGGTGGGGGATGGCAGTGGTGTCTGATGAGGATTGGGAAGAAGTTGTGGGGGAGGGATGATGATTGAGTAAGGCTTGGGGAAAGAAAGGGAAAGAAAGGAGTAGGGAAGGGAGAAAGGTGATTGGTCGGGGGTGGGTGAACAGGGATGGTCGGTGGTTCTTTGGGTGAAAAGGAAAATAGGGAGAAGGGGCCAAAAATGGAAAAAAAGAGAAAGGGTAAGAGAGATGGGGGAAAGAAAGGAACGAGGGTGGGTTATGCATGAGGTGGCTACAAGGACGGCCAGAGTTGACTTGGGTCAGGGGAGTCGGCAGGGGTTAGGGTAGATAAAGAAAAAGACAAAATAAAACTAAAAAGGGGTAGGGTTTTTAAAAGGCTGATACGATCGTGTGAGACCTGTGTTGGGCCATACTGCCATGTCACACGCTCATGTGGCCTCTTGTTCAGCCCGTGCCTGATAATGAAATATGCCTAGTCTTCACACGATCGTGTGCAATCTCCTTTGCTTCTCCTACGTCAATGTGACCTCCCACACACCCGTGTGACTGCACACACGACCGTGTGATCGCATACAAGATCCTGTGACCGTACACACGACCGTGTGACCGCACACACGACCGTGTACCTTGACCGTGTAGCTCTCTGACTTGTTTTAAAATTGAAAATTTTAGCTCCAGGTTTCACATAGCCTAGGTCATGCTCGTGTGGACTGGTTTAGGCTATGTCTTCATTGATTTTTGGAAAAAATTAAGTCCCAAGCTCCACAGGGCCAAGGAAATGCCTATGTGTCTAGGCTATGTGGGTTACACGGTCATGTCGCCTGGCCATGTAACTCACTGTCGATTTTCTTCAAAATTTAAAACTAAGTCAAAAGATCCACACGACCTAGGACACACCCGTGTGTCTAGGTCGTGTGGGTTTTAAAAACTATTTTTTAAAAAAAAATTAATTAAGTTTAAAAATATCATGAGATAAAATTAGTAAATTAGGAATGTTAATGCTTGGGTTGCCTCCCGAGAAGCAATTATTTAAAGTCTAAGCTCAACTTACCTAGTATTTGCACGGTCACGCTGGTTTGCGGAGTCGAGACTCGTCTTTCTTTCTATAAATTTTTTCATTCAAATAAGGTTTAAGTCGAGTAATATTGCAATAGCTCGATTTTAGCTAAATCAGAACAATGGTTTCAGAACTACAAATTCAATGTTGGAAAATTATTTTAATATTATTTTATGTGTTTACAGCATGACAGCATGTATGTGTGAAAATTTCGTAAAGAAATTTTACTATTTGAATGGTTAATTTGATAAAAAAGATTAAATCATGTAAGGTGCAAAACTTGAGGTCTATAAGTTAAATGCACTAATTAATTATAGAATGGAATATATGAGCACTTGCATTATAAATAGACCATTCATATTGTAAGTGGACATTTATGTGCATGGTTAGGTGAATTATAATAGTTAAAATTTAAGGTTATTATAATAATTGGATAATTATGTGTTAGTAAATCAATAAAGAAACAAAAAGGAGTCATCATCTTGTCCATCTTCTAACCGAATTTAGCATAAGGAAAAGCCATAGGGAAAGTTTGAAGGTTCGACCATTAATCCTTAAGCATGTAAGTTTGTTTTTGCTCGATTTTTGATGATTTGTATGTTTTTGTAATCGTTGCAACTCAATCTAACTAGCCTGTTTCTTTAATTTTGAAACTGTTAAAGATTTTGAGAGTTGCCATTTTTGAATCTATGTGTTCTTTTATGTTTAATGTTGGAATATGAAAGCTTGATGATAGTTTTACATGTTTTGTTAAGAAATTTTGAGTAAAAATGCAAAATAGGGATTTATTTGTGAAAATGTGAAAATGTGTGGTTAAATGTATGAATAAATGAAAGATATGGGCTGCTATGTGTATAGGAGAAATTCGGCTAGTATAGTTAAAGGTCTAATTGCATGAATTTGCATTTTTACGAGCTAAGGACTAAATTGTAAAAATGTCCAAATAGTAGCGGCAAAAGTGTAATTTTACCATAAGGTGATTTTTGGCCTAAATTGAATGGATTGATAATTAAATAAGTTAATTTTGAATTCATATAGATCAAGAAAGAAAGAATTTGGATTTAAATCGAACGAAAAGCAAGGTTGTCGAATAGTAGATCCGATCAGTCAATTCCAAACACGAGGTAAGTTCGTGTGTAACGAGCTCTATTATAATCGTATCTAAATGTTTTGATATTGCATAAATTGTAAATTTTAGACTATGAACTTGTTCGGCCATGATTCGACAATGATTCGACTGTGATTTGAAATAATTCGACTATGATTTGGTATTGGAAATTCCTGGTTGAACCTTAGGAATAGTTTAGGATACTAGTGACATGTCATTAGGGTATTGAGTTGGCATCAGGCTATGATATTGGCACTTCGGGTGCGAGTTATACCTTGATTTGGCTACGGGCCATGGTATAGGTATTGTGGAGAGAAGTTACCTTGATTTGGCTACGGGCAATGGTATAGGTACTCCTAGATAAATTACCTTGATTTGGCTACAGGCCATAAGTACTTATCAATTGAGATCCTTAAATATCTGACTTCTATTCCGGATGGTTCAACGGGGAAATTGAAATATGTGTATTAGAATGAGATTGGTACGAGTTAATATAGGTATGTACGTAAAGTTTATAAACATTGAATCAATGAAATGAATGAATTCTTGGTAAGCTATTGAATGAATGATTGAATGATTTAGGAATTAATGTATTTGTATTATTTTTCATTTATATTGATTGAATTGTGAGTGAATGGTGAAGTTGCTTATTAAGTTAATAGAACTTACTAAGCTGTGAAGCTTATTTTGTGTTATTTTCCTATGTTTTATAGAGAATCAAGGCTAGCTCAGATCTGGAAGTCATCGGGAACATCACCGCACTATCGAACATCTATTTTTGGTACTTTTGAAGTTATGTATATATGGTAGATGGCATGTATAGGCTTGAGTCATTTTGGTATGTTTGATGAATATGTATTTTGCCCATTTGAGTTGGCATAAGATGATGAACTTGATGATGCTTATGAATGTGCAAATAGTTCTACCTTTAATGTTTGGTAATAGACCTATAATGAATGAATGGGATTGAAGTGGTTATGTATGTTTGGATTGGTTTTGCTAAATGAATTATACTTGTGAATTATGCTTAGTAAAGCAAGTTAAATTGTTTGGTATTTGAATAGGTAAATGGTATGGATTTGAGTATTGAATTTAGTTGAAATGGATGTGGTATGTTTATGTATTGGTTGATGACTTTTGGTTGCATAATTGTGTCATAAAATGATACCATATGAGTTTGTATAGGTATGTACAAAAAGGGTGGCAAATTAGCTTTGCAAATGGCCTATTTTTATCGATACAGGTAGAGACACGGCGTGTGTCTCAGTCGTGTGTGACATACGGTTAGGTTACACGACCATGTGTCCCCTAGTGTTGAAATTGATTTAAAGTCAATATGCTCCACATGGTCTCACACACGGGCGTGTGACTGGCCCTGTGGTATAAGTGAGTATAGCCCCTTAAATGGCACATGGTCCAGCACATAGATGTGTGTGGCAATTTCGTAGGGCACACGGGCTAGACACACGGGTGTGTGGTTAGCCATGTGACCCAAGTTAGTATACTCTCCAGTTTTCACACAGCCTGGCACACGGGTATGTCCTCAGCCGTGTGATGCAAGTTAGTATGTATGCCTTGTTTTCACACTACTTAAGACACGAGCATGTCTACTAGCCATGTAAAGCACACGGCCTGTTCACACGGGTGTGTGACTTCTGTTTACATGAAAAATTTCTAAGTTTTTCAAAATTATCGTATGTTATCAGTTTAGTCCCGAACCATTTATAAAGCATGTTTAAGGCCTCGTAGGTCTTTATAAGGGACAATGTGGTTGTATAGAATGATGCATGAGAATGAATGCTATATGTTGTGTATTGATCGATAATACCTCGTGACCCTATTCTGGAAATAGATACGGGTTAAGGGTGTTACAAATATTTACCTTAAAAGTGCCGAAATGAGAATGAGTTACCTCGACTGTACCGTATGGGAAGGCATTGGGTACCATAAAAGGAGTCGCTCCATTTGCGTTAAGCTCTAAAGTGGTGATTCAAGGGTATGTTTCATCTAACAATACCTAATCTCCAACATTAAATTGGTTCGTTCCATCCTTAAGCTTGTCATGGAGTCGCCTCAATTTTACATCGTGTATTCTTAATTTCTCTTTGACATGTGTTCGCCATTCGTCTAGTTCATCAATTTGCAGCCTTCCTTCTTCATGAGTTGATCTAGTTTTGTCATATAAGTTGGACCATGGCTCTATCACATTTTTCGAGGTGTTTCCTGCACAGAATGTTGAGCCACAATGTTACTTATATTAATAGAACTCATATAACCATCTCGATCACTAGATATCTTAGCAGAATCACGAGCTTGGAGTTTAATCGTGCCATCACCTACACGAAGTATCAATTCACCTGTACCAACATCAATGATGGTTCTAGCAGTTGCTAAAAAGGGCAGACCTAGAATTAAAGGTACATCACTATCCTCATCTATGTTTAAGACAACAAAATCATCTAGTATTATGAATTTATCAATTTTAACGAGAACATCTTCAACAATACCCCTAGGAAATCTAATGGTTCTATCTGCCAATTGAATTCTCATCCTAGTTTGTTTGGGTTTCCTAAGACCTAGTTGTCTAAATATTTTATAGGGCATTATATTAATACTCACCCCTAAATCAGCTAAAGTATTATTAACACTTAAACTACCAATTAAACAAGGAATAGTAAAACTCCCTGGATCTTTCAATTTGTTGGGTAGTTTATTCTGTAAGATAGCCGAGCAAACTGCATTTAGCTCTACGTTATATGAATCATATAATTTCCACTTTTTTGCTAAAAGCTCCTTTAAAATTTTTATAGAATTTGGCATATGTGAAAGAGCTTCAATAAACGGTAAGTTACTATGCAATTTTTTAAAAAGTTTAAGAAATTTACCAAATTGTTCGTCTGTATGGTCTTTCTTTGTCACATTTGGGTATGGCACACGAGGTTTATACTCCTTACTTACCAATTTTTGTTCGTTGTGGCTTACCTCAATCTTACCTTAACTTACTACACTTTCTTGCCTTAATTCTGGTTCCAGTTCAACTAACCCTTCTTCATTTTGAACAGTAATCGCATGAAGCTGCTCTCTTGGGTTAGTTTCAGTGTTGCTAAATAAGCTACCTTGTGGTTTTTTTGAATTTATCTTAGCAAGTTGACCTATTTGGTTCTCGAGCTATTGGATCGATACTTTTTGATTTTTAAGTGCGGTTTCGGTGTTTTAGAAACAGGTTTCTGACATCGAAATGAATTGTGTCAGCATCTCCTCAAGGTTCAACTTTTTCTCTTACTGGTACGGTTGTTGTTGAAAGCCTGGAGGGGGTTGTTGTCTTTGATTTCCCTGACCACCCCATAAGAAATTGGGATGGTTCCTCCAACTTGCATTATAAGTGTTACTATAGGGATTATTCTGAGGTCTAGAATTATTACCCATATAGTTGACTTGTTCGTTCTCTGTGCTAGGGTTGTAGGATAGACATTCTAGATTATTCATCCCTTCTCCATTTGTATCACATAGTATCACCAGATGTTCCTGCGTAGAACCATATAAACCATCAATCTTTTTATTTAGAAGGTCTTCGACAACATGGTGACTGCATCTACATTGAAAACACCAATTACTTTCATCGGCTTCGTTCTCATGACTTGCCACTGATAATTATTCATGACATCTCTTCTATAAACTCATAAGCCGCTTCAGGTGTTTTATTATTCAGAGTCCCACTGGCGATTGCGTCAGTCAATTGCCTAGTATAGGGGTTCAAACCATTGTAGAAGGTTTGAACCTGTAGCCATAAAGGTAACTCACGGTGAGGGCACCTTCTCAATAAATCCTTATACCTCTCCCATGCATCATATAAAGTCTCTAAATCCATTTGCACAAAGGAAGAGATATCATTCCTCAACCTAGCTATCTTAGCTGGCAGAAAATACTTTAATAAGAACTTTTCAGTCATTTACTCCCATGTATTGATAGAACCTCGTCATAGGGAGTTCACCCATTGTTTAGCCTTATTTCTCAATTATAAGGGGAACAACCGAAAGCGAATGGTGTCGTCAGACACCATTAATATTAAAAGTGTCACAGAATTTTAGAAAATTAGCCAAATGAGTATTTGGATCCTCATCTTGCAAGCCATTGAACTGAACGAATTATTGAATCATCTGAATAGTGTTTGGCTTCAGTTCAAAGTTATTTTCAGCAATAGTAGGTCTCATGATACTTGATTTAGCCCAGTTAAATTGGGCTTGGCATAATAGTACATGGTATAAGGAGCAAGATTTGGATTTGCGGGATTTGCGGCAACCACAGGGGGTAGCTGATATTTCGATTATCAGCCATCTCCTCAGTAATAGTTATAACGTCCTCTTACTCGTCCATTATACTTTGTCGACTCTGCCTCGCTTCTCTGCGGTTTCCACGAGCTGTGCTTTCAATTTGGCTATCAAATACTAGAGGACCTAAGGGGTTTTTTCTAGTCATAAACTAGAGGAACCATCCAGAAACAAATAAAAGAACAGTTAGTAAACAAAAAATAAACTAAACTAAAATAAAATAAAATAAAAATGGCTAAAATAATAAAAATCAAGTGTTCCTAATATTTTAGTCCCCAACAATGGCTCTAAAAACTTGATGACGATTCACTTAACTATCTAAAAGCACGACAAAGGCAAGCGCACCTATCGAATACCAGTATAGTTATGGTGAGTCGGGAATATCGTATCCACGAGGACTAAAATTCCTAGTAATTACTATCTTTTTATTATCTAGCCGATAAATTGAAGGAATTATTTTTAATCTAAAATTATCTAAACTAATTATTAAGACGCAATAGAGAAGTAAGACAATATTCGAATAGGCCAATGAAAGAGACAATAACCAGGAAAGAATCCAACTAGACTTCACTTATTATTCTAAATCTGAATTAAATGATTTATTCACTTGCCTTAATATGTAGAAATCCCTACATTATACTAATATCTCTTTCAAGAGTAAAAATAATTGACTCTAGGTTGATTAATTGAAATTTCTTTCTAATTAAAATTCTTATTTTTGCATTAACTCGATCTATAGATTCCCCTATTAGATTTGATTCTAATCTAGTAGATTTATGTCGTCCTATTTCTAGGATTGCATGCAACTCCACTCAATTATGCAAGACCTACTCTTAAATAGGGACTTTTGTTCCACCGAAATAAGCACATCAATCATGAATTAATATCCTGAAAACATTAAAGCATGAAATAAGTACACATAATTGAGATCAAGAAATCAAGTATTTATCATGTAATTCAGAAATTAAATAACAAGATCCATTATAAGTTTCATCTTCCCTAGGTATCTAGGGGATTTAGTTCATACTTTGGGAGGAAAACATCTCAAAATTAGGAAAACAACAAAGCATAAAGAAACCCAAAAAACTTCTAGAGAAGTTGACTGGAGATCTTCAATCTTGAAGGAGATCCTGCTTCTGAGTTGATTTCGATGGTGTTCTTCGAGTAATTTCTTCATTCTACTCTGTGTGCCCCCTAGATCCTCTTCTAGTGTGTATTTATATACTTTAGAATGCTCAGAAACCCTAAAAATTGGCTTTTTCTGGGTGTTATGGAAACAGGGTTGGAAATCAACACAAACTGGCACATGGGCGTGTGCCCAGCCTGTGTGGAAGTGCCCAGGTCATGTGGCTGCTGAAGATAGCTCTTTTTGTCCTATTTTGGCCCGTTTTTCGCTCCTTTCCCTTCCCTAAACTCACCTAGGTATAAAAACATGAATTTAAAGGATTAGGAGCATCAAATTCACTAATTCACATAATAAATCATCCAAAAACATGCAAAGCATGAGATTAAAATATGTTACTTCTATGTTTTTATCACTTTTCATTATTATGGGTATTTAATAACTTATATCGTTTAACTTTTGTATGCTTTAATATTGGATGATTTCATATAAAACATGTAAATAATGTTGGGATGATAAATGTTTTATTAAATACCATTAAAAAATTAAAAGAAAAAAATTAAAATGAGGCTTCTTTTCACAGCCAAAATAATTATAATAAGGGAATATTTAGCTTTAGGACCTTAAGTATTTTAGAATTTTAACTTTTAGTCCTTAGAATCTTTGGTTCTTTCATTTAAATTCATACTTGTTTATATTTTAATATGTTATTATTGTTGTTGTATGTTTGTATTTAGTCACAGTAATTTTTACCAGGATTATTAATATCTTATTACTTTTTTATCATAATTATTTGTCACGCATTCATAAACTGTGTTTAAACAAATTTCTAAGTGCAAAAAGTAACATTTTTATTTAATAGAGGTGGTGAATGATGGGTGGGATTTCACACATCTCCATTCAAGAGGAATGTCCTTTTAAAAAATATTAAATCAATTTTTTATTCCTTAAAATAAAATTCGATATTTTTGATGTTATTCATAGATTATAGGAAGTAATTTCGTTTTTAAATAAAATATGATTTACTCTAAAGTATAAGTAAATAATATCCTTTCATGTTATTTGATGGGAGTCAAAACCAGCAAATATAAATTCCTACGATAAAATAATAGTAACTAGTAGTGTAGAGTAGTAGGGTCGAATCCACAAGGATTGGCTATCTAATATCGCCTTTTTTCATGACTAGAATCACTGTCGGGTCATTGTCGTGCCCACGACTTGTGCGTAGAAATACTGAAAATAAAAATATAAATGGCGATTTAAATTGATTAAGATAATAAAATAATGAAATATGAAAAATAAAATAAAAACTGATTCGAAAATGCAAAAAATAAATTTAAGAAAATAAAATAAATGGATAAATAAAATATTTTTAAGCTTAGCCTTGGTCTTGGTGTACTCCAATCTTGAATCGATCCATAAAATAGATTTTCTCTTCCAAGCGATAAGCTAATTATAGCAATCGAGGATCCCTTAAACTGCCAACTCTTCCTCTCGTATTCAATCCCAGTATCACCTGTAAATTGACCCCTATCAAATTTCCTACCATGTGGCACATACTCGTAATTTAAGACATCGACAGCCTTGTGATCTGAAAAGCCCAACTTAAATTAATGGCCTCAACCGTGTGGGTCGTTTAAATCTAATCACTATCTCCCTTGACGAAATCCAACTAGCTTTTTACAATTGAACATGCCAATTTGTTCATGGGATTTTGAATACAGCACCGCCAACTCAACTTCCCAACTGTATGCCAAACAATTCCAACCCAACGCGTGCTTTTTGAATTGAAATTGAATCAAATTTGAGGGACGAATTTGTACTATCTCATATACTGTAGAGATAGCGAATACCGAATTGCAAAGTATTTAGTGTGGGTTCATATCTCACGATTACTTTGTCGAAGTAATAACTGCGCTAAGGCTAAAAAGGGTTTAATTAATCATGAAAAGCATCATGCTTGAAAATAAATTGTTTAAATGGAATTGTGGAAAGTGGGAAGGACTTGGTAGGCAAATAATCAAATAGTTGAAAGTAAAGCAAAAAAGTTGAATTGGCAGGATAGTATGATGCAAGAATGGAAGGAAATACAGAATTTATTAAATGTCAAAGGCAAAAAGTGTGTATTTATATATACTTTAAGTGCTAAAATTTAGCTAGATTTTTCCTAAATATTATCACTAAATAATCCTAAATATTATCATTTAATAACTCTAAATTTAAAAATAAAATTTAAACTAGAGATTAAATTTAAACTAATTACAGAGTTGTAACAATATCAAAAATCCTTCAATCTTTATCCAGCCACTTAAAAAAAAAATCTTCAACCCTTCAATCTTTATCCAGTCATCTTTGAGTCTTCTTTTTTCAATCAAGCCCTCCACTTTGCTTTTTGTTCCAATTTAGCCCTTCTTTGTAAGAGTTTGAATTCAGCACACCAACTTTATTCCTGATAAGAAAATCCAAATGTAATAGCATTTTATCCAATAATTAGCCAAGAATAAATATATTAAAAATACGAATTTATCTTGCTATCAAATTCCCCCAACTTAGCCGATGCTTGTCCTCAAGCATGATATCGACTAAAAATAGTTCATTAATCTTTTTCAGAATCAAACCCCATTTCCTAGTGTAGCATACTGCAAACAATTAGGTGAATAAAAATAAACAATTTCTAAACTCAATTAATAAGCATTTTATAAAATTTCAAACAGTATGTCAAATCCACTTATTTCACTAAATTTAGACTCAATCAAACATGCGAAACGATCATAACCAATATACACTTTTATCTATATCTATATCATTTTTTTTATTTTTTCATTATTTTTATCTTTTATTTGTTTCAAATGCAGTCAAGTCTTTTGACACGAAGTGAGATGACACTTAAGCACTTCACCTCAGTTACTCAACCTGACACATTTTTTATTTAATTATTTCTAACGAATTTGAGACATAATCAAACCTTTTGACACGAAAAGAGATGATAACCCAAGCACCTCATCCCGATTGCTCAATTTCATATGTCCCTAATTGATTTATTTCTCAAGGCAACTCGATTAGCAGAGTGTTATAAGCTTCAGCTCGCCACCAAAACTTTTGACGCTAAACGAGATGACAACCCTAGCATCTCAACCCAATTACTCAACTTCGTCACATTTCCAAATCTTCACTCTTAACAAAGCTATCAGCAAATTTATTTATTTATTTAAACGAGTACTTTCATTAGGCAAGTTTAAAAGAACAAGTAGAGGACTGTAGGCGATGTAGGGGACTGTTGGATCTGGTGACTAGTACTTTCGTCCATGTATACTTGCTTTTTTGAAACTGATTGGTTTAATAAATTATTCATAAATTACATTAATACCCTTTTTATATTGTCATCAATGGTTTTGCACGCAAAACAAAATGAAAACGAATATTACCTCACGGATTATCTAATGTTTAACTAGTACTAAATATTATGTGGTTAGATTGTTATATGAAAAGACAACTTATTTTAATATACGAACCTAAACATGTCCTTAGTTTAATCGAAAATGAGCAAACCGATTGAAAGGCTAACATGTCATCTATCAAATCCAGTTGGGGAGATGCTTTCTCTTGAGCATCAGTATGGATGACTCCCAGAAGATAGAGACAAAAATGTGAATGACTGGATTGACAATACATCGGATAAGACCCAAATAAAATAGATTCTAAATATATTTATGGATTTATTCACTTATGACATTCATAATGTGACATACCTTAATTCTGAGTGGACAATGAACTATGTATGCGTAACTAGTATACTTATATGCAAGTGTCGAAACCTCTTTAAAAAAACGAGTTTTTTTTAAAAAAAGAAAGAAAATGGGAGTCGCCACCAATCTTTTAAAGTGTGATTGGATCACTTTATAAAACGTTTTGGTCTACGAAATTATGAGAAAACGGGTTTAGAAATCGGTTACGTACGAGGAAGGATTAGCACCCTCGTAACGCCCAAAATTGGTACCAAATTGAATAATTTTGTCTTAATGTCAAAAGTTTGAAAGAATTTAGAAATAAGATCTATTTTAAAACCGTAATAATTTGAATTAAAAAAAGATTCTTTTGCTTTGAAAGAATATAAACATCATGTTTAGCATGATTGAACACGATATTTTTTAACTTTCGTAATCAAAATCATCTTGTAATTTTCAAAACTTATTTAGAAGGACATTTTAGATATTTAGACAAACGAGAAATCGCCACCTAGCATGTTAGGGCACTATTTCCCGGATTCCTAACTATCAAAAACATTGCCTTATTTTTAAAAAAAAAATCTTTTGGATTGAATGAAATATAAAGGTTCTTTAAAATAATGATGCATTTAACATATTATGACATTAATACTAACAATATAAACTACATACTTTAATACTTCACATAAATATAATAAAGTAAATGATGAATGACGACATAAATTATAGTATACATTATAATTTCATGCAATTATAATCATAGAGAACAATGAGAATACCAATATGGATTACAGAATACATACATAATAATATTTCATACAAAATATAACATAGAAAGCAATGAATCTAGTTATTACATAACAATATTCTATGAAAATACTACTTAAAACAATATAAATAATCAATTCTTAATAGACATAAAAATAACAAATAGGTGATGAGATATTATTACTATTTTAAAATAATATTAAATAAATATAATGAGATAAATAAATAAATAAAATTATGAACATACAAATCAAAAATGAAAATAAGAAAATGAATACAAATTTTTTTTAAAAAAAATGAAGTATTTAATAAAGTATCAAAATTAAGTATAAATGATGAAGATAAGTTTTCTTAGAGATGATTAATATATATAAAACATAATACATGATATAATAACTTAATATACTCTTAAAAATATATGTTATTTGTAGTAAATTTTAAAGTACTAAACATATATATGTATTATCTTATAAATATTTATAAATTTAATTTTATACACAAATAAATAATAATAAAGGAATAATATATACAGAAAATAACCTATAATAATATATGATAAAAATATATAAATAAAATATAATGAAATATGAATAATACAATAAATATTATAAGGATAATGTATACATACTATTATTTAATAATATTTTAAAATATTTAAAATTTTAGACATTTAATGAGTAATAAAGTGATACCTATTTTATAATAAAATAAAGGTAATGTAAGGAAATATGGTAAAATTTATAAAATATAATAAATTTGTAAATCAAAATACATATATAATGATATAAACTATATAATAAATGAAATATTAAATAATAAGAATGATATATTAAGTAAATTTACATACAAAAATATAATAAAATAATTAATATATATAATATAAAAATATATAATAAAATGTAAATGGAATAAATAACATATAATAAAATTTATAAAAAATGTATATAATATTATAAATAATATAAATAAAATAATATAAAGAATATATATATTATATTTAAAATATATTGAATTTATAAAACAAAACTTTAATTTAATTTAATTTTAAAATTTTAGGGTTAATTTTAAATAAATTTAAAATTTTGGGCCAATTTAAAAGACTCGCTAAACCAGAGGGACTCACTAGGCAATTAGCCCCAATCCCAAAACGACACCGTTTCCATGAATTTGGTTTTAAAGCCATTGTGAGGACCAAATTGAATCAAAATTAATATATTAGGGTTAAATTAAAAATAGAATAAAATGAAATTGAAAATATAAAAAACACGAAAGGACCAATTGGGAAATTATCCCAATTTACAAAAACACACGGATCCTCCCCGGATAATCGGGTCAACACGCAGATCTAAGCCCTGAAACAACGCCGTTTTAGAGCTTATTGCTTTAAGCTAAATGACGTCGTTCTAATAAGGCTATATAAGCCAACTTTTAACTTAAAAATTATTTTTAACCCAGGCTAAAAAAAACTGAAAGAAATCCTCTGAAAAAGGACTTGGGGGTCGACCTCGGAGCTCCGTTGGGCTTCCATCCCCGATCTCTCACACGCTCACGCGCCACCACACACGGTGGTCGGAGGGTCAAAAACCCTCGTCCTTTCAGGCTATACACAGGTAACCTCCTCCCGTTTTTTAAAATATTATTTGTTTTTGCATAAAAATCGATTCGTATGTTTGTATATATAAAAAAAAAATAACAAGATATGAGATTCAAATCACCTTTCAGAAAATGAACCACCGTTTCTTATTTCTTCTATGAATATATATACATATGTGTATCCTTTTATTCTTTTGTCCAAAAAAATCCTTCTCCCTTTTACATCACTCTGATTCAGGATTTTATAGCCACTGTACATAGTATTTTTACATGTTTAAAATTATTCTCTGCCGTATTTGTTTCGTTTTTGTCGTTTCTTTCCATTTTTGCAGGTGATCGAGGAGAGTTAGCAACAAACGAACACCGACATTGATTCGGTCGTAGACCACGGCATGATTCGAGGCCTGGAATCATGGCCTGGAATCCCGACATTGATAGTGGGTAGCTGGAATGACAGGAAACGAACAGACATGCTTGCGGCGTTTAGCTTCTGGAACCTTCCTTTTGCGGCGCCTAGGGTTCCAGAAACCCTAGGTCTTCCACCCTTTGTTAACAAAATGGGCCATTTGGGCCGTTGAGTTTTGGGTTAAGGGTGTAACGGGTATAGGGTTTAGGTATTTGGGCTTATCAGGCCTTGAGGCCTATTTTATTGTATGTGGACTGTTTAAAATAAATAAACATTCATTTATTTTTTTGTTTTTTGGTTTTATTTATTTAATTATGGGCCCAAGTAGAAATGGGTTACTACAGTAAGTAAAAGCCTAAGTTCAAAGAGATAAGGAATCAAAAGCTGGTGCGTTGGGAATATTACTTCTATAGTATATATCATCATTCTAATAGTGAAATCCATAGCCCAAGAAATGAGTAAATAATATCCTCTCAATGGTATTACATGATGATGAAAAGTAAACGTGGCCATGAGTTGTTTATCTTTGTGATAAATTACTTAATTACTATTTGATAGTAATTGACTTTTTACGAAGAAAGATGTAATGGTTACCATGGGATAAAAATAAGATCATATTGGGAGAAAAATTTATCCGAAAGAGATTAAGGATATTCTATAACACACTTATGATAAAGTCATTGGGCGAACACTAATTGAGTAGCTTTCGTAGTGGTATGCAATTAGAGAGGGGTAAGTCACGATACTATAGTGAAATAACTTTATGACTGAATGAGTTTAGAATTAATAGGTGAAAAGCTGAAATTTAATTATAAATTATTTGAGCCCTAATTATATATGTCCAATTGGTCCCTCCGCTTGCTCATTGAAACTAGAAAAGAATTGTGTATGGAATCAAATGAACTGAAATATAATTAAATTAACTGGTTATTGTGAATCCACTGAATATGGAAATTAAATATATTTTCTCATATTCTTTTACGATAAAGTTGCCATGACTTTAATGGAAATAGAATTGGATTGAGAAAATTATTTAATTAGAAAATTAATTGATTTGAATTAATTTAATAAATAATATTTATTTTGAGAAATAGAAAAACATGTACTAGGTTGGATTAAATTATAAAGTGTTGGGTTGAAGTTTAGGAAACACATATAATTGGATCAAATACAGGAGAAGTCCAAAACCCCTCATAATACATTTTAGGGGCGACAACCCTAGTATATTTAACTGGAGTGTGTCGCTCCTCTTTCCTATTGGAATTAGGGGACAATTTTTTTTATCTGATATGTATTATTTGTATTCTACTAATTCAACGAGGATTCTTTTAACTCTCCCTAAAGTAGATAACATTAGTGGGGCTAAATAGATACAACTTTTAGATATTGTTATTCTACCCGACAATAGTGGGAATTTATTTTCTGAGTACAAATTTTGTAACATCCCAAAAACCGGGTTAGAAGAAATTGGTTTTGAAATCAAGAGTGGTATTCCCTTGATTATGAGTTCAGATTTTGGAAATTTTTGTCAAGTAAATTAGTTTGGTTTAATGTCAAGTGTTCAAGGTATATGTGTGATGAGTCACTAAACTAACAAACTCACGACAAAGGCAAGCACCCCTATCGAATAGTAGTATAGCTATGGTGAGTCGGGAATATCATATCCATGCGGACTAAAAGTACTAGTAATTACTATCTTTTTATTATCTAGCCTATAAATTAAAGGGGATGTTTTCAATCTAAATTTAACTAAACTAATTATTAAGAACGCGACAGAGAATAAAATGAGAAAATACTTGAAAATAGCCAAAGAGAAAGACAATACCTAGGAAAGAATTCACCTAGACTTCACTTATTATTTTGAATCTAAATTAGATGATTTATTCACTTGCCTTGATCCGTAGAAATCCCTAAATTATGTTAATATCTCTTTCGAGAGTAAGAACAACTGACTCTAGGTTGATTAATTGAAATCTCTTTCTAAGTAAAAGCCCTATTATCGTATTAACTCGATCTATGGATTCCCCTATTAGATTTGACTCTAATCCTGTAGATTTATGTCGTCCTATTTCTAGGATTGCATGTAAGTCCACTCAATTATGCCAGATCTACTCTTAAACAAGGACTTTTGCTCTACTGAAATAAGCACATCACACTTGAATTAATATCTTGAAAATATTAAAGCAAGAAATAAGCATACATAATTGAGAACAACAATCAAGTATTTATCATATAATTCAGAAAATCAAATAATAAGATCCATCATAGGTTTCATTTTCTCTAGGTATCTAGGGAATTTAGTTCATAATCTGGGAGGAAAACATCTCAAAATTAGAATAACAACAAGATATAAAAAAACCGAATAAAACTTCAAAGGAAATTTGACTGGAGATCTTCAATCTTGAAAGAGATCTGATCTGAGTTGATTTCGATGGCATTGTTCGAGTAATTTCGTCATTCTATTCTATGTGCCCTCTTTTGTCCTCTTCTAATAGGTATTTATAAACTTTAGAATGTTCAGAAACCCTAAAAATTGGGTTTTTCTGCGTACAAGAGAAGAAGGGTTCAAAATCGACATGGGCTGCCACATGGGCATATAGCCAGCTCGTGTGGCTCATACAAGCATGTGCCTAGCCCGTGTGGAAGTGCTCAGGCCATGTGGCTCCTAAAAAATAGCTTTTCTTTGTCTGATTTTGGCTCGTTTTTTGCTCATTTCACTTCCTTCTGCTCACCTAAGCATAGAAACATAAATTTAAAGTATTAGGAGCATCAAAGTCACTAATTCACATAATAAATTGATAAACCTCAAAAGTAACATATTTTAATCCCCTATTTGGCATATTTTTGGATGATTCATCATAAGATTTAGTGGATTTGATGCTCCTAATCCTTTAATTTCATGTTTTATATCCAGATGAGCATAGGAAAGCGAAATGTGCAAGAAAAAGGCCAAAAACAGACAAAATGGGTTTATTTCAATGCTTCACATGGCTTGGACACTTCTACACGGGTAATCCACGTAGGTCACACGCCTGTGTGTCATGGCCATGTTGACTAAAAACCAACTCAGAATTACACACGGCTTGAGCACCTTCACACAGGCGTGGTACACGACTATGTCCCTGTCAAGCCCAAGTCTAATTCTACTCAGAAAAGGCTAATTTTTAGGGTTTTGAAGCATTCCAAAGTCTATATAAACACCCTAGAAGAGGATCAAAAGGGGGGACACAGGATAGAACACAGAGAATACTCGAAGACAGCTATTGGAATCAGCTCAAAAGTAGGATCTACTTCAAGACTAAAAATATCCATTCAATTTCTTTAGAAGTTCTTTGGGTTTCTTTATGTTTTGTTGTTTTCTCAAATTTGAGATGTTTTCCCCCATCATTATGAACTAAACTCCCTAAATACATAAGGGGGATGAAACTTAAGACAAAGCTTATTACTATTTGAATTATATGATAAATACTTGTCCTTATTCTTAATTATGTGTTCTTAATTCTTGCTTTAATATTTCAGGATATTAACTCAAGTCTGATGTGCTTGTTCAGTGGACCAAAAGTCTCTATTTAAGAGTAGATCTAGCATAATTAAGTGGAGTTGAATGCAATCCTAGACATAGGACGACGTAAATCTACCGGATTAGAGTCAAATCTAATCGAGTTAATGCGACAATAGGGGTTTTAATTAGAAAGAGATTTCAATTAATCAACCAAGAGTCAGTTGTTTTTTGTCTTGAGAAAGATATTAACATAAATCAAGGATTTCTATGGATTAAGTCAAGTGAATAAATCGTCTAATTCAGAAGTAATAAGTGAAGTCTAGGTGGATTCTTCCTTGGGTATTGTCTTCTCCATCGGTCTTCCGAAAATATTTTCCAACTTTTATCTCTATCGTGTTCTTAGTTAATTAGATAGTTAATCTTAGTTTAAAAACACCCCTTTAATTCTTAGGCTAGATAATAAAAAGATAGTAATTACTAGTACTTTTAGTCCTTGTGGGTACGATATTTTCGGTCTCACCAAAACTATACTACTATTCGATAGGTGCACTTACCTTAGTCAAATTTTTAGTCAGTTTAGCAACCATCATAAATCATCTAAAAACAAGCCAAGCATGGGATTAAAATATGTTACTTTTATGGTTTATAAATGTGTGAGGTTCTGGCTTCATATCCTATTTCTTGAAATTTTGCTATTTTACTTAAACCCTTGCCTTGGAACATGTGGTTTATAAGTTAATTATGTGCAATTGATATCAAGAATGAGCTTGCTAGTTTAGTGGTAACGCCTTAGCTTACCATTTGGTCCTATGTTTGAGTCTCGGTAAAAGTTATGGAGATGTTTTTGCTGAACTACCTTATGGGGTAGTTTATTTAAGTTAATTAAAATTTCCCTAAAACAAAAACTTCCTTTGCTTTTCACATGGTTCCCATTTATTTTTTTTAATCTCTAATGTTACTCTTTGTGTAACACCCCTGACCCGTAACTGTCGCCGGAATAGGTTAAGAGGCATTACAGGACTCATAACATAGTTTAGAACAAACAATTATCAAATATCACCTCAATTCCATAAATACCAGTTTTTCATGTTCAATATGAACATAAACTGAGCATACAAGGTCTAATCCATGCATCTAAGACCAAATCGATGACATATAAAAGTTTCTATAAAAATTTTCAACTTTTAAAAAGTCACACGCCCTTATGAACAGGCCATGTGCCTCACACGGTCTAGACATGCCCATGTGTCAAAGCCGTGGCAAAATAGGACATAGCTACTGACTTGCCCACACGGCCAGACCACACGCCCATATGTCCAGCCCGTGTGCCAGGCCGTGCCAAAACTACGGGGTATTCTATTTGTGACGTCAACATACCAATTAGGTTCACATGACCAGGCCACACGCCCGTGTGTCTTGGCAGTGTTCGAGCTTGACTTACAATTTTAGGGTACCCTAGGTGACATACGACCGTGAACATGGCTGTGTGTCGCACATAGCTGAGACATATGCCAGTGTCTCTACCCGTGTGGACAAAATTAGGCCATTTGAATAGCCTATTTGCCACCCTAATTTGGTCATCCTACAAGCAAAAGAATCAAACATATTTATATCACCATTTTAGCCAATTTCAACACCAAAACATTTCCTCCATACACTATTCAATCTCAAGTTATTCTTACCAAAACTTACCAATTAAAACATACCATAATTTCATATTGCCATCATATACCATAAACCATTATCAACTATAAGTTCAAGCACAAAGTAGCCAAATCACATGGCTAAGTATATACTTCATAAAACATACTTCTCAAACTACTAGCCTATACATGCCATACTTCAAAAATATGCATTTTCAAAGGTACCAAAATGAGGTTCGAGAGTGCGGTGACAACCCTAGACGATCCTTGAGCTTGCAGTAGCTTCGATATCTATAAAACAATGTAAACACACACAAAGTAAGCTTTCAAAAGCTTAGTAAGCTCTTACCAAAAATATCAACAACATAAAACATGAACCATCAATACATAAGTAATTATAATCTCTCAATTCATTCATCAAGTCCATGATAACACCAACTATATGTTTATACAAATTCAATAAACTTTTATGTATGTTACCACCTACCACATAGGTATTATACTTACTAGGACATTTTCATACTCATTCACTTTCAATCTCACCTCTTGTTCGAATACTTTAGACTTTTCGATAATCAACAATGCTTTAATTGTCTGCACACTTAGTGCTTAAAGATTAGCCGAAGCTAAAATGATTCCGCACACTTAGTGCCACCTCAACTAACCGAAGCTAAGTCGGTATCGCACACTTAGTGCCTTTAATAGCCGAAGCTGGTTTAAATCGTACACTTAGTGCCAAGTACTTTCGATTCATCATCATATTCATCCAATTCAATTATATACAATCCATGTATAATAAAAGCATCAAAACCTACTTAATATCATATTTTAAGTACGAACTTACCTCGTACTCAAAATTTGTCGACTCGAACATTTATTCTACAATCTTTGAATTTCCCTAATCTAAATCTGAATTCCTCTTTTCTTGATCTATATGTATTCAAAATTTACCCTTTTATTCACCAAATCATTCAAAACAATCCATATACACACAACTAGGGTATTTTGCAAAATAGCCCTCACATTTTTACATTTCGACACTTTAGTCCTTAATTCACAAAATCACAAAATTACACAAAATTTGCTTGTACACAAGCCTACATTTCATCTATTTCACATTTTAGTCCCCCAAAATAACATTTTTAAAATTTAGCCCAAAATACTCAATTTCATCAAAAATCCAAAGACAAAACATGTTAATCACATACCAAGCTTCCATAATTCATTATTTAACAACATAAAAATCACATAGTCAACAACTTCATCTCATGAAAACATCATCAATTCGACAAATTATGACGTGGGCTTGATAGTAGACTAAGAAACAATCTCAAAAACATAAAAAATCATCAAAAACTAAACTAAAACATACCTTAATTCAAGTTCAAAGTGTCGAAACCCTAGCTTTCATTCTTTCTTCTTTTTCTTTTCTAATTTTTGGCCAAAGATGAACGTAATGGCCTATTTTTAAGTTTTGTTTTATTAAACATACATTAATACATGTTTTACCAATTTACCCTTACTTTATAACATTAATAATTCATAAAATCATGTCTAACTTTGTCCATGCATTATTCCAAAGGTCCATTTGCAACCTAAGGACCTTACAATTATAAAGACATGGCAATTTGGCACTTTAGAATCTAGCACACAGCTTTTACATTTTACGTAATTAAGTCCTTTTTGCAAACTAAACACACAAACAGTTAAATTTTCACACGAGATTTTCACACATGTCAATTCACTTATAATGGGAACAAAAAATAATATTAAAATATTTTTCTAACTCGGATATGTGGTTCCGAAACCACTATTCCGACTAGGGTCAAAACTGGACTGTTACACTTTGCTTCCTTCTTCATTGCTTCAATTTCACCGCATTTAGTTCATTTCTTTTTGCTATGTTACATACAATGATTTTGTATAGGATCTGACTTTTCCTTTTAGTTCAATTCATTGGTCGGTAAGTCGATTTAAATTTTGATGTCAAAGTTTCTTCGATGTAATTTCGAATGCCCACACAGCCTGAGACACGGGCATGGCTCTTGGCCATATGAGACACATGGCCTAGCCACACGGGCGTGTGTCCCCTATACCTTTGAAAATTTTACATGTTTTTCGAAAAATTTCTTGAGTATTCTGTTTTGTCCCGAAGTATTTTTAATGTCTATTTGGGGCCTCGAGGGCTCGTGTTAGGGACTATATGAATGAATTTGAATGTTTTTTTATTTGAATGAGAAATGAATATGAAATGTGTAATAGCCCAAATTTGACCGGGCTTAAATAAACCAAATGAATAAATAAATAAATAAATACTTGTTTATTTAACAGTACATAAAGTCCAATTTACAAGAGTCCAAATACAAACCCAGATACACTAAACTAGCCCAAATATACACCCAACTTAAACCCTGCCCGGTTACAATACCCAACAGGCCCAGACTTAAACTAGACCCAAACAACTAGGCCCAAGACCTAAAATTTTTAACTAGGGTTTCCAACCCTAGCTCTTTCCCTCGCGTCACAACTACTTCTAGAAGGTTCGGGGAGCGTCTGTCCAGCTCCCCAATCAAGGCTACTATTCAAGGCTCTGCCTCCGTAATTAGCACCTCACCGACACCACCACCAGACTGCAGGCCTCCATCAACGCCAGCGGCCCCTCCATCACCGGGTTTTTCGCGAGCACCTGCAAGGAAAGAAAGAACAATGGCAGCAAACAAAGCAAAACATGGAAAGAAAAGATTTATTTCCAAAAATGTAAAAACAACAGTGGCTATAAAAGCCCGAATCTAAACATTGTAAAGGACCGATTTTTAAGAGCGTAGAAATACATACTTACACATATTCAGAGAAATACAAACAGTTTCAGAAAAGGTGATTTAACCGTGTATTTTTTTATTTTTGCAACATATACATGTATATAAACTGCTTTAGCAAAAATATAGATTACAAAAATAAAAGAAAAGGGGTTACCTGACGAATGATGAGGATAAGAGGGGTTTTTCGAACCCTAGCCACCGTGTACGGTGGTCCTTAGGGCGGCGCATGGGAGCGTGATCGGGGCGTAGCTAACGGAGGCCAGAGCCCGGAGCTCCTTCCTCTCTCTCTCTTTCAGAGAGAATTCTTAATTTTTTTTAAAACTGGGTTTCAAATGATTTTAAGGCTGAGAATCTAGCTTATATAACCTTGACAAAACGACAGCGTTTTAGACCCCAGGATCCGCGCATTGACCCGATTACCCGGGGAGGATCCGCGCATTTTTTAGAATTGGGTTAATTCCCAATCAGTCCTTCTACCTTTTTGCGTTTACAATTAGACTTTACTTTATTTATGATTTGGCCCATTATTTTATTTTAGTTTTAATTTAGTCCCGATGGCAATTAAATTATATTCTGGAAAACGTCACCATTTTGGGGATAGGGCATTTTGCCCAGTGAGCCCCTTTGATTTTGCGCACATTTTAATAAGGCCTTAATTCAGTTTTTAGTTCTTTTAAATTCGCCCCGTAATTTTGCTAAACTTTAAATTTAGTCTTATATATTTATTTTTATTATTATATATATATTTTTATATATATTGTTTTCTGTTTTTTTTTCTCTTCTTTTATATTATATATTATAAGATTATTTTATATATTATTATTATATATTATATACTATTTTTCACCAATTATTATTATTATTCTACATCATTATTTTTATATTATTATTATATTGTTACTTGTATAATGTATTTATTAATTATTATATATATTTTTTTACATATATACTTTCATTATTATATACTATATCAATTATATTATTTATGTTTATATCATATATATATTATTTAAAATTTGTAAATTATTATTATTAAATCATATTTTTAACTCATATTATATACGCATTTCATTATTAATTAATTATTTATTTATTATATATTATTTCATTTTAAATTAATATTGTTATATTATGAATTCTCTTACATACTTTTAAACCAATATATTACATATATACTTATTATTCTTTTGTAAATATTTTTGTTATTATATATTGCATACTATTTTGAAATTATTAATACCACATTTTAATTATGTGTATATTTAGTTAACAATTATTAATTTTATTTTTATGTAAATTAGTTCTTGTATATATATTTTTATATTGTATGTATCATAAATGTGTTAAATGTTATTTATTTTTATTATTATATGTTATATTTTGTAAACATGCATATTGATATCGAATTTCTTCTATTTGTATGTCATACATTATTTAATTATTGCTTTCTTATATATCATGAATTATTTAATTATTACTTTGTATATTTTGTTTATTCATTCTCAATACATGCTATATATATATATATATATCTTTGTATGCATATTGTTAATATTTACTTTATATGTATTGTTTTATATGTATGTACTTAATGCACGATCTTTTATCAATGCCTTCATTTTTGTTTAAATGTACATGTTATTTACCTACTACAATAATATGTTACTATGAAATACAATTCTCCACGCATCATCTATAAAAAAAAACAAGGCTCCAAAATTTTCAAAAAAGAAATATAAAGGCAATGCTTGGTGTTTGGAATTTTCGAAAAAGTAGTGCCCTAACTTATTGGGTTGCGACTTTTCTCGTTGATTTCGAATAGTCAAGTACCCTTCTAAGTTTTTAGAGGTTTTCAAAATGTAAGCAACTATCTTGGAACTGCAAAGCGATATGTCCTAACTTACTGGATGTAGCGTTTTGTTGTTTCGAGATAGGGATTTCTAAAAAGGCTAATTTAATGTCAATACTTTGATACAAGTGAACCTAAATTTTCAAAAATCAAAATATTTTAAAGAGGATTACATCTTAAAATTTTTAAACTTTTCGACATTTAAAGACACTTGATAATCAATTAGGTACCAATTTTTAGGTGTTACGAGGGTGCTAATCCTTCCTCGTACGTAACCGACTCCCGAACTCATTTTTTGATTTCGTAGACCAAAATCGATGATTTTAAAACAAAATGTTTTAAAGGTGATCCAATCACACCTAAAAAGATTGGTGGCGACTTTGTTTTTTAAAGTCGATTCCCATTTTCTTGAAACTCGATTTAAGAATGGTCTCGACAGCTTGGCGATTCCACTGGGGACATTAAGAGAGTCAAGCCGTGTAATTGATTATCTCCTGTCTTAATGTCAGAAATTAAAATTTTAAAATTTAAATCCTCTTTGCATTACATGTGTTTGAGTTACTACATATGTTTGTTATGTTTTGATATACATTGCATTTGCATGGCCGTTGTGGTCAAACCCTTAAGTGGGAGTGAGAAACTACGCCTTCATGAGGTTTTCGCCTTCGTGTAGGATAGTGGATCACTTTCGGGATACATCCGTGCTTATGGTTTCATGAGATTTTCATCTCCGTGTAGCCATAGGGAAATGGATTCCCCTGAACTGAACTCGATTCAAATAAGCCTATAATGGGTGAGGATTGAGGAATCTGCCGGTTCGGGTACCTTAAACTTTAGAACCGACCTCATATAGAAAACTGTAAAAAACGCAGCTTAGTTAGATATTAAACTCTAGGAATTACCTTATAAGTTACTATTGAGATTTATTGATATCATATGGTACTGACTTTTCTTTTTTCTTTTGTTCGCATGTCATTTTGCATTTATAAAGGTATCGATTCACGGTTAGTTTCTAAGATAAAGAGTTTTATTATAGAGAACACACTTCTTGATAGAGTGGAGGGCAACGCCAATATCCATAGATGGTCTGAGCAAACTCAACTAGAAAAAGGAGATAGTGTAGCTGTTGGATACGTGTCGGAGCTGCCAAATTACACTCACATCAGTGTCACACAGAATAATCTCTAAGAGGTTAAGGAGATTTGGGATCAGTGGGGCAACGAGACCAAACAGTTATTCTACGGTAATTACGGGGACTTACCTTACTTACTTGATGTTCAGGTAGATCAGCATTTGTTTCGAGCCCTTGTACAGTTCTGGAACCCGGTGTACAGTTGTTTCACTTTTGGGGAAGTAGACTTGGTACCTACTGTGGAGGAGTACACGGCCTTACTTTGTTGTCCCAAGTTTCAGAATGATAAGATATATTCTCGAGCTACTTGTGTCCTGCCTTTTGGAAGAAATTGATGACTATTACAGGGATGAGCGAGTAGTGGATCACAGCCAGAATCAAAGAGAAGGGTGAGTACAAGTGCATTTCATGGGACGCTTTGAAAGGTCTGATTTTGTCATACCCTGATGAGATAAAGAAGGTAGATGTTTTTGCCTTAAGTTTGTATAGATTGATGGTCTTCTCTAAGGCTTTGGCATATGTGGATGAGGCAACCACAGATCTCTTTCATCGACTCGGTAAGAAGTTCACTTCCGTTCCTGCGATTCTAGCCGAGACATTCAGGTCTTTAGGTGCATGTAGGAGGGCTGGTGTAGGTAGGTTTGTTGGTTGCACTCAGTTACTTTTAGCTTGGTTCTACAGTCATTTCAGATTGATAGATAAGGTTGTTTGTTAGGTTTTCTTTGAGGATTACTCGCCGTTGAAGGACATAGTAGCTTTAACTAGGAAAGTTGATGTTCCAGAGGAGAATTGGATGGCGCTACTTCAGAATCTTCAGTCAAAAGATGTTGAGTGGAGGGCTCCATGGATGATTCCTGGTGAGATCCTTTATCGATGTGGCAGTTTTGATTGGCTCCCTCTATTGGGAGTTTGGGGAGCCATTGGTTATACCCCTTTGCTTGTGTTGAGGCAATTCGGTTTGAGGCAGTTCGTGCCAGCAACTCATGGGTTGGTGCAAAGTGAGTTCATGTATAGAGGAGCCGACTACAAGAGGAGGGTCAGTGAGATCTCTAGTTCTTGGAACAAGACTTGTCGGTTGAAGGGAGTAGCTATTAGCCCTGCTACAAATCTAGAATATGTTGAATGGAGAAGTAGAAGGATTAACGATGTGGAAGAAGCTCGACTGATGGAGGAATATTTGCAAGTGATGCCCTTGGAGTTGGAAATTGTGAAACAAGAATTTGAGAGAAAGAACTTGGAGCTCGAGAAGAGGATAGCGAAACTCGAAGAGGAAAAGATGTATTTGAGCTTAGATGTTGATGTCTAAAAGATAGAGGTCGAGAAGGAGAGGAAAGAAAAGCAGAAGATCGAGGAAGATCGAGATGATTTGAAAGAGCATTATAAAAGGGCTCAAGTATCCTTGAAGAGAGCAAGAGTAGGAGGGGCTTCAGACCAGTTGCAGAAAGAGGTCCAAGAAGAAAAAGCTAGAGCTGAGTATTGGGAGAGGAAGTTCCAGGAGATGCAGTTACAGAATTTGGCATTAGAGGAAGAAAATAAGGGGTTAAAGTCCAAGGTAGCTAAGCTTGGGAGATCTCTTCATTGGCATCGTAGCCATGATTCTACAGTCGAGTTATGGGAACTAAAAAGTAAGGTTGAAGATTTGGAAGTAGCATTGCATGATGGTGAACTTCAAATCGAGCAGCTCGAGGCGCAGGAAGATTATCTAAAGGAATAGCTTCATCAGTCTAAAGGGCAGGTCAGAGAGAGAGATCACGTCAGTGTCGAGAGGTTGCTGAATATGTACAAGACTTAGCAATACGAGCTGATGTATTGAGCCTGATGTATGGATTGTCGTCAGACATAGGACGAGAGTTAGCCCTTTTATTAGATAGAGTTAAAACTTTGGGCATTAAGGCGAAAGCATATTTGTAATCCTCTTATATGTGAAGATATTCTTTTTCTAAATAAAGCTTTCTAAATGAAGTTGAACCAAAATCGATACTCTTGTTGCATTCATGCATTTGCATCTCATAGCATTTCATCGCATCGTTTGCATTTAAAGTTATAGATAGACCCTAATTAGTCAAAGTTTACTTCAGAGGTAGAAAAGGAAATCTGGAAATTACACACCCTTACGGCACTCGCACCAAAACTAAGAATATGGATCAAAGGTTCGAGCAGTTGCAAAAGGATATGCAAGACCAATTGCAAGAGCAGTTGGCCAAAATGCAGAATGATATGAAGGAACAAATGTTGGAAGCTCAGAGAAATATGATGGCTGAAATGGCTCAATTGCTGAAGGCCACTGATAAGGGAAAGGCTCCCATGGCCATCACTGAAGAGGAAAATGAGGGTCCTCCTCCGGGTTTTACTCCGCCTCATATGCCACTACAAACTGAGGCACTTCCTAGAAGGCCATCTGTCACTGTAAGGCCTCAACACGGGCCGATTGATGCTGGAATCCCCGTGAATTTCCCATTTGGGTTGGGAAATAATTTGGGCGATAGCCCGATCAACCCTATCACTCCTAATCTGGATCTGGTAGAGAGGGAAAGAATGGCAGCTGAGTCCACAAAACAATTGGAGGATCATTGCAAGTGGGTGGAAGAGAAATTTAGGGCTTTGGAAAGTGCTGGTAATCATTAGGGAATCAAGGCCAAAGACCTAAGTTTGGTCCCAAACTTGGTGCTTCCTCACAAATTCAACATGCCGAAGTTTGAAAAGTACAATTGGACTACTTGCCCAGGGGCCCACATAACAATGTTCTGTAGAAGAATGACTGGGTACGTAAACAATGATCAACTTTTGATCCATTGTTTTCACGACAGTCTGGTAGGAGCAGCAGCTAGGTGGTATAGCTAGTTGAGCCATGCAAGAATCGGTTCATGGAGAAATCTTACACAGGCATTCATGCAACAGTACAACCATGTGACTGATATGACGCCAGATAGAATCACGCTCCAAAACATGGAGAAAAGGCCTAATGAAAGCTTTAGGCAGTACGCACAACGATGGAGGGAGGTGGCAATGCAGGTGCAACCACCACTATTGGAAAGGAGACTACCATGTTATTTATTAACACTTTGAAGGCGCCATTCATCACCCATATGATCGGAAGCACTACCAAAAGTTTCACAGATATAGTTATAGCGGGAGAAATGATTGAGAACGCCATAAGGGGTAGCAGAATTGAGGGGAAAACAGTTAAAAGATCGGCCACAAAGAGAAGAGATAACGAGGTAAACAACATGAATGGTTTTAATTCGAGGGCAATCACAGTTGGACAACCTTAAGCAGCCATGGTGGAGCAATCAAGTACTCGAAGACAAGAATCGGGTACGAGATAGAATTTGGAGAGGAGGCGATTCACGCCCATCCCTGTGACGTATCGTGAGCTTTATCAAAGTTTATACGATGCACATTCCATTGCACCGTTTCACTTAAAATCGCTTCAGCCACGTATGATGCAAATGCTAAATGCAAATATCATGCGGGAATATCGGGGCATTCGATTGAAAACTGCACCGGCTTTAATAAGGTCGTGGAGAGACTTATCAAGATGGGGGTTGTGAAATTTGACAGTACCCCTAATGCTGAAAATCTGTTACCAGATCATGGCAATCAAGGAGTGAATGCCATTAATGAGACTAGGGAAGGAATAATCAAAGAAAATGTTGCTGAGGTGAGAATGCCTTTGAGAGTGATTTGGAAAGAGATGGTAAAGAGATGGATAATAACCTCTGAGAAAGAAGGAGATGAAACGAGGAACTACTGCGAGTTCCATGGGAAGGAGGGTCATGAGACCAAAAATTGTGAAGAATTTAAAGCCTTGGTGCAAGGCTTCATTAACAATAAAGAGCTACATATTTTTGAAGATAGCTCTTATAAACGAGAAATAAATGCGTTGGAAGGAGAACAACAAGGAATCAGTCCGCCCAAGATCATTATCTCCTTGCCAGGGAATAAGGAAGTAGAGGCACCAATAGTATATCCAGTGCGTCCAGGGGCACGCAAAATGAAGGTTCCCACACACGGAGTGGGAAACGTTATGATACAGGGGGCATCAGAGTGGAGCCCACAAAGATGAAAGATGTTGAGATTGAGAAGGAAAAAGAAACCGAAATACCCATCAATAAGCCAGTTAAGGAGGAAGAGGCTAAGGAGTTTCTCAAGTTCCTTAATCATAGCGAGTATAGCGTAGTTGAGCAGTTGCAAAAACAGTCAGAACGCATCTCAGTATTGGCTCTACTTCTGAGCTCTGTGGTGCATAGGGATGTGTTGATGGAGGTGCTTAACGAAACATATATCACCCATGACATATCTGTTAACAAACTAGACCGGTTGTAAATAACATCAGTGCTGACAATTTCATTTACTTCAATGATGATAAAATTCCAGCTGGAGGCGTAGGGTCAACCAAAGCCCTGGATATCACTACTCGGTGTAAAGGATACATATTACCAAGCGTACTCATCGATAATGGGTCTACTTTAAATGTCCTTCCTTTATCCACCTTGAACCGATTACCCATTGACAGTTCGCATATAAAGATTTGTCACAATATAGTAAGGGCTTTTGATGGGACTGAAAGGAAAATAATGGGACGAATTGACATCCCTCTGGAGATTGGGCCAAATACGTATGAAGTTGACTTCCTGGTGATGGATATCAAGCCTTCCTATAATTGTTTGTTGGGGAGACCTTGGATACACTCGGCAGGAGTGGTGCCTTCTTCGTTGCACCAAAAATTGAAGTTAGTGACAGATGGACGCTTAATAACCATCAATGCAGAGGAGGACATCATAGCAGCAGTCACCAGTAAAGCCCCTTATGTGCAGGCAAATGAGGAGGCCATCGAGTGTTCTTTTCGCACCTTGGAAATTATTAATGCTACCTTCATTTTGGAAGAAGGTGAGGTGCCGGTACCCAAAATGTCTAGAGCCGTGAGGATGGCTCTGCGAATGATGATGGGGAGGGAGCACTACTAGGAAAAGGACTGGGGAGACAACTACAAGGTGGGATTCAGATCCCAAATCTGATTGAAAAGAAGGATCGCTTTGGCTTGGGCTTCAAGCCAGACCACAAGCACAAGAGGAAGGAAATTGAGAAGCACCAAGCGAGAAGAAAGGCGCGTTTAAGTGGAAGAGAAGTGGAGTGGGAACCGATGACATTCCCACCTATATCCAATTCCTTTAAGTCAGAAGGATTGCTGATAGAAGAAAGTCGTCAGGTTAATACTGTACACAATGAGGGATCGGAGCAAGGAAACCTCGAGGGCATTCGCCCTTACGAACCGGGGAGTTCTCTAAATAATTGGACTGCGGAGGACCTTTCTGTAGTCTTTAGAAATTTTTTAGAGTAATTCTCGAAACATTTCTGTTACTCTAGGGCTCAGGAGTAGTAAGATTACATTTGTGAAAATAGACCTATGTTCATCTATAATTATTTAAATAAAACATAACTTTTATCAATTTGAACGAGTATTGTTTCATTTTTATCGACCAATATTCCTTTAAATTTTGGCAATTCTTATTCTTTTATTCATAGTACATAAACAATCATTCTTAGATTCATTCATTCTTTGTATATTCTTTCATACCACCACAGGTCCTTAGATATCAATGATATGAGCACTGATACTACAGCTCCTAATTTCTCTTGCGAGCAAGACATGTGTTTAGAGGAACCCCAGGATTCTGAAGATGTTCAAGATTGTGATGTATCTCTCAATCTGTTAAAGATGGTAAAGCAAGAGGAGAAACAAATCATGCCATATGAGAAAGAAGCAATAGAGAATATAGCCCTAGAGGAAGGGAAGGAGTTGAAAATTGAAACACTGATTACTAAAGACACAAGGCATGGTCTGATTGAGTTGCTTCGAGAGTTCAAGGATATCTTCGCCTGGTCATATCAGGATATCCTTGGATTGAGTACTGACATTGTAGTGCATCGTCTTCCGATAAGATAGGATTGTAAACCAGTCCAACAGAAGTTGCGAAGAATGAGGCCAGGCATTGTCTTGAAAATAAAAGGATGAAGTCAAGAAGCAGTTCGATGCAGGGTTCTTACAAGAGGTAAAGTACTCTGAATGGGTAGCTAACATTGTGCCTGTTCCTAAGAAAGATGGAAAGGTACGAATGTGTGTTGATTATAGAGATCTGAACAAAGTAAGCCCAAAAGACAATTTTCCTTTGCCGCACATTGACATTTTGGTAGACAACACAGTGGGATATTCGTTGTTCTCCTTCATGGATGGTTTCTCAGGATACAATCAGATAAAGATGCATCCAGAGGATATGGATAAAACCACCTTCATAACCTTGTAGGGCACTTTTTGCTGCACAGTGATGCCATTTTGGCTGAAAAACGCAGGGGCAACACAACAACGAGCCATGGTAAACTTATTCTATGACATGATGCATAAGGATATTGAGGTATACGTTGATGATATGATCACCAAGTCGCATACAAAAAAAGAGCACATTGAGGTCTTGAGAGGATTGTTCTTAAGGTTGAGAAAATTTTAGTTGAAGCTCAATCCAGCAAAGTGTACCTTTGGAGCCAGATCAGGAAAGTTATTAGGCTTCGTGGTCAGTGAAAAAGGAATTGAAGTTGACTTAGACAAGGTCAGAGCCATATGAGAATTACCTCTGCCACATACTTAGAAGGAAGTTCAAGGATTCCTAGAAAGGTTGAATTACATCGCTCGATTCATTTCACAACTAACCGAGAAATGCGATCCTATCTTTTATCTCCTCAGAAAGCACAATTAAGGTACTTGGGATGAGGAATGCCAGAATGCTTTTGAAAAGGTCAAGTAGTATTTGTTGAATGCTCCTGTATTATCTCTGCCAAGCCCAGATAAACCATTAATACTATACTTGTCAGTGTTCAACAATTCTATGGGATGTGTGCTTGGACAGCATGATGAGTCAGGGAAAAGGGAGAAGGCAATTTATTATCTCAGTAAGAAATTCATTGACTGTGAATGAGATATTCGCTAATTGAAAAGTTGTGCTGTACGCTGATTTGGACAACACGGAGGTTAAGACAGTACATGCTATACCATACCACTTAGCTCATCTCAAAACTTGATCCATTAAAATACATGATGGAATCAACGGCTCTAAATGGGAGAATGGCAAGATGGCAAATTTTGCTTTCAGAGTTTGATATAGTCTACGTGAGTCAAAAGCTTATCAAAGGAAGTGCGGTGGCAGACTTTTTGGCCAGTAGGGCTTTAGAAGATTATGAGCCATTGAATTTTGATTTTCCAAATGAGGAGCTAATGTGTATAGTAGCGACTGAAGGTTCTCCTTGGAAGCTAAATTTTGATGGGGCTTCTAATGCAGTCAGAAATGGAATTGGGGCAGTCTTGGTATCCCCGAATGGCGATCATTACCCGTTCACGTGTAAGTTGGACTTTGACTGTACAAACAATATGGCTGAGTACGAAGCATGCATCATGGGGCTCCAAGCAGCCATAGAATGAGGCATAAGAACCCTAGAAGTATATGGAGATTCTGCGTTAGTAATCTATCAGCTGAGAGGTGAATGGGAGACAAAGGACCCTAAATTAATCAATTACCGAAGGGTAGTTTTGGGGTTACTAAAAGAGTTCGATGACATCACCTTCAACTATCTCCCACGAAATGAGAATCAGATGGAAGATGCTTGAGCAACCTTGGCCTCAATGATTAAGGCAAACAAAGAGGAAGAAATGAGACCAATTCAAATGAGTGTCTATGAGGCTTCAGCTCATTATTGCAACATTGAGAAGGAAGAAAAAGACAATAACCCTTAGTATCAGGATATATTACGATATGTGAGAGATCGTAAATACCCTAAATAGGCCAATGAAAATGATAAACGAACTTTGAGAAGGTTGGCTTGCGATTATGTCTTGGACGGGGATATCCTATACAAGAGAAGGAAAGACCAAGTACTTCTGAGATATGTCGATGCTGTGGAAGCTAAGCTTATTTTAGAAGAAGTTCATGAAGGTGTATGTGGGACGCATGCAAATGGGTTCACAATGGCAAAGCAAATCATGAGGTTTGGCTATTATTGGGCCACTATGGAAGGAGACTGTATCAACTATACCATGAAATGCCATAAATGTCAAATTTATGGGGACAAAATTCATGTACCACCTTCACCCTTGCATGTTATGACCTCTCCATGGCCCTTCTCCATGTGGGGCATGGATGTTATTGGACCAATATCACCAAAAGCTTCAAATGGACATCGGTTTATCTTTGTGGTAATCGACTACTTGACAAAGTGGGTGGAGGCCGTCTTTTATGCGAATGTTACTAAATCAGCTGTGAGTCGATTCTTGAAGAAGGAGATCATTTGTCGGTATAGAATGCCTGAGAAGATCATATCTGACAACGCATTGAACTTAAGCAACAAACGATAGTGGAGGTTTGCGACTAGTTCAAGATCAAGCATCACAATTCTTCTCCCTATCGTCCAAAAATGAATGGGGCAGTGGAGGCCGCTAATAAGAACATTAAGAAAATAGTGGGGAAGATGACTTAGACTTATAGAACTGGCATGAGAAATTACCGTTTGCACTCCTAGCTTATCGGACATCCGTTAGAACCTCTACTGGGGCAACTCCATTCTCGCTAGTTTATGGGATGGAAGCAGTGTTACCTATTGATGTAGAAATACCTTCTCTTCAAATTTTGATGGAGGAAAAGTTAGATGAAGCTGAGTGGGTTCAGTCTCGATATGATCAGTTGAACTTGATTGAAGAAAAGAGGCTAAGAGCCATTCGTCATGGTCAGATGTATCAGAAGCGAATAATGCGGGCTTATGATAAGAAAGTTCGACCAAGGGAGTTTCACGAAGGAGACCTTGTGCTGAAAAAGATTTTTCCTATTCAAAAGGACTTTAGGGGAAAATGGATGCCGAATCGGGAGGGGCCATATGTCGTGAAGAAAGCTTTCTCCGGTGGTGCATTGATCTTAACAGAAATGGATGGGAAAAGTTTACCCAATCCAGTGAATTCAGACTCAGTTAAAAGATACTTTGTCTAAGAAGGGAGAGTCCAAGGTGAAAACCAGCAAAGGGCGCCTTGAGATGTTTTAAAAAAAAGAAAAAAAGAAAAAAAATAGAGAGGCCAAGGTGAAAACCCGCAAAGGGCTCCTTGTGACCAAAGGGACTTTGAGTTGAAAACTCGAAAGGGCAGCTCAAATATTGAAAGGCATACAGTAATCTTGCTATTCAACAAAGAGTGAAGAATGTTGCATACTAGGGCATCGACAGAGTACTTTGAATCTTTTAAACACATGCCTTCATGAAGTTGACGTATAAGTACTCAAGCAGCGATATCTAGGGCATCTAACTTCTCTTTTGTTTGTTATCTTTAGATTCTATTTCTTCTTAAAGATAGGCTTTCATGATTAATTTCCCTTTGTATCTTTTTGATAATTCGTTCAAATCCAATTATTCATAAAAAATTCATTCATTTTTCATTATTCTTTAAGTATGTTGCATTAAAATAATAATAGATGAACCAAATATGTTCACAAATGAAGTTTTGTGCATTACTCTGGAATTTATAGATAATACAAGAAACTAAAACAGGATAATTGTTTGAGTAATCCACGTAAATAGGGGATGAAGAAACTCGAGGAATTCCTTTCTTCCAGTCCAAAAGGAAAATGGACAAAATCAATGAATTCAATTCTTACATCTTCAGTGGATCATGGCACTGGAAGACGACCTACAGGTTGAGCGAGAATGAAACTTTGAGAAAAGAAAAATGAAGGAATGAATGGTGACGTCCAGGATAGGGGTCATATTCATGACATTTTGCATCATAGCATGTTTAATTAGGAGCATTTGACTCATATCGAGCATAGCATCCTAATCATAAGGCATAGGTGCTTACACTTACAGGTTATGTCCTTTAGGGGATAATAGGAATCGAAGATTTAGCTGACTTGGCTTTTACGTATTTACGATGAAGCAAATCTAAGATGATTTGTCGTCTCTGAATTGTTAGAGAACAAATCGAAGTTTGGCATCTTCATTTTGATGGAAGGAAGACGCATAACAGACCTTACCTTCAGACGTTTACGCTGAAATAGATCCAAGATGGTTTAGTATCCTTGTACTTACAAGGAATACAAATCGAAGATATAGCTGATTTGGCTTTCACGTATTTACGATGAAGCAAATCTAAGATGATTTGTCATCTCTGTATTGTCAGAGAACAAATCGAAGTCTGGCATCTTCATTCTGATGGAAGGTAGACGCAAAGCAGATCCCACTTTCAGACGTTTACGCTGAAACAGATCCAAGATGAGTAAGTATCTTTGTACTTACAAGGAATACGAATTGAAGATATAGCTGATTTAGCTTTCACGCGTTTACGATGAAGCAAATCTAAGATGATTTGTCATCTCTGTATTGTCAGAGAACAAATCAAAGTCAGGCATCTCCACTTCAATGGGGAGCAGACACACAGCAGATCTAACCTTCAGATGTTTATACTGAAACAAGATCCAAGATGATTTAGCATTCTTGTGTTTACAAGAAGCAAATCGAGGACATAGCAGATTTGACTCTCAGATGTTCTTAAACAGACTCAAGATGGTTTGGCATCCTTGTGCTTACAAGGAACAAATCAAAGACATAGCTGATTTGGCTGTTCATGTGTTTACGATAAAGCAAATCTAAGATGATTTGTCGTCTCTGTATTTTCAGAGAACAAATCGAAGTCAGGCATCTCCATTCCTACAGGGAGCAGATACATAGCAGGTCACACCTTCAGATAATTTCACTGAAGCTAGATCCAAGATGATTTGACATCCATACAAATCGAAGAAGTAGATTCGGCATTTCTGTCAAAGATATCAACATAGCAGTCATAAAGAAAATTGAATACCATGATTTGATAAGGCCGATCAAATTTGGTCTTTTTATGAGTCTTTGCTTGATTCCTATTACACAGCAATAAGCAAAGAGGGGCAGCTGTAATAACCCAAATTTGACCGGCTTAAATAAACCAAATGAATAAATAAATAAATAAATAATTGTTTATTTAACATTACATAAAGTCCAGTTTACAAGAGTCCAAATACAAACCCAGATACACTAAACTAGCCCAAATATACACCCAACTTAAACCCTGCCCGGTTACAGTACCCAACAGGCTCAGACCTAAACTAGACCCAAACAATTAGGCCCAAGACCTAAAATTTTTAGCTAGGGTTTCCAACCCTAGCTCTTTCCTTCGCATTGCAACTGCTTCTGGAAGGTTCGGGGAGCATCTGTCCAGCTCCCTAATCAAGGCCACAATTCAAGGCTCTGCCTCCGTAATCAGCACCTCACCGACACCACCACCAGACTGCAGGCCTCCATCAACGCCAGCGACCCCTCCATCACCGAGTTTTTCGCGAGCACCTGCAAGGAAAGAAAAAACCATGGCAGCAAACAAAGCAAAATATGGAAAGAAAAGATTTATTTCCAAAAATGTAAAAACAACAGTGGCTATAAAAGCCCGAATCCAAACATTGTAAAGGACCAATTTTTAAGAGCATAGAAATACATACTTACACATACTTATTTAGAGAAATACAAACAGTTTCAGAGAAGGTGATTTAACCGTGTATTTTTTTATTTTTGCAACATATACATGTATATAAACTGTTTTAGCAAAAATATAGATTAAAAAAATAAAAGAAAAGGGGTTACCTGACGAATGATGAGGATAAGAGGGGTTTTTTGAACCCTAGCCACTGTGTACAGTGGTCCTTAGGGCGGCGCGTGGGCTCGTGACCGGGGCGTGGCTAACGGAAGCCAGAGCCCGGAGCTCCCTCCTCTCTCTATCTTTCAGAGACAATTCTTAATTTTTTTTTAAAACTGGGTTTCAAATTATTTTAAGGCTGAGAATCTGGCTTATATAACCTTGACAAAACGACAGCGTTTTAGACCCCAGGATCCGCGCGTTGACCCGATTACCCGGGGAGGATCCGTGCATTTTTTAGAATTGAGTTAATTCCCAATCAGTCCTTCTACCCCTTTTTGCGTTTACAATTAGACTTTACTTTATTTATGATTTGGCCCATTATTTTATTTTAGTTTTAATTTAGTCCCGATGGCTATTAAATTATATTCTGAAAAACATCGCCATTTTGGGGATAGGGCATTTTGCCCAGTGAGCCCCTTTGATTTTGCGCTCATTTTAAATAAGGCCTTAATACAGTTTTTAGTTCTTTTAAATTCGCCCCGTAATTTTGCTAAACTTTAAATTTAGTCCTATATATTTATTTTTATTATTATATATATTTTTTATATATATTGTTATTTGTTTTTTTTCTATTCTTTTATATTATATATTATAAGATTATTTTATATATTCTTATTATTTATTATATACTATTTTTCACCAATTATTGTTATTATTCTACATCATTATTTTTATATTATTATATTGTTACGTGTATAATGTATTTATTAATTATTATATATATTTTTTTACATTTATACTTTCATTATTTTATACCATATCAATTATATTATTTATGTTTATATCATATATATATTATTTAAAATTTGTAAATTATTATTATTAAATCATATTTTTAACTCATATTATATACGCATTTTATTATTTATTTATTTATTATATATTATTTCATTTTAAATTAATCTTGTTATATTATAAATTCTCTTACATACTTTTAAACCAATATATTACATATATACTTACTTATTATTTTTTGTAAATATTTTTGTTATTATATATTGCATACTATTTTGAAATTATTAATACCACATTTTAATTATGTGTATATTTAGTTAACAATTATTAATTTTATTTTTATGCATATTAGTTCTTGTATATATATTTTTATATTGTATGCATCATAGGTGTGTTAAATGTTATTTATTTTTATTATTATATGTTATATTTTGTAAACATGCATATTGATATCAAATTTCTTCTATTTGTATGTCATACATTATTTAATTATTGCTTTCTTATATATCATGAATTATTTAATTATTACTTTGTATATTTTGTTTATTCATTCTCAATACATGCTATATATATATATATATATCTTTGTATGCATATTGTTAATATTTGCTTTATATGTATTGTTTTATATGTATGTACTTAATGCACGATCTTTTATCAATGCCTTCATTTTTGTTCAAATGTACATGTTATTTACCTACTACAATAATATGTTACTATGAAATACAATTCCCCACACATCATCTATAAAAAAAAAAAACAAGGCTCCAAAATTTTCAAAAAAGAAATATAAAGGCAATGCTTGGTGTTTGAAAATTTCAAAGAAGTAGTGCCCTAACTTATTTGGTTGCGACTTTTCTCGTTGATTTCAAATAGTCGAGTACCCTTCTAAGTTTTTAAAGGTTTTCAAAATGTAAGCAACTATCTTGGAACTGCAAAGCGATATGTCCTAACTTACTGGATGTAGCGTTTTGTCGTTTCGAGATAGGGATTTCTAAAAAGGCTAATTTAATGTCAATACTTTGATATAAGTGAACCTAAATTTTCAAAAATCAAAATATTTTAAAGAGGATTACATATTAAAATTTTTAAAATTTCTGACATTTAAAGGCACTTGATAATCAATTAGGTACCAATTTTTGGGCGTTACGAGGGTGCTAATCCTTCCTCGTACGTAACCGACTCCCGAACTCATTTTTTGATTTCGTAGACCAAAACCGATGATTTTAAAACAAAATGTTTTTAATTTTGGCTTTAAGTTAAGCTTGGGCCTTAGGGCTTAAATTAATTTCTTTGTTGGGTTATGAAAACGATGAGCCTAGTGGTTCAATGATTAAGCATTTGTTTTCTTTTTGGTTTTGAGTTTGAGTCCCATTATGCGAAGGTATGGAATATTTTTGCTTGGGCCTTTATTGGGAATTAGAGTTTCTTTAAATTCAAAAAAAAATCTAGCGAGTAGGAATATTTTTGCACAAACGGTGGACCGTGTGTGCTGCACGACCATGTGCTAGACCGTGTGGAGCACACGACAGTGTGAATTCTTACAGCTTGTATGGCTTGGCCATGTGAAAAGGTGCAGACCGTGTAAGCCTTTTTTCCCAATTTTAGGGCCCGCTTAGGGGCAGTTAAGGGACTCAAAATTTTGGTCCGTAGGCATCGTATGGGTCCAAAAAAACCTAAATATCTAAATATAAAAGTTTATGGATAAGTTTAGAAGGTATGTTAAGTAGGTAATGCACCATTTAATCATGTGTTATGTTATGATTTATATAAAAATATGTAAGTATGCATGTCATATGATTTATGACCTATAAATAAGTATGATATATGATTACAATTTGTTTGTGTTTTTGGACGGGTTTTGATATGATGGAGGAAGTGTTATATGGCAAATATATTACAATCATAGCGATTAGACTTTATGTATGGTAGCTCAGCTGCAAATTTGAATGGCAAACTGCCACCTAATGGTGCGATAGGATGGATGGACTCTTGTAGTCCTATATGGTGTGTAGCAAATGGGGGTAGGACATTATATGATTTGATCTGGCATGCCATGTTACGGTGTGATATGACATGATATTTTTCGATTCGTAATGATTTGATAAGCTATAAGGCAATTTGATGATTAAATTTAATTTTACTAAAATTATGGGCCAAATCACACACTAGGCTCAAAGCTCACGCCTTGTTTGCTTCGTTTTAGGTGATCCTTCGACTTAGGATTGGACGATGACTCTGGAGCTCGGGTTTCATGGTATTGGTTTAAGTGCTATGGATTTCATATGTTTTGTTTATTATGGACATTCTGGACTTTTTCTTGGGTTTTGTTTATTTTTGGACGTTTTATGATTTGTTTAGATCGTTAGAATCATTCCAGTTTTTATTATGCAAAAGCCTTTACCTTTTTAATGACGCTTAACTAAAGTAACTAGAAAAAAAAAGAACTACGATTTTACAAACGTTACGTTTTAAGATTTTCTGCTGCAAAATAAATTGAAGTTTACCAAGTAGTTTTCTCGCAACACCTAAGCAAATTGGACTTAATTTTTGGTACAACTACTTTAAGCTGCGTTTTCAAAAATTGCTATGATTTTCAAGAGCTATTCAAGATGACTTATCTCTTCATGGAAAGTTAGTTTCTTTCGAAATTATTAACCTTTTTTTTTCTCAGACGATGTAACCTTCATGATCTGACCATAATGTCTATGTCGAGTATGGGATGCTACAGTTATGTAACCTAATGAAAAAAATATTTATACATATCGATTCAATTGCATCAATGATTTTAACCTGACATAATGGTATACATTGTTTTAATCATATACTGTGAATAATTTTTGATTTTATTTCTTTTAGGATTTTTAAAGGAATTATAGAAGTTACTTGTGTGAAGCAAGAATGGGGCAAAAGTCTTAGAATGTGCAAAGAAAAATATGAAGCATACGAAAATACAAGGACGTAAAAAAATTACATTCAGATGTTAAGTGATCAATAATGTAACGCCCCGATTTTTGGGCATAGAAGTATTGGGCCTTGAGTCTGGGTTCGGGTAGAAGATGGCCCGAATAGTTTGGATGATTTTATTATTATTATTATTTATATGTTTAGTTTAGTAATTAAATAAATTACGAAGGGTTTATAGTGTGGGAAAAAGTCCGAGGCTCGGCCCATAGCTTTAGCAAAATTCTTAAAATCTTGCCTCTTAAGGGAATCTGGACAGTAGGCCTTATTAATAATTTGGGCTGAGTTTTAGCACAAACAAGCACCTGTCCCAGTGGCTAAGGACGCTAGGAGGGTGTGGGAGGTGCTTGGGTTCAAGGCACGACACGCGCAACTTGGGTGTTTTTTTAGTAGTATGAAGATCGCGGTTAGAATAATGGTTAAGAAGAGTTGAGAGTATAATTTAACACAAGAAGCACCTGTGGCGCAATGGCAGCAACGTGCTGGGCATGCAGAGAGGGTGCAGGTTTGAGTCCTTGTGCGGGCGAATTTCGTTTTATTTTTAAAGCGGGCCAAAACTAAAGCAGGTAAGGTTTATAATTAATTGTGACCGTATATTAGTAAAGAAGGAAGTGTGGTGTAGTGGCCAGCAGCAAGGGCGAAGGCGCAAGGGTGGACGGAGGTCCAGGGTTCAAGCCTCACCTCGCGCACGGGAGGTTGGGGTTTTGCTGCACGCATGGGGAAGGAGTTGGGGTCTAATTGAGGCTCTCGTGACAGCGTGCTGTAGCGGTACAATGAGTGGATAAGGCTGCTAAATGGTGAGAAGGAGTTTGAATGAAATTCAAACTATGCTAAGGGCTAAAATTAAGGAGCAAAACAAGGAATTTGAATATGGGAAGGACGGTGGTGCCGAAATAGAACTCATTCAGCTTTGGGCAATTAGATGCCGAAATAGCTCTCAAATTTTGGCGAGGATGAATTATTTGTTTTGTTTACTTTTTTTTTCAGCTCAAATTCCCATATCATATATTTTTATTTTATTTTATCAACTTTCATTCCTTTTGATCCATCTTTCTTTTCTTCGCCGAAGTCTAAATCTTCTATTGCTATTCTTAAAACCTTTTCTTTTTCTTCCACCGATCTCTTTCAAACCATTGCTAACCGATTACCCTTCGAAAAGCTGAACCACACTACGTGATAGCCGACTTTACTCCTTAGCCGAATCCTCTATTCTTTTTCTTCGTTATTCTTTTATTTTCTTCTTAAACCGAAATAAGCATACCTAAGAATAAGTTCTAAAGCTGAATCACTAGATCTGTTCTCTCCTTGTATTTTTGGGATTTGATATACAACAAATCTGGAATAGAAAGGTACTTCGGAACGTTTCTGGCAAGGAGATCCTCGGTAAGTGCTCAGATCTTTCTGTCCATTCGTTATTTCGGGTTTATTATGAAAAGCTGACAAGTCCTTAATCACTGAGGGAGACTGTCGTTCTAGACTAAAGGCTTTAATAGCCTCTTCTTTTGGTTTCATATGTATTTAGTGTGGATTTAAGGACAAGCAATCAAGGAGCATAGAGGGTTGACACTATTGGACCATCTAGATCTGTTAGTTGGAGATCGATAAAGGTAAAGGTTAAAGATATGGACTATGGCCGAATATGGTACAGGTTTGATGTGTTAAGTTGTTATTGAGTTTTAATCTAATGTTATAGTAACCGTATGTAGGCTGCTCGTGTGTGGATCTTGTCAACATTTCGTCGTAAAGCAGGTGTGTAAACGGCACCCACTCATAGACTAGATCGGCAAAAGCCGAAATACCGAAATGCCAAAATGCCAAAACGTCGGCATTTGTGAACTTGTGAGCATGCGAGCGCTCGTGAGGTGGTTTGTTTGTTAATTTTGGTAATCATAAGCGGTAATAGTGTAGAGTGCGCAATTTCGTGCACTTCGGTATATTTGGGCTTAATTGGCCGAAAATGGGGTAGTGGGCTAATGGGCCTAATTCGGTAAAAACACTCGGTAAGTGTTTCTGTTAATGCGTTAATGGTTGTAATATGTATGTAAACCCTAAGATAGTAAATTTTACTAAAATACCCCTAGGTATGAAAATTACCATTATACCCCTAGGTGCAAAATGACCGTTATACCCCTAAGGTTAATTTTGACTGAAATGCATGATATTCTAATTCTGTTTGTTGTATGCCATGACATATATGTCTGTTGCATAAGATATGGGTTATGTTATGGAGGAAGAACCCGTTCTGGTGGCTGTGCCACATATTCTAATATAAGCGACTTTTCTTTGCGGATTATAGTTAGTGCGTGACAGCGGTGCTAACAACACTGTAAGTGTAGGGATGGCGTGGGTGATTTATTTCCCACAGGAAGTGTAGGGATGGACGGAGGCAAGTGCAGGGTTGGATGGGGTTATCATGCATTAATCATATGAGGTTGTTTTGTTATGGGCCAACTGTATTGAAATGGGCCAACTGTATTGAAATGGGCCCAACTGTGTTAATATGGGCAAGACCCAATACATCTCGACTTGCAATAAGGCTACTGATCCCGCATCGATCATCGATATGGGCTAGGCCCAGTATACTCGATCATCAGTAATGGGCTATGGCCTGATTAATATTGATATGGGCTACGCCCCTATATAGCTCGATTTCTGAATAGGGCTTAGGCCCAGTAAAGCTTGAACTGATTTGGGCTCTGATTGGGATACTTTACACACTGAGTTTTCCAAACTCACCCCCTTTTTCCCATCTTTGCGGATGAGCCTTAGATCGATGGGTGGGAGCCTGGAGGGGGATTGAGTGGCCATGTGGACTATTTAAAATAAGTGTTTATGCCTTCACTTTTATTCTAGATTATTTCCTTTATGCTTTCGGGTTTTAATTTGTAATAAGGCCGCTTTAACTATTTTTAATTATTTTTAGTATGTTTTGTTAGCTTAGATATGACATTCTTTTAATTGTTCAAAATTGAATAGCTCTAGGGCGCGTTTTAAAAAGGTTACTTGATTTCAAAATATCGCGATAGCAAAGCCAAGCTTCCGCAACGAAAACGTTTTCAAAATTAATAACCTTTTCAAATGGTTTTAAACGAATTGGTTTTCCATGAACAATCATTCAGTTAAAGTGTAGCAATGGTTGTGTGCATGTCTAGGATTGGATCCGTGGAGAGCTGGGTACTTAAGCAGTCTAATTGACTCACCTCCTCTTTTCTGGCATCCTACCTGGTGCACAGTTTCTATTCACTTTAATCTATAACGAGGATATTCTTTAAACACTAAGAAAAACTTTAGATTAAACATAACTTTTCTAGTAACGCTTCAATGTGACACGTCAGATTCGGTCGTAACGTCTAGGCTGAGTTTGGGGTGTTACATTTAGTGGTATCAGAGCCAAGTTGTAACAACTCGACTGTGGATCAGGTCTAAATGTTTCTCATAAAATTTTGAAATCTAGTTCCATGTAAAAACACTGAAATCGATTTTGTGGAAATGTTAGAAAATTTTTTTAAATTTTGTTTTCAAAGTGCGCAAAGAACAAATTTAAATTTCTGATTTCTGAGGAAGTGGCACACTGAATCCCCGGCACCAAGTCTGTAAGAACCTTTTTTGAACTTTACTAAGTATCTGTTATATTACTGAGACTCTGCTATGACATTGTAGTTGGAGATATATTGAGATTATAAGATTGAGACTGTAGCTAGGCTGAGATTTGCGAAAGCGAACTCTGAAACTCTATCTGTGCATAAGACATCTGTAATAAACATTGAAATACTAAGCTGTTTCATAAAATTTGCATTGTTGTTACTAGAATCAGAGTGCGCAGTGAAAGCATAGTGGTTTGACTTGAGTAATATGGTTAGTTGAAAGTTTGAAATTTTGAGGAAGAAATTTCTTTAAGGGGAGTAGAGTTGCAACGCCCCGATTTTTAGGCTTGAAAGTATTGAGCCTTGAGTCTGGGTTCGGGTAAAAGACGGCCCGAATAATTTGGATGATTTAATTTTTATTATTATTATTTATTTTGTTTAGTTTAGTAATTAAATAAATTACAAAGGGTTTATGGTGTGGGAAAAAGTCCGAGGCTCTGCCCAGAGCTTTAGCAAAATTCTTAAAATTTTGCCTCTTAAGGGAATCTGGGCAGTAGGCCTTATTAATAATTTTGGTGAGTTTTAGCACAAACAAGCACCTGTCCCAATGGCTAAGGAAGCTAGGAGGGCGTGGGAGGTGCTTGGGTTCAAGGCACGGCGCGCGCAATTTGGGTGTTTTTTTAGTAGCATGCAGATCGCAGTTAGAATAAGGGTTAAGAGGAGTTACGAGTATAATTTAACACAAGAAGCTCTGTATGCGCAGATGGCGTGGCGTCTTGAGCATGCAGAGAGGGCGCAAGTTCGAGTCCTTACGCGGGCGAATTCTGTTTTATTTTTAAAACGGTCCAGAACTGAAGCAGGTAAGGTTTATAATTAATTATAACCGTATATTAGTAAAGAAGGAAGCGTGGTGTAGTGGCCAAGAAGACGGGCAAAGCGCAAGGGTGGGACGAGAGTGCAGGTTCGACCCTCACCTTGCGCACTGAAGGTTGGGTTTTTGCTGCACACGTGGGGAAGGAGTTGGTGTCTGATTAGGGCTCTCGTGGCAACGTGCTGGAGCGGTGCAATGAGTGGATAAGGCTGCCAAACGATGGGAAGGATTTTGAATGAAATTCAAACTGTGCTAAGGGCTAAAATTAAGGAGCAAAACAAGGAATTTGAGTATGGGAAGGACGGTGGTGCTGAAATAGAACTCATTCAGCTTTGGGTAATTAAATGCCAAAATAGCTCTCAAATTTTGGCGAGGATGAATTGTTTGTTTTGTTTATTTTTTTTCTCAACTCAAATTCTCTTATCATATATTTTTATTTTATTTTATCAACTTTCATTCCTTTTGATCCATCTTTCTTTTCTTTGCGGATGTCTAAATAATCTATTGCTATTCTTAAATTCCTTTCCCCTTTCTTTTTCTTCCACCGATCTCTCTCAAACCATTGCCAACTGATTACCCTTCGAAAAGCTGAACCACACTACGTGATAGCCAACTTTACTCCTTAGCCAAATCCTCTATTCTTTTTCTTCATTATTCTTCTATTTTCTTCTTAAACCGAAATAAGCATACCTAAGAATAAGTTCTAAAAGCCGAATCACTAAATCTATTCTCTCCTTGCATTTTAGAGATTTGATATACAACAAATCTAGAATAGGAAGGTACTTCAGAACATTTCTGGCAAGTAGATCCTCGGTAAGTGCTCAGATCTTTCTGTCCATTCGTTATTTCGGGTCTATTACGAAAAGCCAACAAGTCCTTAATCACTTAGGGAGACTGTCGTTTTAGACTAAAGGCTTTAATAGCCTCTTCTTTTGGTTTTATATGTATTTAGTGTGGATTTAAGGACAAGCAATCAAGGAGCATAGAGGGTTGACACTGTTGGAGCATCTAGATCTGGTAGTTGGAGATCGATAAAGGTAAGGGTTAAAGATATGGACTATGGCCGAATATGGTAAGGGTTTGATGTGTTAAGTTGTTATCAAGTTTTAATCTAATGTTATAGTAACCGTATGTAGGCTGCTCGTGTGTGGATCTTGTCAACATTTCATCGTAAAGCAGGTGTGTAAACGGCACCCACTCATAGACTAGATCGGCAAAAGCCGAAATACCGAAATGCCAAAATGCCGAAACGTCGGCATTTGTGAACTTGTGAGCATGCGAGCGCTCGTGAGGTGGTTTGTTTGTTAATTTTGGTAATCATAAGCGGTAATAGTGTAGAGTGCGCAATTTCGTGCACTTCGGTATATTTGGGCTTAATTGGCCGAAAATGGGGTAGTGGGCTAATGGGCCTAATTCGGTAAAAACACTCGGTAAGTGTTTCTGTTAATGCGTTAATGGTTGTAATATGTATGTAAACCCTAAGATAGTAAATTTTACTAAAATACCCCTAGGTATGAAAATTACCATTATACCCCTAGGTGCAAAATGACCGTTATACCCCTAAGGTTAATTTTGACTGAAATGCATGATATTCTAATTCTGTTGTTGTATGCCATGACATATATGTCTGTTGCATAAGATCTGGGTTATGTTATGGAGGAAGAACCCGTTCTGGTGGCTGTGCCACATATTCTAATATAAGCAGCTTTGTTGCGGATTATAGTTAGTGCCGCAACCGGTGCTAACACTGTAAGTGTAGGGATGGCGTGGGTGATTTATTCCCCACAGGAAGTGTAGGGATGGACGGAGGCAAGTGCAAGGTTGGATGGGGTTATCATGCATTAATCATATGAGGTTGTTTTGTTATGGGCCAACTGTATTGAAATGGGCCAACTGTATTGAAATGGGCCCAACTTTGTTAATATGGGCAAGACTCAATACATCTCGACTTGTAATAAGGCTACGATCCCGGCATCGACATCGATATGGGCTAGGCCCAAGATACTGACGATCTTGAATGGGCTATGGCCCAGATTAATATTGATATGGGCTAAGGCCCAGATAGCTCTGATTTCTGAATAGGGCTTAGGCCCAGTGAAGCTTGAACTGATTTGGGCTCTGATTGGGATACTTTACACACTGAGTTTTCCAAACTCACCCCTTTTTCCCATCTTTGCAGATGAGCCTTAGATCGATGGACTGGGAGCTGGAGGGATTCAGAGTGGCCATGTGGACTGTTTAAAATAAGTGTTTATGCCTTCACTTTTATTCTAGATTATTTCCTTTATGCTTTCGAGTTTTAATTTGTAATAAGGCCGCTTTAACTATTTTTAATTATTTTTAGTATGTTTTGTTAGCTTAGATATGATATTCTTTTAATTATTCGAAATTGAATAGCTCTAGGGCGCGTTTTAAAAAGGTTACTTGATTTCAAAATATCGCGATAGCAAAGCCAAGCTTCCGCAACGAAAACGTTTTCAAAATTAATAACCTTTTCAAATGGTTTTAAACGAATTGGTTTTCCATGAACAATCATTCAGTTAAAGTGTAGCAATGGTTGTGTGCATGTCTAGGATTGGATCCGTGGAGAGCTGGGTACTTAAGCAGTCTAATTGACTCACCTCTTCTTTTCTGGCATCCTACCTGGTGCACAGTTTCTATTCACTTTAATCTATAACGAGGATATTCTTTAAACACTAAGAAAAACTTTAGATTAAACATAAATTTTCTAGTAACGCTTCAATGTGACACGTCGGATTCGGTCGTAACGTCTAGGCTGGGTTTGGGGTGTTACATTTAGTGGTATCAGAGCCAAGTTGTAACAACTCGACTATGGATCAGGTCTAAACGTTTCTCATAAAATTTTGAAATCTAGTTCCATGGAAAAACACTGAAATCGATTTTGTGGAAATGTTAGAAAATTTTTTTAAATTTTGTTTTCAAAGTGCGCAAAGAATAAATTTAAATTTCTGATTTTTGAGGAAGTGGCACACTGAATCCCCGGCACCAAGTCTTTAAGAACCTTTTTTGAACTTTACTAAGTATCTCATTATATTCTTCGAGACTGTATATGACATTGTAGTTGGAGATATATTGAGATTATAAGATTGAGATCGTAGCTAGAGTGAGATTTATAAAGCGAACTCTGAAACTCTATCTCTGCATAAGACATCGTAATAAACATTGAAATACTAAGCTGTTTCATAAAATTTGCATTGTTGTTACTAGAATCATAGTGCGCAGTGAAAGCATAGTGGTTTGACTTGAGTAATATGGTTAGTTGAAAGTTTGAAATTTTGAGGAAGAAATTTCTTTAAGGGGAGTAGAGTTGCAACGCCCCGATTTTTGGGCTTGAAAGTATTGAGCCTTGAGTCTGGGTTCGGGTAAAAGACGGCCCGAATAATTTGGATGATTTAATTTTTATTATTATTATTTATTATGTTTAGTTTAGTAATTAAATAAATTACAAAGGGTTTATGGTGTGGGAAAAAGTCCGAGGCTCGGCCCAGAGCTTTAGCAAAATTCTTAAAATTTTGCCTCTTAAAGGAATCTGGGCAGTAGGCCTTATTAATAATTTGGGTGAGTTTTAGCACAAACAAGCACCTGTCCCAATGGCTAAGGACGCTAGGAGGGCGTGGGAGGTGCTTGGGTTCAAGGCACGGCGCGCGCAATTTGGGTGTTTTTTTAGTAGTATGCAGATCGCAGTTAGAATAAGGTTAAGAGGAGTTACGAGTATAATTTAACACAAGAAGCGCCTGTGGCGCAGTGGCAGCGGCATGCTGAGCATGCAGAGAGGGCGCAAGTTCGAGTCCTTACACGGGCGAATTCTGTTTTATTTTTAAAACGGTCCAGAACTGAAGCAGGTAAGGTTTATAATTAATTATGATCGTATATTAGTAAAGAAGGAAGCGTGGTGTAGTGGCCAGCAGCACGGGCAAAGGCGCAAAGGTGGACGGAGGTCTGGGGTTCGACCCTCACCTCGCGCACTGAAGGTTGGGTTTTTGCTGCACACGTGGGGAAGGAGTTGGGGTCTGATTAGGGCTCTCGTGGCAACGTGCTGGAGCGGTGCAATGAGTGGATAAGGCTGCCAAACGGTGGGAAGGATTTTGAATGAAATTCAAACTGTGCTAAGGGCTAAAATTAAGGAGCAAAACAAGGAATTTGAGTATGGGAAGGACGGTGGTGCTGAAATAGAACTCATTCAGCTTTGGGCAATTAAATGCCAAAATAGCTCTCAAATTTTGGCGAGGATGAATTGTTTGTTTTGTTTATTTTTTTTCTCAACTCAAATTCTCTTATCATATTTTTTTATTTTATTTTATCAACTTTCATTCCTTTTGATCCATCTTTCTTTTCTTTGCTGATGTCTAAATATTCTATTGCTATTCTTAAATTCCTTTCCCCTTTCTTTTTCTTCCACCGATCTCTCTCAAACCATTGCTAACTGATTACCCTTCGAAAAGTTGAACCACACTACGTGATAGCCAACTTTACTCCTTAGCCGAATCCTCTATTCTTTTTCTTCGTTATTCTTCTATTTTCTTCTTAAACCGAAATAAGCATACCTAAGAATAAGTTCTAAAAGCTGAATTACTAGATCTATTCTCTCCTTGCATTTTAGGGATTTGATATACAACAAATCTAGAATAGGAAGGTACTTCAGAACATTTCTGGCAAGTAGATCCTCGGTAAGTGCTCAGATCTTTCTGTCCATTCGTTATTTCGGGTCTATTACGAAAAGCCAACAAGTCCTTAATCACTTAGGGAGACTGTCGTTTTAGAGTAAAGGCTTTAATAGCCTCTTCTTTTGGTTTTATATGTATTTAGTGTGGATTTAAGGACAAGCAATCAAGGAGCATAGAGGGTTGACACTGTTGGAGCATCTAGATCTGGTAGTTGGAGATCGATAAAGGTAAGGGTTAAAGATATGGACTATGGCCGAATATGGTAAGGGTTTGATGTGTTAAGTTGTTATCAAGTTTTAATCTAATGTTATAGTAACCGTATGTAGGCTGCTCGTGTGTGGATCTTGTCAGCATTTTGTCGTAAAGCAGGTGTGTAAACGGCACCCAGTCATAGACTAGATCGGCAAAAGTCGAAAAGCCGAAATGCCAAAAAGTCGGCATTTGTGAACTTGCGAGCGTGCGAGCGCTCGTGAGTTGGTTTGTTTGTTAATTTTGGTAATCATAAGCGGTAAGAGTGCAGAGTGCGCAATTTCGTGCACTTCAGTATATTTGGGCTTAATGGGCCAAAAACGAGGTAGTGGGCCAACGGCCCAATTCGATAAAAACACTCGGTAAGTGTTTCTGTTAATGCGTTAATGGTTGTAATATGTATGTAAACCCTAAGATAGTAAATTTTACTAAAATACCACTAGGTATGAAAATTACAATTATACCCCTAGGTGCAAAATGACCGTTATACCCCTAGGGTTAATTTTGACTGAAATGCATGATATTCTAATTCTGTTTGTTGTATGCCATGACTGGTGCTGGTGGAGGAAGAACCCGTTCTGGTGGCTGTGCCACATATTCTAATATAAGCAGCTTTGCTGCGGATTATAGTTAGTGCCACAACTGGTGCTAACACTGTAAGTGTAGGGATGGCGTGGGTGATTTATTCCCCACAGGAAGTGTAGGGATGGACGGAGGCAAGTGCAGGGTTGGATGGGGTTATCATACATTAATCATATGAGGCTGTTTTGTTATAGGCCAGCTGTATTAAAATAGGTCCAATTGTGTTAATATGGGCAAGACCCAATATATCTCGACTTGTAATAGGGCTACGGCCCAGACTGATACTGATATGGGCTAGGCCCAGTATCTCTGATACTGTAAGGGGCTGTGGCCCAGATTAATATTGATATGGGCTAAGGCCCAGATAGCTCTGATTTATGAATAGGGCTTAGGCCCAGTAAAGCTTGAACTGATTTGGGCTCTGATTGGGATACTTTACACACTGAGTTTTCCAAACTCACCCTCTTTTTCCCATCTTTGCAAATGATCCTTAGATCGGTGGACTGAGAGCTGGAGGGATTCAGAGTGGCCATGTGGACTGTTTAAAATAAGTGTTTATGCCTTCACTTTTATTCTAGATTATTTCCTTTATGGTTTCGGGTTTTAATTTGTAATAACGCTGCTTTAATTATTTTTAATTATTTTTAGTATGTTTTGTTAGCTTAGATATGATATTCTTTTAATTGTTCGAAATTGAATAGCTCTAGGGCGCGTTTTAAAAAGTTTACTTGATTTCAAAATATAGCGATAACAAAGCCAAGCTTCCGCAAAAAAAAAAAAACGTTTTCAAAATTAATAACCTTTTCAAATGGTTTTAAATGAATTGGTTTTCCATGAACAATCATTCAGTTAAAGTGTAGCAATGGTTGTGTGCATGTCTAGGATTGGATCCGTGGAGAGCTGGGTACTTAAGCAGTCTAATTGACTCACCTCCTCTTTTCTGGCATCCTACTTGGTGCACAGCTTCTATTCAGTTTAATCTATAACGAGGATATTCTTTAAACACTAAGAAAAACTTTAGATAAAACATGACTTTTCTAGTAACGCTTTAATGTGACACGTCGGATTCGATCGTAACGTCTAGGCTGGGTTTAGGGTGTTATAAATAAATAAAAGTACGGGTTGGGGCTGATTTCTTTGTCACAACAATTGTTTTACAAATATTTTCAATTTAAAAATTTAGACTTAAACCCCACTAATTTACCGATAATATCTATGTATGTATCAAATATAAAGTCCTTTAAAAAAATTTAAAATTTTACACAATTAATGAATAATAAAATAATACATAATTTATAATGAAATAAAAATAAAAAATCCAAGGAATAATATATATAGTAAAATATATAATGTATAATAAAATTTATAAATAAAATGTATAATAATAAAAATAATATAATGAATAACATATAAATAAAAAAATAATATATACTATTTTATATAACTAATATTTATAAAAATAAATAATATATAAGGTATTTAATAAATAAATTATGCAAAAATATTTAAAAGGATTAAAATTAAATAAAATTAGGGTTCTAGGGCTAATAACAAAAAAATTTAAGCCTAATTGGAATCATTCAAAACCACAAAGGACTCACTGGGCAATTTGCCCTACACAAAACGATGTCATTCTTCAGAATGGATTTTAATGGCCATTAGGATTAAATTGAAACAAATATAAAAGATTAGAGCCGAATTAAAAAAAAATAAAATGAAATTATAATTATTAAAAATGCGGAAGAACCAATTGGGCAATTAGCCCATTTTCCAAAAACACGCAGATCCTCCCCGGGTCACGAGTCAACACGCAGATCCTCAGCATTGATACGACGCCGTTTTGAAGCTTATTGTCTTAAGCTAAACAACATCGTTTTAATAAGGCTATATAAGCCAACTTTTAACCTAAAATTCATTTTCAAAGTTAGTTTTTAAAAAAAAAAAAACACTTAAAATCCTCTGAAAGAGGAGAAAAGAAGGGCCCTCTAGGCTCCGGCCTCCGTCAGGCCAAGCCCTGGTCATCGGGCACACACACTCACGCGCCGTCGCCAACCCCGCCATGTACGGCGATCAGAACCTGAAAAGCTTCTTTTTTTTTAGGGCAAATTCGACAGTAAGTTTTTTCACTTTATTTTTCGATATTTGTATTTGTTTGTAACGAAAAAAGAAAAAAATAAAAACTATTCACCTCTGTTTTCTCGATAGTCTGTTGATATTTTTATGTGTATGTCAACTGCCTATATTTTTATTGCGTGTGTATATCCAAACCGTGGTATTACAAAAGATCAAAAAAAGGGGTTTTTATAACCCTCTGTTACATTTTAGGAAAGAATCCTTTGATTTCTTTCCCTGTTTGTTTTTTGGTTGCTGTGGTTTCTTCTCCTTTTGCAGGTACCAGCGAGGAGGCTAGTAATAAACGAGCACTGACGATGGCACACCGGCGTTGATTCAGGCTTCAATCATTGCGTGATACGAAGCCTGGAATCACGGCACTAATGGTGGGTCACTGAAAGACAAACGGACGCGTCTATTGGGGTTCTTGCAGCGCCTAGGGTTTTTGAAATCCTAGGCCTTTCTGTCTCCTGTTAACGAATTGGGCTACTTGGGCTTGGGTGTAACCGGGTACTAGGTAGTGTAGGTTGATTGGGTCAGTTGGATTGTTGGGTTCTAGGTATTTGTTAATGGACTGTAAATAGACTATATTTTAATAAATTTTTGTTTTTATATTTTTATTTATTTACGGGCCCGGGTAAATTTGGGTTATTATAGCTGCCCCTCTTTGCTTGTTACTGTGTAACAGGAATCGAGCAAAGATTACTAACAGACCAAATTTTCCCGGCCTGGCCAAGTCTCGAGATCTTGATCCTCGTCTTCCTCAAAGGTATTCTGATAGCTTCAGGAATGTCAAATTGGCTATCTTCAACCAGCTTCTTGCAAACTCAGGAACGCCAAATCTGTTATCCTCGATCTGCTCTCTGAAAATACAGAGACGCCAAATCTGTTATCTTTGATCTGCTCTTTGACAATACAGAGACGCCAAACCTGCTATTTTCGATCTGCTCTCTGACAATACAGAGACGCCAAATCTGCTATCTTCGATCTACTCTCTGACAATACAGAGACGCCAAATCTGCTATCTTTGATCTGCTCTCTGACAATACAGAGACGCCAAATCTGTTGTGTTCGATCTGCTCTCTGGCAATTCAGAGACGCCAAATCTGTCATTCTCGATCTGCTCTCTGACAATATAGAAATGTCAAATCTGCTATCTTCGATCTGCTCTCTGACAATACAGAGATGCCAAATCTGCTATCTTCGATCTGCTCTCTAACAATACAGAGACGCCAAATCTGCTCTGTTCGATCTGCTCTCTGGCAATACAGAAACACCAAATCTGCTATCTTTGATCTGCTCTCTGACAATACAGAGATGCCAAACCTGTCACCAGTGATATACATTATTCCCTAGGGGACATAACCTGTAGAATGCATATGTACTCATGCCCAATGATTAAGATGTCATGTTTAATTTGCAAAATGTTATGAAAATGTTTCCTATTTTAGACGCCTTTATTCGTTCATCCATCAAAGTTCTACTTTTATTTTACTCCAAGTATTAATCATACTCCGCTCATGTGTTTTGAATCAAATTAGTCCTATTATACCATTCTCCTAACGTTACAACCTGCTGAAGATGATCCTCTCCCACGATTGAATCGTTTGAATTGTCCAATCATCCTTTGGACTGAAGAAATTTCCTCGAACGCCCTCGACCCTCACTCATGGGAATTCTTCAATCAATTGTTCTGTTTTAGTTTCTCGTATTTTCTAGCAATGCCCAGAGTAATATGCAAAACTTTATTTGTAAAAATATTTAGTTCATCAATCATTATTTCAATACAACATACTTTAGAAGACAAATAATCTGATCTTGAGAATAATTAGATAAATCATCAGAGTACAACAAGAAATTAATCCGAAAACATATCTTTGAGAAGAAAAAGAATCTAAAGATAGTAATCAGAACAAAAATTCGATGTCCAACATATCACAGCTTGAGCTTCTGTACACAAATTCCATGAAGACTATTTTGAGTTTAACATGTGTTTAAAAGATCCAAAGTACTTTATGATGCCCAGTATGTAGTACACTCCATTTCTTGTCAAATCTAGTATAGCAAGGTCACTGCGTGCTTTTCAAAATTTAAGCTACCCCTTCGAGTTTTTAACTCAAAACCCCTTTGGTCTCAAGGTGCCCTTTGTGGGTTTTCACCTTGGCCTCTCCCCCTTTTTTTTTTCAGAGGTACCAAAGCGCCCTTTGTGGGTTTTCACCTTGACTTCCCTTCTCTTTAGACAAAGTACCTCTTGACTGAGTCTGAATTCACTGGATTGGGTAAACTCTTTCCATCCATTTCTGTCAAAATTAGTGCACCACCAGAGAAAGCCTTTTTCACAACATACGGCCCTTCCCAATTTGGCATCCATTTCCCTCTAAAGTCCTTCTGTATGGGAAGAATCTTTTTAGTACAAGGTCTCCTTCGTGAAATTCTCTTGGATGAACCTTCTTGTCATAAGCTCGCATCATCCGCTTCTGATACATCTGACCATGATGAATAGCCCTTAACCTTTTTTCTTCAATCAAATTCAATTGGTCATACTGTGATTGAATCCATTCTGCTTCTTCCAGCTTTATCTCTGATAAAATTCGAAGAGAAGGTATTTCCACTTCAATAGGTAACACTGCCTCCATCCCATAAGCCAACGAGAAAGGAGTTTCCCCAGTAGAGGTTTTGACAGACATTCGATAGGCTAAGAGTGCAAATGGTAGTTTCTCATGCCAATCTCTATAGGTTTCAGTCATTTTCCCTACTATTTTCTTGATGTTTTTGTTGGCAGCTTCTACTGCCCTATTCATTTTTGGCGATATGGAGATGAATTATGATGTTTGATCTTGAATTGTCTGCAAACTTCCGCAATCATGCTATGATTCAAGTTCAATGCATTATCCGTTATAATCCTCTCAGGCATTCCATACCGACAAATAATCTCCTTCTTCAAGAATCGACTTACTACTGACTTGGTAACACTAGCATATGAAGCTGCCTCTACCCATTTTGTGAAGTAGTCGATGACCACAAAAATGAAACTATGCCCATTCAAAGCTTTTCGTGATATTGGCCCAATGACATCCATGCCTCACGTAGAAAAGGGCCATGAAGAAGTCATAACATGTAAGGGTGAAGGTGGCACATGAATCTTGTCCCCATATATCTGACATTTATGATATTTCTTGGCATAGCTGATGCAATATCCTTCCATAGTAGACCAATAGTATCCAAACCTCATGATTTGCCTTGCCATTGTAAAGCCATTAGCATACATCCCATAAACACCTTCATGTACTTCTTCCAAGATTTGTCTGGCTTCTGCAGTGTCGACACATCTCAAAAGCATCTGATCTTTCCTTCTTTTATAGAGGATGCCCCCATCTAGTACATATTCGTAGGCTAATCTCCTCAAAGTTATTTTATGATTCTCAGTTGCCTGCTCAGGATATTCACGACTTTTCACATGCCATAATATATCTTGATACCAAGGATGGTCATCCTTTTCCTCTTCTTCGATGTTACAGCAATGAGCTAGAACCTCAGAAACACTCATCTGAATTGGTCTCATACTTTTTTTTTATTTGCTCTAATCATGGAAGCTAATGTTGCCAAAGCATCTACCATCTGGTTTTCGTCCCGTGAGAGATAATGGAAAGTAACGTTATCAAATTCCTCCAGTAACTCCAAAACTACCTTTTGATAATTAATCAATTTAGGGTCCCTTATTTCCCATTCACCCCTAAGCTGGTAAATTACCAACTCAGAGTCTCCGTATACTTCCAGGATTCTAATTTTTCACTCTTTGGCCGCTCGAATTCCTATGATGCATGCTTCATACTCTGCCATATTATTTGTGCAGTCAAAATCCAATTTACACGTAAATGGATAATAATCATCCTTTGGAGATACCAAGACTACCCCAATTCCATTTCCTATCATATTGGATGCGCCGTCAAAATTCAGCTTCCACGCGCATTCTTCAATAGTTGCCACATCCATCAACTCCTCATTAGGGAAATCAAAACTCAATGGTTCATAATCTTCTAGGGCTCTGCTAGCCAGAAATTCTGCTATCGCGCTTCCTTTTATAGCCTTTTGACTCATGTAGACTACATCAAACTCTGAAAGTAGTATTTGCCACCTTGCCATTCTTCCATTTAAGGCTGTTGACTCCATCATGTACTTTAATGGATCAAGTTTCAAAATTAGCCAAGTCGTATGATATAGCATATATTGCCTCAACCTTCGAGTTGTCCAAATCAAAGCACAACACAACTTCTCAATTGGCGAATATCTCATTTCAAACTCAGTGAATTTCTTACTGAGGTAATATATCGCCTTCTATTTTCTTTCTGTCACGTCATGTTGGCCAAGGACACATCCCATAGAATTACTAAACACTGATAAGTACAAAATTAAGGGTCTATCTGGACTGGGCGGAGATAAGACTGGAGCGTTTAACAAGTATTGCTTGACTTTATCAAAAGCATTCTGGCATTCCTCATGCCAAGTACCTTGATTGTGTTTTCTAAGGAGGCGAAATATAGGATCACATTTCTCGGTTAATTGTGAAATAAACCAAGCGATATAATTCAACCTTCTAAGAAAACCCCGAACTTCCTTCTGAGTACATGGTGGAGGCAATTCTTGTATGGCTCTAACCTTGTCTGAGTCCACTTCTATTCCCTTTTCGCCGACCACAAAGCCCAATAATTTCCCTGACCTAGCTCCGACGGTGCACTTTGCCTGATTAAGCTTTAACTGAAACTTCCTCAATCTCAGGAACAACTTCTTCAAGACTTCAATATGATCCTTCTCTGTTCGAGATTTTGCAATCATGTCATCAACATACACCTCAATCTCCTTGTGCATCATATCATGAAATAAGGTTGCCATAGCCCTTTGGTATGTTGCTCCTGCATTCTTTAGTCCAAAAGGCATTACCTTATAACAAAAAGTGCCCCACAATGTTACGAAAGTGGTTTTATCCATGTCCTCAGGATGCATCTTTATCCGATTGTACCCTGAAAAGCCATCCATAAAGGAGAATAATGAATACCCCGCTGTATTGTCGACCAAAGTATCGATGTGTGGTAAAGGAAAATTGTCCTTTAGGCTAGCTTTGTTCAAATCTCTGTAGTCAGCACACATTCGTACTTTCTCGTCCTTTTAGGGATTGGCACAATGTTAGCCACCCATTCTGAGTATTTGACCTCTTGCAAGAATCCATCATCAAACTGCTTTTGGACTTCATCTTTTATTTTCAACACAATATCAGGCCTCATCCTTCGCAATTTTTGTTGGACTGGCTTGCAATCCTATCTTATGGGTAGACGATGTACCACAATATCAGTACTCAACCCCAGCATATCCTGATATAACCATGCAAAGATATCTTTGAATTCTCAATAAGACCTTGCCTCGTTTCCTTAGCAATGTGTGTCCCAATTTTCACCTCTTTTCCTTTCTCCAAGGCCACACTTTTTATTGCCTCTTTCTCATGGGGTAAGATTTGTTTCTCCTCTTGTTTTACCATTCTCAACAGATCTAGAGACACATCACAATCCTTGTCATCTTCAAAATCCTGAGGTTCTTCTAAACACATATCTTGCTCAAAAGAGAATTCAGGATTTGTAGTATCAGTGCTCATGTCATTGATATCTAAGGACCTGTAGGATATGAAAAAATGTACAAAGAATGAATTAATTTTAAGAATGTTTATTTATGTGTTATCAATGAAATAAAAAAAAGAAATCAAAAGAATATTGATCGGTATAAAGGAATATTGACTCGGATTGATAACAGAAGTCATGTTTTATTGAAATGCAAATATCCGAACATAAGCCTATTTTACAAGTGAAATCTTATTACTCCTAGGCTCTAGAGCAACCAGAGTGTTCTAAAAATTACTCTGAAGAATCTTTAAAAGCTACAGGAAGTTCTTCTGCAGTCTAATTGTTTAAAAAGCTTCTCGGCTCATAAGGGCGAATGCCCTCAAGGTTTCTCCATTTAGATTCTTCATTATGCACAGCATTGATGTGATGATTTCCATCTTCTAGCCATTCTTTCTTATGGTGAATTATTCCACCTGATGCAAAGGTCTGGGATATGTAAGGAAACTTCATCAATTCCCAATCAACTTCTCTTCCACTCAAACGTGCCCTTCTTCTTTCTTGATGCTTCTCCATTTCCTTCCTCCTTTGCTTTTGATCTGGCTTGAAACCCAAACCAAAACAGTCTCTCTTCTCCTTTAACTCTGGAATTTGAATCCCTCCTTGAAGATATCTTCCCAATCCTTTTCCTGGTAAGGCTCCTTTCCCTATTGTCATTTGCAAACCCATCCTTGTAGTTCTAGATATCTTGGGCACCGACATTTCATTCCCTTCTGAAATGAATGTTGCGTTGACGAATTCTAATGAACGGAAAGAGCATTCAATTACCTCCTCGTTTGCTTCTACATAGGGTGCACTACTGGTTACTATCACTATAATGTCCTCCTCTGCATTTATATTGACCAACCATCCATCAGCTACTAATTTCAATTTTTGGTGCAGAGATGAGGGCACCGCTCCTGCTGAATGTATCCAAGGTCTCCCTAACAGGCAATTATAAGAGGGCTTGATGCCCATCACTAAAAAGTCCACCTCATACGTGTTTGGCCTAATTATCAAAGGAATATCAATTCTTCTCATGACCTTTCTCTTCGTGCCATCAAATGCTCTCACTACATTGTGGCATGTTTTCATGTGAGAACTGTCAATGGCTAATCTATTTGATGTGGACAATAGCATGACAATTAAGGCTGACCCATTATCAATAAGTACACTCGGCAATGTATATCCTTTGCAGCGAGTAGTAATGTACAAAGCCTTAGCTGATCCCATGCCTCCAGGTGGGATTTCATCATTATTGAAATAAATAAAATTGTCAGCACTTATGTTACTAACCAATCGGTCCAACTTGTTGACAGATATATCACTAGTAACATAAGTCTTGTTGAGCACCTTCATTAACGCCTCACGATGCACCTCCGAACTCAGAAGCAAAGCCAATACTGATATACGAGCTGGTTGTTTGCGCAATTGCTCAACTACGCTGTACTCACTACGTTTCAAGAATTTTAGTAATTCTCTGGCTTCTTCTTCCTTCACTGGCTCATTAACCAGTATTTCAGTCCCTTTTCCTTTGTCACAGGCTTTTGCTTTTGCGGGCTCGACTCTGACGCCTTCTGCATCATAACGCTTCCCACTACGTGTGTAAGAACCTTCATCTCAAACCTTCTTGGAGGCACTAGCTATATTCTCCTTCTCCGACATTGTCACATTGTAGTTATAATTCCAAGGTACTCTCTTGTTATCCTTATAAGGAAAAGAAACAGGTTTATGAATAATGACTTTCGGTACCATTGGTATTTCAATTTCATTATTTCTTGGAAAAGAGATAATGATCCTTGGCCAGTTTTGATTCTTCGATCCACCTTCTAATGTGCATATATGACTCTTATCTGAACCAGTTTCATAAAACTCTAGCTCCTTATTATCTATAAGGCTTTGTACCAAAGTCTTAAACTCGTCGCATTCCTGGATCTTGTGTCCTTCTTCAGCATGGAATTCGCAGTAGTCCCTTACTCCTCTATTCTCTTCTTTAGAAATTATCAGCTCTCTTTTCTCCATTTCTTCCTAGATTACTTTCATCGGCATTCTCACTTCGGCCATGCCCTCTTTAATCTTTTTCATGCTGGTTTTCCCAATTGCGTTTATCCCTTTATTACCATGGTTCGGTAACGGGTTCTCATTACTAGAGGTGTCGTCAAATTTCACAATCCCCATCTTGATAAGTCTTTCCACTACTTTTTTAAAGCCAGTGCAATTTTCAATCGAATGCCCCGATATCCCCGCATGATATTCACATTTGGCATTTGCATCATACCATTTGGGATATGGGGGTTGCAGTGGTTTCAAATGAAAAGGAGCTATTACATGTGCATCAAATAAACTCTGATAAAGCTCCCTGTACGTCACCGGGATAGACGTGAATGGAACTTTTTTAGAATTTTGTCTTGTACCGGATCCTTGATTCTGGGAATCTCGTTGCCCAACTGTAGTTGCTCTAGCTTGATTAACCGTAATTGCTCTTGAATTATAACTACTCGTATTCTTCACTTCATTATCTTTCTTTCTTGGAGCCGATCTTTTAACAGTTTCCCCTTCTATCTTACCACCCTTTATGGCATTCTCAATCATTTCTCCTGCCATAACTATATCAGCAAAGCTCTTGGTGGTACTTCCAATCATATGAGTAATGAATGGGGCCTTTAAAGTATTAATGAACAACATGGTAGTTTCCTTCTCCAAGAGCAATGGTTGAACTTGCATGGCAACCTCCCTCCATCTCTGTGCATATTGCCTAAAGTTCTCGTTAGACTTCTTTTCCATGTTCTGCAGAGTGATTTTATCAGGAGTCATGTCAGTCACATGATTATATTGCTGCATGAAAGCTTGCGCTAAGTCTTTCCAAGAGCCAATCCTATCGCGGCTCAATTGATTGTACCACCTAGCCGCCGCTCCAACCAAACTATCCTGGAAACAATGAATCAATAGTTTATCATTGTTTACATAGCCGGTCATATGCCTACAAAACATGGTGATATGGGCTTCAGGGCAAGTAGTCCCATTGTACTTCTTGAATTCCAGCATCTTAAACTTATGAGGAAGCACCAAATCTGGGACCAAACTCAAATCTTTGGCATCAATTCCTTGATGATTATCGGCATTTTCCAATGCCTTAAACTTTTCCTCTAACCATCTGCAATGTTCATCTAATTGCTTTGATGATTCGAGTCTCATCTCTTCCTTTTCTGCTACATCTAAATCAGGGAGGACTGGATTGGTAGGGTTATCTCCCGGGTTGGATCCTGAGACAGTTTGGAAGTTCATGGGTATTCCAGCATCAACTTGCCCATGTTGAGGCCTTATTGTGCCTCAGGTTAAGTTTGCACATGAGGTGGGGTAAAACCCGGAGGATGATCCTCATTAACTTCTTCAGTGATAGTCATAGGGACTTTTCCTTTATCCGTTGCTCCCTTCAGTAGCTGAGCCGTCTCAACCATCATATTCCTTTGGGCCTCAATCATTTGATCCTTCATCTCCTATTGGATTTTTGCCAATTATTCCTACAATTGCTCTTGCATTTCTCTCTGAATCTGCTTAAGGCTTTGATCCATATTCTTTATTTTAGCGCGTGTACTGTAAGGATGTGTTGCTTTCATATTTTCTCCTTCTCTTCACTCTCTCTCTCTCTCCTTCTCTCTCTCTGTTAATTTTAAGTAATTAGGGTCTTTCTAAAAAATAAAATGCATATGATGTGATGAGATGCCAATGCATGAATGCAAAAAAAAAAAGATATCGATTTTGATTCAATTTCTTTTAGAAAACGTTATTTAAGAAACAAAAGTCTTTACACAAAATGGATTACAAATACGCCTTCGCCCTCAGGCCCAGAGTTTTAACCCTATCCAATAACAAAGCTAACTCTAGACCTTTATCTGACACTAACTCATACTTTGTACTCAATACATTAGCTTGCGTTGCCAGGTCTTGCAAATGATCAGCAACCTCTCAAATCTGGACTATGCCTTCTCCCATGAGGTAGTCCCTATCCCTGACTTGATCCTGAAAATGATGAAGCTCTCCCTTCCAATGTCCCTCTCTTGCCTCGAGCTGCTCAATCTGAAGTTCACAATGCTGCAATGCTGCTTCCAACCTTTCAATGTTGTGCTTCATTTCCTCAATCTTATTCAGACTCGCATGTAATTCGACCGCAGAATTACGACTTTGGTGATGATGAAGAGATCATCCAAGCTCAGTCACTTTAGTTTTTAATCATTGATTCTCCTTCTCTAGGGCTTGATTCTGCGCCTGTATCTCTTGGAATTTCTTCTCCCAATACTCGGCTTTAGCTTTTTCTTCTTGAACCTCTTGTTGCCACTGTTCGGAAGACTTCCCCTATCCAGCTCTCTTCATTGATAACTGTATCCTCTTGTATTGAGTCTTCAAGTTATCTCGGTCTTCCTCAATCTTTCTTTTTTTTTCTCACTTTCTCGACCTCGATTTTCTAAACATCCACGTCCAAATTTAGGTACATCTTCTCTTCTTCCAGCTTCTCTATCTTCTTCCTGAGCTCCAAATTCTTCCTTTCGAACTCCTACTTTATGACTTCTAACTCTGCTGGAATCACTCGCAAATTCTCCTCCATCGATCGAACAACCCTCAAATTCGGCCTAGGGATGTTATTGATCCTCTTATTAAACCACTCTTTGTACTCATAAGTTGTCATCGGACCTTCAGTCAGAATCTTCACGCAACAACTCTTATTCCAAGCCTCAAAAATCTCTCGTATCTTTTTTTTATAATGATCCCCTTATACAAGAAATCACTTTGAGCTAACCTTTGTGTTACCGGTATAAACTGCCTTGCTTTGTATTGCCTTAGGATAAGTAATGGTGCATAACCAACGACTTCTCAAATTCCAGGAAGAGGTACCCAATCAAAGCTCCTGCAACGATAAAGGACTTCATGAGGAACCATCCAAGGAGCTTTCCACATAATATCTTCCTCTTGGAGATTCTGAAGTATCTCCATCCACCTTTCCTCTGTAATGTCGTCCCTTCTCGGCGTAGCTGCTGCTTCTTTTAAGGGAGAATAATCCTCAAAGAAGACTCGACAAGGAACTTTATCAACCTTCCAAAAGTTACTGTGAAACCATACCATTAACAACTGTGCACATCCAATGAATCTTCCTTCACCAGCTCTCCGACATGCACTCAGGGATCTGAATGTCTCAGCTAGAATTGCAGGCACAGGTGTGTTCTGTTTGCCGAGTTAGTCAAATAAATCTGCGACTGCCTCATCTACATGCCCCATAGCTTTGGGAAAAATCACCGAACCATAAATACTTAAGGCCAAGACATCAACTCTTTTCTTCACATCTGGGTGCGCCAATATTAGATCTCTCAAACTTGCCCAAGGAATGCATTTACCATCACCCTTTTGTTGGATTTGAGCTACGGCCCATTGTTTACTCATCCCTGTGATCATCACTAATTTCTTCACGAAAGTTGGGAGATTAGCAGCCCTAACATAAGCTTTGCTACCTTGAATTCTCGGACAACGGAGTAGCATTGTATACTCCTCTAAAGTAGGCACTAAGTCTATCTCTCCAAATGTGAAACAACTATAAGCAGGGTTCCAAAACTGTACCATAGCTCAAAATAAATGCTTATCCACCTTGATGTCTAACAAATAAGGAAGATCTCCATAACTCTGGTAGAACAGCTGCTTAGTCTTGTCATCCCATTGGGCCCAGATGTCCTTCAACTCTTGAAACTCATTCTGTGTTGAACTAATACGAGTGAAGTCCCAAAACTCTGACGTATACCCCTTGGTGACACTATCTCCTTTCTCAACTGGGTTTTTTCTGACCACGCACAGACAGAAGTATTGTCCTCCACTTTATCAAGATATTCGTTCCTTATTACAAAACTTTCTAATCTAGAAATTGAACCGTGAATCGACACCTTTAAATGTTGAATGACATGCAAAGATAACAAAATAAAATAAGTCACTGTCACATAGAATATATTTCAAAGAAAATAAACAAGCACCTATATCGGTAGTTACTAAAGATTATCATCATATTTCCTAAGGTAAGCACTTAAGGTTCACTATATGTGTTTAGTTCTAAAGCGAGGGTACCTGAACCAGCAGATTCCTCGGTCCTCACCCACTATAGGCTCATATGGACCAAGTTCGGTTCAAGGGAACACATTTCCCTATGGCCATACAGAGATGAAAATCTCACGAAGACATAGGTACGGATGTATCTTGGAAGCAATCCACTAGCCTATACGGAGGTGAAAACCTCACGAAAGCGTAGTTTCTCACTCCCACTTAAGGGTGTGACCACAACGGTCATGCAAATGCAAAGTGTGCAAATAACAAACATATGCAGCAAACACATGTAAACAAATCAATGTTTTTAAAATATTTTCAAACTTCCGATATTAAGACAGAAAATAATCAATTTCTTGGCTTGACTCTCTTATCGTCCCCAGTGGAGTCGCCAAGCTACCGAAACCTCTTTTTAAATAGAGAGGGTATTTTGAAAACGGAAGTCGCTACCAATCTTTTAAAGTGTGATTGGATCACTTTATAAAACATTTTGGTCTACGAAATTACGAGAAAACAGGTTCGGGAGTCGGTTACGCATGAGGAAGGATTAGCACCCTCGTAACGCCCAAAATTGGTACCAAAATTGAATAATTTTGTCTTAATGTCGAAAGCTTGAAAGAATTTAGCAATAAGATCTCTTTTAAAATCGTAATAATTTGAATTGAAAATCAAAATTCTTTCGTCCCAAAAGAATGCGAACATCACATCCACCGTGATTGGACACGATATTCATAAACTTCCATAACTAAAAAAATCATCTCGTAATTTGTAAAATCTATTAAAAGGATACTTTAGATATTTAGACAAACGGGGAAATCGCAACCCAGCATGTTAGGGCACTATTTCTCGAATTCTTAAACAAAAGACATTACCATGTTTTTTAAGATTCCTTTAGATTAAATGAAATATAAAAATTAAAAAACGATGATGCATTTAACCTATTACAAAAGATCAATATTGGATTAATTAAACTACGTATTTTAACACTTCATGCAAATATAATGTTGTAAATGGTAAATATGACATAAATCACACAATAAACTTTAACATTCCATATACACATAATCACAAATAACATGAATATACACATTATCATTTCATAGAATAATGAATATTAAACATATATAATAATACTTCATGCGAATATATTCTTAAAATAATAACATAAAATGATCAATTTGCATGCGAATACATAACAATAAATAAATAACATGATAAATAACAAATAATTTATAAGATGAAATTAGCGTATTAAAACAATACCTAATAAAAGAAAAAAAAACAAAATGAAAACAATAAAAAAATATTAAGTAATGTCGAAACCTCCTTAAAAACGTTTTTTTTTTAAAAAACGAAAATAGGAGTCGCCACCAATATTTCAAAGTATGATTGGATCACTTTATTAAACATTTTGGGTCTACGAAATTAAGAGAAAATAGGTTCGGGAGTCGGTAATGTACGAGGAAGGATTAGCACCCTCGTAACGCCCAAAATTGGTAACAAATTGAATAATTTTGCCTTAGTGTCAGAAGTTTGAAAGAATTTAGAAATGAGATTTCCCTAAAACCGTAATGTTTTGAGAAAAGAATCAAGATTCATTCGTTTTAAAAGAGTACAAACATCACATCCAGCATGATTGGACACAATATCTTTAAACTTTCATAAATAAAATCATCTTGGGATTTGTAAAACTCGTTTAAAAGGATATTTTGGATATTTAGATAAATGAGAAATTGCAACCCAGCATGTTTGGGCACTACTTCCTAAATTCCTAAATATCAAAACATTGCCTCACTTTTAAAAATTCCTTTTGAATTAAATGAGAAAATGATTTTTTTTTTGTTTTAAAAGTAATGATGTGTTTTACATTTTACAAAAAAATTAACATTTAATAAATCTAACTATATAGTATATGCTCTATAATTTTATACAAGTATAGCATATATAAAAAAATGATAAACATAATATATATTCATATCTCATGCACATAAAAATGTAAATATACCTATACTATCATTTCATATAGAGTACAATGTAACGAATAATGAATAGAGCAATATAAATCTTTCATCATATATGCAATGATACTTCATGCGAATGAAAATAATGAATAATAAAAAATTTTACGTGATAAGATTATTATGTTAAAACAACATTAAATAAATACGAATAGGATGCTAAAATAAGTTGACAAAGTATATATGCAATAAAGGGTAAAATCTAAATATCAAAAAAAATAAATGAGTACAAAAAAAAACCCTAAAACAATATATATAAATAAAAACATGGTTGATATATAAATATATTGTATGATTTAATAACTTACTATATCTATAAAATAATATAAAAAATGATATAATATATACATATAAATATAATGAAATAAGTAATGTATAAAGTAAAATGTATATAAAATTTATAAGAAACATATATAATAAATAGTTAATAATAAAATAGTAAGAAAATAAATATAAAAATATAATATATAATAATTTTCATACAAAAATATAATGAATTGTATAAATATATATGAAATTTATAAGGAATATATATAATATAATAAAAATAATTTTATTATTTTTATACATACTAACATTTTAAAAAATATAATACATATATTTTAAAAATATTTACTTAATAAAATATAAATAATATAAATCATATAATAAATAATATAAAGATAAATATAATAAAATACATATAAGAAAGATAGATATTATAAGGAATAATATATAATAAAATATAATATGTGATAAAAATACATAAAGAAATTAATGAAATATAATATAATAAAGAATATATAAAATAACAATATAATAAGTATTTTTCATATAAAAATATAGCAAAATAATTAATATATAATAAGAATATATAACATATAGTAAAATATAAATATAACAGAATAAATAATAATATATATTAAAAATATATGATAAAAAATTAAAAAAATGTAATAATAGTATAATGGAAAATATATACTATTTTATAACTAATATATATATATATAATACATATAAGGTATTTAAAAATAAATTAAAATATAAAAAGATTAAAATTGGATTTAATTGAAAAATTAGGATTAATTACAAAATAATAAAAATTGGATCTAATTGAATAGCGCATTAAAATAGAGGGACTCACTAGGCAATTAGCCTTAATCCCCAAAACGACACCGTTTTCACAAACTTAGTTTTAAAACCACTGTGGGGACCAAATTGAATCAAAATTAAAGTATTAGGGTTAAATTAAAACACAGAATAAAATGAAATTGAAACTAGAAAAAACACGGAAGGACCAATTGGGAAATTATCCCAATTTACAAAAACACGCGCATCCTCCCCGGGTAATCGGGTCAACGCACGGATCCTAAGCATCAATACGACGCCGTTTTGTGCCTATTGAATTAAACCAAAACGGCACCGTTTTGTTAGGGCTATATAAGCCAAATTTTTAGCTCAAAATTCATTTGAAACCTGAGTTTTAAAAAAAACTTTAAAATTCTCTCTCAAATGAGAGGGGGGAGAGAGATCCGGGCTCCGGTCTCCGTCGAGCCGAGCCCCAGTCGTCGGCCTCACGCGCCCACGCGCCATTGCCGACCTCGCCTCGTACGGCGGTCAGAAGCCCAAAAGTCTTGATTTTTCGACTCGATTTCAATGGTAAGTTCGTCTTTGATTTATTTTAATAATATTTGCATGTTACTGAGAAGAAGAAAAAAAATAAAAGTAAAGATAATCACCTCTTAAAGAAACTGCTTGAACTTTTTTATGAATATGTGTATGTATTTTTTTTGTCCAAATCGGGGTCCCTTTACATTGTTCGATTTAGGCTTTTATAGCCACTGTTTACAACATATTTACAGCCTTTTTATTTCTTTGCCATATTTGTTTCGTCTTTGCTATTTCTTCTTTCCTTTTTACAGGTACCAGCGAAGATTCTGGTGACGGCACCGGCGTTGATTCAGGCGTCGATCAAGGTACGGTATGGGGCCTGGAATCACGGCATTAATGGTGGGCAGCTGGAACGTCGCGAGACGAATCGTCACTTGATTGCGGTGCCTAGGGTTTCTACAACCCTAGGTCTTCCACGTTCTGTTAACCATTTGGACCATCCGGGCCTCTCTGCTTTGGGTCTGCTTGGGTCATTGAGTTTTGGGTTAAGGGTGTAATGGGTATAGGCTAATCAGGCCTTGGGTATAACGGGTCTGTTTAATGTATCAGGGGTAGGACCAGTCTATTGGGTCTTAGGCATTTGGGCTTATCAGGCCTTGAAGCCTGTTTATTTTGGATGGACTATTTAAATAAACATTTATTTATTTATTTTAAGTTTTTGGTTTTAAGGCCCAGGTAAATTTGGGTTATTACAGCTGCCCCTCTTTGCTCATTTCTATGTAATAGGAATCGAGCAAAGACTATAAAAGGATCAAATTTGCCCGGGCTCACCGAGTCTTGAGTTCTTCGATCTGCTTCCCGTTGAATACAGAAATGCCCAAATCATCTTGGATCTACCTCGACAAAGGTCAGATTTGCTATGTCTTCGATTTGCTCCCCATCAAATACGGAGATGCCAAACCATCTTCTTGATTCTGCTCCCCGTCGAATACGGAGATGCCAAGTCTGTCATTTTGGATCTGCCCTCTGACAATACAGAAATGCCAAATCAACTATCTTCGATCTGGTCTCTGACAATACAGAAATGCCCAGATCTGTTATCTTCGATCTGCTCTCTGACAAATACAGAGACGCCAAATCATCTTAGATTCGTTTCAGCGTAAACGCGTGAAAGCCAAATCTGCTATGTTTTCAATTTGCTCTCTGACAATACAGAGATGCCAAATCTGCTATCTTTGATCTGCTCTCTGACAATACAGAGACACTAAGATCTGTTATCTTCGATCTGCTCTCTGATAAATACAGAGACGCCAAATCATCTTAGATTCGTTTCAGCGTAAATGCGTGAAAGCCAAATTTGCTATGTCTTCAATTTGCTCTCTGACAGTACAGAGATGCCAAATCTGCTATCTTTGATCTGCTCTTTGACAATACAGAGACGCCAAATCTGCTATCTTCGATCTACTCTCTGACAATACAGAGATGCCAAATCTACTATCTTTGATCTGTTCTATGACAATACAGAGACGCCAAATCGCTATCTTTGATCCGCTCTCGACAATACTGAGATGCCAAACCGTATCTTTGATCCGCGCTCTCGACATCTGAGACGCCAAAGCTGCTATCTTCGATCTGCTCTCTGACAATACAGAGATGCCAAATCTGCTATCTTTGATCTCCTCTCTGACAATACAAAAACGCCAAATCATCTTAGATTTTCTTCAATATAAACACATGAAAGCCAAATTAACAATGTCTTCGATCTGCTCCCTGTTGAATACAGAGATGCCAAATCTGTCATCTTGGACTTGCTTCCTGACCATACAGAGATGCAAAATCTTTTTGGATCTACTATGCTTTAGCCTATTACCCTACTACTTAGGGGGTTAAGGCACATCAACCTTCATTATCCTTTGAAGGACATGACCTGTATAATGTGTATGAGTTCATGCCTAATGATTAGGATGCTATGATCAAAATGAGTCAGATGCTTCTAATTAAACTTGCAAAATGTTTATGAATATGATCCCTATTCCAGATGTCACTACTCATTCCTTCGTCAAAGCTCATCCCTATTTCTCTCGAAATATCATTCCTATTCAGCTTGGGTTTGTACCATTCTTCAAATGCTACGACTCATCAAAAATGTTTGTAAGATGTTCCTTTTTAGGATTGAATCGTTTGATTTGTCCAATCATCATTAAAGAAAGAATTCCCTAGAGCTCTTTCGACCCTCACTTACGTAAATTCCTCGAACAATTGTTTCATTTTAGTTTCTTGTATTATCTAGAAATTTCCAGAGTAATGAACAAAACTTCATTTGTGAAAATTATTTAGTTCATTTATTTAATGCAACACACTTTAAGATTAATAGAAGATGAATTTAATCTTGAGAATAACTAGATTTGAATGAATTTCTCAAAAATACAAAGGAAATTAATCTGATAGCCTATCTTTGAGAAGAAAGAGAATCTAAAGATAGCTAACAGGACAAAAGTTAGATGCCCTAGATATCACCGCTTGAGCATCGATAACCAGCTCCATGAAGACTTTCTTGAGTTCACATGTGTTTAAAAGATCCAAAGTACTTTGTTGATGCCTTGATATGCAACACGCTTTGCTCTTTGTTGAATCAGATATAGCAAGTGTCGAGACCATTTTTTTAAATTGGGTTTTGGAAAATGGGAATTGACTTTAAAAAATGAAAACAGGAGTCGCCACCAATCTTTTTAGGTGTGATTGGATCACCTTTAAAACATTTTATTTTAAAATCATTGGTTTTGGTCTACGAAATCAAAAGAACGGGTTCGAGAGCCGATTACGTACGAGGAAGGGTTAGCACCCTCGTAACGCCCAAAAATTAGTACCTAATTGATTATCAAAATGTCTTTAGTCAGAAATTTAACAAAAATTTAAGATGTAATCCTCTTTACAATATTTTGATTTTGAAAATTGGAGTTCACTCGTATCAAAGTATTGACACTAAGTTAGCTTTTTGGAAATCCCTATCTCGAAACAATGAAACGCCACATCCAGTAAGTTAGGACATATTGCTTTGAAATTCCAAGACAGTTGCTCGCATTTTGAAAATCTTTAAAAACTTAGAAGGGTACTTGATTATTCGAACTCGACGAGAAGAGTTGCAACCCAATAAGTTAGGGCACTACTTTTCTCGAAATTTCCAAACACCAAGCATTGCCTTTATATTTTTTGAAAACTTTGGAATTTTGTTTTAGTTAATGCATGAGGAATCACATTATCGTTATGGAATAGAATATTGCGATAATAAGTGAACAAAACATGCATTTAAACGATACAATGGCAATAATACAAAGATCTTATACTAGATACATACATGTTTAAAATTACATAACATCATATATACAAAGATATACATAGCATATATTGAAGATGAATAAGCAAAACATACAAACATACATAGTAATAATTAAGAAATGATGCATGATATACAATTTAATACATAAAAAAATAGTAATATAATATCAATGTACATGTTCATAAAATATAATATCAAATAATAATTATAAAATAACATTTAATACATAAATGATACATGCAATATAAAAATATATAAAAGAATTAGTATATATATAAATATTAAGTAAAGTGAGTAATCGTCAACGAAATATACTTGGAATACAAATAAAAATATGATATTTAATAATAATTTTAAAAATAGTATTTAATATACAATGTATAATATACAATAAAAAAATTTACAAAAGAATAATAATTATATATAAAATATAAATATATCGGTTTTTAAAAAAATATATATAAAATAAAAAGTATGTAAAAGAATTTATAAAAGAATTATATAATATATAAAAATATCAGTTTAGAATGAAATAACACATAAATAAATAAATAATTGATAATGCAATATAATATGAGTTAAAAAAATATAATTTAATAATAATAATTTACAAATTTTAAAATTATAAATAATATAATGAATAATATAAAACATAAATAATATAGTAGATAATATATGATATTCATAACATATAATAAAAAAATATAATGAGCAATATATAATAAAAATAAAAATTAAAATAAATGTTATATAATATAATATAATATAATATAAATATATAGGAAAATAATATAGGATAAATAAAAATTTTATATAAATATAGATAGTATTTATAATAATATATGTATAATTTTTAAAATAAATAAATTATATAAAAAAACAAAATTTAGAATAAATAAAGAAAGGGCTAAAATTAAATTTAAATAAAATTATAAGGCTAATTAAAAAAATGAAATAAATTTAACCAAAAAAACTAAAAATGGAGAAGGACTAAAGGGATAAATATCCCTTTAGTCGAAAAAACACGCGGATCTCTAAATGGACCGGGTCAGGTAATCGGGTTGGCCCCAAAACACCGTCGTTTTGGGGCCCTTCTGCACACTACGAAACGGCGCCGTATTGGGGTGCTTTAAAAACCAATTTTCTTTCCAAAAACTTTCATTTTCACCTCTTCTGAAAAAAACCTCAAAAAAATGCTCTCAAAAGCCTGCCTGCCCTCTGAGCTCCGATCGAACTCCGATCATCGGGCCTCGCCGTCCTCCGCAGTCTCTGCCACCATTCAAAGTGGTCGGAGTTCCCAAAAGTGAGTTTTACGCTCCTTAAAGCTTCTCAAACCCAATCCGACGGTAATATCATTTTCCTTTCTATTTTAAAAGTGCTTTTGCCTCAAAACGATTCAAATCTTTGAAAATGAAAAATAGAAAAGGGAAGGAAAAGTAAGCTCTGAAAATCACCTTAAATTTGATTTTTTTATTCCTGGTATATGTGTAATACCCATATCTATTTTACACTGCTTGTCTCTGGTATATGCAATTTTTGACCACCAAAGACTCTCTTTTTTTTACAAATTAAAAGAAAGGCTTTTATAGCCTTTTGTAAATAACCTACAATCTTGGAAAGAAACCTTCGATTTCCTTCCATATTTTGCTCCTATTTTTTTCTATCATCCTTTCCATTTTTGTTTTGCAGGTGACGATGAAAAATTCGGCAGTGATGAAGGCTTGACGATGGTGGCAGCGTTGATTCGGGTCACTGCGAGACGAACGGACATATGATTACGGCGCCTAGGGTTGCTAAAACCCTAGGCCTCCTATGTTCTGCTAACCATTTGGGCCATCCGGGCCTTTCTACTTTGGGTCTGCTTGGGGCCATTGAGTTTTGGGTTAAGGGTGTAACGGGTATAGGGTAATTTAGCTGATAGGTTTATTGGGTTGGGCTTCAGGTGTATTTGGGTACATGGGTTTAGTTTGGCTAATATTTGGGCCAAAAGGGTACTGGGTAATCTGATACTTGGGTCAAAAGGGTTTGAGATAAAGGGTATTGGGTTACTTTAGGGTCTGTTGGGCTGGTTATTTATTTGGTTTTGTAACCTGGACTGTTTATTTCTGAATGGACTTTTAAAATAAATAAACATTTATTTTTTGTTTCTGTTTTATTTATTTAGTTATGGGCTAGTCAAATTTGGGCTATTACAGCTGCCCCTTTTTGCTCATCGCTGTGTAACGGGAATCGAGCAAAGATTTAGAAAGACCAAATTTGGTAGCTCCTATCATGGTCTTCAATCTTTTTTATGACTGTCACGTTGATATCTTCGATCTGCTCTCCGCCGAACATAGAGACGCCAAATCTGCTTCTTCGATTTGTTCTCTGACAATACAGAGACGACAAATCATCTTAGATTTGCTTCATTGTAAACACGTGAAAGCCAAATCAGTTATGCTTCGATTTGTACCTTGTAAGTACAAGGATACCAAACCATTTTGGATCTGCTTCAGCATAAACATCTGAAGGTGAGATCTGCTATATGTCTGCCTTCCATCAAAGTGAAGATGCCAGACTTCGATTCGTTCCCTGACAAAATAGAGATGCCAAATCATCTTAGATTTGCTTCATTGTAAACACATGAAAGCCAAATCAGCTATATCTTTGATTTGCTCCCCGTTAAATATAGAAAGATAAGATCTGTCATCTTGGATCTACTTCAGTATAAACATCTGAAGGTTGGATCTGCTATGTGTCTGCTCCTCGTTGAAGTGGAAAAGCTAGACTTCGATTTGTTCTCAGACACTACAGAGACGACAAATCATCTTAGATTTGCTTCATCGTAAACACGTGAAAGCCAAATTAGCTATGTCTTTGACCTGCTCCCCGTTGAATACAGAGAGATAAGATCTGTCATCTTGGATCTGCCCTGATGAAGGTCAGATCTGCTATGTCTTCGATCTGCTCCCTGCCGAATACAGAGAGATAAGATCTGTCATCTTGGATCTGCCCAGATGAAGGTCAGATCTGTTATGCTGCGACCTATTACCCTGCTGTTTAGGGGATTAAAACACGCTATCTTCAATAACCTGTAGAATGATTATGCTTGATAATTAGGATGCTATGCTCGAAGTGAGTCGAATGTTCCTAATTAAACATGTTATGATGCAAAATGTCGTGAATATGACCCTTATCCTAGACGTCACCATTCATTCCTTCATTTGTCTTTTCTTTTCTCAAAGTTTCATTCATGCTCAGCCTGTAGGTCATCTTCCAATGTTACGATCCACTGAGGACATCCGTAAGAATTGAGTCATTGGTTTTGTCCATTTTCCTTTTGGACTGGAAGAAAGGAATTCCTCGAGTTCCTTCATTCCCTACTTACGTGAATTTCTTGAACAATTGTCCTGTTTTATTTTTCTTGTATTATCTAGAAATTCCAGAATAATGAGCAAAACTTCATTTGTGAACATATTTAGTTCATCTATCATTATTTCAATGCAACATACTTAAAGAATAATGGAAGATGAATGAATCCTTTACGAATAATTGGATTTGAATGAATTATCAAAAAGATACAAAGGAAATTAATCTGATAGCCTATCTTTAAGAAGAAAAAGAAATCTAAAGATAGCAAACAGGCAAAAGGTTAGATGCCCTAGATATCGCCGCTTGAGTGCTTATATATCAACTTCATGAAGGCATGTGTTTAGAAGATTCAAAGTACTCTGTCGATGCCCCAATATGCAACATTCTGCGCTCTTTGTTGAATAGCAAGATTACCGTATGCCTTTCAATATTTGAGCTTCCCTTTCAGGTTTTCAACTCAAAACCCCTTTGGTCTCAAGGAGCCCTTTGCGGGTTTTCACCCTGGCCTCTCCATTTTTTTTTGAAATCTCAAAGCGCCCTTTGCGGGTTTTCACCTTGGATTCTTCCTCTTTAGACAAAGTATTTTTTAACTGAGTCTAAATTCACTGGATTGGGTAAACTTTTCCTATCCATTTTCATTAGGATCAATGCACCACCAGAAAAAGCTTTCTTTACGACATACGGCCCCTCCCAATTCGACATCCATTTTCCCTTAAAGTCTTTTTGAATAGGAAGGATCTTTTTCAGCACAAGGTCTCCCTCGTGAAACTCTTTTGGTCAAACTTTCTTATCATAAGCTCTCATCATTCGCTTCTGATGCATCTGAGCATGATGAATGGCTCTTAGCCTCTTTTCCTAAATGAAGTTTAGCTGGTCATATCGGGATTGAACCCACTCAGCTTCATCTAACTTTACCTCTGTCAAAATTTGAAGAGAAGGTATTTCTACTTCAATAGGTAATACTGCTTCCATCCCATAAACTAGCGAGGATGGAGTTGCCCCAGTAGAGGTTCTGACAGATGTCCGATAGGCGAGGAGTGCAAACGGTAATTTCTCATGCCAATCTCTATAAGTCTCAATCATCTTCCCCACTATTTTCTTTATGTTCTTGTTGGTGGCCTCCACTGCCCCATTTATTTTTGGACAATAGGGAGAAGAATTGTGATGCTTGATCTTGAACTGGTCGCAAAACTCCGCTATCGTTTTGTTGTTTAAGTTCAATGCATTGTCAGATATGATCTTCTTAGGCATTTCATACTGACAAATGATCTCCTTCTTCAAGAATCGACTCATAGCTGACTTGGTAACATTCGCATAAGAGGCGGCCTCTACCCACTTTGTAAAGTAGTCAATTAACATGAAGATAAACCGATGTCCATTCGAAGCTTTTGGTGATATTGGTCTGATAACATCCATGCCCCACATAGAGAAGGGCCATGGAGAAGTCATAACATGCAAATATGAAGGTGGAACATGAATTTTGTCTCTATAAATCTGACACTTATGGCACTTCTTGGTATAGTTAGTACAGTCCCCTTCCATAGTGGCCCAATAATAGCCAAACCTCATGATTTGCCTTGCCATCGTGAACCCATTTGCATGCGTCCCACATACTCCTTCATGAAATTCTTTTAAAGTTAGCTTAGCTTCCACAGCGTCGACACATCTCAAAAGTACTTGGTCTTTCCCTCTCTTGTATAGGATATCCCCGTCCAAGACATAGTCACGAGCTAACCTCCTTAAAGTTTGTTTGTCATTTTCATTGGCCTGTTCAGGGTATTTACGATCTCTCACATATCGCAATATATCCTGATACCAAGGGCTATCATCCTTTTCTTCCTTTGCAATGTTGCAACAATGAGCTGGAGCCTCATAGACACTCATCTGAATTAGTCTCATCTCTTCCTCTTTATTTGCCTTAATCATCGAGGCCAAGGTTGTTAAAGCATCTGCCATCTGATTTTCGTCTCGTGGGAGGCAATTGAAGGTGATGTCATCAAACTTCTCCAGTAACCTTAAAACTACCTTTTGATAATTGATCAATTTAGGGTCCCTTGTCTCCCATTCACCTCTCAGTTGATAAATTACCAACACAAAATCCCCATATACTTCTAGGGTTTTTATACCTAACTCTATAGCTGCTTGAAGTCCCATGATGCATGCTTTATACTCAGCCATATTGTTCGTGCAATCAAAATCCAACTTGCACATGAAAGGGTAGTAATCGCCATTTGGGGATACCAAGACTGCCCCAATTCCATTTCCGACTGCGTTAGAAGCCCAATCAAAATTAAGCTCCCAAGGAGAATCTTCAGTCGCTGCTATACACATTAACTCCTTATTTGGAAAATCAAAGTTTAATGGCTCATAATCCTCTAGAGCCCTAATGCCAAGAAGTCTGCTACCGCACTTCCTTTGATAGCCTTCAGACTTATATAGACTATATCAAATTCTAAAAGCAAAATTTGCCATCTCGCCATTCTCCCATTTAGAGCTGTTGACTCTATCATGTATTTTAATGGATTAAGCTTTGAGATGAGCCAAGTGGTATGGTATAGCATATACTGTCTTAATCTCCGAGTTGTCCAAATCAACGCACAGCACAACTTTTCAATTGGTGGATATCTCATTTCACAGTCAGTGAATTTCTTACTGAGATAATAAATTGCCTTTTCCTTTTTCCCTGATTCGTCATGTTGTCCAAGCACACATCCCATAGAATTACTGAACACTGATAAGTACAATATCAATGGTTTATCTGGGCTTGGTGGAGATAATACCGGAGCATTCAACAAATACTGTTTGACCTTTTCAAAAGCATTTTGGCATTCCTCATCCCAAGTACCTTGATTGTGCGTTCTGAGGAGGCGAAAGATAGGATCACATTTCTCGGTCAGTTATGAAATGTACCGAGCGATGTAATTCAACCTTCCTAGGAATCCTCGAACTTCCTTCTAAGTACGTGGCGGAGGTAACTCTCGTATGGCTCTGACCTTGTCTGAGTCAACTTCAATTCACTTTTCACTGACTACGAAACCTAATAACTTTCCCAATCTGGCCCCAAAGGTACACTTTGCTGGATTGAGCTTCAACTAAAATTTTCTTAACCTCAAGAACAATCTTCTCAAGACCTCAATGTGCTCTTTTTCTGTACGCGACTTGGCAATCATATCATCAACATACACCTCAATATCCTTATGCATCATGTCATGGAACAAGTTTACCATGGCTCGTTGGTATGTTGCCCCTGCGTTCTTCAGTCCAAACGGCATTACTTTGTACCAAAAGGTGCCCCACAAGGTTATGAAGGTAGTTTTATCCATGTCCTCTGGATGCATCTTTATCTGATTGTATCCCGAGAAACCATCCATGAAGGAAAACAACGAATATCCCGCTGTGTTGTCCACCAAAGTGTCTATGTGGGGTAGAGGGAAATTATCTTTGGGGCTAGCTTTATTTAAATCTCTGTAATCAACATACATTTGCACCTTCCCATCTTTCTTAGAAACTGGTACAATATTAACTACCCATTAGGAGTACTTCACTTTTTGCAAGAATCCTGCATCGAACTGCTTTTTGACTTCATCCTTTATTTTTAGAACGATATCTGGTCTCATTCTTTGCAACTTCTGTTGGACTGGCTTACAATCCTGTCTTATCAGAAGACGATGTACTACAATGTCGGTACTCAATCCGGGCATATCCTGATATGACCAGGCGAATATATCCTTGAACTCTCGAAGCAACTCAACCAGATCATGCCTTGTGTCCTCGGTAATCAGTGTTCCAATTTTCAACTCCTTCCCTTCCTCTAGGGCTATATTCTCTATTGCCTCTTTCTCATGTGACATCACAATCTTGAACATCTTCAAAATCCTGAGGTTCTTCTAAACACATGTCTTGCTCACAAGAGAAATCTAAAGTTACAATATCAGTGCTCATATAATTGATATCTAGGGACCTGTGGGGGTATGAAAGAAAATACAAAGAATGAATGAATCTAGGAATGATTGTTTATGTGCTATGAACAAAAGAATAAGAATTGTCAGAATTTAAAGGAATATTGGTCGATAAAAAATAAAACAATACTCGTTTAAACTGATAAAAGTTATGTTTTATTTAAATAATTATAGATGAACATAGGCCTATTTTCACAAACGTAATCTTACTACTCCTAGGCCCTAGAGTAACAGACATGTTTCTAGAATTACTCTGAAAAATTTCTAAAGACTACAGGAAGGTCCTCCGCAATCCAATTATTCAGAGAGCTCCCTAGTTCATAAGGGTGAATGCCCTAGAGGCTTCCTTGCTCCGATCCCTTATTGTGTACAGCATTGACTTGATAACTTTCTTCTATCAGTAATCCTCCTGACTTAAAGGATTTGGATATAGGTGGGAATGTCATCGGTTCCCACTCCACTTCTCCTCCATTCAAACGCACCTTTCTTCTCGCTTGGTGCTTCTCAATTTCCTGCCTCTTGTGCTTATAGTCTGGATTGAAGCCCAAACCAAAGCGATCTTTCTTCTCAATCAGTTTTGGGATTTGAACCCCTCCTTGCAACTGTCTTCCTAGCCCTTTTCCTGGCAATGCTCCCTTCCCCATCATCATTTGCACGGCCATCCTTGTGGCTCTAGACCTTTTGGGTACCGGTACCTCACTTCCTTCTAAAATGAAGGTTACATTGATGATTTCCAAAGAGCAGAAAGAACATTCAATAGCCTCTTCATTTGCTTCGACATAAAGGGCCTTGCTGGTGACTGCTGCTATAATGTCCTCCTCCGCATTGATAGTTATTAAGCGTCCATCTGTCACTAACTTCAACTTTTGGTGTAATGAGGAGGGCACCGCTCCTGCCAAGTGTATCCATGGTCTCCCCAATAAACAATTATAGGAGGGCTTGATATCCATCACCAGGAAATCAGCTTCATATGTATTTGGCCCAATCTCCAAAGGGATGTCAATTCGTCCCATCACTTTCCTTTCAATTCCATCAAAGGCTCTTACCACATTGTGACATGTCTTCATATGTGAAATGTTAATGGGTAATCTATTCAATGTGGATAAGGGAAGGACATTCAAAGCAGACCCATTATCAACAAGTACACTTGGAAGTGTGTATCCTTTGCACCGAGTAGTGATGTGCAAGGCTTTGGTTGACCCTATGCCCCCAGGCAGAATTTCATCATCATTGAAGTAGATGAAATTGTCAGCATTGATGTTATTCACCAATAGGTCTAACTTGCTAATGGATATGTCATGTGTGACATATGTTTCGTTAAGCACCTTCATCAACGCATCCCTATGCACTTCAGAACTTAAAAGTAGAGCCAATACTGAGATGCGAGCTGGTTGTTTATGCAACTGCTCGACCACGCTATACTCGCTATACTTAAGGAATTTTAGGAACTCCTTAGCCTCTTCCTCCTTCACTGGCTCATTGATGGGTACTTCAATCTCTTTCTCTTTCTCAATTTTAACATTCTTTATTTTTGTGGGCTCCACCCTGACGCCTCCTGTGCCATATCGTTTCCCACTCTGCGTATGGAAACCTTCATTTTGTGTGCCCCTGGACACCCTGGCTATACTCTCCCCCTCAGGCACTGTTATACTGCAGTCATAGCTCTATGGCACCCTCTTGTCATCCTTGTAAGGGAAAGGATTGGGCTTATGGATGACGATTTTGGGCCCAGCTTGCGGCCCCGCTTCATTATTCCCTGGCAAGGAAATAATAACTCTTGGTTGGCTGGTTCTTTGTCGTTCATTCTCCAACACACATATTTGTCCTCTACAAGAACTATCCTCAAAAATCTGTAATTCTTTGTTAATCATAAGGCCTTGCACCATGGCCTTGAACTCTTCACAATTTTGGATCATATGACCCACCTCTCCATGGAATTCACAGTAGTTCTCTATTCCTTCACTTCCTTTTCTAGAGGTCAACATACCTCTCTTCACCATCTCCTCCCATATTACTTTCATAGGTGTTTTCACCTCAGTAATATCTTCCTTAATTTTTCCTTCCATTGTTTCATCAACGGTATTTACTCCTTGATTGCCATGATCTAGTAACGGATTTTTAGCATTAGGGGTACTGTCAAATTTCACAACCCCCATCTTGATAAGCCTCTCTACGACCTTCTTGAATCTGATGCAGTTTTCAATCGAATGCCCCGATATTCCCGCGTGATATTCGCATTTGGCATTTGCATCATACCATTTAGGGTACGGTGGCTATAGTAGTTTCAAGTGAAATGGAGCAATGGCATGTGCATCGTATAAGCTTTGATAAAGCTCACGATACGTCACAGGGATAGGCGTGAATTGCATCCTCTCCGAATTCTATCTTGTACCCGATTCCTGTCTTCGAGTACTTTGTTGTTCAGCCGTAGCTGCTTTAGGTTGACCAACTGTAATTGCCCTCGAGGTGAAACTGTTCATGTTGTTTACCTTGTTATCTTTTCTCCTTGGGGCCGATCTTTTAGCTGTTTCCCCCTCAATTTTACCACCCTTATGGCATTCTCAATCATCTCCCCTGCCACAACTACATCCGCGAAACTTTTCGTGGTGCTTCCAATCATGTGAGTGATGAACGGTGCTTCAAAGTGTTAATAAATAACATGGTGGTCTCTTTTTCCAACAATGGAGGTTGTACTTGCATTGCCACCTCCCTCCATCGTTGTGCGTATTGCCTAAAGCTTTCATTAGGCTTTTTCTCCATGTTTTGAAGGGTGATCCTATCTGGCGTCATATCAGTCACATGGTTGTATTATTGCATGAAGGCCTGTACAAGATCTCTCTATGAACCAATTCTTGCACAACTCAACTGGTTGTACCACCTAGCCGCTGCTCCCACTAAGCTGTCCTGAAAATAATGGATCAATAGTTAATCGTTGTTCACATACCCAGTCATTCTTCTACAAAACATTGTTATGTGTGCCTCTCGGCAAGTAGTCCCATTGTACTTTTCAAACTCTGGCATTTTAATTTGTGAGGAAGCACCAAGTTTGGGACCAAACATAGGTCTTTGGCCTCAACCCTATTATGATTGCCAGCACCTTCCAAAGCCCTAAATTTCTCCTCCAACCACTTACAACGATCCTCTAACTGTTTTGCAGATTCGGTTGCCATTCTTTCCTTCTCCACCAGATCCAGATCAGGAGTGATAGGGTTGATCAGGCTATCACCCAAATTAGATGGGAAATTTACAGGAATTCCAGCACCAACCAGCCCATGTTGAGGCCTTATAGTGATAGATGGCCTTCTAGGAGGTGCCTCAGTTTGCAGTGGCACATGAGGCGGAGTAAAACCTGGAGGAGGACCCTCATTTTCCTCTTCAGTGATGGCCATGGGAGCCTTTCCCTTATCAGTGGCCCTCAGCAACTGAGCCATTTCAGCCATCATGTTCCTCTGAGCTTCCAACATTTGCTCCCTCATATCATTCTGCATTTTGGCCAACTGCTCTTGCAATTGGTCTTGTATATCCTTTTGCAACTGCTCGAACCTTTGATCCATATTCTTAGTTTTGGTGTGAGTACCGTAAGGGTGTGTGATTTCCAGCTTTTCTTTTCTACATTTGGAAGTAAACTTTAACTAATTAGGGTCTTTCTATAACTTTGAATGCAAACGATGTGATGAAATGCTATGAGATGCAAATGCATGAATGCAAAAAGGATATCGATTCTGGTTTAATTTCATTTAGAAAACTTTATTTAGAAAAGGAATATCTTTACATATAAGAGGATTACAAATACACTTTTGCCCTAATGCCCAAAGTTTTAATTCTATCTAATAAAAGGGCTAACTCTCTTCCTATATCTGACGACGACCCATACATTAAACTTAATACATCAACTCGTATTGCCAAGTCTTGCATATATTCAGCAACCTCTCGAATCTGTGCTATGGCTTCACCAATGACATGATCCCTTTCTCTGACCTATTCTCTAGGCTGATAAAGCTCTCCCTTTAGATAATCTTCTTACGCCTTGAGCTACTCGATCCGAAGTTCACCATCATGTAATGCCACTTCCAAATCTTTGACTTTACTTTTTAGCTCCTTTAACTCGACCGTAGAATCATGGCTACGATGCCAACGAAGGGATCTTCCAAGCTCAGTCACCCTGGACTTCAATCCCTTATTCTCTTCCTTTAATGCCAAATTCTATGACTGCATCTCCTGGAACTTCCTCTCCTAATACTCGATTCTAGCTTTTTTCTCTTGGACCTCTTTCTGCAACTGGTCTGAAGACCCTCCTATTCTCACTCTCTTTAAGGATACTTGTGCCTTTTTATAATGCTCCTTTAGATCATCTCGATCTTCCTCAATCTTCCTCTTTTCTTTTCTCTCCTTCTCGACCTCCATCTTTTGGACATCAACATCTAAGCTCAAGTACATCTTTTCCTCTTCGAGCTTTGCTATCCTCTTCTCGAGCTCTAAGTTTTTCCTCTCGAACTCTTATTTTATAATTTCTAACTCTGAGGGCATCACTTGCAAATATTCCTCCATCGATTGAGCTCCTCCTACACTTGGTTTGGGGATGTTATCATTAATCCTCCTGCCTCTCCATTCAATATACTTTGGAGTCGTAGCAGGGCTAATAGCTACTCCTTTCAATCGATAAGTCTTGTTCCAAGCACTAGAGATCTCGCTGACCCTCTTCTTGTAGTCAGGTCCTCTATACACGAACTCACTTTGAGCCAGCCCATGAGTTGCCAGTATGAACTGCCTCAATCCAAACTACCTCAACACAAGCAAAGGGGCATAACCAATGGCACCCAAAATTCCTAATGGAGGGACCCAATCGAAACTGCCGCACCGATAAAGAATCTCACCAGGAATCATCCACGGAGCCCTCCACTCAACATCTTTCGACTGAAGGTTTTGAAGGAGCGCTATCCAATTTTCTTCTGGAACATCAACTCTCCTCGTTCAAGCTATTATGTCCTTCAACTGTGAATAATCCTCGAAGAAAACCCAACAAACGACCCTAGCTATCAATCAAAAATGACTGTAGAACCAAGCCAAAAGTAACTGAGCACAACCAACAAACCTGCCTGCACCAGCCCTCTTACAAGCACCTAAGGACCTGAAAGTCTCCGCTAAAATCGCAGGGATGGAAGTGACCCTTTTACTGAGTCGATGAAAAAGATCCGTGGTTGCCTCATCCACATATCCCAAAGCCCTAGGGAAGACCATCAATCCGTACAAACTTAAGGCAAAAACGTCTACCTTCTTCGTCTCATCAGGGTGTGTCAAAATCAGACCCTTCAAAGCGTCCTACGAAATGCACTTGCACTCACCCTTCTCTTTAATTCTGGCCATCATCCACTGCTCGCTCATCCTCGTAATAGTCATCAATTTCTTCCAAAAGGTAGGGACACAAGCAGCTCGAGAATAGATCCTATCATTCTGAAACTTGGAACAACGAAGTAAGGCAGTGTACTCCTCCACGGTAGGTACCAAGTCTACTTCCTCAAAAGTGAAACAACTGTATGCCGGGTTCCAAAACTGAGCAAGGGCACGGAACAAGTGCTCATCCACCTGAACATCGAGCAAGTAAGGTAAGTCCCCATAATTACCGTAGAATAACTACTTGGTCTCATTGCCCCAGTAATCCCAAATCTCCTTAAGCTCTTGGAGATTATTCTGTGTGACACTGATTCGAGTATAATCTGACAGCTATACTATCTCCCTTTTCTAGTTGAGTTTGCTCAGACCATTTATGGACATTGGCGTTGCCCTCCACTCTATCAAAAAGTCCGTTCTCCATCATAAAACTCTCTATCTTAGAAACTGACCGTAAATCAATACCTTTGTAAATGTAAAATGACATGCAAACAAAAGAAAAGAAATAGTTAGTATCACATGATAACAATAAACTCAAAGATAACCTGCAAGGGTAATAATTACGATATAATTCTATCTAGGTTGAGTTCTTACGTTCCGTCTATATGTGGTTTAGTTCTAAAGTTGAGGTACCCGAACCAGCAGATTCCTCGATCCTCACCCATTATAGGTTCATTTGAATCGAGTTCAATTCAGGGGAATACATTTCCCTATTGCTACACGGAGATGAAAATCTCACGAAACCATAGGTACGGATGTATCTCGAAAGTGATCCATTATCCTGCATGGAGGCGAAACCTCACGAAGGCGTAGTTTCTCACTCCCACTTAAGGGTGTGACCACAACGGTCATGCAAATGCAATGCGTATCAGAATATAGCAACATATGTAATAATAATTTAAACACATGTGATGCAAAAGGATTAAATTCTTAAAACTTTTTAAATTTTCGACGTTAAGACAAAGGTAATCAATTATACGACTTGGCTCTCTTATTGTCCCCAGTGGAGTCGCCAAGCTGTCGAGACCATTTTTTTAAATCGGGTTTTGGAAAATGGGAATCGACTTTAAAAAACGAAAACAGGAGTCGCCACCAATCTTTTTAGGTGTGATTGGATCACCTTTAAAACATTTTGTTTTAAAATCATTGGTTTTGTTCTACAAAATCAAAAGAACGGGTTCGGAAGCCGGTTACGTACGAGAAAGGGTTAGCACCCTCGTAACACCCAAAAATTGGCACCCAATTGATTATCAAAATGTCTTTAATGTCGAAAATTTAACAAAAATTTAAGATGTAATCCTCTTTACAATATTTTGATTTTGAAAATTGGAGTTCACTCATATCAAAGTATTGACACTAAGTTAGCTTTTTGGAAATCCCTGTCTCGAAACAACGAAACGCCACATCCAGTAAGTTAGGACATATTGCTTTGAAATTCCAAGACAGTTGCTCGCATTTTGGAAACCTTTAAAAACTTAGAAGGGTACTTGATTATTCGAACTTGACGAGAAGAGTCGCAACCCAATAAGTTAGGGCACTACTTTTCTCGAAATTTCCAAACACCAAGCATTGCCTTTATATTTTTTGAAAACTTTGGAATTTTGTTTTAGTTAATGCATGAGGAATCACATTATCGTCATGGAATAGAATATTGTGATCATAAGTGAACAAAACATGCATTTAAACGATACAATGGCAATAATACAAAGATCCTATACTAGATACATACATGTTTAAAATTACATAACATCATATATACAAAGATATACATAGCATATATTGAAGATGAATAAGCAAAACATACAAACATACATAGTAATAATTAAGAAATGATGCATGATATACAATTTAATACATAAAAAAATAGTAATATAATATCAATGTACATGTTCATAAAATATAATATCAAATAATAATTATAAAATAACATTTAATACATAAATGATACATACAATATAAAAATATATAAAAGAATTAGTATATATATAAATATTAAATAAAGTGAGTAATCGTCAACGAAATATACTTATAATAAAAATAAAAATATGATATTTAATAATAATTTTAAAAATAGTATTTAATATACAATGTATAACATATAATAACAAAAAATTTACAAAAGAATAATAATTATATATAAAATATAAATATATCAGTTTTTTAAAAAATAATAATATATAAAATAAAAAGTATGTAAAAGAATTTACAAAAGAATTATATAATATATAAAAATATCAGTTTAGAATGAAATAACACATAAATAAATAAATAATTGATAATGAAATATAATATGAGTAAAAAAAAATATAGTTTAATAATAATAATTTACAAATTTTAAAATTATAAATAATATAATGAATAATATAAAACATAAATAATATAGTAGATAATATATGATATTCATAACATATAATAAAAAATATATAATGAGCAATATACAATAAAAATAAAAAATTATAGTAAATGTTATATAATATAATTTAATATAAATATATGGGAAAATAATATAGGATAAATAAATATTTTTATATAAATATAGATAGTATTTATAATAATATATGTATAATTTTTAAAATAAATAAATTATATAAAAAACTAAAATTTAGAATAAATTAAGAAAGGGCTAAAATTAAATTTAAATAAAATTATAAGGCTAATTAAAAAAATGAAATAAATTTAATCAAAAAAATTGAAAATGGAGAAGGACTAAAGGGATAAATATCCCTTTAGTCGAAAAAACATGCGAATCTCTAAATGGACGAGGTCAGGTAATCGGGTTGGCCCCAAAATGTAGTCGTTTTGGGGCCCTTCTGCACGCTACGAAACGGCGCCGTATTGGGGTGCTTTAAAAACCAATTTTCTTTCCAAAAACTTTCATTTTCACCTCTTCTGAAAAAAAAAACTCAAAAAAAAATGCTCTCAAAAGCCTGCCTACCCTCTAAGCTCCGATCGAACTCCGATCATCGGGCCTCGCCATCCTCCGCAGTATCCGCCATCGTTCACGGTGGTCGGAGTTCCCAAAAGTGAGTTTTACGCTCCTTAAAGCTTCCCAAAGCCCAATCCGACGGTAATTCCTTTTTCATTTCTATTTTAAAAGTGCTTTTGCCTCAAAACGATTCAAATCTTTGAAAATGAAAAATAGAAAAGGGAAGGAAAAGTAATCTTTGAAAATCACCTTAAATCTAATTTTTTTATTCCTGGTATATGTGTAATACCCATATCTGTTTTACACTGCTTGTCTCTGGTATATGCAATTTTTGACCACCAAAGACTCTCTTTTTTTTACAGATTAAAAGAAAGGCTTTTATAGCCCTTTGTAAATAACCTACAATCTTGGAAAGAAACCTTCGATTTCTTTCCATATTTTGCTCCTATTTTTTGCTGTCGTCCTTTCCATTTTTGTTTTGCAGGTGATAACGAAAAAATCCGGCGATGATGAAGGCTTGACGATGGTGGCAGTGTTGATTCCGGTCACTGCGAGACGAACGGACATATGATTGCGGCGCCTAGGGTTTCTTAAACCCTAGGTCTCCTATGTTCTGCTAACCATTTGGGCCATCTGGGCCTTTCTGCTTTGGGTCTGCTTGGGGCCATTGAGTTTTGGGTTAAGGGTGTAACGGGTATAGGGTAATTTAGCTGATAGGTTTATTGGGTTGGGCTTCAGGTGTATTTGGGTACATGGGTTTAGTTTGGTTAATATTTGGGCCAAAAAAGTAATGGGTAATCTGATTCTTGGGTCAAAAGGATTTTAGCTAAAGGGTATTGGGTTAGTTTAGGGTCTATTGGGCTGGTTATTTATTGGGTTTTGTAACCTGGACTATTTATTTCTGAATGGACTTTTAAAATAAATAAACATTTATTTTTTGTTTCTGTTTTATTTATTTAGTTATGGCCCTGGTCAAATTTGGGCTATTACAGCAAGATTAGCGTGTGTTCTTCAAAATTTGAGCTGCCCCTTCGGGTTTTCAACTCAAAACCCCTTTGGTCACAAGGCGCCCTTTGTGAGTTTTCACCTTGGCCTCTCCATTTTTTTTCGAAGACTCAAGGTGCCCTTTGCGGGTTTTCACCTTGAATTCTCCTCTCCTTTAGACAAAGTACTTTTTGATTGAGTCCGAATTCACTGGATTGGGTAAATTCTTCCCATCCATTTCTGTTAAGATCAATGCACCCCCAAAGAAGGCCTTCTTTACAACATACAACCCTTCCCAATTCAACATCCATTTCCCTCTAAAGTCCTTCTGGATGGGAAGAATCTTTTTCAGTACAAAGTCCCCTTCATGAAATTCTCTTGGACGAACCTTTTTGTCTTAAGCTCACATCATTCACTTTTGATACATCTGACTATGACGAATAGCCCTTAGCCTCTTCTCCTCAATCAAGTTCAACTGATCATATCGCGATTGTATCCATTCCGCTTCATCTAGTTTTATCTCTGACAAAATTCGAAGAGAAGGTATTTCAACTTCAATAGGTAACACTGCTTCCATCCCATAAACCAACGAGAAAGGGGTTGCTCTAGTAGAAGTTCTGATGGATGTTCGATAAGCTAAGAGTGCAAATGGTAACTTCTCATGCCAATTTTTGTAGGTTTCAGTCATTTTCCCCACTATCTTCTTGATTTTTTTGTTAGCAGCTTCCACTGCCCCATTTATCTTTGGGCGATATGGAGATGATTATGATGCTTAATCTTAAACTGGCTACAAACTTCTGCTATCATTTTGTTGTTCAAGTTCAATGCATTGTCTGATATGATCTTCTCAGGCATTCTATACCGATAAATGATTTCTTTCTTCAAGAATCGACTTACAGTCGACTTAGTAACATTTGCATAAGAGGCAGCCTCTACCCACTTCGTGAAGTAATCAATGACCACGAAAACAAAGCGATGCCCATTTGAAGCTTTTGGTGATATTGGCCCAATGACATCCATGCCCCACATAGAAAAAAGCCATGGAGAAGTCATAACATGTAGAGCTGAAGGTGGTACATGAATCTTGTCTCCATAAATCTGACATTTATGGCATTTCTTGGCGTAATTGATACAATCCCCTTCCATAGTAGACCAATAATATCCAAACCTCATGATTTGTCTAGCCATCGTGAAACCGTTAGCATGCGTCCCACAAACACCCTCGTGAACTTCTTCCAAGATTAACTTAGCTTTCACGGCATCAACACATCTCAACAGTACTTGGTCCTTTCTTCTTTTGTACAAGATTTCCCCATTCAAAACTTAATCGCAGGCTAATCTTCGTAAAGTTCGCTTATCATTTTTAGTTGCTTGTTCTGGGTATTTACGATCTCTCACATATCGCAATATATCCGATACCAAGGGTTATCATTCTTTTCTTCTTCCTCAATGTTACAACAGTGAGTTGGAGCCTTAAAGATACTCATCTGAATGGGTCTCATCTCCTCGTCTTAATTCACTTTAATCATTGAAGCCAAGGTTGCTAGAGCATCTGCCATCTGGTTTTCGTCTCGCGAGATATAGTTGAAAGTGATGTCATCGAACTCCTCAAGTAACCCTAAAACTATCTTCCGATAATTGATCAATTTGGGATCCCTTGTTTTCCATTCACCTCTAAGCTGGTAAATCACCAACGCAGAGTCTCCACATACTCCCAAAGTTCTTACTCATCGCTCTACAGCCGCTCAGAGTCCCATGATGCATGATTCATACTTGGCCATATTGTTTGTGCAATCAAAATCCAACTTGCACATGAATGGATAATAATCACCATTTGGGGATACCAAAACTGCCCCAATTCCATTTCCCACTACATTGGATGCCCCATCAAAGCTCAACTTCCAAGGATAATCCTCTGTAGTTGCTACGTACATCAATTTCTCATTTGGGAAATCAAAATTCAAAGGCTCATAGTCCTCTAGAGCTCTACTAGCCAGAAATTCCGCTATCGCGCTTCTTTTTCTAGCCTTCTGGCTCACATAGATTATGTCAAACTCTAAAAGCAGGATTTTCCACCTCACCATTCTCCCATTCAAAGCTGTTGACTCCATCATATACTTCAAAGGATCAAGTTTTGAAATAAGCCAAGTAGTATGATATAGTATGTACTGTCTTAACCTTCGCGTCGTCCAAATTAAAGCATAACACAATTTCTCGATTGGCGAATATCTCATCTCAAACTTTGTGAATTTCTTACTGAGGTAGTATATCACCTTCTCCTTTCTTCCCGACTCATCATGTTGGCCAAGCACTCATCCCATAGAATTACTAAACACTGACAAGTACAGAATTAATGGCCTATCTGGACTATGCGGAGATAGTACTGGAGCGTTTAACAAGTATTGCTTGACTTTATCAAAGGCATTCTGGCATTCCTCATTCCAAGTACCTTGATTGTGTTTTCTAAGGAGGCGAAATATAGGGTCATATTTCTCAGTTAACTGTGAAATAAACCGAGCAATATAATTCAACCTTCCCCTGAACTTCCTTCCTTCTGAGTACGTGGTAGAGGCAATTCTCGTGTGGCTCTAACCTTGTCTGAGTCAACGTCTATCCCCTTTTCACTAACCACAAAGCCTAATAACTTTCTCGACCTAGCTTCAAAGGTGCACTTTGCTGGATTAAGTTTCAACTGAAATTTCCTTAATCTCAGGAACAACTTTCTCAACACTTCAATATGTCCCTTCTCTGTTCGAGATTTAGCAATCATGTCATCAACATACACCTCAATTTCTTTGTGCATCATATCGTGAAATAAGGTTACCATAGCCCTTTGGTATCTTGCCTCTGCATTTTTTAACCCAAAGGGCATTACCTTGTAACGAAAGGTGCCCCACAATGTTATGAAGGTGGTTTTAGCCATGTCTTCGGGATGCATCTTTATCTGATTATACCTTGAGAAACCATCCATGAAGGAGAACAATAAATATCCCGCTATGTTGTCTACTCTATGTGTGGCAAAGGGAAATTATCTTTTGGGCTAGCTTTGTTCAGATCTCTATAATCAATGCACATTTGTACCTTACCATCCTTCTTAGGGACTGGTACAATGTTAGCTACCCATTCAGAGTACTTCACCTCTTGTAAGAATCCTGCATTGAACTGCTTCTTGAGTTCGTCCTTTATTTTCAACATGATATCTGGCCTCATTTTTCGCAACTTCTATTGGACTGGCTTACAATCCTGTCTTATTGGGAGACAATGCACCACAATATCTGTATTTAACCCTAGCATATCTTGATAGGACCATGCGAAGATATCCTTGAACTCACATAGCAACTCAATCAGTCCTTGCCTTGTGTCCTCGGCAAAATGCGTGCCAATTTTCACCTCTTTCCCTTCCTCTAGGGCTACATTCTCTATTTCCTCTTTCTCATGGGGCATGATTTGTTTATCCTCCTGTTTTACCGTTCTTAAAAGATCCAAAGACACATCACAGTCCTGGACATCTTCAAAATCCTAAGATTCCTCTAAGCACATATCTTGCTCACGAGAGAAATCAGGATTTGTAATATCAGTGCTCATGTCATTGATATCTAAGGATCTGTGAAGTATAAAGAATATACAAAGAATGAATGAATTTAAAAATGATTATTTATGTACTATGAATGAAAGAATAAGAATTGTCAAAATTTAACGGAATATTGGTTGATAAAAATGAAACAATACTCGTTCGAATTGATAAAAGTTATGTTTTATTAAAAAGATAATAGATGACCATAAGCCTATTTCACAAATGTAATTCTATTACTCCTAGGCTCTAGAGTAACAAGAATGTTTCAAGAATTACTCTGGAAAATTCCTAAAGAGTACAGGAAGTTCCTCCACAGTCTAATTATTCAGAGAGCTTCCCGGTTCGTAAGGACGAATACCCTCAAGGTTTCCTTGCTCCGATCTTTCGTCGTGTATAGCATTAATCTGATGAGTCTCTTCTATGAGTAACCCTCTCGATATAAAAGTTTGGGATATTGGACGAAATGTTATCGGCTCCCACTCTACTTCTCTTCTATTAAGGCGCGCTCTTCTTCCCTCTTGGCACTTCTCAATTTCCTTCCTCCTTTGCTTATAATCTGGTTTGAAGCCCAAACCAAAGTGATCTCTCTTCTCTTTAAGCTCTGGGATTTGAGTGCCTCCTTGTAGGTATTTTCCTAACCGTTTTCTTGGTAAGGCTCCCCTTCCCGCCATCATTTGTAGAGCCATCCTCGTAGCTTTTGCTATCTTTGGCATCAGTAGCTCACTCCCTTCTGAAATGAAGGCTGCATTTACGAATTCTAAAGAGCAAAAGGAACACTCAATATGCTCTTCGTTTGTCTCGACATAAGGAGCCTTGCTAGTGACTGTAGCTATAATGTCCTCCTCTACATTAATGGTTACTAACCGTCCATCTGTCACTAACTTCAATTTTTGGTGCAATGACGAGGGCACCACTCCCGCTGGGTGTATCCATAGCCTACCTAATAAACAATTGTAAGAAGGCTTGATATCCATCACCAAGAAGTCTACTTCATATATGTTCAGCCTAATTTCCAAGGGGATGTCAATCCTTCCTATCACCTTTATTTCTATACTGTCAAAGGCTCTTACCATATTTTGACATGTCTTCATGTGAGAATCATCAATGGGTAATCTGTTCAATGTAGATAATGGTAGAAAATTCAAAGTCGATCCATTATCAATGAGCACGCTTGGGAGTGTGTACCTCTTACATCGAGTGGTGATGTGCAAAGCCTTAGTTGACCCCCTGCCCTCCGGTGGGATTTCATCATCATTAAAGTAGATAAAATAATTTGCACTTATGTTATTTACCAACCAGTCCAGCTTATTAACAGATATATCATGAGTGACATATGTCTCATTGAGCACCTTCATTAATGCCTCCCTATGTGCCTCAGAACTCAAAAGTAGAGCCAATACTGATATGAGAGCTGGCTGCCTACGCAACTGCTCGACCACGCTATACTCGCTATGCTTAAGGAACTTTAGAAATTTCTTAGCCTCTTCCTCTTTCACTGACTCCTTGACAGGTACTTTAGCCTCCTTCTCTTTCTCCGTACTAGCACTTTTTGTTTTTGTGGGCTCCTCTCTAATGCCCATCGTATCATACCGCTTCCCACTCCATGTATGGGAACCCTCAACTTGTACATCCTTAGATGTATTGGCTATACTTTTCTCCTTCGGCACTGTCACACTACAGTCATAACTCCATGGTACCCTCTTGTTATCCTCATAAGGAAAAGAGATAGGTTTATGAATGATGACTTTCGGTACCGTTGGCGTTTCAACTTCGTTATTTCTTGGTAAAGAAATAATAATCCTTGGCCGGTTTTGATTCTTCAGTGCACCTTCTAATGTGCATATATGTCCCTCGTTTGGCCCAGTTTCATAAAATCCTAGCTCTTTGTTGTCCATAAGGCTTTGTATCAAGGCTTTGAACTCGTCGCATTCCTGGATCTTGTGCCTCTCTTCAGCATGGAACTCACAGTAGTCTCTTGCTCATTTATTCCTCTCTTTAGAGATTATTATCTCTCTTTTCACCATTTCTTCCCAAATTGTCTTCATCGGCGTTCACACCTCAGCCATGCTTTCCTTCGTCCTCCTCTCACTGTTTTGCCAATAGCATTCATTCCTTGATCATTATGATTTGGAAACGGGTTTTCAGTATTAGAGGTATTGTCGAACTTCACTACCCCCATCTTAATAAGCCTCTCTATGGCCTTCTTAAGACCAGTACAGATTGCGATTGAATGCCCCGATATTCCAGCATGGTATTTGCATCTAGTGTTACATCATACCATTTGGGGTATGGGGGCTGTAATGGTTTCAGGTGAAAAGGAGAAATAGCATGTGCATCGTATAAGCTTTGATAGAGCTCACGATACGTCACGAGAATAGGTATGAATTGTATTCTTTTAAAATTCTGCCTTGTACTCGACTCTTTCTTTTGAGAACTTTGCTGCTCAACCGCTGCTGTTTTAGGTTGGCCAACATGATTGCCCTCGTATTGTAGGTGCTTGTGTTATTCATTTTACCATCCTTTCTCCTTGGGGCCAATCTTTTGGTTGTTTCCCCATCGATTTTGCCACCATTTATGGCATTCTCGATCATCTCTCTTGCCATGACTATATTCGCAAAGCTTTTAGTGGTGCTCCCAATCATATGAGTGATGAATGGAGCCTTTAGAGTGTTGATAAATAGCATGGTAGTCTCCTTCTCCAACAATGGTGGTTGAACTTGCATTGCCACCTCTCTCCATCCTTGTGATATTGCCTAAAATTTTCAGTAGGCTTTTTCTCCAGGTTTTGCAACGTGATCCTATCCGGAGTCATGTCAGTCACATGATTGTACCGCTGCATGAAAGCTTGTGCAAGATCCCTCCATGAACTTATTCTGGCTCGGCTCAGTTGGTTGTACCACTTAGCTGCTGCTCCAATTAAGCTTTCTTGGAACTAGTGGATCAATATTTGATCATTATTCACATATCCAGTCATTCTCCTATAGAACATCGTAATGTGGGCTTCTGGGCAAGTAGTCCCGTTGTACTTCTCAAATTCTGGCATCTTGAACTTGTAAGGAAGCACCAAATCTGAGACCAAGCTTAGATCTTTGGCATCAACTCTATGATGTCCATCAGCATTCTCTAAAGCCTTAAAATTTTCCTCCAACCATTTGCAATGTTCTTTTAACTATCTTGCAGCCTCAGTTCTTAAATTCTCTTTTTCAGCTATGTCTAAGTCAGGAATGACAGGGTTTGCAAGACTGTCGCCTAAATTGAATCTTGAGTCAGTTGGGACATTTATGGGGATCCCAGCATCGGCCAGCCTTTGTTGAGGTCTTATAGTGATAGATGGCTTTTTAAGAAGTGCCTCGGTTTGTGTAGGCACATGGGGTGGAGTGAAACCAGGAGGACAACCCTCGTTATCCTCTTCAGTGCTTGCCATGAGAGCCTTTCCCTTATCTGTGGCCCTCAGCAGCTGAGCCATCTCAGCCATCATGTTCCTTTGAGCCTCTAACATTTGCTCCCTCATGTCATTTTGCATTTTTGCCAATTGCTCTTGCAATTGGTCCTGCATGTCCTTCTGCAGTTGTTCAAACCTTTGGTCCATATTCTTTGATTTAGCACGTGTACCGTAAGGATGTGTTGCTTCCAAATTTTCTTTCTCGTTACTCTCCTTCTACCTTATAATTTTAACTAATTAGTGTCTTTCTATAAACTTGAATGCATATGATGTAACGAAATGAAAATGCATGAATACAAGAAGATGTCGATTTTGATTCAGTTTCATTTTAGAAAACGTTATTTAAGGAACAAAAATCTTTTCATAAAACAGATTACAAATACACTTTCGCCCGTAGGCCTAGAGTCTTAACCCTATCTAATAACAATGCTAACTCTTGTCCTCTGTCTGACGATGACTCATACATTGTACTCAGCGTTCTAGCTTGTATTGCCAAATCCTGTAAGTATTCAGCAACCTCTCAAATCTGAACTAAGGCATCTTCCATGACATGATCTCTATTCCTCACTTGATCCCGAAGATACTGAAGTTCTCCCTTCCACTGTTCTTCTCTTGCCTCGAGCTACTCAATCCTTAGCTCACAGTCCTGTAGGGCTGCTTCCAACCCTCTAATATTGTGCTTCATTTCCTTGATTTTATCCAAGCTTGCCTTTAATTCGATTGCAAAATTACGACTTCAGTGATGATGAAGAGATCGTCCAAGCTCTGTCACCTTAACTTTTAGTCCTTGATTTTCCTTTTCTAGGGCCTGATTACGCGACTTCATCTCTTGGAACTTTTTCTCCCAATACTCGGCTTTGGATTTTTCCCCTTGAATCTCATGTTGCCACTGCTCTGAAGATCTCCCTAATCTGACCCTTTTCAACGTTACCTGGGCCTTCTTATAGTGCGTCTTTAAATCATCTCGATCTTCCTCAATCTTTCTCTTTTCCTTTCTTATCTTCTTGACTTCCATCTTTTAAACATCAACGTCGAGACTCAAGCACATTTTCTCCTCTTCGAGCTTCTCAATCCTCTTTTCAAGCTTCGAATTCTTTCTCTCGACCTCTTGGTTCATAACTTCCAACTCTGATGGAATCACTCGTAAGCTCTCCTCTAATGATCGAGCCATCCCTAAAATCGGCCTAGGGATATTATCGTTGACTCTCCTATCAAACCATCCTTTATACTCAGGGGTTGACATCGAGCCTTCGGTCAAGATCTTCATATAGAAAGGCTTCTTCCAAGCCTTAGAAATCTCTCGCATCCTCTTCTTATAGTGATCTCCTTTATAAGAGAAATCACTTTGAGCTAAACCCTGTGTAACCTGTATGAACTGCCTCGCTCGATATTGCCTTAGAACAAGCAATAGTGCATATCCAACAACTCCTCAAATTCCTGGCAGAGGAACCCAATCAAAGCTGCCACAATGGTAAAGGACTTCACTAGGAACCAACTAAGGAGCCTTCCACATAACATCTTCCTCTCGAAGATTCTAAAGAATATCTATCCACCTCTCCTTTGAAATGTCATCTCTCCTTGGCATGTCTACTGCTTCCTTTAAGGGAGAATAACTCTCAAAGAATACTCGGTAAGGAACCTTATGAAGCTTCCAGAAGTGGCTATGAAACTAAACCAACAGCAACTGTGCACATCCAATGAACCTTCCTTCACCAGCTCTTCGACATGCACTCAAGGATCTTATCGTCTCAGCTAGGATTGGAGGCACAGGTGTGTTTTGTTTACCAAGTCGATCGAATAAATCCACAACCGTCTCATCTATGTGCCCCAACACCTTTGGGAAAATCACCATACCATAAATACTCAAAGCCAGGACGTCGGCCCTTTTCTTCACATCTGGATACGTCGATATCAAATCCTTCAAAACAGCCCATGGAACGCAGTTACTATCACCTTTTTGCTACACACGAGCTACAGCTCACTGCTCACTCATCCCAGTAATCGCTACCAACTTCTTCGTAAAAGTTAGAAGGCTAGCTAGCCTAACATAAGCCTTGTGACCCTGAATCATTGAGCAACGCAGTAAAGTCGTATATTCTTCCCGAGTAGGTACAAGATCAACATCACCAAATGTAAAGCAACTATAAACAGGGTTCCAGAACTGTACCATAGCTCGAAACAAGTGCCTATCTACTTTGATGTCTAGCAAATAGGGAAGGTCTCCATAATTCTGATTGAAAAGCTGCTTAGCCTCGTCATGCCATTGGGTCCAAATGTTTCTCAGCTCCTGCAACTCATTTTGCATCGAATTAACACGGGTGAAGTCCTATAACTCTGACGTATACCCTTTGGTGACACTATCTCCTTTCTTTAACTAGGTTTTCTCTGACCATGTATAGATAGAAACATTGTCCTCCACTTTATTAAGGTATTCATTCCTCATTACAAAACTTTCTAATCTAGAAATCGAACCGTGAATCGACACCTTTAGATGCCAAATGACATGCAATGACAGCAAAATAGAAGATAAGTCAGTATCACATATATAAGAAAATGATAAACAAATACTTACAAGGGTAATTTACTAAAGGCTACTTAAAGTTCGCTATATGAGTTTTAACTCTAAAGCAAGGGTACCTGAACCAGCAGATTCCTCGGTCCTCACCCATTATAGGCTGATATAGACCAAGTTCAGTTTAGGGGGAGACATTTCCCTATGGCCATACGGAGATGAAAATCTTATGAAGACATAGGTATAGTATCCCGGAAGCAATCCACTAGCTCATATGAAGGTGAAAACCTCACGAAAGCATAGCTTCTCACTCCCACTTAAGGGTGTGACCACAACGGTCATGCCAATGCAATGTACAGCAATAAGATAACAAACATATGTAACAAACACATGAAAAACAGGATCAAATTTTAAATTTTCCAAACTTCCGACATTAAGACAGAAAATACTCAATTTCTTGGCTTGACTCTGTTAATTCCCCAACGGACTCGCCAAGCTGTCGAAACCTCCTTAAAAATAGTTTTTAAAAAAAATGAAAACGGGAGTCGCCACCAATCTTTTAAAGTGTGATTGGATCACTTTATAAAACATTTTGGGTCTACGAAATTATGAGAAAATAGGTTCGGGAGCCAGTTACGTACGAGGAAGGATTAGCACCCTCGTAACGCCCAAAATTGGTACCAAATTGAATAATTTTGCCTAAGTGTCAGAAGTTTGAAAGAATTCAAAAATGAGATTTCCCTAAAACCGTAATGTTTTGAGAAAAGAATCAAGATTCATTCGTTTTAAAAGAGTACAAACATCACATCCAGCATGATTGGACACGATATCTTTAAACTTTCATAACCAAAATCATCTTGTGATTTGTAAAACTCGTTTAAAAGGATATTTTGGATATTTAGACAAACGAGAAATCGCAACCCAGCATGTTAAGGCACTACTTCCTGAATTCTTAAATATCAAAACATTGCCTCACTTTTAAAAATTCATTTTGAATTAAATGAGAAAATGATTTTTTTTTGTTTTAAAAGTAATGATGTGTTTTACATTTTACAAAAAAATTAACATTTAATAAATCTAACTATATAGTACATGCTTTATAATTTTATACAAGTATAGCATATATAAAAAAATGATAAACATAATATATATTCATATCTCATGCACATAAAAATGTAAATATACCTATACTATCATTTCATATAGAGTACAATGTAACGAATAATGAATAGAGCAATATAAATCTTTTATCATATATGCAATGATACTTCATGCGAATGAAAATAATGAATAATAAAAAATTTTACGTGATAAGATTATTATGTTAAAACAACATTAAATAAATACGAATAGGATGCTAAAATAAGTCGACAAAGTATATATGCAATAAAGGGTAAAATCTAAATATCAAAAAAAATAAATGAGTACAAAAAAACCCTAAAACAATATATATATATATATATAAATAAAAACATGGTTGATATATAAATATATTGTATGATTTAATAACTTACTATAACTATAAAATAATATAAAAATGATATAATATATACATATAAATATAATGAAATAAGTAATGTATATAAAATTTATAAGAAACATATATAATAAATAGTTAATAATAAAATAGTAAGAAAATAAATATAAAAATATAATATATAATAATTTTCATACAAAAAATATAATGAATTGTATAAATATATATGAAATTTATAAGGAATATATATAATAATATAATAAAAATAATTTTATTATTTTTATACATACTAACATTTTTAAGAAAATATAATACATATATTTTAAAAATATTTACTTAATAAAATATAAATAATATATATCATATAATCAATAATATAAAGACAAATATAATAAAATACATATAAGAAAGATAGATATTATAAGGAATAATATATAATAAAATATAATATGTGATAAAAATACATAAAAAAATTAATGAAATATAATATAATAAAGAATATATAAAAAAATATAATAAGTATTTTTCATATAAAAATATAGCAAAATAATTAATATATAATAAGAATATATAACATATAGTAAAATATAAATATAACAGAATAAATAATAATATATATTAAAAATATATGATAAAAAATTTAAAAAATGTAATAATAATATAATGGAAAATATATACTATTTTATAACTAATATTTATATATATATAAAATACATATAAGGTATTTAAAAATAAATTAAAATATAAAAAGATTAAAATTGGATTTAATTCAAAAATTAGGATTAATTACAAAATAATAAAAATTGGATCTAATAGAATAGCGCATTAAAACAGAGGGACTCACTGGGCAATCAGCCCTAATCCCCAAAACGACTCCGTTTTCACAAACTTAGTTTTAAAACCACTGTGGGGACCAAATTGAATCAAAATTAAAGTATTAGGGTTAAATTAAAATGCAAAATAAAATGAAATTGTAACTAGAAAAAACACGGAATGACCAATTGAGAAATTATCCCAATTTACAAAAACACGCGGATCCTCCCCGGGTAATCGGGTCAACGCGCGGATCCTAAGCATCAATACGACGCCATTTTGTGCCTATTAGATTAAACCAAAACGGCACCGTTTTGTTAGGGCTATATAAGCCAAAATTTTAGCTCAAAATTCATTTGAAACTCGAGTTTTAAAAAAAATTTAAAATTCTCTCTAAAATGAGAGGGGAGAGAGAGATCCGGGCTCTGTTCTCCGTCGAGCCGAGCCCCGGTCGTTGGCCTCATGTGCCTACACGTAGTTGCCGACCCCGCCCCGTACGGCGGTCAGAAGCCCAAAAGTCTTGATTTTTCGACGCGATTTCAACGGTAAGTTCGTCTTTGATTTATTTTAATAATATTTGCATGCTACTGAGAAGAAGAAAAAAAAATAAAAGTAAAGATAATCACCTCTTAAAGAAACTGCTTGAACTTTTTTATGAATATGTGTCTGTATTTTTTTTTGTCCAAATCGGGGTCCCTTTACTTTGTTTGATTCAGGCTTTTATAGCCACTATTTACAACATATTTACAGCCTTTTTATTTCTTTGCCATATTTGTTTCATCTTTGCTGTTTCTTCTTTCCTTTTTACAGGTACCAGCGAAGAATCCGGTGACGGCACCGGCGTTGATTCAAGCGTCGATCAAGGCGCAATACGGGGCCTGGAATCACAGCATTGATGGTGGGCAGCTGGAACGTCGCGAGACGAATCGTCACCTAATTGCGGCGCCTAGGGTTTCTACAACCCTAGGTCTTCCACGTTCTGTTAACCATTTGGGCCATCCGGGCCACTTTGCTTTGGGTCTTCTTGGGTCATTGAGTTTTGGGTTAAGGGTGTAATGGGTATAGGCTAATCGGGCCTTGGGTATAACGGGTCTGTTTAGTGTATCAGGGGTAGGACCAGTCTGCTGGGTCTTAGGCATTTGGGCTTATCAGGCCTTGAAGCCTGTTTATTGTAGATGGATTGTTTAAATAAACATTTATTTATTTATTTTAAGTTTTTGGTTTTAAGGCCCGGGTAAATTTGGGTTATTACAAGCAGTATATAAGTAATAAAAAAATTTTCAAAAATATATATTATTTAATATAGTAGCTTGATATATTTATAAAAAGGGATGTTAAATTAGAACAAAATTTTGTAGTAAATTTTAAATATAGACATTAAATATATATAATAACAATATATGTAATAAATTACAAATTTAAATTTTTTTATACTAATAAATAATAAATAATAAAATAATATATAATAAAAGGAAGATAATATAGGAAAAATATATAATAATATATTATATGTAATAAAATATATAAATAAAATATAATGAAATATAATAATATGATAACTATAAATAAGGATAATATATATATACTATTATTTAATAATAATTTAAAAAAATTTAAAATTTTACACAATTAATGAATAATAAAATAATACATAATTTATAATGAAATAAAAATAAAAAATGCAAGGAATAATATATATAGTAAAATATATAATGTATAATAAAATTTATAAATAAAATGTATAATAATAAAAAATAATATAATGAATAACATATAAATAAAAAAATAATATATACTATTTTATATAACTAATATTTATAAAAATAAATAATATATAAGGTATTTAATAAATAAATTATGCAAAAATATTTAAAAGGATTAAAATTAAATAAAACTAGGGTTCTAGGGCTAATAACAAAAAAGTTTAGGCCTAATTGGAACGCATTCAAAACCACAAGGGACTCACTGGGTAATTTGCCCTACCCCAAAACGACGTCGTTCTTCAGAATGGATTTTAATGGCCGTTAGGATTAAATTGAAATAAATATAAAAGATTAGAGCCGAACTAAAATAAAAATAAAATGAAATTATAAAGATTAAAAATGCGGAAGGACCAATTGGGCAATTAGCCCATTTTTCAAAAACACGCAGATCCTCCCCGGGTCACGGGTCAACACGCGGATCCTCAGCATTGATACGACGCCGTTTTGAAGTTTATTGTTTTAAGCTAAACGACATCGTTTTAATAAGGCTATATAAGCCAACTTTTAACCTAAAATTCATTTTCAAAGTTAGTTTTAAAAAAAACACTTAAAATCCTCTTAAAGAGGAGAAAAGAAAGGCCCTCCAAGCTCCGGCCTCCATCAGGCCAAGCCCTGGTCATCGGGCACACGTGCCCACGCGCCGTCCCCGACCCCGACCCCGCCATGTACGGCGATCGGAAGCTGAAAAGCTTCTTTTTTTTTTTTAGCGCAAATTTGACAGTAAGTTTTTTCACTTTATTTTTCGATATTTGTATTTGTTTGTAACGAAAAAAGAAAAAAATAAAAACTATTCACCTCTATTTCTCAATAGTCTGTTGATATTTTTATGTGTATGTCAACTGCCTGTATTTTTATTACGTGTGTCTATCTAAACCATAGTATTACAAAAGATCAAAAAAATGGGGTTTTGTAACCCTCTATTACATTTTAGGAAAGAATCCTTTGATTTCTTTCTGTGTTTGTTTTTTGGTTGCTGTGGTTTCTTCTCCTTTTGCAGGTACCAGCGAGGAGGCTAGTAATAAACGGGCACTGACGATGGCACACCGGCGTTGATTCAGGCATCAATCATGGCGTGATACGGAGCCTGGAATCACGGCACTGATATGGGTCACTGCGAGACGAACGGACGCATCTGTTTGGGTGCTTGCGGCGCCCAGGGTTTCTGAAACCCTAGGCCTTTCTGTCTCCTGTTAATGAATTGGGCCACTTGGGCTTGGGTGTAACTGGGTACTGGGTAGTGTAGGTTGATTGGGTCAGTTGGGCTGTTGGGTTTTAGGTATTTGTTAATGGACTGTAAATGGACTTTATTTTAATAAATTTTTGTTTTTATATTTTTATTTATTTAAGGGCCCGGGTGAATTTGGATTATTACAGGAACATATTTTAATCTTACTCTTAATGCGTTTTTGGATGATTGATTATGCAAATTAGTGAATTTGATGCTCCTAATCCTTTAATTATGCATTTGGGAGCGAAAGGAGCAAAAAAGGAGCCAAAATCAAATGAATAAAGCTATTTTCAAGAACCATATGGCCTAGGCATTTTCACACGAGTTGGACAGATGCCCATGTGCCAGCCTGTGTCAATTTCGCACCCTGCTTCCGAAATAAGTAGAAAAACACAACTTTTAGGTTTTTGAGCATTATAAAGTCTATAAATACCAATTAAAAGAAGATATAAGGGAGCCATCGAAGAAAATTGAAGAAAACACTTAAAGAACACCATCGGAATGAACTCGGATCTCCTTTTAATTTGTTTCGAAGTTTTATTGAGTTTCTTTATGTCTTGTGGTTATTCTAACTTTGAGATGTTTTCATTCAGGATTGTGATCTAATTCCCTAGATACCTGGGGAAGATGAAACCTATGATGAATCTTATCATTTTATTTCTAATTTACATGATAGATCCTTGATTCTTATTCTTAATTATGTGTGCTAATTTCTTGTTTTAATATTTCCAGGATATTACTTCTTGTTTAATGTGCTTATTTCAATGGAGCAAAAGTCTCTGTTTAAGAGTAGATCTAGCATAATTAAGTGCAGTTGCATACAATCCTAGAGACCGAATTAGAGTCAAATCTAATAGGGGAATCCATAGATCGAGTAAAAGCGACGATAGGAGTTTTAATTAGAAAGAGATTTCAATTAATTAACCTAGAGTCAATTTTTTTACTCTTGAAAGAGATATTAACATAATTTAAGGATTTCTACTGATCAAGACACAAGTGAATAACTTGTTTAATTCAGATTTATAATAATAGGTGAAGTCTAGGTGGATTATTTCCTAGGTATTGTCTATCTCATTGGTTAATATTCAATTATTTCTTTAATTCATTCTCTATTGCATTCTTAGTTAAATTAGTTTAGTAAATTTAGATTAAAACACACCACTCCAAATTATCGGCTAAGTTATAGAAAAACGATAATTACTAATACTTTTAGTCCTCGTGGATATGATATTTTGTACTCACCATAGCTATACCATTGTTTGATAGCTGCACTTGCCTATATCATATTTATAGTTAGTTTAGTGACCATCAAGTTTTTGGCGCTGTTGCCGAGGACTAAAATATTAGGAACACTTGATTTTTATTAATTTAGACATTTTTATTTTTTTTTTGTTTTTAGTTTAATTTTTACATTCTAAATTTTCTTTTATTTTCTTCTGGCAGGCTCCTTTAGTTTATGACTAGAAGAAATATGTTAGGACCATTACTGTTTGATAGTGAAATTGAAAGTACAACTCGTAGAAACCGTAGAAAAGCAAGGCAAAGTAAGAAAATTTAGTAGATGAACAAGAGGACATTGTTATTATTAGGAGATGGGTGATAACCTGAATAATTAGCTACCTCCTACAATAGCTGCAGATCCAGATCATATTCCTCGTACTATGTATGATTATGCCAAGCCCATTCTAACTGGGGCTGAATCGAGTATTGTGAGACCCACCATTGCTACAAATAATTTCAAACTGAAGCCGAACACTATTCAGATGATACAACAGTTTGTTCAGTTCGATGGTTTGCAAGACGAAGATCCAAATGCTCATTTGGCCAATTTCTTGGAAATCTATGATACTTTCAAAATTAATGGCGCCATTTACGATGCCATTCGCTTAAGGTTATTCCCTTTCTCGTTGATGAACAAAGTTAAGCAGCGGTTGAACTCTTTACCACGAGCTTCCATCACCACATGGGCTCAAATGACTGAAAAGTTTCTTCTGAAGTACTGCCCACCGGCTAAGATAGCCAAGTTGAGGAATGATATCTCTTCCTTTGTTCAAATAAATTTAGAGATTCTATATGATACATGGGAGACGTGCAAGGATTTATTAAAAAGGTACCCTTACCATGGGTTAACCTTATGGTTACAAGTTCAAACCTTCTACAGCGGCTTGAACCCCTTAACTAGACAATTGATAGATGTAGCAGCCGGTGGTACTCTGAATAATAAAACTCCCGAAGCAACTTATGAATTTATTGAGATGGCATTGAATAATTATTAGTGGCAAGTCATGAGGATAAAGCTAATGAAAGCAGCTGGTGTTTTTAATATTGATGCAGTCACCATGTAATCGAATCAGGTAGAATAATTAAATAAGAAAATTGATGGTTTATATATTTCTACGCAGGTACATCCAGTGATGCAATGTGAAACGAATGGAGAAGGAATGAATAATCCAGAATGTTTACCCTTCGCTCTTAGCATAGAGAACGAACAAATCAATTATATGGGTAATAATTCTAGGCCTCAAAATAACCCTTATAGTAATAAATATAATGTAGGTTGGAGAAACCATCCCAATTTTTCTTGGGGTGGTCAAGGAAATCAGAGAGCACAAGCCCCTCTAGGCTTCTAACAACAACCTTATTGGCAAGAGAAAAAGTTGAAACTCGAGGAGATGTTGACGAAGTTTATCTCAGTGTCAAAAACCAGCTTTGAAAACACTGAAGTAACATTTAAAAATCAACAAGAATCGATTCAAAGGCTCAAGAACCATACCTTAACTTGCTAAACTAATCTCAGAATGACCACAAGGTAGTTTTCTTAGAAATACTGAAACTAACCCAAGGGAACAGCTTTATGCAAGATAAAAAAAGGGTTAGCATAATATGAACCAGGACCAAGACGAGAAAATGTGGTGAATAACAATAAGGTAGGGGTAAGCCAGGAATGGCAAAATTCGGTTCCCAAAGAATATAAAACTCGAGTCCCGTATTCTAACGCGACAAAGAGAGACCATACAAATGAACAATTTGGTAAATTTCTTAAACTCTTAAAGAACTTACACATTAACTTACCGTTTGTAGAAGCTCTTTTGCAAATGTCCAATTATGTCAAATTATTAAAGGCGCTTTTGGTAGACAAATAGAAGTTAGACAACTCGTCGACTGTAGAGCACAATGTAGTTTGCTCGACTATCTTAGATAATAAACTACCGAACAAACTGAAAGAATCAGATAGTTTTACTATTCATTGTTTAATTATTAGTTTAAATATTGATAATACTTTGGCTAATTTAGGGGTTAGTATTAATGTTATCCCTATAAAATGTTTAAACAACTAGGTCTTGGGAAACCTAAACAAACTAGGATGAGTATTCAATTAGCAGATAGAACCATTACATATCCTAGGGGTGTTATTGAGGATATGCTTGTTAAAATAGATAAATTCATATTCTTCGTTGACTTTGTTGTGTTGGACATGGATGAGGGTAGTGACGTAGCTTTAATTTTAGGACGACCCCTTTTAGCAACTGCTAGGACTATAATAGATGTTGGTTCAGGTGAACTTGTACTTCATGTAGTTGATGAAATAATTATTCTCCAAGCTCGTAATTCTGTGAGAACATCTAGTGATCAAGATGATTTTAATGTTATGTTAATGTGAGTAACCACGTGGCTCAACCTTCTTTAGAGGAAATACCTCGTGAAAATATGATAGAGCCATGTTTCCATTAAGAGGACAAAAACAAAACAAGTTATCAACAACAAATGCTACAACTTGATGACTTAGATGAATGGCGAACACATGTTAAAGAAAAAACCAAAAAAGCACGACAAAGACCAAAGTGACGCCATGATGAGCATGTGGATGGAATGAACCAATTAAGGTTGGGATAAGGTACTACTAGACAAAACAGATCCACGAATTACTCCTTCGGAGCTTGATGCAAACAAATCAAACCTATTTTCAGTACTGAATGGCTTCTTCTATGGTACAACTCATTCTGAATTTGACACATTTAAGGTAAATAATACTTGAGTTAAACCTTATTTTGGTCATAGAATTGTTAGCAACAAAGAGGATCTTTGGCTCTGAAAACCATGGTAACCATGTGATACGAGGTAAGTCGAGCTTAGACTCTAAATAAGCACTTCTTGGGAGGCAATCTAAGTGTTTAAAAGCCATCTTATGAATATCAGCTTCCTTAATCCTAAGCTAATGATACCCATAATAGAGATCTATCTTTCAAAATAGTGCAGCCCTACGAAACTGATCAAATAGATCACTGATCCTCAGAAGTGGGTACTTATTCTTCACAGTTAGCTTATTCAACTGTCGGTAGTCAATGCACATCCTCATGGTACCATCCTTTTTTTTTTTACAAACAAAACCGGTGCTCGCTACGTAGACACACTAGGTCAGATGAAATCACGATCCAGAAGCTCTTGAAGTTGAGCCTTAAGCTCTGTAAGCTTTTTCAGTGCCATATGGTATGGACCAATGGACACCAGAGCTGTACCCGGTAAAAGGCCAACGCCAAACTCTACTTCCCAATTCAGAGGTAAACCTGATAACTCCTCAGGAAAAACATCCGACAATTCCCAATGCCGAACTCTACTTCTCAATTCAGAGGTAAACCCGATAACTCCTTAGGAAAAACATCCGACAATTCCCACACTGTTCTGATATCCCCAACAGAAGAGTCCCTAGAAACTGAAACATTGACATAGGCCAAATATGCTTCACACGCTTTCCGAACTAATTTCTCGACCACTAGAGTGGACATTACGTTAGTCAGGTAATCTCGGCGCTTACCGATCATAATAATTTCCCTATCATCCTCAGTTCTCAAAATGACCCTCTTAGTTATGCAGTCTAAACTAAATCGGTGCTCTACCAATCAGTCCATACAAGAATTAAGTCAAACTCCCCAAACGGTAGCTCCATCAAATTTGACGGAAACACAGTCCCTTGTACTTCTAACGGAACATTCTTATAAAGTATATTTACCTAAACGAATTGCCCAACAGACTCAATATAGAAATCTCACCAGAAGTACACTCAACAGTAACCCCCAAGTTTTCGAAAATAGTATTAGCTATATAAGAGTGTGTAGAACCTATGTCTATCAAAGTAGCATATAGGACATAAAAAATAAATAACATATTCGTAATCAAATCAAGGGTGTCTCTTTCCTCTCAGCGTCAAGCAGTGTAAACTAGTGCAGGCTACCTCGCCTCAGTCTGATTAGCACCTTTGCTTGGTGCTCTCTGTCTTCAGCCCATACCATTACCACCCTTTGCCAGTCCATGGCCCTTAGGCAACTATTGTACTGCCCTTTAAGGCTGAATAAAACTCGGTCTGTAACACCTCTTAACCCGTATCTATCGCTGAAACAAGGTTACGGAGCATTACCGGACATTTTAGAACAAATATGAACAATCATATAATAATATAACAAGCACTTCATAATTTAATCATAATTTGATCATAATTGAATCACGTGTTAGAAATAAGTCGGGACTTAATCGGAAGTCTAAAATTTTTTTGTGAAATTTCAAAAAAAATTTTAAGTACAGGGCTCACAAGCCCGTGTGGCCCAAGGACACGCTTGTGCCTCAGGCCATGTCCAATCCTGTGTAACTCTCTGGGCGTATGGTTGGCCGTGTGCGTCACACGGCTGAGACATAAGCCCATGTCTTTGCCCGTGTGCAATTTCCTGGGCATTCTATTTTAAATTTTTAAGATCCAAGGGGCACATAGCCTATCCACACGCCTATGTGTAAGCTGTATGTTTCACACGGCCTAGTCACACAACCGTGTGCCAGGCCATGTAGACTCAAAATGAGCCTTTTTTATCAAGTTTACCACACCCTGCAAACTTACATAGCAAACAACTCATTTACCAATCTTTCAACCAATCCAAAAAATAATTAGATATATTCAAGACATGTTAAAAAAACCAATCTAATGACTTAATCAATTTACTCTCATAAATACTTCAAATATAACATCCTAATCAATCCTTTATTATCACCATTTGAACCAAATCTAAGATCATACTAATTTTAACCAAAGCTTACCATCTAATAGCCATAATAGAACACATATATTCATATAGATATATAACCAACCAATTCAACTTATGTTATTATTTACAATCATTTTCCTCAAATGACAAACATAACCTGACTTCACCAAGCTTGAGTTCAGGATTGGATTTGGATGCTAATTCAACGATCTAACTTTAACCTAACCTGCACACGGAAATAAACCGTACGCTGAGTATAAACTCAGTGGTATTTCTATAATTCGAAAACTTTAAATAAATGATAAAAGATAAACATTTTAATCATCTAAAATCTTTAATCATTCAATTAATCAAATCATAGATAAATCATTATCATATATTCAATCTTCATCAATAGCTATCTCAATAGCTTTTCTCAACTTGATTTTCACAATCATCTATCAATATCAATAATCTTTCCATGAATCCATGATTCATGTTTTCCATTTGAGCAATTCAATTCAATATCTATTTCAATTTCATGATCAAAATCATTCAATATCATTCATATTGCCAATTTATTTATTCACCCTTATTAACAAGACTCAGACTTTGGTGAATACACGGATCCAACCAAAACACACCAGTATGGTACCCATTGCCTCATCAGATAATTTGAAGTAATAGATTGGCACCCAATGTCTCATCGGCCATGCTGAAGTAAGTTGCTACCCAGTACCTCATTGAATTTATCTGAAGTAATAGTTTGACACTCAGTGTCTCATCGACTCATGGTCGAAGTATCCTTGAACTCTTCCAATCCTATGACATACCAACTATATCCTACTCAGCCCAATACAGTTAATAGGGTTTCAAATCACTTCTCAATTTCAAAAAATATTCATTCTAATTCAATTATTCACATATACTCATAAAATCAATTCATTTCAATTTAACATCACAATATCAATTACTTACCTCAATCTACTTACCATACACATTAAGTAATAAATTCAAAAATTATATATTAAGTTTAGATTATAGAAATACAAACCGTAATTTTTGAATCACTCCTCATCGACTTTCTCTTTTCCTTTCTTAGCGGAGGTGTAACAGTCTATTTTTAGTCAAATTAGAACATTAGTTTTGGGACAACAAATTTGAAGTCAAAATTATTATTTTAATGTTTACAGCATGATTGAATGATTGTGTGAAAGTTTCGTTTGGAAATTTTATCGTTTGATTAGTCAATTTGATAAAAATGACTAAATCGCGTAAAGTGTAAAAGTGGAGTTCTATTAGATAAAAGTATCTAGTGGCTATAGAATTAATAGTTGAGGGATTTATGTGGAAATTATTCCATTGATTAATTGAATGGACAAGGATGGACATGTATTAAGTTATTTTAATGTTTTATAATTAAGGGTATTTTTTATATTTAGTAAAAAGGATAAATTGAATAAAACAAAAATCCATTTTTCTTCTATTCATCATCTTCTTAGTCAAATGTTAGGGCAAAGAAAGCGATGAAAATGGTTTGAAGATTTAGCCAACTATTCTTGGAGCATGTAAGTCTGTTTTTGTCTTGTTTTTAATGATTTCTATGTTTTTGTGATCGTTGAAACTAGTTCTAGCTTGCCCAGGGACTATTTTGCAAAATTGTTAAAGATTTTGAAAGATTCCATTGATGAATACATGTGTGTTTTGATGATTGATGATAAATTATGAATGTCGGGTGTGAATTACACAAGTTTTATAAAGTGATTTTTAGTGAAAATGCAAATTAGGGATCAAATTATGAAATGTGGAAACTTTGAGGTTAAAATGTAAAATGATTGAAAAATATGGGCTACTAGGGGTATTATAGTAATTCAGGTATCATGGGTATTAAAGAAATTTCATGAATTTGTGATTTTGTGTAATAAGGACTAAATTGTAAAAGTGGTGAAATTCTAGGGGTAAAACTGTAAATGTGCTTAAATGTGTGGTTTGGATTAAATTGAATAGAGAGATTATCAAATAAGTTAATTTTGAATATATTTAGATCAATAAAAGTGAAATTCGGATCTAGATTCGGGGAAAACTAAAGTTATCGACTAATCAACTTATTTTGTCATTTTCACATCCAAGGTAAGTTCGTATGTGATAAATTTCAATACAAATGTATTTAATATGCTTTAATAATGCATAAATTATGAATATAAGACTGTGGATATGAATGATAGTGATTCTACGACGATTCGATGTTCGAATCCCAGTTGAACCTTAGAAATAGTTTATGATACTAGTGACATGTCATTAGGGGATACGTAGAGTTGGCTTTGGGCCATGATATTAGTACTTCGGGTACGAGTTACACCGATTTGGCGTCAAGCCTTGAATATCAACTGATTTGGCTTTAGGCCATGATATTAGTATTACAAATATAAGTTACCTTGATTTGGCTTCGGGCCATGGTATAGGTACTTATTGTATAAGATTCCTGAGTATCTGACTTCTATTCCGAATGGTTCAATGGGTAAATGAAAGACAAGAATGTGTATGAGATTGATACAAGATAGTATATGTATGTACATAAACTATTTTTGAATCGAAAAAATGATAATAAAAGTATATAGTTTTGTGAATGAGTATTTGAAAGGTTTGTTAGCTAACGTAAGCTACATATTAGTGTATTCAAATTATTGAATTACATTTATGTGATTGCATTAAGTTTATTTTATACAAGCTTACTAAGCTTTATAGCTTACATAATATATTTTTCTATGTTTTATAGTGATTACAAAGCAAGCTCGGATTCAGGGATCGTCGGAGATTGCTTCACAATATCCATCAATCTCTTGGTACCTATGAACTTTGGTATTATAAGTATATGGCATGTATAGGGACTTTGGTCTATATGATATATGCATTACTTATAGAAGCTATGTATATAATGTTGTATATGGTCATGTGAGTGGACCTATTTGTCGTGGTTGGTGATATATGTATATATGTGTGCTAATGCCATTTTGTGATGTGGTTTATTTCTTGTTGGAAGTTTGATTATGGATTATTAGTTGGAGTATCTATTGGTATGTTTGTGGTTATAGGTAAATGAATGTTTAGATGAAATAATGCTTGAGTCTTGGTATGAAATTTAATGATATATTGTAGTATAGATGTAATTGTACTGGTTGCTATTGAGATGATATGAATTATGATTGAATAAGGTTCATATAATGTTTTATTATGCCTAGAATTGGTGCAAATTGGTTTAATGTAGGTACTTGTAATTTAGGTGGCAAAATGGCTTGGTAAATAGCCTATTTTTGCCCACATAAGCAGAGACATGGGCGTGTGTCTCACTCGTGTGTGACACACGGTTATGTTACACGGCAGTCCCCTAGTGTTGAATTTGAAATCAAGTCAGCATGCTCCACACGGCCTCACACACAGGCATGTGACTTGGCCGTGTGGCATAAGTCAGTATACCCTATAGGTTTGGCATGGTCTAACACATAGTTTGGCACACGGGTGTGTGTGTTGGTCATGTGACCCAAGTCAGAGAGTTACATGGGGTAGGACATGGGCTGGGACATGGCCATGTGCTTCCATTTTGAATGTCCACACGGCTTGTGACATGTAACATCCCGTTTTTTGTCAAATCAGAACAGTGTTTTTGAAACCACAAATCTAAGGTAGAAATATTTATTTTATTATTATCTCAATGTTTATAGCATGATTGAGTGATTTTTATGAAAATTTCGTTAAGAAATTTTGTCGTTTGAATAGTTAATTTGATAAAAAGGACTAAATCACGTAAAGTGCAAAAATGGAGTTCTATCAACTAAAAGTATCTAATAGCTATAGAACCTTAAAGTTAATGTCTTTATGTTGTAATTAGACCTTTAATGGCATGAGTGGACATATATGGACATGTATTAAAGTGTTTCCATGGTTATTAATTAAGGTTAAAAAGGTAATTTGGTTAATTAATGTAAAATAAATAAAAATAAAACCATTTTATATTATCATCATCTTCCTTATCCGATTATTGTAAGAAGAAAAGCCAAAGTTTTTAGGTTTCATTCAGCCATTGCTTTATATGCTCAATTAGGTACGATTTTTGTTCCGTTTTTTAATGTTTTCTATGTTTTTGTGATCGTTACAACTAGTACTAGCTAGCCTAAGGACTATTTTGCAAAAATTTTGAATATTTTGAAAGTTTCCATTGATGAATGTGTATGAGTTTTGACGTTTGATGATAGACTATGAATATTTATTATGAATTATACAAGTTTTGTTAAGTGATTTTTAGTGAAAATGCAAAATAGGGATTAAATTGAGAAATGTGTAAGTTAGCGGTTAAAATGTGAAATAAATGAAAAATATGGGCTTCTAGGGGCATAATAGTAATTCGGCTAGCATGGGTTCATTTTGAATTTCACTAATTTGTGATTTTATGAAATAAGGACTAAATTGTGAAAAATGTGAAATTTTAGAGGCAAATGTGTAAAATAGCCTAATGTGTAATTTGACTAAATTGAATAAATAGATGATTGAATAAGTCAATTTTGAATATATTTAGATTAAGAAAGGAGAAATACGGACTTAAATTGGGGAAAGAACAAAGTTACGGAATAGTGATTATGTGACTACGGACAAGTTTGGAAATGATTCGACGATGATTCGACAGTTGAAATCCTGGTTGAACCTTAGGAATAGTTTAGGATACTAGTGACATGTCATTAGGGGATATAGTGAGCTGGTTTCGGGATATGATATAGCACTTTGAGTGTGAGATGAACCAATTTGGCTTCGAGCTATGCATATCGGCTGATTTGGCTTCGGGCCATGATATTAGTACTTTGGATAAGTTACCTTGTTTTGGCTTCGGGCTATGGTATAGGTACTTATCGTGTGAGACCTTTGGGAATTGACTTCTATTCTGAATAGTTCAACGGGTAAATGAAAGTCAAGCATGTGTATGAGATTGGTATGATATGGTACAGGTATGTGCATAAACTATTTTAGCATTGAATCGAAGAAATGATGATGAATGTATATAGATTTGTGAATGAGTATTTGAAAGGTTTGTTAGCTAATGTAAGCTACATATTGGTGTATTCAAATTATTGAACTATAAATATGTGATTGCATTAAGTTCATTTCATACGAGCTTACTAAGCTTTACAGCTTACATCGTTTCTTTTTCTATGTTCTATAGTGAATTCAAAGCTAGCTCAGATTCGGGGATTGTCGGAGATCTCTTCACACTATCTACCTATCACTTGGTACCTATGAACTTTGTTATTTTAAGTATATGGCATGTATAGGTATTTTGAGTCATTTTGATTATGAGTTGATAATGATTTTGGTTATTTGTAATGGCTTGTAAATATAAATGTTGTTTTAAATATAGCGGTGACAGTTGGCTCATTTTGGTTGTTTTGGATGCATATATATATACATGTGCAAATGGCCTTTGATGTGTGGTTTATAATTGCCTTGTGAATGGCATATTGGGATTTAGTATTGAAGGTAGTAATAGATGAATATTGAAGATCCATTAGCATGTTATGTGTAGGCAAAAATATTAGATATGGTAAATGGATTGTTTAGATGGCTTTGGTTGTGATTTTGGCATATATTCAAAATGGTCAATTGTTGTTTAAAAGCTTTGTTGTTGATGATAATAAAAAAGCATGATTTTGGACTTGTATTTTGGTTGGCTTGAATGAATATTTATGCCTTGTGTTGGTACCAAATGATGTGGTGTAGGTACATTCAAGATAGGGTGAAAAAATAGCTTGGTAAATAGCCTATTTTTGTCCACACGAGCAGAGACACAGGCATGTGTCTCAGCCGCGTGTGACACACGGTTATGTTACACGGCTGTGTGTCTCCTGGTGTGGTTTTAGAAAACAAGTCAGTATGCTCCACACGGCCTTACACACGGGCATGTGACTTGGTCGTGTGACATAAGTCAATAGACCCTACAGGTTTGGCGCGGTGTAGCACACAGTCTGGCACATGTGTGTGTTGGCCATTTTTAGCTACCCATACGGGCATGCGTGTTGGCCATGTAACCCAAGTCAGTAAGCTCACTTGTTTGGATACGGGCTGGGACACAACCATGTGCTTCTATTTCGAATCTTCACATGGCATGTGACACGGACGTGTCTGGTGGCTATGTGAGACACGGCCTGGCCACACGGGCGTGTGCCCCTGTTTTGAGAAAAATTTTCTAAGTTCATAAAAATTTCTTGAGTTATCGGTTTAGTCCTAAACCACTCACAATGTATGTTTAGGGCCTCGTAGGCTCGTATTAGGGACAAATTGATTGAGATTGAATGATGAATGCTCGAATTGAGAAAATGTTTGCTAAATGGTTGTTTAATTGTTTTATAAGTTAGGTATGCTTCGTAACCCTATTCTGGCATTAAATACGGGTGAGTGGTGTTACATGACATGTGCATGTCTGGTGGCCGTGTGGGCCACACGGGCGTGTGTCATTTATTTTTAAGAAAAAATTTTAAAGTTTCGTGAAAGTTTCGTAAGTTATTGGTTTAGTCCCGAACCACTCGCAAAGTATGTTTTTGGCCTCGTAGGCTCATATTAGGGACATATTGATTGATATTTATTGATGAATGTATGAATTGATTAAATGTATGTGAAAAGTATGTATAAATGTGTTGTAAGTCGGGTAATGCTCTGTAACCCCATTTTGACGTTGAATACGGGTGAGGGGTGTTACATTTATTGGTATTAGAGCTACGGTTTAATCGATTTTAGGACTAACATAATGTAAGTGAGAGTCTAGCTATACATGCCATATATAAACTATGATAGTATGATGACTCCTGACATTTTAAAATGTGTTCTCATATAGTAATCCAATCTAGCTATAGCTGATGAGGTTGAAAGTAATGCGCTGCTCAGGGGACAATGCCGTCTAAATCTAGACCCATGACAAGTAGTTAGGGAAGAGAGGCTAAAGAAGCCTTCTTCTAAATGATGAACGAATGGTTCATTCGGTATATCCAGATGCACTCGGCTGTTCAACAACCTTCACCCCCTCCTAATCCTCAACTGGTTCTCGTAACTCCTCAAGGTGTCGAACTTTTAAAATTGATTAAGCCTCCAATTAATAAGATCTATAAACACGGGGCAAAAGAGTTAAGAGCTAATGTTGACGATGATCCTGAGAGAGCTGAGTTTTGGCTTGAAAACACCATCAGAGTATTTTACAAGCTTTCTTTCACACTGACTGAGTGCTTAAAATGTACTATATCACTTCTGAGGGACACCGCATACTAGTCATGGAATATGTTAGTATTAGTGGTGCTAAGAGAGAGTCACCTGGGAGTTCTTTCCAAGTTCAGGAAGAAATATATAAGCTAACGGTTTCTGGATCAAAAACACAAAAAGTTTTTAGAATTGAAATAGGGTCGTATGACCATAACTAAGTATGAGAGAGAATTTGTGCTGTTGAGTAAATATGCTTGAGAGTATGTTTCTACTTAAGAGATCAGGTGCGAGTGGTTTGTTGACGGGCTGAACGAAGATATAAAACTTCTGGTCGGGATTTTAGATTTGAAAGAATTTGTTGTATTAGTTGATGGGCTTGTAAAGCCGAAGGCTTTAGCCTAGAAAAGAGGAAAGTTGATTCAAAAGCTAGAGATTTGAGAAAAAGACCAATGAATAAACCTTATCATTCTTCATCAAAAAAATCCCGAGATTCGTATAGTCGATCAAATGCACCAGTGGGATACCATAATAGAGATTGTGGAAATCAACACGTGAATCCTAAAGCTCAAGCTACTTTCTTCTCGAGCATTGGCAGTGTGAGAAATAATAAACCCGAGTGTCAACAGTGTAGGAGAAAACATTTTGGAGAATGCTAGAATAAGAGTAATAGAGCTTGTTTCAAATGTGGCTCGCCAGATCACTTTATTCAAAATTGCCTAGAGTTATCCGAGAAAGATAAATTTTAGAATGCAAGATCAAGCAATATGACTGTGAGAGGAAGACAATCGCGAAATACGGGGAACATCGTCGCCAGATGTTATTACTGGTACATTTTCTCTTTACGATACTAATTGATCCTAGATCGACACATTTGTATGTTTGTGAAAATTTAGTATCTAGTAAGAAATTTCCTGCTGAGTCTACAAAATTTGTAATTAAAGTATCGAACCCCTTAGGCAAGTATGTTCTAGTTGACAAAGTATGCAAAAACTATCCTTTAATGACTCGGGGTTACTATTTTCTGGCTGACTTGATTCTTTTACCATTTGATGAGTTAGCTCTGATTCTGTGTAACACCATTATCCCGTATCCATCGTCGGACTAGGGTTAAAGGCGTTATTAGACAATTCAAAACATTTAATATTCATTTCATAAATCGTAACACCAGAGATTAAAAATCAATATAGAGTCCCTTAAATAGGTCAACGATACCTTAAACATGCATTAGAAAGGGGTTGGGACTAAACCGAACTCATATAAAATTTTTCCAAAACTTAAACATTTTCAAAAAAGTACAGGTCACACGCCCGTGTGAACAGGCTGTTTGCCTTACACGGCATTAGACACGCCCGTGTGAATAGGTTGTGTGCCTTACACGACATTAGACATGCCCGTGTGTTTAGGCCGTGTCCAAACAAGGCATACATACTGACTTGCTCACACGACCACAAGACATGCCCGTGTGTCTTGGCCGTGGTTGAGCCTGACTTGGGACACACGGCTAGCCACACGCCCGTGTGCCTTGGCCGTTCTTGAGCCTGACTTAAAATCGTAGGGTACCCCAGGGGACACACGGTCGTGCAACATAGCCATGTGTTGTACACGATTGAGACACATGCCGGTGTCTCTACACGTGTGGACAAAAATAGGCCATTTGAACAGCCAACTTGCCACCCCAATTGGGTCAAAGCTACAAGCACCAAACCAAGCATATTTGAACACCAATTTTAGCCAATCTCTATACCAAAACATACATTATTCATGCCTTTGCATTATCAATAAATTCCAACCTCAATTCATCAACTAAATCATGCCAAAACCTAAACTAAAGTCATATCAAAACATATGTTTCAATATATCACTCAATCTCATGCTCAAAACTTACCAAAACTTACCATTTCTTTTAATCGTACATGAACATATCAAATATATCATATTGCCTCACATTTTATATACCAAAATCATATCATAATCACGACTATACCAAGCCATATCACATGGCTAAATATATACATCACAAAACATAATCCAAACACTTCTAGCCTATACATGCCATACATTAATATATACATTTTCAAAGTACCAAAACAAGGTTCGATAGTGTGGTAACGATCCTCGATGATCCCTAACGATCCCTGAGCTAACAGTAGCTTCGATATCTATAAAACAATGCAAACACACACAAAGTAAGCTTTCATAAGCTTAGTAAGCTCGTACCAAATAACATGAGCAGTTTATAAAATATAAAACATCAATACATAAGCACTTATTAGTTCTCAACTCATCTATCAATTCTATGCCAACACAATTCATATTTTTTACCAATTCAATGAACTTCATATACATAATAGCATCTACCACATAGGTATCGTACATACCTGAACATTCTTGTATTTATTCATTTTCATTCTCACCTCTCGTTCGGATATTTTAAGACTTTCTGAAGATTATTCATGCTTTAAGCATCCGCACATCTTGTGCTTTAAGGTTTAGCCGAAGTTAGAATGATTCCGCACACTTAGTGCCATCTCAATTAACTAAAGCTATCTCGATATCGCACACATTGTGCATCATATAGTCGAAGCTATTCCATTTCGCACACTTAGTACTATTTATAGCAGAAGCTATTTTGAATCGCACACTTAGTGCCAAGTGCAGTTGATTTATAATCATAATCAAACCATAATCAAATATTTACACAATTTATGTATAATCAAAGCATCAAAAATATACTTGTAACATCATGTATCACGTACAAACTTATCTAGTACTCGAAATTGTTGACTCGGATTGTCTACTCTATAACCTTCGACTTCCCTCGGTCTAAATTCGAATTCCTCTTTTCTTGATCTATATGTATTCAAAATTAACCCTTTTATTCACCAAATAATTCAAATCAATCCATAAACATTAATTTAGGGCATTTTACAATTTAGCCCTCACATTTTCACATTTTGACACTTTAGTCCCTAATTTGTAAAATCACAAAATACACATAATTTGCATATACTCATGCTTGGCTGAATTCTCCTAGTACTCATACTAGTCCACACATTACATTTATTCCACATTTTAGTCTTTAATTTACAATTTTCACAATTTGGCCCAATTTACGCAAATTCATAAAAAATCCAAAGACAAAACATGTTAACCCAAAACATATCTTCCATTTATCAACAACTAACTTAACAAAACTCATATTTCATCAATGGAACATTTCAAAATCATTAACAAAATCAAAAATTAAGGCATGTGCTTGATAGTATACGAAGCAACGATTACAAAAACATAAAAATTATTAAAAACCGAAACAAATAGTGCTGAACCCTAGTTTGCTTTTCTCTTTTCTTTTTCTTTGATATATTCGACCAAATGATGGAAATATGAAACAAATTTCTTGTTTTATTTTATTATAATAGGTTTATTTACCTATTTACAAATTTAACCTTTATTTAAACATATAATAAACATATATTCAATGTTCATTAATGTCCATCCAAATGTTTAATGGTTAAATTGCATCATAAAGACCTTTATTTTAAATAGACAAATCAAATAAGCATTTTTACAAACAGCAGGCAACTTTTACCTTTTACGCAATTAGGTCCTTTTATCAAATTGAGCACACAAACATTCGAATTTCCATACGAGACTTTCACACCTATCAATTCACATATAATAAGTATGAAAAATAATATTAAAATATTTTTCTAACTCGAATTTGTGGCCTCAAAACCACTATTCTAACTCGAGTCTAAACCGGACTGTTACATTCTGGGTATGGATTGGTTGACTCTACATGATGCCGTTGTGAACTATAGACAAAAGATTTTAGAATTGAAATGTCAGAATAATGAAATTCTTCGGATTGAATTTGATGAGTCAGGTGGATTGCCTATAGTGATTTCGTCGATGTCGGCTCAAAGATATGCGAGAAAAGGTTGTGATGCGTATCTAGCATATGTTTTAGATACAAAAGTGTCAAAAATGAAGATTGAACCGGTGCCTGTAGTTTGTGAATATTTGGATGTATTTCCAGAAGAATTGCATAGGTTGCCACCGGTCAGAATTAGCTCGGTTGGTAAACATATCTATCTCATCAAAATAATTTCATCAGAGCCAGGAGATATCACACTATCGCATGTTAAATGTGGCATGTATAGCTAGACTGACATACGCTATGGTAGGCCTAGAACCGACTAAACCATAGCTCTAATACCAACCAAATGTAACACCCCTAGCCTGTATTCACCATTAGATTAGAGTTACGAGGCATTACCGGACATATCAGAACATTTAGCGATCACTTCACAGCCATAAGTTATATTCATCATAAAGTCCTTTTCTTAGATCAACAAACCTAAAACATGCATTAGAAAAAGGTCGGGACTAAATCGAACACATACAAAATTTTTATGAAACTTTAAAATTTTTCTTCAAATAGGGGCACACGCCCGTGTGGCTAGGCCATGTGCCTCACACGGCCATGCCTTGGACAATGTCTTAACCCGTCTTCAACACTGACTTGGGTCACACAGCCTGTTGTACACCCGTGTGCCTGGCCCGTGTGCAAGTCTAACTTGATTCGAAGCTAAACATTTAAGGACACGGTCGGGACACATGCCCGCGTGCTCAACCGCGTATGCAATTATAGGACATTTGTAAGGCTAATTTGCCACCCATTTAGGTTGTCCCTACAATAAAAAACTCAAGCATCATATATGTAACATTTTCAGCCAAATTCAACTCCAAACATGTATCAATCAATCCATAATGTCATCAACCAATTTCATGTTCACTCTCTATACCAAAACATACCAAAATCACATGCCAAATTCATTCACTCATACATGATCAACATCTCAAATTACCATATCAATCTCATACCAAGATTATACCAAATCCATAACTAAATCATTATTCAACCAATACACGTAACCAAGACACCATACATACATACCATGAAACATATTTCCCAAAATGAGCTTATACCATGCCCGAATATACACAAACATTAACATCATTAACAAGCCATTTTCGCATGGCTACATATATACAAATCAAAATGAACCATATCCAAATTAGCCTGTACATGCCACATAACCAAAAACTCAAACCTTTTATTTACCAAAGTGATAACCGGATAGTGTGATGAGATCTCCTATGACTTCCAACCCGAGCAAGTCTCCAAAACTCTATAAACATAGGAAAAACTCATAGAGTAAGCTTAGAAAGCTTAGTAAGCCATAAGAAAATAAATCATCTCAATGAAATTTACAATGTAATTTAATTAGCCAAATTTAGCAAATCTCAACCACATATATATTCATCAAACTCGTAAATTCATATGTCTATATTAAGTAACTCCACTTATCTTATTTATCAATGAACATATAACCATGCTTTCAAATTCGAATAACAACAGTTAGCTCAATCATATAAATCAAGCTCACACATATTCATTACATCGCCAACCAAAACTCGGTCATTTATTACAAATCATACATAAAGTTATATTAACTTCTTTATAAACACTTCCAAACTCGAACATCATAGTTCCCTTATCCACATAAACCAAATTCGCATACATGAATCATATAGTCAACCAAGATCAACTTTATCTTACTAATCATATATTACATACAAAGCATACTCCAACTCGACCATTTTAATTCCATTTTCTATTCAAGTTTTCGAACCAAGCAATCATACATCAAAGCCATGTTTCATGTTTCATAATTCTTAGGTCTGAAACATAGGACCACAATTTCACATAACGAGTATATATAACATATCATTCATTGTCATATATTTCACGTATGGTCATATGAAACATACTCACCTCTGAATCGGATACTATTTCACATAGTTATTAATTTCTTGGAATGCCCATTGAAAAGGACACTCGGATAGCTCATAAGCTCGTACAATGCCAACGTCCCCAAAGTGGTCTTACATGTAATCAAATATCAATGCCACTATCCCAGACAGGGTCTTACATGAAATCACATACGATGCCAATGTCGCAGACATGGCCTTACACGTAAATCACAAATCGATGCCAACGTCCCAGACGTGGTCTTACACTATAACACACATCAAAATCCTATGTCATGACATATGTATCCTAACTATTCCTATGGTTCGTACGGGGCTTTTTAGACATCGTCACATTATCAGAACTTTCTCAATTTCACATATTCAATCAATCCACGCTTGGAACAAATTCTCCAAAGATTAGTTCAATTCGGCAATATATATTTATTTACAACTCAGTTCGATATATGTAATGCACATACATTCCAATTTAACAATATTTATTTACTTATGAACTTACCTCGTACAAACACGAACGGACCAGAACGATTATTCGATAACTTTCGACTTTCCCTGATCCAAATTCAATTTCCTCTTTTCTTGATCTATTTCAATACAAATTTGGCTTGTTTAATAACATATTCATTCAATTTCATTCAAAAATACATAATTTGGGCATTTTGCATTTTAGCCTTTAACATTTCACATTTTCACAATTTAATCATTATTTTAAAACAACACAAAATACTCAAAATTTCACAATGCCCATGTTAGGCCGAATTCACCTTTGGTCCCTAACAACCCATTAATTCAATTTATTTCACATTTAAGCCCCTAATTTTGCAAACTTCACAAATAAATACCTAGTTTGTATTTTTATCAAAAATCACTTAATTAAACATGATAATCAAACACCAAAGATTTATTTTTCCTCATCAAATAGCAAATTCATGGAAAATCTCAAATTCATCATCAATTCTAAAATTAAAGCATGGGCTAGCTAATTTTCAAAGCAACGATCTCAAAAACGTAAAAATTATAAAAAATCGAACAAAATTCATACCACAATTTTAACTTCAAAGTGCCAAACCCTTAAACAAAGTAAATGGCTTCCATTTCTTCTCACATTCGGCCATAAAAGATTAACACCCACTAACTTATTGATTTGTTTTATTTATTTCTTACTAATATACCATTTACTATTTTAACCTTTGTAATTTAATTAGAAAACCATATAACATAAGCCTATAATCATCCATCTTATGATTTAATGGCCAAATTACAACATAAGGATCCCATCACTAATAAATCAAAGAAATTAAGCACTTTAACAATTAGAATGCCACTTTTACATTTTACGCGATTAAGTCATTTTATCAAATTAGACAACCAATCGGTAAAATTAAATCACAAAATTTTCACACATATCGAATAACATGTTGTAATTACTAAAAATAATATTAAAATAATTTTACGACCTCGAATTTGTGTTTCTGAAACCACTGTTCTGACTAGGTCTAAACTGGCCTGTTAGAGATGATGATCCCGATAACTCCCGGATCCCAGCTAGCTTTGATTCACTATAAAATATAGACAAATAACACAAAGTAAGCTTCATATCTTCGTAAGTTCGTAAGTGATTAACTCAATTCTTCAAATAAATGTAATATAATCAATTACACATTACCGAATCTTAACCACATTAACTACAAACCTTTCTCATGTCTCAGAACATGATTAAGTACCATATCGTTGAACTTTCTCTATTTAATACTCGAATAAGTTCCGTATGTACCTGTGTCACCTCGTACTAACCTTGTTCTCAACCACATCATTTGTTTACCCATTTAACCATTCAGAATAGAATTCAGATACTCAAGGATCACAATCGATAAGTACTTATACCATGGCCTGTAGCCAAATCAAGGTAACTTATCCCAAAGTACCTATACCATGGCCCGTAGCCAAATCAAGGTAACTTATCCCAAAGTACCTATACCATGGCCCGTAGCCAAATCAAGGTAACTCCTCTCTGAAATACCTATACCATGGCCCGTAGCCAAATCATGGTACCATTTGCACATGAAGTACCAATATCATGAGCCAACATAATAACCTAATGACATGTCACTAGCATCCTAAACTATTCCTAAGGTCCAACCGAGAAGTTTCACTTGTCGATTTCATCATCAAACACATTCGTAGAGTCGTATTCATAATTCAAACATTATCCATAGTCTCATAATCACAATTTATGCAATATCAAAGAATTCAACATGCATTTATAATGAAATTACCATATACGAACTTACCTCGTAATTGGAATTTGACGAATCAGATCGATTACTCAGTAACCTTGCTTTTCCTCCGATCTAAATCTGAATTCTTTCTTTATTGATCTATATGTATTCAAAATTAACTCATTTAATCTTCTCCTCATTCAATTTAGTCCAAAAATACATATTTGGGCATTTTTACATATTAGCCCCTAAACTTTCATATTTTATCAATTTGGTCCCTATTTCACAAACACAAAAAATTCACACAATTCAATTTAACTCATGCTTAGCTGATTTATACATGAGTCCTTAGAAGCCCAAACATTTATTTATTTCACATTTAAACCCCTCAATTTACACATTTCACAATTTAATCCCTATTTGACATTTTTGTCAAAATCACTTTATAAAACATGAAAATCTATTATCCAAATTTCATATTTCATCCTCAAACATCAAAGAACACATAAGCTCATCAACGGAAACTCTCAAAATCTTTAACATTTTTGAAATTAAGGGTCCGGGCTAGCTAGAACATGAAGCAACGATTATAAAAACATAGAAAACATAAAAAAACCAAGCTAAAACCGTACCTTAATCAAGCTAGGAGAGTGCCAAAATTTCAAGCCCTAGAATGGCTTTCTTCTTACTATTCACGACTAAGAAAGATGATGAAATTCATCTTTATGTTTTGTTTAATTAAAAATAACATTAAAATACCAAAATACCATATTTAACCTTATTAATAATCATTTAAAATCACTTAACACATGCCCAAAATTGTCCACTTACTAATACAATGGGATAATTACCATTTAAAGCCATCATATTTAAAAGCCATAGCTATTTGACACCTTTAACTAATAGAATGAAACTTTTGCATTATACGTGATTTAGTCTTTTTTCTCGAATTAACCATCGAAACGATGAAATTAGCTCACGAACTTTTCACACATATTAAATAACATGCTGTAAACACAAAATAATATTAAAATAGTTTTCTAACATCAAATTTGTGGTTCCAAAACCACTATTTTGATTTAGCTAAAATCGGGCTTCTAGGGATTTTCATCCCTGGAAATCTTACTAGTGAATAGGTTCGGATATTGTTTTCTCATAGCATCCTCGAGTTCCCACGTAGCTTCTTCATCCCTGGGCCGATGCCATAATACTTTCACTAATTCAATTTTCTTATTTCCCAACTCTTTGATCTCACGAGCTAAAATTTGAATCAATTTTTCAGTATATGACATATCTGACTGAATTTGAACCTCGGTCGGGGAAATGACATGTGAAGGGTCGGATCAATATTGTCAAAGCATCGACACATGAAACAAATTATGTATTTTCTCTAACTCAGACGGTAAAGATAGTCGCTAAGCAACTGGCTCGACTTGCTCAATAATCTTGTACGGTCTAATAAATCGTAGACTCAATTTCCCTTTTCGACCAAACCGCAATATCTTTTTCCACGGCGAAACATTCAAAAACACTCTATCCCTGATCTGAAACTCAATATCTTTCTGTTTCAAGTCTACATACGATTCTATCGATCCGCAGCTGCTTTCAGACTATCGCGAATTACTTTTATTTTTTCTTCAGTCTCTTTGATCAGATCAACCCCGTGAATCTTACTCTCGCTAAGCTCAGTCCAGTACAACAATGTTTGACATTTACGGCCATATAGAGCTTCGTAATGTGCCATTTTAATACTCGATTGATAGCTATAATTATAAGCAAATTCAATTAGTAGTAGGTATTTCTCCCAGCTACCTTCAAACTCAAGAATGCAACATCTCAACATATCCTCAACTACCTGAATAACTCGTTCGTATTAACCATCCATTTATAGGTGAAATGCAGTGCTATAATGCAGCTTTGTACCTAAAGCTTATTGCGATTTCTTCCAAAATCACGATGTGAATCTCGGATCTCTATCCGAAATAATAGATAGTGGCACTCCGTGCAATCAAACAATCTCAAAAATGTACAATTCAGCTAATCTGTCAAGTAGTAATTTGTACATACCGGTATGAAATGAGCAGATTTCGTTAATCTGTCAACAAAAACCCTGATCGCATCTTTCTTTTTCAGAGATAAGGACAAACTTGATACAAAATCTATTATTACTCGATCCCACTCTCACTCGGGAACCATAATAGGCTATAATAAACCTGACAACACTTGATGCTTAGCTTTGACTTGCTGACATATCAAACATTTTGAAACAAATTCTGAGATATCTCGTTTCATGCCATGCCACCAATAAGGCTGTTTGAAATAGTTATACATTTCCGTGCTTCCTAGATGTACTGATAAATAACTACTATGTGCTTCATTCAAAATCTTTCGAATAAGCTTAGAATTTCTTGGTACACAGATTCTATCACGAAACATCAAATAGTCATTGGGCCCTATTTGAAACTCTAAATCAGAAGTTGATTCACATTGAGCTCATTTTGCTTGCAATTCATTATCAAATTTTTGAGCCTAACAAATCTACTGTAAAAATAACGGTCACTCTTTCAACTCAGCTACTATCAAACCATCGCCAGACAATGCTAATTGTGTGTTCAAAGCACGTTAAAGAAATAAGGACTTTCGACTCAATACATCAACAACTATATTTACTTTCCTCGGATGATAGTTACTTATCAATTCATAGTCTTTTAGTAATTCTAACCATGTCCACTGTCGCAAGTTCAAATCTCTCTGAGCCTTCAGATATTTCAAGCTTTTATGATCGGTATAAATATGGCATTTCTCACTAAACAAGTAATGACGCCAAATTTTCAATGCAAACACTATTGCAGCCAATTCTAGATCGTGCATCAGATAATTCTTTTCGTGTGGCTTCAACTGTCTTAAGGCATAAGCTACAACTTTGCCTTCCTGTATCAAAACACAACCCAGGCCATTTAACGATGCATCACTAAAAACTATGAATTCCTTACCCGACTCAGGCTGAACTAACATAGGTACATCTGTCAGTAATGCTTTCAATTGTTCGAAACTCTGTTGACACTTTTCTGACCACTCAAATCTAACATCTTTTTAAAGCAATCGCGTCATCAGAGTTGCAATCATCAAAAAGCCTTTCACAAGTCAACTATAATAGCCGACTAGTCCTAGAAACTTATGGGCTTCGGTTACATTTCTCGGAGGCTTCCAATCTATAATCACATAAATTTTGCTTGGGTTAACTCGGATACCCACGGTTGAAACTATATGTCTTAGAAAACCAACCTCTCATAGCCAAAATTCACATTTCCTGAACTTTGCAAACAACTGTTTATCTTTCAAAATTTGTAGCACGATTCTCAAATGTTCAGCATGCTTAGATTCATCACGAGAGTAAATTAAAATATCATCAATAAACACAACTACAAATCTGTGTAAGTACGGCCTGAAAATTTGGTTCATCAAGTCCATAAAAACAGCAGGTGCATTTGTTAATCCGAAAGGCATAACTAGAAATTCGTAGTTTCTATAACTTGTTCTAAATGTAGTCTTTGGTACATCCTAGTCTTTCACTCACAATTGGTAATAACCTGACCTCAAATCAAAATTTGAAATTACAGTTGCCCCTTTTATTTGATCAAACAAATTATCTATTCGTGGCAAAGGGTATTTATTCTTGATCGTCACTTTGTTGAGCTGCCTATAGTCTATACACATTCTCATCGTGCCATCTTTCTTTTTCACGAATAACACCGGTGCACCCCAGGTAGAGAAACTTGGTCTAGCAAATCCCCTATCTGTCAACTCTTGCAATTGAGCTTTCAATTCTTTTAACTTTGTCGGTGCCATTCTAAACGGAGTTATTGATAGTGTTGTACCCGATACTAATTCAATACCAAACTCAACTTCTCTGATAGGTGATAAACCCGATATCTCTTTAAGAAATACGTCTGGATACATGCACACAATTGGTACTGATTCAATCTTTGTTTCTATCACTTTCGTATCAAGTACATACATAAGATAAGCTTCACACCCTTTTTTCACAAACTTCTGAGATAACATAGATGATATTACAACTGGCAAACTGTTCAGGTCATTAGATTCAATTCTAATAGTCTCGTTATTCTAACACTTCAATTTAGTTGTCTTTCATCTACAATTCACTATAGCATGATGCATCGTTACCCAATCCATACCTAAAATCACATCAAATTCATCGAATGGACTCTACAGACAAAGTCTTACTAAATACTAAATTCATGCATATATAAGAATAAGTTGATCCTAGATCTATCAATGCAATCATATTAGTATCATAGAGAGTGAAAGTACTAGTGATAACATCTGGCGATGATGCCTCCTCCCATGCACGAATAGCATAAGCTCAGGTAGGTGCTCTGGGCTCAGATCTCATAGTAGAGTCTGTCATCGCCCCTCGACTACCACTCACATTCCCAGCATTTCTTGGTGGTCTTCCTCTATTCGACGTATTACTCGGTCTCACATTTTGAGATTTATCTTTCTCACCTATATCAGGATAGTCTTTACTAAAATGATCTGGCGAGCCACATTTGAAGCAAGCTTTATTACTTTTATTCCAACATTCTCCGAAATGTCGTCTTCTACAATACTGATATTTGGTTTTATTGCTCTTACACTGCCAACACTAGCTCTTGATGTAGCTTGAGCTTTAGAACCAGAGTGTTGTTTTCTACTATCTCTGTTCGAATATTCATTTGAAGCATTTGAGCGAATATGCGAATCTCTGGATTTCTTTGATTAAGATTGATACAGCTTATTCATCGATCTTTTTCTTGAGTCTCTAGCTTTTGAATCCTTTTTTCTCTTTTCTTTGTTAAGATCCTTGGCTTTACAAACCAGAACGAAAAATTCTTTCAATTCAAGAATCCCAACTAATAGTTTTATATCTTCATTCAGCCCGTCAACGAACCTTTTACACATAATTTCTTCACTAGACATATACTCTTAAGCATACTTGCTTAAAGGTATGAATTCTCTTTCATACTCAGTGATAGTCATCTGACCTTGTTTCAACTCTAGAAACTCTTTATCTTTTTGATCGAGAAATCTTTGTGTTTCTGATCGAGAAATCTTTCACTGATGTACTTTTTTCAGAATTCGGATTGGAAAAACTCCCAAGTAACCCATTATCTCTCAACAAATATACAACACATTTGATACATTCATCAGAAGTGCAAGATAATTTATCGAATACTTGAATTGTGTTTTCGAGCCAGAACTCAGCTCTCTCTGCATCATCATCAGCAATAGCCCAAAACTCTTCAGCCTTATGTTTCTGAATCTTATCTATTGGCAGCTTGTTCAATCATATCGAATCTATAAATTGAGGAATAACAATGATTTGTTGAAAAACATGTAGGGGTAGAGGTTATTGAGTAGGCGGATTCATTCGAACAAACTCCATGAACCACTCGCTCATCATCTAGAAAAAGGCTTGTTTAGCCTTTCCCTCGTGGCTACTCCTTATAGGTATAAAGTCTGATGGCACTGCTCCTTGAACAGGAGTGGGCGCATTGCTCTCTACGTCATTAGCCATAGCTCGTTTGAGATCCATTACTATACAAAAACATAATTTAAGCTGTCAGGAATCATTACACTATTATAGAATATATATGGCATGTATAGCTAGACTCTCATACACACTACGTTAGTCCTAGAATCAACTAAACCATAACTCTGATACCAATAAATGTAACACCCTCACCCATATTCACAGTTAGAATAGGGTTACGAGGTATTACCGATTAATACACATCATTTATCATACATAACTCATACATTTAAGCATCCATATTCAAATACCATTCAACACAATCACATTGTCCTTTATAAGTGCTACAATGCCTTAAACATGCTTTAGAAGTGGTTCAGGACTAAACTAACAACGTATAAAAAAATTGGAAACTTAGACAAATTTCAAACATACAAGGGTCACACGCCCGTGTGAGTAGGCCATGTGTCTCACACGGCTCCAGACACGCCCGTGTCTCAGACCGTGTAAAAACAAGGCATACATACTGAATTGGGTCACACGGCCGACCACACGCTAGTGTGTCTAGCCTGTGTGCCATTCGAAGTAGCCACACACGCCCATGTGCTAGGTCATGTACTAGGCCTTGCAACGCACTAACTTGTACCACACGGCCAGTCACATGCCCATGTGTGAGACCGTGTGGAGCATACTAACTTCAATTCAATTTCAACATCAGGAGATAGATGGCCGTGTAGAATGATCGTGTGTCGTACACTACAGAGACACACGTCTGTCTCTCTGCCCGTGTGGACAAAAATAGGCCATTTGCAAGGCCAATTTGCCACCCTTACTTATATTTACCTAATTAACCAAATTGGTACCATTTTATCATACAATAAGCATCCAAAATCATCATTCAAATGCACAATTTGTACAATATCCAATTCAACCAAATTCATTACTCATGTCAATACCAAATACTTATTCAAATACTTATCAACTCAACTTCTAAAATATACTTCACCAAATGTATTTTACAAGCACTAAACTCCATAATTCAATTAACCATTTGCAACAATTTTCACACTAAACATGCCAAAATAACCCATCACTCATGGCTATTTACACAACCAAAACATGCACATTTACAAGCCATTTTTAAGAGCTAAACACACCACATTATTAACATCATTTACAAGCCAACTCTTATGGAAATATTCACAACCAAAATATCACAAATAGTATATACATGCCAAATACCATATACACACAACTCAAAAGTACCAACTTAGGTGTTTGATAGTGCAATGATGTTCCCGATAACTCCCGCATCTGAGCTAGCTTTGATTCACTATAAAACATAGACAAATAACACAAAGTAAGCTTCATAGCTTAGTAAGTTCGTAAGTGATTAACTCAATTCTTCAAATAAATGTAATTCAATCAGTTACACATTACCGAATCTTAACCACATTAACTACAAACCTTTTTCATGTCTCAAAACATGATTAAGTACCATCTCGTTGAACTTTCTCTATTTAATTCCCGAATAGGTTTCGTACGTGCCTGTGTCACCTCGTACCAACCTCTTTCTCAACCACATCATTCATTTACCCATTGAACCATTCAAAATAGAAGTCAGATACTCAAGGATCACAATCAATAAGTACCTATACCATGGCCAGTAGCCAAATCAAGGTAACTTATCTCGGAGTACCTATACCATGGTCCGTAGCCAAATCAAGGTAGCTCCTCTCTGAAATACCTATACCATGGCCCGTAGCCAAATCAAGCTATCATTCGCACCAAAAGTGCCGATATCATGGCCCGAAGCCAACATAATAACCTAATGACATGTCACTAGTATCCTAAACTATTCCTAAGGTTCAACTGGGAAGTTTCACTTGTCGATTTCATCGTCGAACACATCCGTAGAGTCGTATTCATAATTCAAACATTACCGATAATCTCATAATCACAGTTTATGTAATATCAAAGCATTTAACATGCATTTATAATGAAATTAGCATATACGAGCTTACCTCGTAATAGGAAATTGACGAATCGGATCGATTACTCAATAACCTTACTTTTCCCCCGATCTAAATCTAAACTCTTTCTTTCTTGATCTATATGTATTCAAAATTAACTCATTTAATCTCTACTCATTCAATTTAGTCCAAAAATACACATTTTAGAATTTTTACATATTAGCCCCTAAACTTTCACATTTTATTAATTTAGTCCCTATTTCACAAACACACACAATTCACACAATTCAATTTAAATCATGCTTATCCGATTTATACATGAGTCCCTAGCAGCCTAAAACTTTCATTCATTTCATAATTAAACCCCTCAATTTTCACATTTCACAATTTAATCCCTATTTGACATTTTTGCCAAAAATCACTTTATAAAACATGAAAATCTATCATCCAAATTTCATATTTCATCCTCAAACATCAAAGAAAGCATAAACTCATCAATGGAAACTCTCAAAATCTTTAATAGTTTTGAAATTAAAGGTGCGGGCTAGCAAGAACATGAAGCAACGATTACAAAAACATAGAAAACATAAAAAATCGAGCTAAAATCGTACCTTAATCAAGCTAGGAGAGTGCCAAAATTTCAAGCCCTAGAATGGTTTCTTCTTTGCTATTCATGGCTAAGAAAAATGGATGAAATTCATATTTATGTTTTGTTTAATTAAAAATAACATTAAAATACCAAAATACCATATTTAACCTTATTAATAACCATTTAAAATCACTTAACACATGCCCAAAATTATCCACTTACTAATATAATGGGATAATTACCATTTAAAGCCATCATATTTAAAAGTGAAAGCTATTTGACACCTTTAACTAATAGAATGTAACTTTTGAATTTTACGCAATTTAGTCCTTTTTCTTGAATTAACCATCCAAGCCATAAAATTAGCTCACGAAATTTTCACATATGAAATAAAATGTTGTAAACACATAAAATAATATTAAAATAATTTTTTGACATCAGATTTATGGTTTTGAAACTACTATTCTGATTTAGCTAAAACCAAGTTGTTATAGTAGATGGAATGGAAATATGCAAATGTTTTCTTGATATGTAGTAGACATATGAACGGAAAATGCATGATATTAATTTAGGTATTTGAATGCTATGTTTAGTTGGTTATGTGTATCAAATACATGAAATTTGTTTATATTGAATTGGTATAATATGTGTATGAAATGTTATGGATTGGCTGGCTATTGAGTTATAAAATGTTGCAAATTATGCTTATGCAGATATGTAAAATTAAGGTGGCAAAATGGTTTTGCAAATAGCCTATTTTTGTCCACATAGGCAGAGACAAGGGTGTGTGTCTCGGCTATGTGTGACACACGGTCATGTTACATAGCCGTGTGTCCCCTGGTGCTGAATTAAAATTAAGTCAGTATACTCCACACGGTCTCACATACGAGCGTGTGACTAGCCGTGTGGTACAAGTCAGTATACATCCTAATTGGCACACAGCCTAGCACACGGGCATGTGACTTGCCCGTGTTGTATAAGTCAGTATACCCTATAGATTTGGCATAGCCTAGCATAGGGCTTGGCATTCGAGCGTGTGTGGCCACTTCGAAGGGCACACAGGCAAGACACACGGGCGTGTGGTTGGCCATGTGACCCAAGTCAGTATGTACTGCCTGTTTTCACACGACTGGTAACACGGGCATGTCTAGTGGTCATGTGAGACACACAGCTTGCCCACACGGGCGTATGTCCTCTGTTTTGAGAAAAATTTTCAAAGTTTCGTGAAAGTTTTATAAGTTATCAGTTTAGTCCCAAACTGCTCCTAAAGCATGTTTAAGGCCTCGTAGGCTATTATAAGGAACAAATTGATTCAGATTGAATGATGATTGTATGAATTGATTGAATGTATAAGAAAAGTATGGTTATATATGTTATAAGTCTGGTAATGCTCCGTAACCCTATTCCAGCATTGAATATGGTTGAGGGGCGTTACATATATGTACATAAACTATTTTAGAGTTGAATCAAAGAAATGATGATGAAAGCATATAGTTTTGTGAATGAGTATTTGAAAGGTTTGTTAGCTAATGTAAGCTACATATTGGTGTATTCAAATTATTGAATTATATTTATGTGATTGCATTAAGTTTATTTCATAAGATCTTAGTAAGCTTTATAGCTTACATTGTTTATTTTTCTATGTTTTATAGTGATTATAGAGCTAGCTTGGATTTGGAGATCGTCAGAGATCGCTTCACACTATCCATCAATCTTTTAGGACCTATGAACTTTGGTATTATAAGTATATGGCATGTACAGGGATTTTGGTCTATATGATATATGTGTTGGCTTATAGAAGTTATGTATATAATGTTGTATATGGCCATGTGAGTGGACCTATTTATCACGGTTGGTGATATATGTATATATGTGTGTTAATGCCATCTTGTGATATGGTTTATATTGCTTGTTGGAAGTTTGATTGTGGACTATTAGTTGGAGTATCTATTAGCATGTTTGTGGTTCTAGGTAAATGAATGTTTAGCTGAAATAATGATTGAGTCTTGGTCTGAAATTTAATGGTATATTGTAGTATGGATGTAATTGTATTGGTTGGTGTTGAGATGATATGAATTAAGTTTGAATAAGGTTCATATAATGTTTAATTATGCCTAGAATTGGTGCAAATTGGTTTAATGTAGGTACTTGTATTTGGGTGGCAAAATGGCTTGGTAAATAGCCTATTTTTGCCCACATGGGCAGAGACACGGGAGTGTGTCTCAACCGTGTGTGACACATGGTTATGTTACACGGTCGTGTGTCCCCTGTGTTGAATTTGAAATCAAGTCAGTATGCTCCACGAGGCCTCACACACGAGTATGTGACTTGGCCGTGTGGCATAAGTCAGTATACCCTACAGCTTTGGCACGGCCTAGCACATAGTTTGGCACACAGACGTGTATGGCCATTTTTTGGGCACACGGGCATGTGTGTTGGCCGTGTGACCCAAGTTACAGAGTTACACAGGGTAGGACACGGGTTGGGACACGCCATGTGCTTCCGTTTCGAATGTCCACACAGCTTGTGACACGGGCACACAGCCTGGCCACACGGGCGTATGTCCCCTATTTTTGAGAAAAATTTTCAAAGTTTCGTGAAAGATTCTTAAGTTATCAGTTTAGTCCCGAATCACTCTCAAAGCATATTTTTGGCCTCATAGGCTCGTATTAGTGATAAATTGATTAATATTGATTGATGAATGTATGAATTGATTAAATGTATGTGAAAAGTATGTATAAATGTGTTGTAAGTCTGGTAATGCTCTGTAACCCTATTCCAGCGTTGAATATTGGTGACGGGTGTTACATGAGTTCTCTAGCATGACGTTAGCTACTGAATTGAAACAATTAAAAATCATCAATACAACACCATTTCACATTGAATTTTTTAAATTTTCATTCAACTTTTGTCTAAATTTCAACTTAGTCCTTAATCAAATTTAATTCCATTTTCTTCACAATTTATTCTTTATTTTCATTCAATTTCCACTTAAAACTAAACTTAACTCTCTAATTTTATCTTTAAACCCTAAATTTTGAAATTCTCTCAATTTAGTCCCTATTATTCAAAACTTATAATTTATTTTACAAAATTCAATCTTTTTCTCTATTATAACTTGAAATTCTATCAATTTAACCCCTAATACTTCAACTCATTCAACATGAACAACTTCTAAAAATTCACTCACTTCTAAAATTTCAACATAAATCAAGTAGTATTTTGTTCTAGGATTCTAAAAATATACAAATTTCAAGAAAAGGGATTAAATTGACTTACCAATTTTAGTTTAAACCCTAAAATCCCTAATTCTCCTTCTTTTCTTTCTCCTTTCTTTTTCTTTCTATTCTTTCTCTGTTTCGTTTATTTGTTTCTCTCTCTTTTTATTTTAATTTTTTTATTTCTTTTATTATAATATAATATAATAATATTTTCTTAAATAATAAGTAAGCATATATAATTATTACAAGTATATGTATAATATTATTACTTATGTAAATTACTAGTACCATACAATTGTGAATTTATGGTTTATTTGCTTAATTAGCCCCTTTACTTTTTCTTTAATTTATAATTAAATTTTCACCCTTTATTCAATTTAGTCCTTACACCTAATTATCCTTAATTCAAACTAATTCACTTAGCCAAAACCTAATTAGCTACTCAACTAACTTCATAAATATTTAAATATTTACAAATCTGTTTTACGAAAACGGAGACCCGAAAACACACTTTCCAATAATCGTAAATTTCGGGTCATTACAATTCTCCCCCTATTAATAAATTTCATCATCGAAATTTACCTAAAAAGAGGTGGGGTACTGAGCTCTCATAGTTTCTTCCGTTTACCAAGTTGCTTCCTCAACACTATGACTTTGCCATAATACTTTCACTAATGGAACCCATTTATTACACAATTCCTTCACCTCTCTAGCTAATATCTCAACCGGTTCTTCTTCATAAGATAAATCAGGTCGAATTTCACTATCCTTTGTCGAAATAACACGAGAGGGGTCTGATCGATATCTTCTTAGCATAGAAACATGAAAAACATCAAGAATCTTTTGTAATTCCGGAGGCAAGGCTAAACGATAGGCAACTGGTCCAACTATTTCAACAATCTCATATGGCGCAATAAAACGAGGACTCAATTTTCATTTACGACCAAATCTCAAGATTTTCTTCCAAGGCAAAACTTTGAGAAATACTTTATCTCCAACAGAATATTCAATATTCTGACGTTTCAAATCTGCTTACAATTTCTGTCTATCGAAAGCTGCTTCAGTCTATCTCTAATTTTCTTAACAGTATCCTTCATTTCTTGGATTAACTTCGACTCATCATTTTTCTTTCATTGAATTCCATCCAACATACAGGTGATCGACATCTACCACCATATAGTGCCTCATACAGAGCCATTTGAATACTTTATTGGAAGCTATTATTGTACACAAATTTAGCCAATGGTAAATAACATTTCCAACTTGATTCAAAATTAATGACACAAGCACAAAGCATATCTTCCAAAATTTGAATAACTCGTTCAGATTGTCCATCGGTCGGTGGATAAAAAGTTGTGCTAAAGTTGAGTTGAGTACCAAGAGATTCATGCGACTGTCTCCAAAATCTCGATGTGCACCACGGATACCGATCAGAGATTATTGACACAGGAATACCATGCAATCTCACAATTTCCCGAATATAAACTTCGGTAAGTTTTTCAAGAACTAATTTTGTAAGTTGATCAACGATCACCAAAATAACATTTTTCTTACTCGCTGATAACGGTAACCCCTTAACAAAATCCATTGTAATACAATCCAATTTCTATTCAGGAATATTAATAGGCTAAAGTAGTCTAATAGGAACCTGATGCTCTGTTTTAACTCGTTGACAAGTTAAACATTTAGCTACATATACAACTATATCTCTTTTCATTCCAAGCCACCAATACAGTTCTCGTAAATTTTAATACATTTTCGCTCCTCTAGGATACAAAGCAAAAGGACTGTCATGAGCTTTGCGAAGTATCAACTCTTTTAATTTAGAAACAGCTGGAAAACAGATTCGATTACAAAATTTCAAGCAATCATGTTCATCAATGCTGAAATTCTCTAACATGCTATTCTGAACCATTTCTCTTTTCTTCATCAACTTATCATCTTCTAGCTGCGCTGACCTGATTTGATCAAACATCACCGGTTTAACTCTCAATTCTGTCAACAAACTTCCATCATCAATAATACTGAGCTATGCAAACATTGCTCATAAGTCAATTGTTGCTTTTCTACTCAATGCATCAGCCACAACATTTATCTTTCTCCGGTGATAATCAATAATGCAGTCATAATCTTTTAAAAGCTCTATCCACCGACGATGTCTCAATTTTAACTCCTTTTGAGATAAAAGATACTTGAGACTTTTATGATCGGTATAAATATAGCATTTTCTCACCATACAAGTAATGTATCCATATTTTTAAAGCAAAAATCACAGTAGCTAATTCCAAATCGTGTGTAGGATAATTACGTTCATGTGGTTTCAATCGGCGAGATGCATAAGCAATCACTTTTCCGTTTTGCATCAAAACACACCTAAGACCATTTAAAGAAGCATCACTATTAATAAAAAAATCCTTTCCCAATTCTGGCAAACTTAAAATTGGTGCTTTAGTTAACATTTGGTTTAATCTTTCAAAACTTTTTTGGCACTGATCATCCCAAACAAACGAAACATTCTTTTGCATCGACTTTGTCATTAGCAAAGCTATCTTTGAAAATCTATTTACAAATCTCCTATAGTAACCAGCCAATCCAAGTAAACAACGTACCTCTGACATATTTCTCGGTGCTTTCTACTGGACAATTGCTTCAATCTTTTTCAGATCAACTCTAATTCTATCTGTTGAAGCAACATGCCTCAAAAACACAACCTCTAATAATTAGAATTCACATTGCTAAGCTTCCCATATAACTTTTTCTCCTGTAATATTTACAAAATAATTTTGAGATGCTGCTTATGTTTAGATTCAGACCTCGAATAAACCAAAATATCATCAATGAAAACCACCACAAACTAATCCAAATGTGGTTGAAAAATATGGTTCATAAGATTCATAAAAGCGACTGGAGCATTAGTAAATCCAAAAAGGCATTTATAAGAATTCATAATGGCCATACCGTGTATGAAATGCTTTATTCAATACATCATTTTCTTTCACTTTCAACTGATAGTAGCCCGATCTCAAATCAATCTTTGAAAAGACAAAAGCTCCTTTTAACTGGTCAAATAAATCATCAATACGGGGTAAAAGGTATCGATTCTTGACTACCAACTTATTCAATTGCTGATAATCAATATACAATCGCATTGAACTGTCTTTCTTTTTAACAAATAATACTGGAGCTCCCCAAGGTGAAATATTAGGACGTATAAATCCTCGATCCCATAAATCTTGCAACTGTAATTTTAATTTTTTTAACTCTGTAGGTGAAAAATGATACAGGGGTATTGATATCAGATCTGTACCAGGATAAACTTCAATTACAAACTCAAGCTCCCAATCTGGTGGTAATCTTGGTAATTATTTAGGAAATACATCAGGAAATTCACAAACAGTTCGAATTTTACTGCATTGGCTTTCAACAGAATTTGAATTAATAACATAAGCCAGAAAAGTTGTACAACCCTGATGAAGAAGTTTATTAGCCTAAATCACTAAAATGATACAAGTTGACCCTCTAGTTCGAATACCATTTACCTCAATCTTATCCCTATTTTCACTTTGAACAATAAACTTCTTTTTACAATAGTTTAAAATCACTTTGCGCTCTGAAAGCCAATCCATTCCCAGTATTATGTCAAAATCACCAAATAGCATTATCAACAAATCAATAGAGAAGATTCTATTCTGTATCATTAACGGACATCTTTGACGTATTTGATCCACAAACACAGTTTGCCCCAATAGACTAGACACCACTATTAATACTTTAGACATTTTAGATTTTAAATTTCCTGACTCAACCAATTTTGTATTAACAAATAAGTGTGAAGATCTCAGATCTATTAAAGCATAAATAGGTTCTGAATGCAAAAAAAAAAAACCTGTCACCACATCATGTGCATCACCACATACTTCTTCTGAAATTCTCTTTGAAAGAAATCCCAGTTTACCTGTTCTGCTGGTACATGTCAGGTTACTGATTCCCACCATACGTAAGCTTTCCTTTGCAATAAAGATACAACACATAATAAACTTTCTTGGGAAGTACATTCAAGCTACTGTAGAATTCTTTTTGTAGATTCTATCCAATTTCAGCTATAGAAGGATCAACCCTTTTCAAACCCAAAAATTCAGTTGCATCATACTTACGTAGTTCTTTAATCGGGGCTCGTCAGGTAGTAGGAGCAGATGTTGTAATAGGTACAGTTCCTGCTACTCGTTGAAGGGCATTAGCTATAACCCTCAGTAACTGCGAGTCATCTCTTTTTCTAACATTACCTTGTTCGATATTAGGTGGTTGATTACCCACTGGGTTTACACTCGGTGTTGTCGACTCTATTTCATCTAATTCATATGATTCATTGTCTCCAGTATACATTTCTTGATCAGTGTTATAAATATAGTCATCCAACATATTCAACTATAAAATAAAAACAAACAATATATATATCAGCATCCAAATCCCGACTCAATTTGACTCAATTATGGCATGTACCTCTAGACTCAATTCTGAGAATCGGCTAAACCTAAGTAGCTCTGATACCACTAAATGTAACACCCCTTAACCCTTTATCCATCGCTGAAACAGGGTTACAGAGCATTACCAGACATTTTAGAACAAATACGAACAATGATATAATAATAAAACATACACATCATAATTTAATCATACTGTCCCTTTTTTGAACCCCCAAGGCCCAAATCACGTGTTAGAAATAAATTGGAACTTAATTGGAAGTCTAGAAAAGTTTTTGTGAAATTTAAAAATATTTTTCTAAGTATAGGGCTCACACGCCCGTGTGGCCCAGGGACACACCTGTGTGACCCTAAACACGCCCATGCCTCAGGCCGTGTCCAAACCCGTGTAACTCTTTGACTAAGGCCACAGGGCCAACCACACGCCAGTGTGCTAGGCGGTGTGCCTCACACGTCTAAGACACACACCCGTGTCTTTGCCCATGTGCAATTTCCTAGGCATTCTATTTTAAATTTTTAATATATAGGAAACACACAGCCTATCCACACGCCCATGTGTAAGCTGTGTGTCTCACATGATTTGGTCACACATCTGTGTGCCAGGCCGTGTGGACTTAAAATGAGCCTTTTTCATCAAGTTTACCATACCCTACAAAATTATATAGCAAGCAACTCAATTACCAATCTTTCAACCAATCCAAAACACAATCAGATATACTCAAGACATGTTAAAACAACCAATCTAATGACTTAACCAATTTACTCTCATAACTACTTCAAATATAACATCCTAATCAATCCTTTATCATCACCATTTGAACCAAATCTAAGATCATACTAATTTCAACCAAAACATGCCATCTAATAGCCATAATATAACACATATATCCATATACATATATAACCAACCAATTCAACTTACGTTATTATTTACAATCATTTTCCTCAAATGACAAACATTAGACATCCGAGGTACATGCCATTACCAAAAAGAAACATACTTCACCATACTTGAGTTCGAGATCGGCTTTAGATGCTAATACAATGATCTGACTTTAAACTAACCTGTGCACGGAAACAAACCGTACGCTGAGTATAAATTCAATGGTATTTCTATGATTCAAAAAATTTAAATAAATGATAAAACATAAACATTTTAATATTCTAAAATCCTTAATCATTCAATTAATCAATTTATAGATAAATTATTATCATATATTCAATCTTCGTCAACGGCTATCTCAATAGCTTTTCTCAACTTGATTTTCACAATCATCTATCAAAATCAATAATCTTTCCATGAATCCATGATTCATGTTTTCCATTTGAACAATTCAATTCAATATCTATTTCAATTTCATGATCAAAATCATTCAATATCATTCATATTGCAAATTTATTTATTCACGGATCCAACCAAAACACACCACTATGGCATCCAGTGCCTCATCGGATAATTAGAAGTAATAGATTGACACTTAGTATCTCATCAGCCATGCCGAAGAGAGTTGGTACCCAGTACCTCATTGAATTTATCCGAAATAATAGTTTGGCACCCAATGTCTCATCAACTCGTGGTCGAACTATCCCTAAACTCTTCCAATCCTATGGTATGCCAACTATAGCTAACTTAGCCCGATATAGTTAATAGGGTTTCAAATCATTTCTCAATTTCAAACAATATTCATTCTAGTTCAACTATTCACATATACTCATAAAATCAATTCATTTCAATTCAACATCACAATATCAATTACTTACCTCAATCTACTTACCATACACATTAAGTAATAAATTCAACAATTATATATTAAGTTCGGATTATAGAAATACAAACTGTAACTTTTGAATCACTCATCGTCGACTTTCTCTTTTCCTTTCTTAGCCGAGGTCTCCGGCATGACGTTAGCTACGAAATTGAAACAATTAAAAATCATCAATACAACACCATTTCACATTGAATATTTTAAAATTTCATTCAACTTTTATCTAAATTTCAACTTAGTCCTTAATAAAATTTAACTCCATTTTCTTCACAATTTATTCTTTATTTTCATTCAATTTCCACTTAAAACTAAACTTAACTCTCTAATTTCATCATAAAACCCTAAATTTTGAAATTCTCTCAATTTAGTCCCTTTTATTCAAAACTTATAATTTATTTTACAATTCAATCTTTTTCTCTCTTCTAACTAGAAATTCTATCAATTTAACCCCTAATGCTTCAATTTATTCAACATGAACAACTTTAAAAATTCATGAACTTCTAAAATTTCAACATAAATTAATTATTATTTTGTTCTAGGATTCTAAAAATATAAAAATTTCAAGAAAAGGGACTAAATTGACTTACCAATTTAGTTTGAACCCTAAAAAATCCAGGAAACATGGATTAAATCAAAATAAAAAGGGTTGAAAAACGAAGATGAACAAATAATAAAATAAGAACAAACTGTAGAAAATAAGAACATAAGAGGGAGAGAAATTTGAGTGAAAGCTCTTAAAAATTTTTATTGTTTCCCAAAACTCCGGTGTGTTTACAATGAAGGGAGAGGCCTCTATTTATAGTTGAACCTCCTCAAATCAAACGGTATAGATCAATTACATCAACAGTTAAGATTAAAAGGTATCTACAAATTAAATCTCTAAGATTACAAAATCATATCTTCTAAGATTGCATATCATATCTGAGATTGCAATCATATCTAAGATTGTATCATATCTAAGATTGCATATCACATCTAAGATTGCATATCATTGAAGATTATATTTCCGTATGAGTCAAGCTTGTAGATGGACCTTAAATCTTTTCAAGTAATGGGCCATTCCGATCGGGCCAAATTATATTTGTAATTCTAGACTAAACTTGGACTTGGTTTTTTTATTTTATTTTTTGGGTTTATTATTTTTGTTTTTGGACTTATTTCTGGGCCCGGGCAAAATTGAGTGTCTATAGCTGCCCTTCTTTGCTCATTGCTGTGTAACAGGAATAGAGCAAAGACTATAAAAGGACCAATTTTGCCCGGGCTCACTGAGTCTTGAGTTCTTGATCCTTGATCTTCATTAAATGGCCTCTTGACAGCTTTAATCTGTTCACTACAACTCAGGAAGGCGATATCTGCTCTCTTTGATCTACTCCCCGTCTAATACAGAGACGCCAAATCTGTTATCTTCGATCTGCTCCCCGTCTAATACAAAGACGCCAAATTTGCTTCTTCAATCTGCTCCCCGTCTAATACAAAGATGTCAAATCTGTTATCTCCAATTTGCTCCTCGTCTAATACAAAGATGCCAAATCTGTCATCTTAGATCTGCTTTGATGTAAACACATGAAGGTCAGATCTGCTATGTCTTCGATCTGCTGTCGTCTAATACAGAGATGCCAAATCATCTTGGATCTGCTTCAATGAAGGTCCAATCTGTTATGTCTTTGATCTGCTCCCCGTCTAATACAGAGATGCCAAATCATCTTGGATCTGCTTCAATGAAGGTCAGATCTGCTGTGTCTTCGATCTGCTCCCCGTCTAATACAGAGATGTCAAATCATCTTGGATCTGCTTCAATAAAGGTTAGATATGCTATGTCTTCGATCTGCTCCCTGTCTAATATAGAGATGCCAGACCATCTTGGATCTACTTTAATGAAGGTCCAATCTGTTATGTCTTCGATCTGCTCCCAGTCTAATACAGAGATGCCAAATCATCTTGGATCTGCTTTAATGAAGGTCAGATCTGTTGTGTCTTCGATCTGCTCCCTGTCTAATATAGAGATGCCAAATCATCTTGGATCTGCTTCAATGAAGGTCAGATCTACTATGTCTTCGATCTGCTCCCCGTCTAATAAAGAGATGCCAAATCATCTTGGATCTGCTTCAATGAAGGTCAGATCTGCTGTGTCTTCGATCTGCTCTCCGTCTAATACAGAGATGCCAAATCATCTTGGATCTGCTTCAATGAAGGTCAGATCTGCTATGTCTTCGATCTGCTCTCCGTCAAATATGGAGATGCCAAATCTGTTTCTTCGATTTGTTCTCTTATAGTACAGAGATGCCAAATCATCTTGGATCCGCTTCAGTGTAAACACATGAAAACCAAATCTGCTATGTCTTCAATTTGCTCTCTGACAATACAGAGATGCCAAATCTTCTATCTTTGATTTGCTCTCTGGCAATATAGAGACGCCAAATCATCTTAGATCCGCTTCAGCATAAACACGTGAAAGCCAAATCTGCTATATCTTTAATTTGCTATCTGACAATATAGAGATGCCAAATCTGCTATCTTCGATCTGCTCTCTGACAATACAGAGACGCAAAATCATCTTAGATCTGCTTCAGCGTAAACACGTGAAAGACAAATCTGCTATATCTTCAATTTGCTCTTTGACAATACAGAGATGCCAAATCTGCTATCTTCGATCTACTCTCTGACAATACAGAGATGCCAAATCTGCTATCTTTGATCTGCTCTCTGACAATACAGAGATGTCAAATCTGCTATCTTCGATCTGCCCTCTGACAATATAGAGACGCCAAATCTACTATCTTCGATCTGCTCCCTGACAATATAGAGACGCCAAATCATCTTAGATCTACTTTAGCGTAAACACGTGAAAGCCAGATCTACTATGCTTTAGCCTATTACCCTACTACTTAAGGAATTAAGGCACATCAATCTTCATTGTCCCTTGAAGGGCTTAACTTGTATAATGCATATGAGTTCATGCCTAATGATTAGGATGCTATGATCGAAATGAGTCAAATGTTCCTAATTAAACCTGTTATTATGCAGAATATTTATGAATATGACCCCTATTCTAGACATCACTACTCATTCTTCCTTTAAAGTTTAACTTTATTTCTCTCAAATTATCATTCCTACTCAGCCTGTGGGTTTGTACCATTCTTCAAATGCTATGACCCACCAAAATGTTTGTAAGATGATCCTCTCTTAGGATCGAATCATTTGATTTGTCCAATCATCATTTTGAACTAAAAAGAGAATTTTCTCGAGTTCTTTCGAACCTCACTTATGTGAATTCCTCGAACAATTATTCCGTTTTAGTTTCTTGTATTATCTAGAAATTTCCAGAGTAATGAACAAAACTTCATTTGTGAAAATTATTTAGTTCATCTATCATTATTTAATGCAACACACTTTAAGAATAATGAAAGATGAATTTAATCTTGAGAATAATTAGATTTGAATAAATTTGTCAAAAAATACAAAGAAAATTAATTTGAAAGCCTATCTTTGAAAAGAATAAGAATTTAAAGATAACAAATAGGACAAAAGTTAGATGCCCTAGATATCACCGCTTGAGTGTTTATCTGCTAGCTCCATGAAGACTTTCTTGAGTTCAACATGTGTTTAAAAGTCCCAAAGTACTTTCTCGATGCCCCGATATGCAACGCGCTTCACTCTTCATTGAATCAGATATAGCAAGATTACCGTGTGCTCTTCAAAATTTGAGCTGCCCTTTCGGGTTTTCAACTCAAAACCCTTTTGGTCACAAGGCACCCTTTGCGGGTTTTCACCCTAAATTCTTCTCTCCTTTAGACAAAGTACTTTTTGACTAAGTTTGAATTCACTAGATTGGGTAAACTTTTCCCATCCATTTCCATTAAGATCAATGCACCCCCAGAGAAGGCCTTCTTTATGACATACGGCCCTTCCCAATTCGGCATCCATTTTCCTCTAAAGTCCTTTTGAATAGGAAGGATCTTTTTCAGCACAAGATCCCTCTCGTGGAATTCTCTTGGTCGCACTTTCTTGTCGTAAGCTCGCATCATTCGCTTCTGATACATCTGACCATGACGAATGGCCTTTAGCCTCTTTTCCTCAATCAAGTTCAACTGATCATATCGCGATTGTATCCATTTAGCTTTATTCAACTTTATCTCTGACAAGACTCAAAGAGACAGTATTTCCACTTCAATGGGTAACACTGCTTCCACCCCATAAACCAATGAGAAAGGAGTTGCCCTGGTAGAGGTTCTGAAAGACGTTTGGTAAGCTAAGAGTGCAAATGGTAACTTTTCATGCCAGTCTCTGTAGGTTTCAGTCATTTTCCCCACTATCTTCTTGATGTTTTTGTTAGCAGCTTCCACTGCCCCCTTCATCTTTGGGCGATACGGCGAAGAGTTATGATGCTTAATCTTGAACTGACTGTAAACTTCTGCTATCGTTTTGTTGTTCAAGTTCAGTATATTGTCTGATATGATCCTTTCAGGCATCCTATACCGACAAATAATCTTTTTCTTCAAGAATCGACTTACAGCTGACTTAGTAACATTCGCATAAGAAACAGCCTCTACCCACTTCGTGAAGTAATCAATGACCACAAAAATAAAGCGATGCCTATTTGAAGCTTTTGGTGATATTGGCCCAATGACATCCATGCCCCACATAGAAAAAGGCCATGGAGAAGTCATAATGTGTAGAGGTGAAGGTGGTACATGAATCTTGTCTCCATAAATTTGACATTTATGGCATTTTTTGGCGTAGTTGACACAATCCCCTTTCAAAGTAGACCAATAATATCCAAACCTCATTATTTGTCTAGCCATCGTGAAACCATTAGCGTGCATCCCACAATCACCCTCGTGAACTTCTTCTAAGATTAACTTAGCTTCCACAGCGTCAACACATCTCAACAGTACTTGGTCATTTCTTCTTTTGTACAAGATGTCCCCATCCAAAACGTAGTCGCAGGCTAATCTCCTTAAAGTTTGCTTATCATTTTCAATTGCTTGTTCTGGGTATTTACGATCTCTCACATATCGCAATATATCCTGATACCAAGGGTTATTATCCTTTTCTTCTTCCTCAATGTTACAACAGTGAACTGAAGCCTCAAAGATACTCATCTGAATGGGTCTCATCTCCTCCTCTTTATTCACTTTAATTATTGAAGCCAAGGTTGCTTGAGCATCTGCCATCTGATTTTTGTCTCGTGGGATATAATTGAGAGTGATGTCATCAAACTCCTCAAGTAACCCCAAAACTACCTTTCGATAATTGATCAATTTAGGATCCCTTGTCTCCCATTCACCTTTAAGCTGGTAAATTACCAACGTAGAGTCTCCATAAACTTCCAAGGTTCTTATTCTTCGCTCTATAGCCGCTTGGAGTCCCATAATGCATGCTTTATACTCGGCCATATTTTTTGTGCAATCAAAATCCAACTTGCACGTGAATGGATAATAATCACCATTTGGGGATACAAGCACTGCATTGGATGCCCCATCAAAGCTCAACTTCCAAGGATAATCCTTTGTAGCTGCTACACACATCAACTCCTCATTTGGGAAATCAAAATTCAACGGCTCATAGTCTTCTAGAGCTCTACTAGCCAGAAATTCTGCTATCGTACTTCCTTTTATAGCCTTCTGGCTCAAATAAACTATGTCAAACTCTGAAAGTAGAATTTGCCACCTCGCCATTCTTCCATTCAAAGCTGTTGACTCCATTATATACTTCAGAGGATCAAGTTTTGAAATTACCCAAGTCGTATGATATAGCATATATTGTCTCAACCTTCGAGTTGTCCAAATCAAAGCACAACATAATTTTTCAATCGGCGAATATCTCAATTCACACTCAGTGAATTTCTTACTGAGGTAATATATTGCTTTCTTCTTTCTTCCTGACTCGTCATGTTGACCAAGCGCACATCCCATGGAATTACTAAACACTGACAAATACAGAATTAATAGTTTATCTGGACTAGGCAGAGATAACACTGGAACATTTAGCAAGTATTGCTTAACCTTATCAAAAGCATTCTGGCAGTCCTTATCCCAAGTACCTTGGTTGTATTTACTAAGGAGGCGAAATATAGGATCACATTTCTCAGTTAATTATGAAATGAACCGAGCAATATAATTTAACCATCTAAGAAAATCCCGAACTTCTTTCTGAGTACGTGGTGGAGGCAAATCTCGTATAGCTCTAACTTTGTCTAAGTCAACTTCTATTCCCTTTTCGATGACCACAAAGCCTAATAACTTCCCTGACCTAGCTCCAAAAGTGCACTTTGCTGGATTAAGTTTTAACTGAAACTTCTATAATCTCAGGAACAACTTCTTCAAAACTTCAATATGTTCCTCCTTCGTTCGAGATTTGGCAATCATATCATCAACATACACCTCAATTTCTTTGTGCATCATATCGTGAAACAAGGTCACTATTGCCATTTGGTATGTTGCCCCTGCATTCTTCAATCCAAAGGGCATTAACTTGTAACAGAAAGTCCCCTACAAGGTTATGAAGGTGGTTTTTCCATGTCTTCAGGATGCATCTTTATCTTATTGTACCCTGAGAAACCATCCATGAAGGAGAACAACGAATATCCCGCTGTGTTGTCTACCAAAGTGTCTATGTGAGGCAGAGGGAAATTATCTTTTGGGCTAGCTTTGTTCAGATCCCTGTAATCAACACACATTCGTACCTTCCCATCCTTCTTAGGAACTGGTACAATGTTAGCTACCCATTCAGAATACTTCACCTCTTGTAAGAATCTTGCATCGAATTGTTTCTTGACTTCATCCTTTATTTTTAATACAATATCTGGTCTCATTCTTCGCAGCTTCTGTTGGATTAGTTTACAATCCTATCTTATTGGAAGATGATGCACCACAATATCAGTATTTAACCCTAGCATATCTTGATAGGACCATACGAAGATATCCTTGATCTCACGTAGCAATTCAATCAGTCATTGCCTTATGTCATCAGCAATATACGTGCTGATTTTCACCTCTTTCCCTTCCTCTATGGCTACATTCTCTATTGCCTCTTTCTCATGGGGCATGGTTTATTTCTCCTTCTATTTTGCCATCCTCAACAGATCCGGAGACACATCATAATCTTGGACATCTTCAAAATCTTGAGATTCCTCTAAACACATGTCTTGCTCACAAGAGAAATCAGGATTTGTAATATCAGTGCTCATGTCATTGATATCTAGAGACCTGTGAAGTATAAAGAATATACAAAGAATAAATGAATTTAAGAATGATCATTTATGTACTACGAATGAAAGAATAAGAATTGCAAAAGTTTAACAAAATATTGGTTGATAAAAATGAAACAATACTCGTTCAAATTGATAAAAGTTATGTTTTATTAAAAATAATAGATGATCGTAAGCCCATTCCACAAATGTAATCCTATTACTCCTAGGCCCTAGAGTAACAAGAATGTTTCAAGAATTGTTCTGAAAAATTCCTAAAGACTACAGGAAGTTCCTCCGCAGTCCAATTGTTCAGAGAGCTTCCCAGTTCGTAAGGGCGAATGCCCTCAAGGTTTCCTTAATCAGTCCCTTCTTCATGTATAGCATTGATGGAATGATTTTCATTTCCAAACACCCCCATCTTCAGTTAAGCTATCCCTCCTGATACAAAAGTCTAGGATATGTCAGGGAGCGTCTTCTTTTCGCTCAGCCGTGACCCTTTTCTCTCTTTCTCTCTCTCTTTCAATTTTTAACCTTAATTAGGGTCTTTTTATGGATTTAAATGCATGTGATGTGATGCAATGCAAATGCATGAACGCAAAAGAAAAAGATATGTTGATCTTGAATTCAATTCCATTAGAATAACTTTTCTACAAAACAGATTTCTTTACATGAAAATAGATTACATATGCGGTCTTGCCCTTCATAGTCCAGGTAAACGCTGATCTTTTATTTATGGTCAAATCTTGTAAATTCTCCAAAAGATGCCTTTGCTGGCTCCTTGCTGCTTAATCTGAGCCTCGATCTCTTGCTCGCTTATCTCCATGATACTCATCAAAAAGTACCGGCTCTCGGATAATCTTCGTTGGCAATTAAATCTCATGTATTCCTTCGTGGACTTTCGGCTTTCTCTCGTCATGCTTTTGTTGGCTTGAATCTCTAGCAATTACATCATGTATTCCTCCATGGACTACCAGCTTTCTCTTATCGTGTTTACTTGGACTATATTCAGACGACCGCACTATAATCCACTTTATCAAGAAATTCGTTTCCTTATGACAAACTATTCTATTTAGGAATCAAATTTTGAATCAACACCTTTTTTTCTTTGATGTAATGTAATGCAAATGCATGAATGCAAAAAGGTATCGATCTCGATTCAGTTTTATTTTAGAAAACATTATTTAAGGAACAAAAGTCTTTTCATAAAACGGATTACAAATACGCTTTCGCTCGTAGGCCTAGAGTCTTAACCCTATCTAATAAGAAAGCTAACTCTCGACCTCTATCTGAACTGCCCCGCTTTATTTTGCTTTAGGACGAGTAACGGTGCATAGCCAACGACCCCTAAATCCTAGGAAGAGGTACCTAATCAAAACTGCCGCAGCAATAAAAGACTTCATTAAGAGTCATCCAAGGTGCTTTCCACAAAACCTCCTCCTCTTGAAGATTCTGAAGAATATCCATCCACCTTTCTTCTGTAATATTGTCTCTCCTTGGAGTAGTTGCTGCTTCCTTTAAGGGGGAATAACCCTCAAAGAACACTCGGTAAGGAACCTTCTCAAGCTTTCAAAAGTGACTATGGAACCATACTAACAACAACTGTGTGCATCCAATGAATCTACTTTACTGGCTTTCCAACATGTACTTCATGGATCTAAACATCTCAGCTAGGGCTGCTAACACCGGTGTGTTCTGTTTACCAATACGATCAAACAAATCTGCGACTGCCTAATCTATGTGCCCTATCACCTTTGGGAAAATCACCAAACTGTAAATACTTAAGGCCCAAAATGTTGACCTTCTTCGTCACATCTAGGTGTGTCAATATCAGATCGCTCAAAATGGCCCACGGAATGCACTTACTATCGCCCTTTTGCTGCACTCGAGCTATAGCCCACTGCTCACTCATCCCTATGATCATCACTAATTTCCTCACAAAAATTGGGAGACTAGCAGGCCTAAAATAAGCTTTGTTACCTTCAATTCTCGAACAGCGAAACAAGGTTGTATACTCCTCCAAAGTAGGCACTACATCTACCTCTCCAAAGGTAAAGCAACTATAAGCAGGGTTCCAGAACTGTACCATAGCTCGAAACAGATGCTTATCTACCTTAATGTCTAGAAAATAAGAAAGATCTCCATAAGTCTGAAAGAAAAGCTATCTAGCCTCGTCATCCCATTGGGCCCAAATGTCCTTCATCTTCTGAAAATATTCTGTGTTGACCTGATACGAGTAAAGTCCCATAACTCTAATGTATATCCCTCGGTGACACTATCTCCTTTCTATAACTGGGTTTTCTCTGACCAAGCACAAATGGAAAAGTTGTCCTCTACTTTAACATATTCGTTCCTTATTACAAAACTTCCTAACTCAGAAATCGAACCTTGAATCAACACCTTTTAATGATGAATGATATGCGATGATGACAAAATAAAAAAAACAAGGCAGTATCATATAAAAAGATGTAATAAACAAGCGCTTATAAAGGTAGGTACTAAAGGTCATCACCATACTACCTAGAGCAAGCACTTAAAGTTCACTATATGTAGTTCAGTTCTAAAGCAAGGGCACCTAAACCAGCAGATTCCTCAATCCTCACCCATTATAGGCTCATATGGACCAAGTTCGGCTTAGGAGGATACATTTCCCTATGACCATGCGAAGATGAAAATCTCATGAATACATAGGTACAGATATATCGCGGAACTAATCCACTAACTCATGCAGAGGTGAAAACCTCACGAAAGCTTAGCTTCTTACTCCCACTTAAGGGTGCGACCAAAACGGTCATGCAAATGCAATATACAGTAATAAGATAACAAACATATGTAGAAACACATGAAAAACAGGATCAAATTTTAAAATTTTCCAAACTTCCGACATTAAGACATAAAATAATCAATTTCTTGCCTCGACTCTCTTAATTCCCCAGTGGAGTCGCCAAGCTGTCGAAAGCATTTTTTAAAGGGATGTTTGAAAAATGGGGATCGACTTTTGAAAAATGAAAATGGGAGTCGCCACCAACCTTTTTAGGTGTGATTGGATCACCTTATAAAATGTTTTGGTCTACGAAAATTAAAAAAACAGGTTTAGAAGTCGGTTACGTATGTGGAAGGATTAGCACCCTCGCAACGCCCAAAATTGGTACCAAATTGAATAGGTTTCTGTCTTAATGTCAAAAATTTGAAAGGATTTAAAAATAAGATCCCTTTTTTAAAATCGAAATTATTTAAGTTGAAAAATCGAGATTCCTTAGCTCCGAAAGAATACAAACATCACATCCAACATGATAGGACACGATATTCTTAAACTCGTGAATCGAAATCATCTCATGATTTACAAAATCTATTTAGAAGGATACTTTAGGCATTTAGACAAACGGAAATCGCATTCACATGTTAGGGCACTATTTCCCAAATTCCTAAATCTGAAAAACATTGCCTCATTTTACAAAAACTTTTGGATAAAATATGACAATTAAATGAAATATATTTTTTAAAATAATGATTTGAGTAAAATTTAAAAAATAATTTACTAAGAGTAATACTAAAAAAAATTATTAAAAATGAAATAGTTTGATATGATACTAAAATTATTAAAAAAATTAAAATATATATAAAAAAAATCAGGGAAACATGGATTAAATCAAAATAAAAGGGGTTTAAAAACGAAGATGAACAAAGAATAAAATAAGAACAAACCGTAGAAAATAAGAACATAAGAGGGAGAGAAATTTGAGTGAAAGCTCTCAAAAATTTTTATTGTTTCCCAAAACTCTAGTGTGTTTACAATGAAGGGAGAGGCCTCTATTTATAGTTGAACCTCATCAAATCCAATGGTACAGATCAATTACATCAACAGTTAAGATTAAAAGGTATCTACAAATTAAATCTCTAAGATTACAAAATCATATCTTCTAAGTTGCATATCATATCTAAGATTGCAATCATATCTAAGATTGTATCATATCTAAGATTGCATATCACATCTAAGATTGCATATCATTGAAGATTATATTTCCATATGAGTCAAGCTTGTAGATGGACCTTAAATCTTTTCAAGTAATGGGCCATTCCGATCGGGCTTCCCTTGAGGACTTATCTTCTCAATTGATATGGTCAATTCTCTTATAGATGCATCGGTTTTCTATTGAAAATCAAGCATATTAGTCGCTAATTTATTGACCAGAGTTTCTAGAGAATTACCTGAATCTCGTGGCTGTTGTGGAACTCAGTTCTGGTATGGTTGGTTATATCATGGCTTGGCCCCATAACTTAAGTTAGGGCGATCCCTCCATCCTAGGTTGTAGGTGTTAGCGTTGTATGTTCAGGGGTAGCACATATGCCACATACTCGGGCAATCTTTGATTTTTCTGCAACAAGAGAATTCAAAATATTAGCAATTCTATCAACCTTATCTTCTAAGATCGAATTACTTAGTTGGTGAACCCTTCTATGGGGTTCAGGATTGGCTCGAAATTGCTGAGAATTTACAGCCATTTTGAAGATTAAGTGTCTTGCTTGTTGTGGGGTCATGTTGACCAAACGCTCATCCACTCGCGACATCTACCATATTCATCTCCATGGGTTTCAGGCCTTCATAAAAGTACTGGAGCAAAGACTGTTTCATTATACCGTGTTGTGGGCAACTTGCACATAACTTTTTAAATCACTCCCAATAGTCATACAAAGACTCTGTGTCTTTTTGCCTTATTCCCACGATTTCTCTTCTTAACTCGGCTGTACGCGACACTGGGAAAAACCTGTTGAGAAACAAACGAGACAGATCAGCCCAAGTCATTACAGATCTAGGAGGTAAATAAAATAACCATTCCTTAGCAGAATCTACTAAGGAAAAAGGGAAAGCATGCAATTTAATTTGGTCCTCAGTTACCCCCTGAGGTTTCATACTAAGGCAAACCATATGGAATTCTTTTAAATGCTTGTGGGGATTTTCGTTTTGTAACCCCCGAAAGGTTGGTAGTAGCTAGATCAAGCCTGACTTTAATTCAAAATCAGTATCCATAGTAGGATATGCGATGCATAATGGCGGTTGTTTCGTCGACACTTCGTCCAGTTGCCGAATTGTCTGAGCCAGAGGTTGAGGTGCTAAATTAGGGTTTACGTCAACCCTAGTGTTAAGCACTTCTTTTGGGGAATCGAATTCTAATTTTTCACCTTTAAAAGATTGAGTAGGGTTTTCACTAACCCTAAACTTTGCTTCGTCGTCGATTCTAATTTCTGGCTGTGGATTACTTTGAGTTCCAACCACCGCTGGCTGCTTTTTTCTTAGCTTTGTTTCCTTGCGATTAGCTCTCGCAGTCTTTTCAATTTCTGAATCAAACGCAAGAGTTCTTGGACCAGATCTGGTCATAAGAAACAAAAAACAAGATTAGTACGTTACCGGTCCCCGGTAACGGCACAAAATTTGATGTGTCGTTAAGAGCACCAAAAATTTCCTATTCCCTGTAAAATAGTAAAAATAACAGTAAAGGGGAAGTAGGGTCGAATCCTCAGGGATCGGATTGTACGAATGCTTGTTTCTTGAAATCCTGGACAATTTCTTGGCCAAGAAAACCTGCGTTCCTAAAAAATAAAAAAATAGAATTAAGAATCTGGAAAAATAAAAATAGAATTTAAAGTGAATTGAAATTACGAAATTAAATAAATTGCAGAATTTAAAATGAGGAATTTAAAAATAAATAGAGTTGGGAAAAGAGAAAGTTTCTTATATGGCGAGATTCCAGCCTCCGGTTGTCTCGTTCCGCCTTGGGTTCAAATCCTTAGCTTTTAGGTAACCCTTCTTGAGTAGGATAAGCCAGTTATGGTGGAAGAGGATGCCTACGACCATCGGCTCCAAAGATTTGGACTTAAGATTTGGCAGAGCCTGACTCTAGCCAATAATCGCTTTTGTGGGACTATCTTTTGCTAGATCACCTCTTCCCAACGGCGAATACCACGCCGCTTTATCTCTTGGATTCGCCAACCTCTGACTCAGAAAGCAACGAACCGACTGTGCAACCTTCCCAAAATGTACAAAGTGGCCGTTCCTGACACAAGTTGAAAAGATCACTTATTAAGGGACATAGACAGAAGCGTCAGTCCCGTAGTGCGGAGAAGCGATGAATACCCTGTTGAGAAGGCTAAGCGCGGATTCTAAGCCTCATGAACCTTTTTAGGGAATTTTGACAACCTTTGGCTAGATTGGTTTAGTGGCTTATGATTTTTGGGAAAGAAATAAATATAATATGAATGAGATTTTTATTGAAGAAAATATGGAGAGAACAAAAAGACTGAGTTTTTGGGAGAGGAAGTGTTTACAGGAAAAAGATATGTCAAATATGTGTCACTCCATCCCCTATTTATAGTACTAGAAAACCTAGTCTATTCCCAATGAAATTCTAAAAGATAAATACAAATAATTAAAGATAAATAAAGATAAATGAAAATAAATCCTAAAATTAAATCTAAATAAAAATCCTTAATAATTATCCTAATATAATTGAAATTAAAATAGAGTCTTTTGCTATAAAATCTCTTCTTTTGCATTTCGGTCCTTGGGTCTTTCATGTTTGCATTTTTGGCACCACTTCTCTCTTTCTTTGCATGTTGGCCCATTATATCTTCAAATTTGCACTTTTTACCCTTAAATTTTCTCTTGCCTCCAATTTAGTCCTTAAAAGATAAAAGACCATAAATAGCCCAAATTAGTAGCATCATACTCAAAATAAATATATAATTAGCACATAAAAATATGACGTTATAAAGTATTATCAATATAAACTTTACTATATAGTGATTCATAAAAGGTTGTAACAATAACCATTAGACGCAAGTGAAATCTTTTATGAATTGTCAATTTAATAATATATCTAAAGATTATTGCATCCACCACAAAAATAATATTATATCACAAAACAATATTATATCTTTTCATAATCAATGCCAGGACTTAGCGAAAACTTTATATTTTTATTCCGTTTTTGCAAAAATACTTTAATTGCACCTTCATTGGCTTTATACCTTTAGATATTTGGACTACTACTTCAAACACTCTACGAATTTAATTGTACTTGAATTATGTCATTCTATTTTGATCAATTTATTCTATATCTATATGTCTCAATAGATTTATTCAAGATCCTCCTTTTATTTCATTATTTCAATAATAACATTGCATGCAAAATCATTATCGACCACTTTTATTATTTGGTTCCACATTTTCTCGAATTGACAAAACGTATTGAGATCTTTTATTTTTATTATTTTAAAATTTAGTTTCAGGTACCTGAATCTCTTCTGAAGTTTTACTTATTAGTTATGTCTTGGGTCTCTTCTGGAGCACCCGCCTTCACTATATGACCATCTAGAAGAATTTTTATCTTTGGAACCGATCAAACTATTATTTATTCTACCTGATTGTCCTACTGGGACTTTGATTGAAATTAAAATATTAGATGGTATATAACACTTGGTTATTCTCATTAAGTTTGTAAATACATCTAACAGTTAACTTGTACTGAGTTATCCTTATTAAACTTCTGGCTCAAATTACTCTCCCCCTAACTTATTGCAAGTTATTATTTCTCTCCCCCTAATTTCGGGAAAACTATCGAATTAAAGTTGTAATCACAAATCATGTCATAATTAAATCTCCAATACATTCAAAACATTTAACAATACAAAGAAATTTGTAATTAATATATATTCTCAACTTTCTTTGAGGATTCACTCATCTTTTGTATCACATTGATAACATAAATTATCTTTACCCTTTGAAGAGTTATCTTGAGAACTCTCATTGTTCTCTTATTTATTACCATGTTCCTACTTTTAGTGGTCCATGATTATATATTTTATTCTCATTATGTTTACATTCACTTCAGGGAATGCAACAAATCGAGTAAGATAGACTTCTAAATGTCTCCATTGATTCTTTATTTGATAATCATCATCACAAAACATGTGTGGATTTCAAATCAAAATCTATCTATTCATGTTGTTATGATTAGTCTCCAATTATAATAAATATGATATAATAAATTATAGTAAACATGATATAATAAATCAATCATAGTAAAAGATACCTGAGATTCTTTAACATCATTGTTATTACCCTGACTATTATCATGAGCACTATTACAAGTAGTAAAACATCTTTGTTTATGTAATAACATTTATAATCTAATAGAAAAAAATCATTTAATAAACAAAATCAAAATTTTCGTGTACAATGCTTAAAAGTTATGTGATACACATTGTACCAAATTTCAATACCACATATATGTTATAAAATCTTATGATGCTTTAATCAAATATTTATAAATTCAATTTTAAAATATATAATACAATAATTTCAAGCATATTTAATAACAATAATTTAATCATAAAAGTATATATTATAATTTAACAAAAGAATCTTAATTTAAAAGAAACCTTAAAGTAATAATAATTTTTCATAAAATAGTTTTTCCAAAAATCAATTAACAAAGGAGAAAAACATACCACGTAAGGATTATATAAATTTCTTTGCATGATGATTACCCATAATGCCCAAGCCTTAATTGAAGACTGAAATAACAGTAGCTCTAGAAAGTAATTGACAATAGCTTGAGTAGCAAATTTGAGTGACCAGTTATTAAATTGGTTGTTGCTTGAAAGGGGTAAGGCTTGGTGATAGGGAATTTTTTTTTTTTTTTGTGACTTATGGAGAAAACCAATTAAAAGAGAATCATGTTGATAACGTGTTATAAAATAAATAAACAAAAAGAATAAAGAAAAAATAATATGGGAGAACAAAAGTGAGAGCATAATTTATTTATCAAAAGGGATGATTACAATACTTCATCATAGTCTCAATTTAGAGGCATAAGAAGTAGAGATCTAATTCTAATAACTATTAGAATTTAAAGTACATTAAAAATTTATCTTGATCGTGATGGACATCCACTTAATAAGATATTCATAACATTTTTAAATATTTTTTTAACTTATATAGACTTAGTGAAACAACGTCATTTTGGCCTAGCTTCAGAAGCCCCAAAACGACGTCATTTTGACACGACTCGATGATCTGATCCGGATCCACTAGGATCCATGTGCTTTCAAAGGGGAGGGCTTAATTTCTAATTTTACCCTTCCACTTTTTCGCTAATTTTCAATCTCATCCTACAGTTCATTATTTCACTTCTATTTTTGTCCTTTTATTTTATTCTTGCGCAATTTAGTCCCTTGACCCACTGTTGACCCATTAAAGGAATGACACATGTAAATATGGTCGGGATAATTGTCATCTGAGTCCCTATACTTTTCTATCCCATTTTAATTTAATCATTTATATTTTGTTACCTTACAATTTAGGCTTTTAATTTTGTTATATTTTTAATTTTAGTCCTTTATTCCCCTTTTCTTTATTATTATTATTTTAATTCATGCTTTAAATTTTGTTTAAATTTTAATTCAATCCTTTATTTATTAAAGTTAGCCTGTTTATTTCTTTTTTTAATTTCTAGCATTTATAATTTGTGCTATTTACATTTTTGCCCATGAATTTTTGAATTGTTTTATTTTGGTATTTTATTTTTAATTATTGATACTATTAATGTTATTAAGTAATTATCATTGCTAATTAATATTTTTTTAAAATTTGCTCAAATATCAATATTTATGTAATTATATTATTATCATGCATTTTTACATTATTTCACTATTATTATCATTATTATCATATAGTATTATTAATTGAATATTTTTATTGTTATTACTATTTCTTATTATTGTATTCACTATAGTATTGTCATTTTATTCCATTATTTATGTTATTATTTTGTTAATACCATAATTTTTCCATCATCGTATATTGTAAATATTGCCACATATATTTATCTGTTTTTCGGTAAGAACACATAAGAAATAATTAAAACCGAGGCAATGTTCATTATTTTTGGAATTCGAGGAGTCATGCTCCTAGCTTACGGAGTATGATCTCTTTCTAGAACCAAAATAACAAAATATCCTATTTAAAACTCGAAATTCATAGGACTTAGGTAATAATCAAATAACAAGAATCCTTATTTTCGAGGATTCAAGATATCGTGCCTTAACTTACAGGACAAGATCATTTTCTCGATTGACTATAAATAAGAAGGCTTTTTCCATAAAATTCAATCTAAAACCATGTAAGAAGGGGATCATATCTTAAATTTTCTTTGAATTTTCAATTCTCGACACTAAGACATCAATTAATCAACTATGTACCAATTTTGGGTTTTATGAGGGTGCTAATCCTTCCTCATACATAAACGACCCCCAAACCCATTTCCTAGATTTTGTAAACCGAAAATCATTTTAGTAAATCTAATATTTTATTGAAATGACCAGGTTTTGAGGTTATCCGATCACAACTAATTAAAAAAGATTGGTGGCGAGTCCATTTTCATTTTTTAAAATAAAAGTCGATTTCCAAAAAGGTTTCGACAGTTTGGCAACTCCACTATAGACTAATAAAAGAATCAAGCTGCGAATTGATTACTTTTTGGTCTTTTTGTCGAAAATTGAAAATTTGGTTTAAATTGATGATCCCTTCCTTACATTTCATCCTTCATGTTGGTGGTAAATAATGTCTTTGTTACCTTGGGTTACATAGCAATCCAATACATATTTTTTATTGGTTCGAGAGTTTCTCTTTATGTTTTTACATATTGCATGGCATAATCGTTCCATTCTACCCTTTTTAAGTGGGAGTGAGAAGCTATTCCTTCGTGAGGTCTTCACCTCCGCATAGGATAGTGGACTGCTTTCGGGATACATCCATACCTATGTCTTCGTGAGGTCTTCACCTCTGCACAGACATAAGGAAATGTATTCCCCTGAACTAAACTCTATTCGTATGAGCCTATAATAGGTGAGGATCAAGGAATCTGTTGGTTCAAGTGCCTTTACTTTAGAACCAAACTACATGTAGTGAACCCTAAGAGCTAGCCCTAGGAAGGACCATGTCAAACTTTGCGATCACCTGAATAGATGTTCTATTTATTATTTTTTGCTTTGTATTCTAGCTTTATATAAAATGTACTGACTTGTTTCATTTTACTTTGGCTGTGATTGCATTACATTTTCATCTTAGAAAAACAGTGTTGATTCATTTTTAGTTGCTAAATAGAGAGCTTGTGATGGAAAAGGGGTTTCTTGATAAAGTGAAAGACAACACAGCCATGAGAATATGGTCTGAGAAAAGGCAACAAGAGAAAGGTGACAGCCTATTAGAGGGGCAGGTCAGATATATGGGCCACATTATGAGTTAAGTTTTGGATAGAGTACGAGACGTGGCTGACCATTTGCAAACCTTAACCGTTGAAGCTAACATTCTGAGCCTGAAACATGAATCAAAGTTAGATCAAGGCCGAGAATAAGCTTGGCTTCTTGGGAAAGTTAAGGTTTTGAGTGTTAAAGTGAGGTCATATATTTATCTGCTTTACGTAAAAAAACTTGTTTTCTAGTAAAGTTGTTCTACTGGAATTGAACTAAAATCAATGCCTTTTTGCATGCATCTTTTCCATTCATTAGTATCAAATTTCATTACATGCATTTCATTACATAAAATGTCCCTTAATTAGTCAAGGAATTATGAAAGTTCCCTTTAGTGTGGGTTTGGCAGAAAATGGTAGACGTGGGGTTGATCATTGATAATTCAGAAGAGGTACTGAAAAGAGTAAAAAAAACTATTGCGAATTCCATGCTGCAGACGGACATGAAATCCAAAAGTGCATCGAATTCAGAACTCTAGTATAAAGTTTAATTGGACAATAAGGAATTATATTTTTTAAGAGGATTCAGGAAGAAGATATTTGTGCCTCCAAAAAGGGAACTGAGGAAGAGAACCTATCAGGAATATGTCCCTATATCCTTGGAAATATTCTGAACAATTGGACAGTGGAGGAGATCCCTGTAGTTTTTAAGACCATTTCAGAGTAATGTTTAGAACATACCTATAGCTCTAAACCTACGAGCAATGAAGATCTTTTTGTGAAATAGTCGCATGTCTACTATTTTTATTTCAATGAAAATAATGCATTTTTATGTCCTATTTGGCAAATATTCTTCTATTTTTTCATTTCATTCGTATTCATATCACATAGATGATGATTATTCTTAGATTTATTTATTCTTTGGGTTTTCTTTACTCCTATAACAGGTCTCCAGATATCAATGATACAAACAAAGTTACTGTTGACTCAGAGTCTCCTTTTGAATAGGATATGTGTCTAAAAGAACCTCATGACTTTGAAGATAATTGAGATTGTAACTTATCTCCTAATTTGTTAAGGATGGTAGAGCAAGATGAGAAACAGATCCTACCTCACAAAGAGTTAGTGGAAATTGTGAGCTTAGGAGATGAACAAGAAAAAAAAAGAAGTGAAAATCGAAACTTGCATCACTGTAGAGACAAGGCGAAACCTCATTGAGTTACTCAAAGAATTCAAAAATGTCTTCGAATTGTCATATCAAGACATGTCTGGTTTAAATACTAATATCGTGGTACACTGGCTTCCCATAAAGAAAGAATGTAAGCCAGTTCAGCAGAAACTTCAAAGGATGAGGCTGGATGTACTGTTGAAAATAAAAGAAGAGGTCAAGAAATAATTTGACACTGGTTTCCTATAAGTGGTCAAATATTCAGAGTGGGTATGCAATATAGTCCCTGTCCCTAAAAATTATGGGAAAGTGCGAATGTATATGGACTACAATGATCTAAATAAGGCCAGCCAAATAGACATCGATACCATAGTTGACAACACGGCAAGTCATTCACTATTTTCCTTCATTGATGGTTTCTCCGAATACAACTAGATAAAGATGCATCCTAGAGATATGTAGAAAACCACATTCGTAACAATGTGGGGAACATTTTGTTATAAAGTGGTGCCATTCGGGCTTAAAAATGTGGGAGCAACATATGAAAAAGTCATGGTAACTTTGTTTCATAATATGATGCAGAAAGAAATTAAGGTTTATGTCGATTATATTATCACAAAATCTCGAAAGAGAAAGTGCGTGTGAAAGTCTTGAGGAAACTATTTTTGAGGTTGAAAAAATTCTAGCTAAAGTTGAATCTAGCAAAATGCACTTTTGAGGCCACATTGGGTAAATTTCTAGTATTTGTAGTCAGCGAAAAAGGGATTGAGGTTGACCAAGATAAAATGAAGGCTATACAGGAGTTACCACCACCATAAACCTAAAAGGAGGTTCGGGGTGTCTTACGGAGATTAAATTACATTGCCCAGTTCATTTCATAACTAACTGAGAAAGGTGGCCCCATATTTTGTCTCCTTAAGAAACGTGACCCAGGTGTATGGGATGAGGAATGCCAGAAGACCTCCGACAAGGTTAAACATTACTTGTCCAGTGCCCTGATGCTAATGCCACCTAGCCCAAATAAACCATTGATACTGTACTTGGCAGTATTTGGAAATTTTATGGGATGCAAGCTTGGCCAACATGATGAGTCAGGGAGGAAAGAAAGAGTAATCTATTACCTCAGTAAGAAGTTTACTGAATACGAGATAAGATATTCGCCAATCGAGAAGCTGCGCTGCGCCTTAATCTAGACTACTCGGAGGTGAGACAATACATGTTGTACCATACGACTTGGCTCATCTCAAAAATGGATCCCTTAAAGTACATGATAAAGTCAACCACGTTGAATGGAAGAATGGTTCAATGGAAAATTTTGCTCACTAAATTTGATATAGTCTATGTAAACTAGAAAGCAGTAAAGGGGAGTGCAGTAGCGGATGTCCTAGCTAGCAGAGCTCTAGAGGATTACGAACCTTTAAATTTTAATTTCTCAAATAAGGATCTAATGTATGTTACAACCACTGAAGAATGTGTTCAAAGAGAATATCCTTGGAAATTAAATTTTGACGACATCTCAAATGTCATGGTAACAGAATTGGGGTAGTCCTGGTATCCCTAGACAGAGATCATTATCCTTTCACTAGTAAACTTTATTTTGATTGCACAAATAATATGGCGAAATACAAGGTGCGTATCATGGGTATCCGTGCAACTATAGAACACAAGATCAAGGTACTAGAACTATATGGGGATTTGCCATTAGTAATCTATCAACTCAAAGATGAATGGGAGATAAGAGACCCAAGTTGATTGATTATCGAAAGCTGGCTCTCGAGTTAATTAAGAAATTTGATGACATCATCTTTTGCTACCTCCCGAGAGATGAAAGTCAGATGGCTGATCCTTTGGCTACCTGAGCTTCCGTGATCAAAGTGAACAAACACGAGGATGTAAAACCTACCCAGATAAGTATTTATGAGGCCCCAACCCATTGTTACAACATTGAGGAAGAAGAAAGAGATGATCACCCTTGGTATCATGACATATTGCAATATGTAAAGAACCATGAATACGTTAAGCAAGCAATCGAGAATGATAAAAGGACTCTAAGAAGACTGGCCAATGAGTATGTCCTAGATGCGGAGGTCCTATACAAAATAAGAAAGGATCAGTGTTATTGAGATGTGTAGATGATGTAAAGGCCAAGAAAATCCTGAAAGAAGTCCATAAGGGTGTTTGTGGAACACATGCTAATAGTTTCACAATGGCCAGACAAATTATGAGGATATTATTAGTCCACCATGAAAGGGGATTGTATCAATTAGGCTAAGAGATGTCATAAATGCCAAATTTATGAAGACAAAAATTCATGTGCCTCTTTCAACTCTTCATGTTATGGCTTCTCCATGGCCTTTCTCTATATAGGGCATGGATGTTATTAGGTCAATCTCGTCAAAAACTTCCAATTGGCATCAATTTATATTTGTGGTCATCAATTACTTCACCAAATGGGTAAAAGTTGCTTCTTATGATCGGCAATTAGAAAATTCTTGAAAAAAGAGATAATATGTCGATATGGAATGCCAAAAAGGATCATATCTAGCAATACATTAAATATAAACAATAACACGAAAGTGGAGGTCTATAGTCAATTCAAGATCAAGCATCACAACTTGTCACCATATCGCCCAAAAATGAATGGTGCAGTGGAGGCAGCCAATAAGAACTTTAAGAAAATCGTAGGGAAAATGACAGAGACTTATAAAGATTGGTATGAGAAATTACCATTTGCTCTCTATGCTTATGTCTATTAGAACCTCTACTGGGGCAACACATTTCTCATTGGTTTATGGAATGGAGGCGATCTTGTCCATTGAAGTCAAGATTTCTTCTCTCCAAGTTTTATTAGAGTTGAAGTTAGATGAAGAATAATAGATCCAATCTTGATATGATCAGTTGAACTTGATCAAAGAGAAAAGGCTAAAAGCTATCCATCATGGTTAGCTGTACCAAAAACGAATGATATGAGCTTATGAAAAACAGGTTCACCCTAGAGAATTCATTGAAGGGGACCTGGTGTTAAAAAAGATCCTTCCTATACAAAAGGACTACATAGGAAAATGGATGCCAAATTGGGAAGGAACTTACGTGGTAAAAAATGCCTTTTCTAGAGGAGCATTGATTTTGACTGAGATGGATGGCAAAGATTTGCCTAACCTTGTGAATTCAGATTCAGTCAAGAGGTATTTCCCCTAGAAAAGATGAGAGGCCAAGGCAAAAACCCGCAAAGGGCGTATTAAGAGCAAAGGAGTTTTGAGTTGAAAACCTGAGAAAGGTGGCTCAAATTTTGACCAAAGAATGGGTATAAAATAGTCATTTCCCCTTAGAGGCAGCAAGGATAAGAAACTTTACATCTTGAGGCATCAACAAAGTATTTTAAACCACCTAAACACATATCAGGCTTGGAATGAGGCTCAGCAAGTTTGCTCAGAGAAGCTTATAATGCGATATCTAAGGAACCTAATTTCATTTTCACCCACTTTGTATTCTGCTAATGTTTGCCAATTTGATTAATATTTTCATTAAGGGCTTTACTCCAAATAAATTTTAGTGTTATTCATTTTTCTATGATCTTATTCAAGCATTTTTGCATTGAAATAATGGTTAGTCGACTAACAATGTCAAAGTATAAAAATATTTTTACATATCACTCTGAAATTTTCTAAATAGTACAAGGACCTAAAACAGGACCACTAGTTAGAAATGACCAAATTTGAATGTTGGAAAGGTCTTGGAACAAATAGTCCAAATTGTGATTACCTCTTTGGGTTTTCTGTCAAAGATACTAGACCTAAAAAATAGTGCCTGGTAACACATCAGTGATAGTCTTGATGAACAATGAGAAATGTCAACCTAAGGATTAAAAAAGGGACCATTCTTGAAAATGACATTTTGCATTCATACAAAATATCATTCATATACATCTAGTTAGGAGCATTTGATTTCTTCTGAGCATAACATCCTAATTGTTTCAAAAAATATAGGTCACTGAAATGATTCTACAGGTCATGTTCCCCAAAGAGCGATGCAAAAAAATAACAAATCCTATCCCCCTGAAGTTACAGTGGAGTAGATTGAAGCTATAAATCGTATACCTCTGAAGTTGTAGTGGGTTAGATTGAATTTACCTATAACACCCCAAACCTCGCCTAAACGTTATGGTTGAACCTGTCGATGTCACATGGAATGGGATTGGAAAATGAGTTTGTCAAATTAAAACCATTCCAGTTATTTAACTCTTATCTTAATTCAGAGTAATATGCATGTTCTTTGTTACACCTAAAATCGTATCTTTTTAACGGAAGCTTTGGAAACGTTTATTTTAGGAAAACTGTTCGTGTTGAGAGAAACCTTTGTTTTTAGCAAAAATCGAGTTTTTATCGTCTAGCCATAATAAAACTGTAAAGCAGTTAAAAATCCAAAATTCAAAAACCAATTAGTCTAAGGCCCCAAAATTACACAACAATACCCAAAAATAACGTAAATTCAAAAACTAAATTAAAGCAATACGAAACAGTGGTGGTCATCGTCGAGTCCTCCGCCGTACCAATCCATCTAAGACTGGGGATTACTTGTACAGATTAACAGAAAAAGGTTTTTCGTAAATTCAGTGTGTAATCCCCACAGAAAACATGCATATAGATACACATCAGAATACAGTCAAATACAATCTAGGCCTGAGCCCATTACGGATTTAGATATAAATTAGGGCCTTAGGCTATCTCAGATACAGTATGCGGTAACAGAAATAAGAAATCAGAAATCAGAATCCTACCCACCAGCCTCTATACACCATCTCCGACCATCCCTACACACCATATGGGGTTTAAAACATCCACCAATCCATACACACCATGCTGTACCGAAATGCGGCACACAATCAGAAATTTACAGTTGAGCTGCCAGACAACCGGCTTAAGAGCCTTTCAAAACACTTCCTCCAAATATCATCAACCTACCCCGATGCAATGCAACATACAAAAGATGTCATGCTATTATGCAGCTAACAGTCCATACATTTAGACCAGCATACATGTTCAGTTCAGATATCATACAGACAGTTCACGCAATTAGGGGTCTAAGTAATGTTTGTCGACCCTATAGTAGGTTCACAGTCGACTTGGGCAACTCGTGCAACCTTAGGAAACTTTTTAGAAACATGGGCTCCCACGCCCATGTGACCTACCCGTGTGGGCCCACATGCCCGTGTGGCCCATACGACCCAAATTGACCTTCCACACGGCCTAGCCCAGAATCTCACACGTTCATGTGGGCTGCCCGTGTGGATCCACACTCTCGTGTGGCCCACATGGCCTAATTCAGTCTAGCTTATCTATCGTACACGGCCCACTTGGCCATCATACGGCCGTGTCGTGCGTGCATGGTCTAGCCCGTCAATCACACGGTCATGTCCCTTCACACAGCGTACCACTCGGGAGACCACATGCTAGTGTGGCATCGACAGAATACTTTTTCGGCTTTCACCGAATCTCGTTACAGCTCTACCCCTCTAAAAGAAAATTTCGACCTCAAAATTTACCTGATCAGAACAGATGAAGATACTACTGACGTATCGAATCCTCAAGCTCACACGTGGCCTCCTCAGTGTTGTGATTCTACCATAGCACTTTCACTAAGGGGGTAGACTTTTTTTGAATGACCTTTACATCGTGGTCAAGAATCTGAACCGGCTCCTTCCAAAAGGTTAAGTTCTAGCTAACCTCGATCTCCTCAACGGGGACAATATGAGTAGGATCAGAGCGATAGCGCCTCAACATAGAGACGTGGAATACATCATAAATGTGATCCAATTCCGGAGGTAGCTCTAACTAATCAGCGACAGGTCCTACATGTCTCAGAATTCTATAAGGCGCAATAAACCTAGAGCTCAACTTGCCCTTACGGCCAAACTTTAAAACCTTCTTCCATGGCAAAACTTTGAGAAAAATGAAATCCCCCACAGATTATTCGATATCCTTCATTTTCAAATTTGCATAGGACTTCTACCTATTAGAAGTAACTTTCAAACGATCCTGACTCAGCCTAGCCTTATCCTCTGTCTCAGAAACCAACTCAGGACCCAGAACACGTCGTTCACCCAACTTAGTCCAACATAAGGGAGTGTGATACTTACGACCATACAAAGCCTCGTATAGTGTCAAATGGATGCTAGACTGAAAACTATTATTATATGCAAATTCTACTAACGGCAAGTACTCCTCCCAACTACCTTAAAAATCAATCACACAGCTCTTCAACAGATCTTCCAGTATCTGAATCACCTTCTCAGATTGGCCATCTGTTGAGGATAGAAAGCAGGACAAAAATCCAATCTTGAACTTAGAGCCTCATGTAGCTTTTTCTAAAATTGAGATGTTAGCGAGGATTTCTATCGGAGATGATCGAGACAGGTACCCCATGCAATCTCACTATTTCTGATATCTTGAGCTTAGCCAAACTCTGAAGAGAAAAGTCTGTCCTAACTGGGATGAAGTGAACAGACTTGGTCAATCGGTCCATGATGACCCAGACAGAATCCTTCTTAGTGGGTGTTAGAGGTAACCCACTAACGAAGTCCATCTTTACTCGGTCCCATTTCCACAATGGGATTTTAACCTACTGCAGTAACTCAGAAGGTAACTGATGTTTAACTTTAACTTGCTGATAAGTCAAACAGCGAGCAACAAAGTTGGTAACCTCACGCTTTAACCCTAGCCACTAGTATAACTCTTGAAGATTTCTATACATTTTTTTCTGCCTAGATGCATAGCATAGGACTACTATGCCCCTCCCTCAGAATCGACTATCTTAAATCCTCATCATTCGGTACACAAAACTGACCGCGAAAACAAAGTACCCCATCAATGTTTACCCCAAAATCAGTAGTGCCACCATTCTTAACCTAACGAAAACGTAACTCAAAAGACTTACACCTCAACTGTTTACCTCAAATCTGTTCAATCCATGTTAGTTTAACCTAAAATTTCATCAACAGACTTCCATCGTCGAATAGGCTAAGTCGAGCAAACATCACTCTCAAATTAGTCATAGCATTACGGCTCAACGCGTCAGCCACCATATTGGCCTTGCCAGGATGGTACTCAATGGTACAATCATAATCCTTAAGCAACTTCACCCATCTACACTACCTAAGATTCAACTCCTTCTGAGTGAGGAGATACTTGAGGCTCTTATGATCAATGTAGATAATACACTTCTCATCGTATAGATAGTACCTCTAGATTTTCAAAGCAAAAACTACGGCAGCCAGTTCTAAATCATGCGTCGGATAGTTTGGCTCATGCGCCTTGAGCTGACGAGACGCATATGCCACCACCTTACCATTTTGTATCAATACACAACCTAAACCGACATGTGATGTATCACTGTATACCACGAAGTCTTTACCAGGCTCAAGTTGTATCAGAACAGGAGCCTAAGTCAGAACAGTCTTGAGCTTCTCAAAGCTCTCTTACTGTGCATCAGTCCATACAAAAGGAACTCCCACACGTAGAAGCTTAGTCAACTAGGCTGAGATCAAGGAGAACCTTTCTACAAAGCGCCGATAGTAACCCGCCAACCCTAGAAAGCTGTGGATCTCAGACACATTCTTTGGCTGTTTCCAATCCAACACCGCCTCAATCTTAAAAGGATCGACTCGTATCTCCTTAGTAGCAACTACATGCCCCAAAAATGTTATTTCCCTGAGCTAGAAGTCACACTTGCTGAACTTCGCATATAGGTATTTCTTACGAAGAGTCTGTAATACCACTATAAGATACCTATCATGCTCGTCTTCAATCTTAGAATACACTAAGATATCATTGATGAACACTACCACAAACTGATCCAAATAGGGCTGGAGCACTCGGTTCCTCAATTCCATAAATGTCGTTGGTACATTAGTTAAACTAAAAGGCATAACTAGGAACTCGTAGTGTCCATATCGAGTCCTAAATGTTATCTTATGCACATCTGCCTCTTTAACCCTCAATTGATGATAACCTAAGCGTAGATCAATCTTAGAAAACATAGAAGGCCCTCTGAACTGGTCGAATAAATCATCAATCCTCAGAAGTGGGTATTTATTCTTAATCGTTAGCTTGTTCAGCTGACGGTAGAAAATACACATCCTCATTGTCTCATCTTTCTTTTTCACAAACAAAACAGGTGCTCCCTACGAAGACACACTTGGAGGAATGAAGCCACAATCCAACAATTCTTGAATCTGAGCCTTAAGGTCTGCAAGCTCCTTCGGTGCCATTCAGTAGGGGGCGATAGACACCGGAGCTATACCCAAAATAATTCGATCCTAAATTCCACTTCTCGACTTGTAGGCAAACCCGGTAGCTCCTCAGGAAAGACATCCGAAAAATTCCTTACAGTTCTGATGTCCTTTAAAGAAGAATCCCTAGAATCAGAAACACTTACATAGGCCAGATATGCCTCACATCCTTTCCGGACCAACTTTTTCGCCACTAACGCAGAAATCGCATTAGTTAGAAAATCTCGACATTCCCCAATCACAACTACATCGTTGTCCTTCTCGATTCTTAAAACGATCATTTTAGTCGTACAGTCTAGACTTACTCAGTGCTTGACCAACCAGTTCATCCCCAAAACTAAATCGAACTTCCCAAACAGAAGCTCTATCAGATCAGCCAGAAATACTGTCCCTTGAACTTCTAACGGAACATCTTTATACAATTTGCTAACTAGGTTAGATTGCCCCAAAGGACTCACAACAATCACCTCACTAGAAGTATTTTAAACCGAAATCCTTAAAGTTTCAGACATAGTGCTATCTACATAGGAATGCGTAGAGCCTATGTTTATCGATGTAAGATAAGGTACATTATAAATTAAAAACATACCCGTGATGACGTTTGGGGTATCTCTGTCCTCCCGTCGACGAGCGGCATAAACAAGAGTGGGCTGCCTCGCCTTAATCTTTCTAGCACCTCTGCCCGGTGCTCTCTGTCCATGGCCTATACCATTACCACCCCTAGCCTGACCACGGTCCCTAGGTGGCTGCTGAACTACCTTCTACAGTTGCGCAGTACCAGAACTCAAAGCTTGCACCTAATCGACCCTCAACGGATGCTCTTGAACACAGTGTTCAGTAGGCCCACATCTTAAACATGCCCCAGTCATCCTCTAACATTCTTCCAGATGGCGTCTACCACAATGCCCATTAAGTAAGATCCCAGTATGTACAACAGGGGGCCCAACTCTAACTGGCCCATCAGATCTAGCGTTTTTCTTAGGCCTCAGCATAAAATAAGAGGGCTTCGAATCCCTCTTGTTCTTATCCCTCTCTATATCTCTGTTTTGGTGCTTCGCGCGCTTAACCTCTTCAATGATCTTTGCCTTCTCCACCAAAATCGAGAACTCTTGTCCCCTCTGCAGAGCTATCACTACCCTCTGACTATCCCTGAGACCATCCTCGAAGCGGACACATCTTTCATATTTAGTCACCACCGTACCTTACACATAACAGCTCAACCTCAGAAACTTGGCCACTGATCGGTCACCTTGTGTGAGATTCAAGAACTCACACCTCCTAGCATCGATGTAGCTGGCCCCTACATAATTTCCTTGAAATGCAGTCTTATAAAAATCCCAAGTCAATTGATCTAGCTGAGTCCCTTCCTTAATGGTCAACCACCACTGGTATGCTTCATCGTGAAGCAAAGAAACAACAAATTTAAGTTTCTGCTCGGGGGTAAAATCCAAATCGCCCATGATTTTTTCAGTGGCCTCCATCCAGCACTCGGCCATATTAGGGATGACTCTAGTGACACCACTAAATAGCTCAGCCCCACTGGATTAGAGTTGTTTCGTAATCGACCCTCGGCCCCCAGATCCAGTATTGGGCCCAGCGACCCTCTCTAATATCCTCAGCATAGCCTGGGACAATATGTTGTCCCCAGCCATGCGATCTTGAGACCCAGTCTCAGTCGCAAGTTACACCAGCATCTAACTCGTGTCTAAATTAGGCACTCGAGCCCCACTACGGCCCCTTCCACGGCCTTTAGTGCCCTGTCCACAGATACCTCGTGCACTCATTGTAGATTCAAAGTTTATCTAATATTAACAGTTTTATGAATCAATTACAGTTTCGATATTTTTTTAGTAGACATTTTATGCAAAACAGTATCAGAAGTTCAGAATTTACTATCACAAATCGTAGTCTCTATAAGTTCCCCCTATAGTCTTAGAGCATACTACTATAGTATTTTCACAGTATACTAATAGTATTTTTCATATAAGACTTATCAAAGTTTTAGAACACTTACAAGATCAGCGCCGGAGACTCGGTATACCACATATTCAGTCAAATCATTTAAAACCATTTGTCAATCAGTTCTTTGAAACCAAACTTTTTTTTCAAAACCCAAATCCATAGCTAAGTTTTGTAACCTGGCTCTGATGCCACTAAATGTAACACCCCAAACTTGGCCTAGACATTATGGTCAAATCTATCGATGTCACATGGAATGGGATTGGAAAACGAGTTTATCAAATTAAAATCGTTCCAATTATTTAACTCTTATCTTAATTTAGAGTTTTATGCCTGTTCTTTGTTATGTCTAAACTCGTATCTTTTTAGCGGAAGCTTTGAAACGTTTATTTTAGGAAAACCATTCGTGTTGAGGGAAACCTTTGTTTCTAGCAAAAATCGAGTTTTTACCGTCTAGCCGTAATAAAACCGTAAAGTAGTTAAAAATCCAAAATTCAAAAACCACTCAGTCCAAAGTCCCAAAATTACACAACAATACCCAAAAATAATGTAAATTCAAAAACTGAATTAAAGCAGTACAAAATAGTGGTGGTCACCGTCGAGTCCTCGCTGCACCGATCCGTCTAAGACTGGGGATTACCTACACAGATTAACAGAAAAAGGATGAGTTTTCATAAACTCAGTGTGTAATCCCTATAGAAAACATGCATACAGATACACATGAGAATACAGTTAAATACTATCTGGGCCTGAGCCCATTACAAATTCAGATCAAAATTAGGGCCTTGGCCTATCTTAGATACAGTATGCGATAATAAAAATCAGAAATCAGAATCCTACCCACCAGCCTCTACACATCATCTCCGACCATCCCTATACACCATATGGGGTTTAAAATACCCACCCATCCCTACACACCATGTTGTACCTAAATACGGCATACAATCAGAAATTTACAGCTGAGCTGCCAAATAATCGGCTTAAGAGCCTTTCATAACACTTCCTCCAAATATCATCAACCCACCCTGATGCAATGTAATATATAAGAGACGTCATGCTATTACGTAGCTAACAGTCCATACGTTCAGATTAGCATACATGCTCAGTTCAGATATCATACAGACAAATCACACAATTCGGGGTCTAAGTAATGCTTACCGACCTTATAATAGGTTCACAGTTGACTTGAGCGACCCCTGCAACCTTAGGAAACTTTTTAGAAACATGGGCTCACACACCCATGTGGCCTACCCGTGTCGGCCCACACGCCTGTATGGCCTACACGGCCCAAATTGGCTTTAATCATGTAGATCACATGGCCTGGTCTAGAATCTCACACTCCCGTATGGGCTACCCATGTCGACCCACACTCTCGTGTAGCCTACACGCCCCAATTCAGTCTGGCCTGTGTGTCGTACACGATTCACTTGGCCATTACACGGTCGTGTTGTGCACGCATGGCCTGACTCATCAATCACACGGTCGTGTCCCTCCATACGCCTACCACACGGGCGACCACACACTCATATGGCATCGACAGAACGCTTTTTTGACTTTCGTCGAATCTTGTTTTCTGTATTATCGAGTACACAGCTGATATTGATTCATTGCAAAAAGTATCTCGAGCCTTCCAACACCTATATTTAGCCAATATAACTCTTAATTAATCACATCACTCATCATTCAATCAAAACCTATCGAAGTCCACAATTGACAATCCATCGAAAACCTTACAGTCAACAGACAATGGTGGCTTCACACTGTTAAAGTACTGATTAACAGCCCCCACAACCTTGATTTTCCCTAGTCATAAAATGAACCCTATTAATCCATCAATTCATTTAATCAAAGTGAAAAATGAAACACACCTAACAAGCTTACTGATAATACAAAAGAGGCACTGTAGTAAAAAAGCACAGAAAAATGATTGTAGGTAAAGAGCAAGAATCGAAACTGGCAACAATAAGGGAAGGAAAATTCGGCAAAAGGGTAAAAAGAAAAGGGAGAACAGAGAGAAGTTGAAAATTTTGTTAGTTTTTTCTCTAAGGATGTAATTTGGGAATTGATCTACCCAAATACCATTACCCACATTATCTCAACTAGCCACTACTCAGATTTTTAGTACAACTCAAACTCTCAGCCACCAAACCGAGCAAAAATAATCATTTATGTTCATGAAGGGATTCGAATACAAGACCTTCAACAATGTAACACACCACTTAACCACCAGACCAACAGGCCCATATTGATAGCAAACAGTAACAAATAAACTTCTTCTATTTGAGCAAGGTTAAAGCTTTATTTAGAAAAACTCCAAATTTTAACATAGGCAAGGCTTGAACTTAGGACCTCTCACACACTCCGGAACACTTAACCACTGAAGCAGATACAGATTTGTGTCACAGTTTAACAAAACCAAAATATAAATTTTGGGGCATTACATTACCATAGCGAATCTTATCTCCCTGAAGTTGCAGTGAAGTATATTAAAGCTACAAATCCTATACCAAAAAAGTTGCAATGGGTCAGATAGAATCTACCATAGTGAATCTTATCTCTCTGAACTTGTAGTGGAGTATATTGAAACTACAAATCCTATACCTCTAAAGTTGCAGTGGAGCATATTGAAGCTACAAATCCTATATCCTTGAGGTTACAGTGGGTCAGATTGAATCTACCATAGCGAATCCTATCTCCCTGAAGTTGCAATGGAATAGATTAAAGCTACAAATCCTATACCCCTAAAGTTGTTGTGAGTCGGATTGAAGTTACCATAATGAATCTTATATCCATGAAGTTCAAGTAGAGCAAGATGAAGCTACAAATCCTATACCTCTGAAGTTACAGTGGGTCAGATTGAAGTTACCATAGCGAATCTTATCTCCCTGAAGTTGTAGTGGAGCAAGATGAAGCTACAAATCCTATACACCTGAAGTTGCAGTGGATCAAATTAAAGTTACCATAGCGAATCTTATCTCTCTGAAGTTGTAGTAGAGCAAGATGAAGTTACAAATCCTATACTCCTGAAGTTACAGTGGGCCAGATTGAAACTACAACAACAAATCTTAACTCCTTAAAGTTGCAATGGAGCAAGATGAATCTGTAACACTAAATTCTACCTTCCTAAAGTTATAGCGAAGGGGATATAGTGAAGTAAAGTAACCAATGAACTGAAAGAGTGGCTACTTGAAAAAGAGAAGCACTAGAGAAGTTGAGATTCAGCGGGACTGAACAAAATTGGTCCTCATTTAAAGTCTTTGCTTTCATCTCGTTAGACAAAAAATGAGCAAAGAGGGGCAGTTGTAGAGGCCTAATTTCGTCTAGCCCAATAAACAAAACAACAAAAAAACAAAAATAATAATAAATTCCATTTACAAAAAACATCTTGGGCCAAATTACAAGCCCAAACTTAAACTATTCTAACCCAAACCTACTAAACCCAATAACCCAGTAGCCCGAAAGCCCAAAACCTAAAAATTTTTAGAAACCTTAGCTCCCTCTCGTGCCCAGCCTCGCCACATCAGCAGGCGTGCCATCTGTACCCCCTCTACCACCACCTGCAAAACAATAGAGAAAAAGAAGCAAAAAGCAGAAGTAATAGCAGAGAAATAGTGAACCAGCAAAAAAGAAAGAAAAAAATATATGTATTTTAATTCAGCTATAAAAGCCAAACAAAAAACATTTGTATTACACACCAAAGAAATCAAATACAAAAAAAGAAAAGAAAGCAACAAAGTTTTTTTTTTTTAAAAAGGTAGTTCCTTTATTTTGCCTTTTTTTATTTCGAAAAAATGTACAATAAAAGAAAAAGTTTAGATTGTTACCTTGAGTTTTAGTTTCCGCTGTCGTGGGTGGGTGAGGACCCGGTCTCCGAGGAAAGATAGTCTTCTCCAACGCAAAGGACCTCTGAATCCATAAGGACTCATTAAACGCTTTGTTGGATATAAGGAAACCGAATGGTTTCTCTTCCTTTTTTTGTAGTTTTGGCTAGAGTTTTGTGATTTTGACCCCAGATCCATGTTCTACAAGAAAAGGGGACTTGAAATGGAGCTTGTTGTGATTTCTGGCCACCAAAGGCGATGGTTTCCGTCGTTAATGACTAGTGGTCATGGCGAAGACTTACTGGCTCTGTGACCGAAAATGAGGGGTCTTGAGAAAAAAAAGAAGAAGAAAGTAAGAATTTTTTTTTTGAAACAGGTTTAAAATGATTTTTTTAAATATTTTTTAACTTATATAGACTTAGTGAAATGACTTCGTTTTGGCCTAGCTTCAGAAGCCCCAAAACGGCATCGTTTTGACATGATCTGATGACCCAATCCGGATCCATCAAGGAATCGCATGCTTTTAAGGGGGAGGGTCTAATTTCTTATTTGACCTTTCTATTCTGTTTTTCAATCTCGTCCTACAGTTCATTATTTCACTTCTATTTTTGCCCTTTTATTTTAGTCTTGTGCAATTTAGTCCCTTGACCCATTGTTGACCCACTGAGGGAATGACACGTGCAAATATGGTCGAGATAATTGTCCTTTGAGTCCTTGTACTTTTCTATCCCATGTTAATTTAATCCTTTATATTTTGTTTCCTTATAATTTAGGCTTTTAATTTTGTTATATTTTCAAATTTAGTTATTTATTCCCCTTTTCTTTATTATTATTTTTTAAAGTTATGCTTTAAATTTTGTTTAAATTTTAATTCAATCCTTTATTTATTAAAGTTATCCAATTTATTTCTTTTTTTAATTTCTAGCATTTATAATTTGTGCTATTAACATTTTCGCCCATTAACTTCTCAATTGTTTTAGTTTTGGTCTTTTTTTAAAAAAATTATTGATATTAAATTATTAATACTATTAATATTATTAAGTAACTATCATTTCTAATTAATATTTTTTAAATTTGCTCAAATATCAATATTTTATGTAATTATATTATTATTATGCGTTTTTACATTATTTCACTATTATTATCATTAATATCATATAGTATTATTAATTGAATATTTTTATTCTTATTTTTATTTCTTATTATTATATTCACTATAGTATTGTCATTCTATTCCATTATTTATATTGTTATTTTGTTAATACCATAATTTTTCCATCATCGTATATTGTAAATATTGCTACATACATTTATCCATTTTTTGGTAAGAACACATAAGAAATAATTAAAACCGAGGTACTGTTTGTTATTTTTGGGATTCAAGAAGTTATGCTCCTAACTTGCGGAGTATGGTCTCTTTCTAGAATCTAAATAACTAAATATCCTATTTACTCAAAATACATTGGACTTAGGTAATAATCAAATGACGAGAATCCTTATTTTTGAGGATTCGAGATATCGTGCCCTAACTTACGGGACCTGATCCTTTTCTCAATTGACTCGAAATAGGAAGGCTCTTTCCATAAAATTTAATTTAGTTTGCAATATTTTAATAAAATCATGTAAGAAGAGGATCGTATCTTAAATTTTCTTTAAATTTTCAATTCTCGACACTAAGACATCAAGTAATCAACTAGGTACCAATTTTGGGTGTTATAAGTGTACTAATCCTTCCTCATACGTAACCGACTCCCGAACCCATTTCCTAGATTTTGTAGATCGAAAATCATTTTAGTAAATCTAACATTTTATTGAAATGACCAAGTTTTGAGGTGATCCGATCACACAATTAAAAAAGATTGGTGGCGACTCCATTTTCATTTTTCAAAATAAAAAGTCAATTTCCAAAAAGGTTTCGAGAAAATGTATTTGGTTGAAAATTTTAAAAATGAAAATAAAAATATTTCAAAATTAGAAAACATGTAATGCCCCAAAATTCTTGTTCGGTTTTTGCAAGTATGTGACACAATTGTGTATCTACTTCAGTGGTTAACTGTTCTGGGAGTGTCTGAAAGGTCCCAAGTTCAAGCCTTAGCTAGGACGAATTTTGTTAATTTTTGGAATTAAGCCCTATTTCTGTCCAGTGGGCTTATATTAAATTATTTGTAATTCCATATCAGAATGAGCTTGCTGGTTCGAGTGGTAAGGGTGTTGGTGTGTTAGAGGTCCTGTGTTCGAATCCCTGCGTTAGTATGGGTATTAATTTTGTTTTGTTGCCTACAACAGTTTCGGTTGAATAGAAATTTTGAGAAATTGATGGGTAGTGGGTTAGTGGGAGGAAAATTAGAAAGGGGTTATCAGAATCTGATCAATTGTATTTACTGTTTCACAAAAAAAATCCCTTCCTACCATTTTTCCCTCAATTCTCCTACTATCTAACTTCAATTTATTTTTTCTTCCATTCAATTACTGTTGTGTTCCTCTTACAACTATAGGTTGCATTCATCGGTAAGTTTTGTTCTGCCACCATTTTGTTATTTCATGGTTGGATTTTGATGGGGGTTTATATTGATTTTTGATTAGGGGAAAATCAAGATTTTGTTGGTGCTCCTGCAGTGGATTAAGCATTAGGGTTTCGTTCCAACACTGGTAAGTATATGGATGCATTGTTGGATGTGGTGAGTTACCGTTCATAGTATAGTCCGTTAAATTTTTGAAGGTAATACTAAAATCAGGTATTTTGACACGCTGTTTTTAGGTTTCAGGAGGCTTAGAAGTGGTTTTGCATCAATTGATACCAACTGTGTACCCAAAAATATAGAAAATGGGGTTTTAAAGAAAGTCAAAAACCCCATTGCCAATGCCACATGAGCGTGTGGTCGCCCGTGTGGTAGGCCGTGTACCATAACACGAGCGTGTGATTGACGAGGTTAGGCCGTGTACGCAAGACACACTCGTGTGATGGCCAAATAGGCCGTATGCGACACATGGACTAGACTGATTTAGGCAGTGTAGGCCACATGGGTGTATAGGCCACACAGACGTGTGGGTCCACATGGGTAGTCCATACAGGTATGTGGGGTTCTAGGCCAGGCCGTACGATCCACACAGCCAAGGCCAATTTGGGTCGTATGGGCCACACGGCAGGCCACATGGGCATGTGAGCCCATTTATCTGAAATGTGTTCTAAGGTTGAACGAGTCACCCAAGTCGACTGTGAACCTACTATAGGGTTGGTAAGTACTACTTAGGCCCTTAAATGCGTGAACGGTATGTATGATGTATTACTGAGCATCATGATTATATGAATGAATACTGAACTGTATGTATAACTGATATTCATGTATTAGCATGTCATATACTGTATGTTGCATTGCATTGGGTTGGGATGTTGATATTTGGAGGAAGTGTACGAAAAGGCTCTTAAGCCTATTATCTGGCAGCTCAGATACAATTTATTGATTATGTGCCGCAATCAGTACTACTTGAAATGTAGGGATGGGTGGGTGTTTTAAACCCCACATGGAGTGTAAGAATGGACAGAGATGGTGTGTAGAGGCTGGTTGGGTAAGACTCTGTTATTGATTAATGTATATTTGATATTGTTACTGTGATGGGCTTAGGCCCTAATGCATATCTGTTACTGTAACTAAAATGGGCTATGGCCCGAATTGCTACTGAAACTGGAATGGGCTTAGGCCCATACTACATTTGACTGTTGACTGTTGTGTGAGTGTATGCATGACTTCTGTGGGGATTACACACTGAGTTTACGTAAACTCACCCCTTTCTATTTTATCTATACAGGTAATCCCTAGACTTAGATGGACCGGTGCGACGAAGGACTCAGCGGTGACCACAAGTCTATTGAACAATTTTAATTTCTTATATGGTTTTAATTCCTAATTGTTTTCGGGTATTTTTTATGTAATTTGGGACTTTTGGACTGATTACTTTTGTTTTGGGATTTTAACTGTTTTCATGAACTTTTGAACTGTAATAAAACTCAGTTTATTAAACACAACGTTTTTCCTGAAAGTGAACGATTTTTTTTAGATATAACGATTTTAAAAGCTTCCGCTAAAGAATAGGTTTTAAACGAATCAAACTAACGAGAAGTTTGAAATTGATGAAAGGTAAAAAAAGAAAATAAACATAAATGGTTCTAACTTGATAAATTCATTTTCAAATTCCATTCCATGTGGCACCACCAGATTCAGCCAGAACATCTAGGCCTGGTTTGGGGTGTTACAAAATAATAAAAGGTTGTTTTCATTGTTTTCACCAAAAATGCATTGTAAAAGAGAAAACGATGAAAACAAAGCTTTTAACTAATGGTGAGGTCCGATTGAATCGAGTGAAAAAATTTCGAGTTAATTGAGTTGACAAATCCTATTTTATCAACGTAACTCGATATGAAATTTTTTTCGAATCGCGTGAAATTATTTGAATTAAATTAAAAAATTAAACATGTCAAATTAAAATATTGTTACAATATAATTAATTCCATATTAAAATAAATAAATTTGAAACCATATATATTTCAAAACTTTTTCCAAAGCAAGATAGTAAAAAAAAAAAAAAAAGATACTTTAGTATGATAAACATATCATTAATTAACTTATTTAAGTCCCAAAATTATTATTTTAGAAAATTTTTAAATTTTTAAGTTTATTTATATTCATTAGAATTTTTTAAAATGTAACACCCCAAAACCCGACCTAGAAGTTGTGATCAAATATTGATGAATTATTCAAAGCTTCGATTCAAATCAAACTCAATGCATGTTCTGAAAACACTTATTTAAAACCCATAATTCACATTCAAAATTGCGCGTTTTGATTAGTACTAATGTTAGTAGATCATTTCCAATATTAAAACAATCATTCATTACAAACCATATATTTTATTTTCAAACAATACCTAAATGATTACTTAACCTTGCAGTAGAAATTTTCAGAGTTTGGTTTAGTTTTGAAAACCGAAATCTATTTTTTTAGCTCGTGTGATTTGCAGTTGAATGCTAAAAAATATTAAATGCCAATAAATAAAATAAAAACCAAAACTAGGCCCAAAAACATACTACAATCCAAAAATAATTAAATCATAAACCCACCAAATATTTTATTTGGTAACCAATCCGAGCTCCCGCAAGTCATCCTGTCTTAATCAGAAGTTAACTTGAAACATATTAAACAAACAAATGAGTTAGGAGCCCAGTGTGTGTCTCAACCCACAAGCATAAATTTTTTATTTAACAAGCACATACGTAAATATGATGACAAAATTTTACTTTAATGTACCAACAGCATATAAGAATATTGTAATACTAGAAACATATATATTTCAAGTCATAATATCATATAAGCAAAACATATTCCAGTTCGGAATATCTTAATGTCATATACATATATCAAACCTGAATGTCATGTTTTCAGAAGCATATATGTTATACCAGACTAGAACAAATGCAGACACAGATCCTACCCCCATCCGCTAAACACCAACTCCATCCAACCAATCACACCAATTAGGACTTCAAGACTCCATCCATCCAGTCACATCGGGTTGTGGTGGTATGCCACTCATAATAGTGCAATTGAGCTGCAAAATATATATTGCGGTTTAACTGCAAAAAATGCAGTAATACTGCCAGAAAACACTTCCTCCAACAAATCAGAACCCACCCCAAAGCATATGCAAAATCACGTTAACATACATACATATCACATAGGTTGTATCCAAGCATACATAAATAGATATTATATGGAATGTAACTTACATATAATTTATACATATCATAGCATATCATATTACATGGTCGAACCAGATAGCTTATCAAAACAAATAACAAAATATGTATAACACACATGGTTTACAAAAAAATCATGATTAATAGTAGATCATATCGCATTATTATACTTATCAATATCGCATTATTATACTTATCAAAATTTATTTAACATACTTCCTACACTTACCTATATTTGTTTTACCAAAATTTATGTTTTTTCTGGGCCTACATAATGCCTCCGGACATAAATTTTGATTCCCTTAGTCGACCCATAATTGGGCCTAATGCCTCCGGACATAAATTTTGATTCCCTTAGTCGACCCATAATTGGGCCTCAAAATTGGCCCAAAAAGCTCACACGGCCTGCATGATTTCACATGGTCGTATGCCTCACACAACCTACCCACACAGCCTACATGATTTCACATGACCGTGTACTCCACATGACCAAGCCACAGGGGCTGCAAAAATACACATAATTGTGTGCCCCGGCCAAGCCATTGGGCAATTTCAAAAAACATGTAACAGCCTAAAATAGGGCCTAGTCAGAGCAATGGTTACGAGATCACAAATCCAAAATAGAAATATTTATTTTATGACTATTTTAAAGTCCATGATATGTTTGAGTGATTGGGTGCAAATTTTGTTAAGAAAATTTTATTGTCAAAGTGCCCAATTTTATTATTGGGATTAAATAGCATTAATTGCAAAATATGAGTTCTAGAATATAAGTACTTGTTTGAAATGGCGGTTTAAACTAGAGGACTTTAAATGACCAATAGACCATCATATTTTGGTATGGACAAATCTAGACATGGAAAGGTAAAAATTGAAGGGTTAGTAAAAATGGCATTTTGATCATTTGGGTGTTTTAAGGCATTAAAGACAAAATAAAAGCCCAAAAATCTACTCATCTTTTTCTTATGGCTGCCGAAGTCTACATGACTCCATGGCTAGGGTTTCAATCTTTTCAAAGCTCAATTGTAAGTGCATTTGAGCCCCGTTTTTAATGTTCTTCGTATTTTTGAATCCTAAAAGTTTAACCTTTCTATTTCTACCATTTATTTGCATGAGAAATGAAGTTTAAAAAAATTGACCCATGCTAGATAATTATGCATTTTGATGTTTAATGATAGAATAAGGATGCTTGAGGTTGGGAGAACGATTTTGGTTAAGTGATTTTTGTTGAAAATGGTTAAAACGGGTTAATTAGTAAAAGTTGTTAATGTTTATAAAAGCATGAAATATTGAGAATTTGAGGTTGCCATAGAAGAGAAAATTGTTCAGCATGTCTTAAATCTTACAGAAATATAATAAATTTCAATTTTCGAGCCTCGGGGTAAATTCATAATTATGCAAAAGTTTAGGGGAAAAATGTAAATTTTGTCAAAAATATGTTTTAGGTTCGAAATGATTAGTACATTAATTAAATGAGTGAATTTCATCATGTTAGATCAAGAAAATTGAGATTTGGAATTAAATCTAGAAAGTGCATGGTTAAAGACATAAAGAGAATAACTAGCCGAAATTTCATTTGAGGTAAGTTCGTGTGATTATAATAATGCAATGACAAACTTGAATTTTTATGTTTCCATATTACATGAATTGTAAGTACATATGTAATTAATGTGACATTGTATCATACTTTTAATGCCTTGATATTATGCGGAATTTAAATGTTTTATGGCTACCATGTGTTATGTGCCTTGATGTTTCATGTAATATATGTTATTTGTTACCATGAAAGCATGAATGATATTTTGGATAAGATACATGTGTAATTGTTTTATGGTATTCATGTGACCAAATTTCATTTGTTGCCATGAAAGTGTAAATGATATGCTATGAAGGTAAATTCCCTTGTGAGCAATTGTGATGCTATTTGGTTAGAAATGAAATCCTGTTGAGCCTCAAATTAAAATAGGATACAAAAAGGTATGCTAAGAGAATTGTAGTCTGAACTCATAAGATGTGTCTGAGTTCATGAGAAAATGATATATGTAACGTGGGTCCGGGTACTGACTTTGTGTAAAGACCCGTGAGTAGCTCAATGAGCGTATGTTACATGATAGCACTATGGGGTCCGAGCACTAACTTGATAAAAGGCCCGTGAGTAGCTCAAAATACGAGCATTTCATAGTGTGAGGTAGCATTGGCTACATATGTCGCGTGCTATTGAGTTGGTTCTATCCGCGTATATTTCACTTATGTGCAAGTTTTCTGATGTATCCAATAGTATTCCAACTATTCAACAGGTAGTTTAAGGAATGATTTGATGATGGTCCCATTGAGGTATGTCAATGGTGAGAATAGATAAAAGTTATGCTACGAAGTGGAATGGGTATGTATGCAAAACTCATAAGGAATGATTTCGGGTTATGATGCATCTTTGTAACGAAGTAAATAAGTAAGTCATGTTTATGAGAATGATTTGGTGATGACCTTGTGATTATGGGTCCATGCTTATGTTGTATAAATATGTATTTATACCATGATGGTTGAAATGATTGGTGAAGGTGTGATGAGCTTAGTTATCATCATTTTTGTACTAAAACTATTTTGGACAGTAGCTGTAGTCCAACTTTGAAAATCCACAAAAAATTGTGGAAATTGGATTTGAAGCTCAATAAAATATTAAATTAAAGCTTATTGAGTCTAGTTTCGATAGAAGAAACGGTGTAAGAAAATGAACATCATATTATAAGATATTTAAATTATTGTGAGACAGAATCAGAATGATTTCGGAATCCCCTATTCTGATTTGAGAAATCATTAAAAATTGTACAAAAATAGTTATGGTCATAATTTATATGTTTAGAATTCTTAATGAGTCTATTTTCAATATAAATAGATGGAAACATCATCTGAGTTCCGTATTATGAGATAATTAATTTTTAGTGAAGAGGGGTTAGAATTGTCAGATAGCAAAAAAGGGTAACTTTAAGGAATAAACTGTACTAATTGGCTAAACTAAAAATTATGAAAAATTTATGGTAAGAATATATTTGAGTCTAGTTTCAGGAAAATTAGTGGAACTTAATTTTGAGTTTCGTAGCTCCAGATATAAATAATTAAGTAACTGTGACTCGAGAAAACAGCTTGACTGGAACATGGGTAAAAATGCAAATAGGTTGTATTACCATGAGAAGCAAGTTGATAAGCTGCTTATTATTTTTATACGGTCTTACTAAGCTATAAAGCTTACTCCCTTCCTTTCCTTTCCTTTCCTTTAGTGTTTTCAAGTTAGATCGGGGTTGGAGATCGTCGGAGGCAGCATCACACTATCAAGTCGCTACCTTTGGAAAAAAGAAGAAGTATATATTAGAAATTTTCAAGTGAGTGGCATGTATAGGGATCTAGTTGATTGACATGCATTATTTTGCTTTGGCCAAATGTGTTGGCTTATATTGAGTTATATGTATATGGCCATGAGATGTGGCTCATATTGATTATGGCTTGTAAGCCTAGCTATTCATGTCATGTCTAATGTTTATAATGTGATTATGTTTGTTTGCCATGCAGGGCTAGTAATATGACATGTGTGTTGGATCTATGCTCCATGACCAATTGAGGTGGTCATAGCCATGTAGTAATTGCACATTATAAAAACAACATGTTAATGATTAAACATGAGTGCTTGATGGATAAGCTGGTAACCATAGTATAATGGTAAGAGTGGTCGTCAAAATGACAAGTCTTATGAATGGGAAATAAGGAATCTAGACTTGGCATTGCATGAGTAGATGCATTACTGGTAAGAGGAAATGTTAATGTTAAGAATATGTCTTAATAAAGAGTGTTTAATCACTAAAATGATGTCATGATTTGTGATTTTGATGTGCATAAGGTTGTAAGAGATTATGGGTAACATGAAGGCTTGGAAAATAGCATAAGTGTTGGCCACACGGGCCGAGACATAGCCATGTGTCTCAATTGTGTGAGGAACATGGCCTGGAGACACGAGCGTGTGGCCTGGCTGCATGGTTCAATGTGCATACTGACGTCATAAATAGAGAGTTACACGGCCTTAGGACACGAGCGTGCCAAAAGCACACGGGCGTATCCCTATGTCCACATGGGCGTGTGACCCTGTTTCATGGGAAAATTTTCTAAGTTTTCCTGAAACTTTTCAAAGTTCTCGATTTAGTCTCGAATCAATTCCGATAAATGTTTTGGGCTTCGTAGACCCAAATAAGGGATGACATGCATGTGTTTGAAAGGTTTTGAATTAAAAGAGATTTTATGGCCCGGTTTTTGTATGAATATGTAAGTTTAAGTCCAATAATGCCTCGTATCCTGTTCCGGCGTTGGACATGGGCAAGGGTTGTTACAAAACAATCCTATTTCGTACATTTTTTCAAAGTTCTTATGAGTTTTTTGACTTGGATCACACACACCTGATTGTTGATTTGGTTGACTACCCAACTAAGACTCACGAATCCTACAATTGGAATCAAAACACATCCATTACCTACCAAAAATAATCCCAAAATTTCTCATAAACATACCCTTTTTCACAACGAAAAACAACTCCAAAAACCAATGTTGAATCAACTTACAATGAAATTAATAGTCGCCAAAATCATTCCTAACTAGCCGGGGAATCGTCGAACACCATAAGGTTATCCCCTAACAATATAAGAACACACAACAAAGAGATTAAATTCGAAATATTTTCAGCAACACAATGTTTAACTTAATCTAACTTGGCTATCATGACTTCACAATGAAGAACAAAAAATAAACCAAACTAATAGCAAGATCACAACGAAAAGTAAACTACTTAATTCAAAACAAAAACAATTTTCATTTGTACACATAGGGACTCAAACATGGGATCAAAAGATAAGCTAAAACTTTACCACTAAACTAATAAGCTCATTTTATTATAATTTGCACAAAAATAAGATTTAAGTCAAAAGACCAGGGATAAGAATTGAGCTAAATTTAACAAAATTTCAAAAAATTGGATTTGAACTTAAGAACTCTTACACACATACAAAACACATATCCACTAAACCAAATTAAATTATTTGTCAAAACTTTCACAACCTTAATCCAAAACAGGGTGTGACCTCTCTTGGTTTCACTAACCCAATTTCTCATAACCTGGTTTTGGACATGTGACATGAATTTTTTTAAAAATATAAATTTCAGAATTTTTATAAATATTTTGAATATTTGAAAATTATTTTATTCTTTTTGTATGTTTTGTTGAGAGAGAGAGAGACCAATTTGCTCATTTTAAAAATTGATAGAGACGAAAAGAGGATTTACACCAATATATTATTTGAATTTTTCAAGTAATTCAAATTGTAAAATTCAATTCGACTAATTTTAAAAGTTGATAGGGACCAAAAGGATATTTACACCAACCTGTTATTTGAATTATTTGAATTATTTGAGTTACTTGAATTGTAAAATTCAACTCGACTTGAACTCGAAACTCGAATTACTTATTCGAGTCGACTCGAATAACTCGATTCAATTAACTTGAAATTCAAGTTTTTCGAATCGAATTGAGTTTTTCTCACACCTATTTTTAGCTTTAAATGAATTGGTCTTGGTTCAAACCCATATAAAAGCAAAAATATTTTTTTTCAACATTTTTTCAAATATTAAATCTAGTACCCTGATCCGAATTCATATAAACATGTTTTGATATTTTCATTATTAAAAACAATTTTTTATTTCTTTTTATCAAATATGTTTTCATTTTTTTAAATAACAATATTTTTCTTAAAATGAAAAAAATAGAAAATAGAAAATATCTGAAGAAACCATCATTATCTTCTACCAACTTTTCTTAACTTTTATTATCGGGGTATTCGATATTTTTGGAACCTTTTCTGATATATAGTTTATGTTTAGGTAAATTACTCCCCAATCACTGAACTGATTATATTTTGATTATTATAGTTTAAAAAGTTATAACGTGGTTACTAAATTATTTGAAAGTTTTCATCTAAATTACTAAGTTGTTATTAATTTGTGAAAATTTGAATTAAATAAAAATTATATGTATAAAATTATATAAAATCAAAGTTCATATATGACATTGCATATTATAAAGTTAATATATAATTTTAATATTATATTTAAATTAAAATTGAAGCTACTTAAATGCCAAAATTAAATTTTAAAAATTAGTTGAAGCTTTTAATGGTGACTTGTTTGGTAATATAACACTTATATTGACGAAGAATTCAATTCACGTTTTTAATGGTAACTTAAGATAATTATTAAAATACCTAAAATATTTATTGAAATAATATATTAACTTACGTCCTTTTTATTTAATCAAATATAATTAATAGATTCCTTTATAGGCTACATATTAATATAAGTTACATTTTTGTATCATAGTTCATCTTTATGATATAAACTTAGTATTAATTAAATCTTAGGTAATTAATGAGTCAATATTTACTTAGTTCTTTTTGTTTTTTGTGGATAGTTCTTTTTGTTTTTTGTGGAAATCAATGAAAACAAAATACGAAAGATAATAATTTAAAAATATAATTTTATTGATCTATTTGTTCGAAAAATTACATGCACTGATAATGAAATAACTACATTAAGAACTCAAAATCCCAATAGTTAGAATGTAATAGCTTCATAATGGTATTTTGAAAATGGTTTAAAAAGTTTTATGAGGTCTCAATAATGTTAGAATTATATATAAATGTCACATCTTAAAATTGCGTCTACAAGAAATAGGAATAAAATTTAAGATTTTATTTTTCTATCTGATAAATATTATTTATATTCTACTAATTCAACGAGGATTCTTCTATCTCTCCTTAAAATATATGGCATTGGTGGGACTAAATATATACAACTTTGAAATATTGTTATTCTACCCAAAAATAGTGAGAATTCATTTTCTAATAACAAATTCTATTTTTTGATAATAACAATTCTTGAGAGAGAGATTTACTTTCCTAGTGGTGGTAAGAAAATTATTTATGGTTTTGTGTATGATTCGTGATTGTTCGAGCCCACACCCTAAGTGATTCATGGTACAAGAATATTGGAGAGGACCTTTTAGTTGAAAGCTAGGAGGTTTTGGATCTGTTTCGCACAAAACATATGTACATTTTGAAAAAAAATTATTATAAATAATACAAACCGACTCGGTTTTTAAAATTTTAAATATTTACTTTGATAGAAAATTGATTTTAAACCGAATTTTTTCCAACAAAATATAAGTTTATTCTTTAGCGTTTATTACTAAATGTCATTGTATTATAAATAGTATCATCTTACCAATCACAATTTACAATCGCAATTGTAGACACTCAATTTTGCCCGGGCCCAGAAATAAGTCCAAAAACAAAAATAATAAACCCCCCCAAAAAAAAAACAAAGTCCAAGTTCAGTCTAGAATTACAAATATAATTTGGCCCGATCGGAATGGCCCATTACTTGAAAAGATTTAAGGTCCATCTACAAGCTTGACTTATATGGAAATATAATCTTCAATGATATGCAATCTTAGATGTGATATGCAATCTTAGTTATGATACAATCTTAGATGTGATTGCAATCTTAGATATGATACAATCTTAGATATAATTGCAATCTTGGATATGATACAATCTTAGATATGATTGCAATCTTGGATATGATTGCAATCATAGATATGATACAATTTTAGATATGATTGCAATCTTAGATATGATATACAATCTTAGAAGATATGATTTTGTAATCTTGGAGATTTAATTTGTAGATATCCTTTAATCTTAACCGTTGATGTAATTGATCTGTACCGTTCGATTTGGGGAGGCTCAACTACAAATAGAGGTCTCTCCCTTCATTGTAAACACACTTGAGTTTTGGGAAGCAATAAGAATTCTTGAGAGCATTCACTCAAATTTCTCTCCCTCTTGCGTTCTTACTCTCTCTATGGTTTGTTCTTATTTTATTCTTCGTCTATCTTAGTTTTTCAACCTTTTTTTTTATTTTAATTTCTTCATTTTTCAAATATATATATTTATTCCTATCTTTTATACATTTGATTATGTATTTTATATATTATAATATTTAACCTTTTTATATAGTTTATTTTCAAATATATATTTTCTATGCATGTATATATATTATATTATCATTTCATGTATTTTGAACTATTGCATTATATTTTTATAATTTTTAAATGTTCTATTTATTCATTTTTTTAGTGTATGTCATTTTTTTATACCATTATATATTTTTATCTATATATTATTATCATTAAAGGTTTTAACTTGTATTATATACGTATCTTTATTTATATGTTAATAATTACTTTACTCCTATTCTGTTATTACATATTTTGAAGATATTATAATATTATAATTTGTATAATACGTATATTTCATCATTAATTACTTGTTTCATATTATTATATAATTATTTCATTGTGAATATAAATTTTTTTTACATATTTGATATTTTATATATTATTTTTCTAAATCGATATATTTTATTTCTTCTGTAATTATTATTCTTATTTTTATTATATATTATACTTTTAAATCTATTATTAAATATCACATTTTTATATATGCTCATTCTATTTATCAATTTTTTATATTATACATGTATTTTTAAAAAAAAAAACTTATGCTTTATTATTATACAATGTTTGCTTTCACTTTAGAATTAATGTATTTTTTATATTATGCAATATCTTAAACTTTTATAATTTACTTTCAAATGCATATTTTTATTTTATATGTGTCAAAATTGTATATCATGCATCATTTATATGTTTAAATATATGTTGAATTACATGTTTATGGGTTTTTACCTATTTTTCTTAAATACATATCGCGTTTTATGTATATCTTTCTTTTTTTTTTTGTTATGTTTTATTTCTTATATATATTGGTTAGTATATAATATTTATACTGTTGTACTATTATTATAATATGTTATCTCGTATGTTATGTTAATATTCTCATTCATGCACCAATTTAAAAAATGAGACTCTAAAGTTTTCAAAAATAAAAAGGCAATGCTTGGTGTTTAGAAACTTCGGGAAAAGTAGTGCCCTAACTTATTGGGTTGCAATTTTTCTCGTTGAGTTCGAATAGTCAAATACCCTTCTAAACTTTTAAAATTTTCAAAATACAAGCAACTGTCTTGGAATTTCAAAGCGTTATGTCCTAACTTACTGGATATTGCGTTTTGTCGTTTCGAGATAGGGATTTCAAAAAGGCTAACTTAGTATCAATATTTTGATGCAAGCGAACCCCAATTTTCAAAAATCAAAATATTTTAAAGAGGATTGCATCTTAAAATTTTTAATTTCCGACCTTAAAGACATTTGATAATTAAATTAGGTACCAATTTTTTGGGCGTTACGAGGGTGCTAATCCTTCCTCGTACGTAACCGACTCCCGAACCCGTTCTTTTTATTACGTAGACCAAAACTAATGATTGTAAGACAAAATGTTTTAAAGGTGATCCAATCACACCTAAAAAGATTGGTGGCGACTCCTATTTTCGTTTCTTTAAAGTCGATTCCCATTTTCCCAAAACTCGATTTTAAAAATGGTCTCGACAACAATTACTTATATAATTGGACATAGACATAACTCAATCGAACGAGTAATGACATTTATACATACCTCAACACTGTTTATCACCAATATCATTTGATTATAATAAACTACCTGTTTAAAGAATAAATTATAAAAGTCCAAACTAGATTGTCGTTCATTATTGGTTCTCAGATGTTCCAATTTCGTTTTTGACCTCATTCAATAAACTGGGTATAGAAAATATATTAAATTCTCACCTCAAATATATAAGCACTCAATTTAAATCCATTTTATAAAATTTTCAATTTAATCCCTTATATCACTAAAATTCAGAATCTTCCTATTTTATATTTTATTCTATTGAATTTAAATCCAACTTCATAATTATACTATAAAAGTCCTATTTTATCACCATTTACTAACAGCCCTCCTAAGTTTTTATTCCTTAAGAATAGATTCCTATTAACATATAACTGACTATACAATTTAATTTCAATTTAAGCTTTAAATCAATACTACCCATTAAGATTCTAAAAAGATTTTTATATGATCAAAACATGGTTCTCATCATCCATAGTTTTCAAGCTTCATTTCTTTTTAATTTCAACAACAACAACTTAATTAAACATTAACTATTTCATAATTTAACAATTGAGTTAGTTTAGTCTAACATCCTTATAGTATGCTTTAATAAAAATTGAAGAAGATAGCTTATTCACCTTATGAGTTTTTATCGGCATCAGTGAAATGTTGAAAGAAAATTTCTCCATCTTCTTTCTTCTTGTATTGGTGGAGAAGGTAAGATGATAATGCCGACTATTACACACACATATATATAATTAATTAAGTAATAATCATTAATTAAATTAATGGCTATTATTGAAGGATGACAAGCGTAATGGTTTTTAATGGTTGGATTTAGGCGGTGCCACTAACATGAGCTGACCCATGATTTAATTGCTTTTAGATCCTTAGTATAATTGTACTTTTAAGGACTTAATTAGAATCTCAATTCAATTCCACTATTTTCAACCACTTCTAACTTAGTCTTTGTATTATTATTGATGTTATATTTAATAATTTTACAAAATAATTCTATTACTAAATTTTATATTTGACTCAAACTTAATTAAATTTTTTGGGACTAGCTTGGCTTAATAAATTCGATCAAAAAATCGAATTCTTTTATATCGACAAAAAATCGGATAGTTACACCTTTACTTCTGATTATAACATCAGTAATTCCTTGATCCTCCTCACTAGATTTGTATCATCTGCCCTGCTCTGTTCTTCGCAGCTAGTAAGCTGCTACTTTCGACCATGAGGAATGTTCTTTGGATGATATCTAATTTGTTTAACAACAAGTAGTGATTTTGTTGTTCACAAAATTAATGCCATCTCTTCTTCATTGTTGTTATGCATTAAATTTCATGGGAAGCTTTTTGTTTTATTTTATTTCTATTCTATTCATTGATTCAGTTCATGAGTCTTTTTCAAGTACTCTAACTTAGGATTCGTGGCATGAAAGGATTATTATTGTAATGTGCATAAACTATCACTTACCATAGGTCTCTCTTTCAATGTGTTATTATAATATCTTCATCTTTGCATATAATTTTCAAGTAATATTTAAGATATGATGTTGATGTAGCGTTTAAAACTTAAGGTTGCTTTATTCACTAGCATAGGAAATTGTTTTTTGTTAGGTAAACTAATTGAACGGATTTCATGTTTGCCTTCCAATCTCTCCCTTTATATTGGAGTAGGATTTTGACTTCTATTTGACTTTTCTTTTATCTGTCAGATGAGGTAAAATTAATTTTAGAAATAAAATTCACTTATTTTTTCTTTTTGTTAAAATTATGTGTATTAATAGAATTAATTTTGTTAATGGAATATTATTAAAAAAATATTGGAAATGGATTATGTTGCTAGAGAGAAAAAGTTTGCGGGCAAATAATGTGGTACCACATCAACCTCAATTATCCTTTAATCATATGGTATTATATCTACCGTTAATGTAGTTTTATTTGATCTTCACTTGTCAATTTATTATTTCATGGCCTAACCTTCAAATGGGGAATTTTTTTTTTTTTTTTGTGTATTATGGAGCCTGATCATATGTTCGCGATGTACAGTCCATATCAATGTACAATCCTTTACATGATACATACGCAACTCAATTTTACGTTCTGATTTTTCCTTATAATCGTTAACACACCAATTCTGATTTGTGTTGTCTCAATGAGGTACTTTGAAGATATCATACCGAAATAGCGGTTTTTGTTCTTACTATGAAGCATATAAAATTCTGCAAGTAAATAGAATTAAAAATAATTAATAATTAATAATAGGAAATTTAACAAATTTGTTTAATTATTAGCCTCAAGAGTATATATATTAGATTAGTAACACATAATCCAAAAAGCGTATTTGGAGGGCAGTTGAACACATATAAATATTAAACTTGAATTCTTTAAAGCTCATAATTAGACATTACAACGATTAGGTGTTTCAAACATAATATACATACATAAATATATCAAAATACACATCTTATAAAATTTTAACCTGCTAAATTTATTTAAAATGTATAGAACCTTTGAAGCAGAATTGGAAATATGAAAAACATAAGAATACAAAATCACAAGCTATGATGAATTATAACCATTAATTAGGGTTACAGCGTGAAGGATGAGGGCACTACTTACTTACCATGATCACGAGGAAGAGCAGAATCACCATGACTATCATGACAACCTAAATCATGTGGAGGACATGGAGTTGGTTTTCCTGATCCTAGATTTCTATGTATCACTTCACTCTTCTCCTTCACTACAATTTTAACCCCAAATACCAACACAACATTTTCAATAAAAAAACATTCGGAAAGAGATCATAAATATAAGTATTGAAGAACAAGTTTTATACATAGTTTTAATTCAACTTACTGGCTAAGTGAGTGTTTGTTGTTGAAGATGGAGGCCAGAGTAGCGAAAATGATAGCAGTAGGACTAGTATCAAATGCACCGCTGATTTCTTGTAGAACATGTTTCGTTCCTCAGATTCTGATTTTTGTGCTGATGTCAATGGCTGCTTCATCCGACTTGATGGTGGTGATTATTTATTTATTTTGGAGGAGAAACAAGACTTTGGAAGACTTTGGAAGACTTTGGAAGTCAATTAGTTATTATTATTGTAACAGGCCTATTTTACCCTGCCTGAGCCCAAATCAACAAAAACTAAAATCAAAAAATAATAAACAGTCCATTACAAGGCCCAAATAAAATACAGACCCAAACTAAAAAAAATTTAGCCCAAAAATATAGCCCAAAACCTAAAACTAATTCAGAAACAAAACTAAACCCTAATGCCCATGTGTGCCGCACCCCTCCTCGATCACGTTGCCTATGCCTCGTCCCAAGGATCCTTGTCCTGAGGCCCGGCCTTCTCGTCGCCATTTCACCAAAATGGCAAAGGGTCGGCCTCCTTTCTTCATTGACCCTCCAAGAACACCTGCAAGAAGAAAGAAAGAAGGACAACAGGAACTAAAGCAGAGATAAAATGCATAAACAATAGTAATAATAGCAAAATACACAGTGTTGTAAAGGCTATAAAAGCCAGAATCGACGATGTAATTTTTTTACATATACAGTATTAATCAAAGAGAGAATTCAAAAAAACAAAAAGAGGTGATTTATTTTTACGTGTTTCATTTTTTATTTTTGCAAAGAAAACAAAAAAAAACTTACCTTCTTTTCGTTATTTCGCCGTCTTCGGGGTTTCTCTCCGTGCGCGAGAGCTACGAAAACCCTTTGGGGTCTTGAATCGGGCCTCGTTAAGAGTAACCGGAGAGGAGGAAGTGGCAGTCGAAAATTTTTTTGGGATATAGCTTTTAAACTCGAGATCTAGGGTAAAAAGGGGAGAAAAAGGGCCTCTTTTTTGTGTTCTCCGGCCACCGTGGACGGCAGCGCCGTTGCCGGCAGCCGCCACGGTGGTCCGGTCTGGACCCTTGGCCGAGATCTAGGTTAAACTAGAGAAAAGGGAGAGCTTTTTTTCCAGTTTTTTTTTTTGAGAGCTATAAAAAATGAAATTTTCAAAAAAAAAATTGAACCTTTATAAGAGCCTGAAATGCATCGTTTTCGGCCAAGCATTTAGGCGTTGAAACGACGTCGTTTCCCCCCAGACCCCCCGTGTCGACCTGATCCGCTAGCCAGATTCACGCATTTCTGAACTGGATGGGTTAATTGTTGTTTTAATCCTTCCGTATTTTCATTACCATTCAATTTCGTCCTATTACTTGATTTTACATTCCAATTTCACCCTTTTATTTTATTCTTTACGCGATTTGGCCCCTAGATTTATCAAAAGGGAATGGCGCGTTCAGGATTTTGGGGATATTTTCCCAATTAATCGTCCATTCCCTTTGCGTGTTTCATTTCAACCCTTTTGTTTTTTTATTTTTGTTCAATCTTTCCTTTTAATTCAATTTAAGTTTCAATTAGCCCTTTTTTATTTTATTTTATTTTAATTCATTGGTTCATTCATTTATTTATTTATTTGTTTATATATGTTATTCATTTATATGTTTATGCTAATTCCTGCATTCAATTATTAGTCGTTCTTTCATTCTTTTATAAACTTTATTATTATTATATATTCTGTTATACGTTTATTATTATTACTACCTTATTATCTTTTATTATTATTTTATTATTTATTCATCAATTTGTTACTCCTTTTATGTATATATATATATATACATATATATATTAAAAGAATTAAATTGTTTATGTTTTTACTATATATTGTTATTACTATTTTTATCGATAGTTATCATTATTTATGTACTTTATTAAGGGTTGTACTCCTAATTTTATTTTCTAATTTGGTCCTTTAATTCTTATATTTATTAACTACTTTTCTTAGTATTTATTTATTGTATCTATTTATTTATCCCTTTACTCTCACATATTATCATTATTGTAATCACCAAAATTTGCCCGGACTATTAAAACTGAAAAAATAATGGATAAATAAATAAATATTTATTTAATTTAAACAGTCCATAAAAGTTTTTTTACAAAGCCCAAATACACAGACCAACAACCAAATTTTACTAGACTAGCCCAGCCTAAACTAAATCCCAAACAGTTGCAACCTAAATGGACCCGTTACAGAGTGGTAGCCCAAAACACCTCTACCCATTACAAACCCAAAATTCCCAGAGGCCCAATTGGCCCAAGCATTTGTGAGACCAGGTGCAGAAACCCTAGGGTTTCGCGCCTCTTTCTCCTCGCGCGAAAGCGAAGCTTCAAGAAGCAATTTCAAGCGGCGCGTCGCTGCATCCTCTCACGACGTTTGGTAACCCCCATCAGCGCCGTGATTCGACCTCCGTGATCAACGCGCGCATCTACACCAAAGACGGTCGAAGACGGATCCTCGCTTGATTGCCTGCAAGAAAAGGAAACAAAGGGCAAATACGCGAAAAAGTAGAGCACAAAATGGCAAGAAAATCACAGCATAGTAATCAGAGATACAGTAGACAAGAAATAGAATCGGAGATTTCTTTTCTTAAGTAATGAATCCGTGGCTATAAAAAGCCCTTGGTAACTCTTGTAACATTTACGCATACAGAAAACAAGAAAGCAAATACAAACAGTTTCAAAGAAAAGGTGATTTAACTGTGTGTTTTTATCTTCTGCAACATATGCATGTATATAAACTGTTTAGCAAAAATATAGGACTTTTTAAAGGATAAGAGATTACCTGGGGAAAGACGAGGGTTTTAACCCTAGAACCTCCGCGCACGATGGCGCGTGAGGCGCGTGTGCAACCACTACACCGTGACCGGAGGCCAGGGTTGGGGACCTCTCTTTCCCTCTGCAGAGCATTTCAGAAATTTTTTTTTTTTTAGACTGGTGCTAAAATGATTTTAAAGCTGCGAGAATGGCTTATATAGCCTCGATAAAACGGTGTCGCTTTCAGACCCCCAGGGTCCGCGTGTTGACCCGATTACCCGGGGAGGATCCGCGTATTTTTAAAATTGGGTTAATTTCCCAATCGGTCCCCCTACATTTTCAATCTTTTTAATTTTATTTATTTTTATTTTAATTTGGGCCCTAAACTTTTATATTTGTTTTAATTTAACCCTAAACAACCTTTAAATTCATTTCTACAGAACGCAGTCGTTTTGGGGTTAGGGTTTAAATTACCCAATGAGTCCCTCGGCTTTTAGTTTATGTTTTGATTAAGTCCAAAATTTTTACTATTTTGCAAATTAGCCTTGTAATTTTATTTAAATTCAATTTTAACCCTTTCTTTTCATTTTATTTTCTTTATATAATTTATTTATTTTAAAAAATATACATATATTATTATTACAATACTATTTATATATATTTATAAAACTTTTATTTATTACACATTGTTTATCTATACATATTTATATTTTATTATATAACATTTATTATTTTTATTATATATTACTTATTTCTTTTATATATCGTATATTATATTATTTATATTTTTTTATTCATCATATTGTTTAAAATTTTAAAATTTTAAAATTATTGTTTTTAACTCATATTATATACATTATCGATTATTTATTTATTTATTATATATTAATTAAAAACTAAATTTTATATAATTATTTTATAATTGTTTATATTTACTTTTATTGTTATATATTATATTTTTTAGTTGATATATTTTTATTTTGTACAATAATTATTCTTTTATAAACTTTATATTATATATTATATATTGTATATGATACTATTTTAAAATTATCATTAATTATCATACTTTTATTTATAAGTATATTTTATTAACACTAATTCATTTTTTATTTCATATATTATGTGTTATATGTTACTATTTGACATTACACTTCATGAACATGCATATTGACATTATATTTGTATATCATATATTATTTGATTATTGCTTTTTGATATCATGCATTATTCAATTATTATTTTGTATGTTTGTATGTTTATTCTTTCTCAATTCATACCATATATAACCTTGTATGTATATTGTTAATGTTTGCTATATATTATTTTTATATGTATGTGTTTAATGCACAATCTTTATATTATTCATTACTTAGTTTAAATGCATATATATTATTTACCTACTACAATAATATGTTGTTATGTATGATCTATAATGTAATAAAATTCTTCACACATCATTTTTAAAGAGATAAGGCTCCAAAATCTTCAAAAAATATAAAGGCAATGCTTGGTGTTTGGAAATTTCGAAAAAGTAGTGCCCTAACTTATTGGGTTGCAACTTTTCTCGTTAAGTTCGAATAGTCAAGTACCCTTCTAAGTTTTTCAAAATATAAATGACTGTCTTGGAACTGCAAAGTGATATGTCCTAACTTACTGGATGTAGCATTTTGTTGTTTCGAGATAGGGATTTCTCAAAAGGCTAACTTATAGTCAATACATTGATATAAGTAAACCCAAATTTCAAATATTAAAAGAGGATTACATCTTAAAACTTTTAATTTCCGACATTAAAGACATTTTGATAATCAATTAGGTACCAATTTTTGGGCGTTACGAGGGTTCTAACCCTTCCTCGTACATAACCGACTCCCAAACCCATTCTTTTGATTTCGTAGACCAAAACCAACGATTTTAAAACAAATGTTTTAAAGGTGATCCAATCACACCTAAAAAGATTGGTGGCGACTCTCGTTTTCATTTTTCTTAAAGTCGATTCCCATTTTCAAAAACTCGATTTTAAAAAATGGTCTCGACAGCTTGGCGACTCCGCTGGGGACGTTAGAGAGTCAAGCCATGTAATTGATTATCTCATGTCTTAATGTCAGAAATTAAAAATTTAAAAATTTAATGCTCTTTGCATTACATATGTTTGTATTATTGCATGTGTTGCTATATTTTGATACGCACTGCATTTGCATGACTGTTGTGGTCACACCCCTAAGTGGGAGTGAGAAGCTACGCCTTCGTGAGGTTTTTGCCTCCGTGCAGGATAGTGGATCACTTTCGGAATACATCCGTACCTATGGTTTCGTGAGATTTTCATCTTCGTGCAGCCATGGGGAAAATGGGTAAGGATCGAGGAATCTGCTGGTTCAGGTACCTCAAAACTTTAGAACCAACTTCATATAGAAAGAAACCATAAGAGCCCAACTTAGTTAGAGTTAAACTTTTGATATTACCCTTATAAATTATTGTTGAGATTTATTGATATCATGGGATACTGACTATTCTTTTCTTTTGTTTACATGACATTTTGCATTCACAAAGGTATCAATTCACGGTCAGTGTCTAAATTAGAGTGTTTTATTATGGAGAACGGACTTCTTGATAGAGTGGAGGGCAACGCCAACGTCCATAGATGGTCTGAGCAAACTCAGTTAGAAAAGGGAGATAGTATAGCTGCGGGATATATGTCAGAGCTGTCAGGATATACTCGCATCAGTGTTACGCAGAATAATCTCCAAGAGCTTAAGGAGATTTGGGATCAATGGAGCAACAAGACTAAACAGTTATTCTACGGTAACTACCGAGACTTACCTTACTTACTCGATATTCAAATAGATGAACACTTGTTCCGAGCCCTCGCTCAGTTTTGGAATCCGGCATACAGTTGCTTTACTTTTGGGGAGGTAGATTTGGTACCTACCGTAGAGGAGTACACTGCCTTGTTACGTTGTCCCAGGTTCCAGGTTGATAGAATCTATTCTTGAGCTGTTAATGTCCCTACCTTTTGGAAGAAATTAATGGCTATTACAAGGATGAGTGAGCAGTGGATTATTGCCAGAATTAAAGAGAAGGGCGAATGCAAGTGCATTTCATGGGATGCTTTGAAGGGTCTGATTTTGACATACCCTGATAAAACGAAGAGGGTTGATGTTTTCGCCTTAAGTTTGTACGGATTGATGATGTTCCCTAGGGCTTTGAGATACGTGGATGAGGCAACCACGGATCTTTTCCATCGACTCAATAAGAGGGTCACCTCTGTTCCTGCGATTTTAGCGGAGACATTCAGGTCCTTAAGCATATGTAGGAAGGCTGGTGCAGGCAGGTTTGTTGGTTGTGCCCAATTACTTCTAGCTTGGTTCTATAGCCATTTTCGGTTGATAGATAAGGTCATTTGTCGGGTTTTCTTCGAAGATTATTCACCGTTGAAGAACATAATCGCTTCAACTAGGAGAGTTGATGTTCCAGAGGAGAATTGGATAGCACTACTTCAAAATCTTCAGTCGAAAGATGTTGAGTGGAGAGCTTTGTGGATGTTTCCTGGTGAGATTCTTTACCGTTGCGGCAGTTTCAATTGGGTCCCTTTATTGGGAATTTGGGGTGCCATTGGTTATGCCCCCTTGCTCGTATTGAGGCAATTTGGTTTGAGGCAGTTCATGCCAGCAACTCATGGGCTAACTCAAAGTGAGTTTGCATATAAAGGAGCCGATTACAAGAAAAGGGTCGGTGAGATATCTAGCGCTTGGAACAAAACGTATCGATTGAAAGGAGTAGCTATTGGCCCTGCTACGACTCCAGAATATGTTGAATGGAGAGGTAGAAGGATCAATGATAATATCCCTAAGCCAAGTGTGGAAGGAGCTCGACCAATGGAGGAATATCTGCAAGAGATGCCCTCGGAGTTGGAGATTATGAAGCAAGAATTTGAGAGGAAAAATTTGGAGCTTGAGAAAAGGATAGCCAAGCTCGAAGAAGAAAAGATGTACTTGAGTTTAGATATCGATGTCAAGAAGATGGAGGTCGAGAAAGAAAGAAAGGAAAAGAGGAAGATTGAAGAGGATAGAGATGACTTGAAGGAGCACTACAAAAAGGCACGGATATCCTTGAGGAGAGCAAGAGTAGGAGGGTCCTCAGAACAATTGCAGAAAGAGGTCCAGGAAGGAAAAGCTAAAGCTGGGTACTGGGAGAAAATGTTCCAGGAAATGCGATCGTGAAATTTCGCGCTAGAGGAAGAAAATAAAGGGTTGAAATCCAAAGTAACTTAGCTTGGAAAATCCCTCCGTTGGCATCGTAGTCATGATTCTACGGTCGAGTTAAAAGAGCTAAAGAGTAAAGTCGAAGATTTGGAAGCAGCATTACATGAAGGCAAGCTTCGGATTGAGCAACTCAAAACGCAAGAAGATTATCTAAAGGGAGAGCTTTATCAGTTTAGAGGACAGATTAGAAAAAGGGATCATGTCATGGGAGAGGCCATAGCCCAGATTTGAGAGGTTGCTGAATATGTGCAGGACTTGGCAGTACAAGCCGATGTATTGAGTTTGATGTGTGGGTCGTCGTCAGCCATTGGAAGAGAGTTAGCCCTTTTGTTAGATAGAGTTAAAACTTTGGGCATTAGGGCGAAAGCGTACTTGTAATCCATTTATATGTAAAGATATTCTTTTTCCAAATAAAGTTTTCTAAATGAGATTGAATCGAGATTGATGCCTTTGTTGCATTCATGCATTTGCATTACATCATATCATATGCATTTAAGGTTATAGAAGGACCCTAATTAGTTAAAGTTTCTTTATAAAGGTAGAAAAGAAAATCTGGAAATCACACATCCTTACGGCACTCGCACTAAGACTAAGAACATGGATCAAAGGTTTGAGCAGTTGCAAAAGGATATGCAAGACCAGCTGCAAGAGCAGTTGGTTAAAATGCAGAATGAAATGAGGGAGCAAATGATGGAAGCTCAGAGGAATATGATGGCCGAAATGGCTCAATTACTGAGAGCCACTGATAAGGGAAAGGCTTCTATGGCTATCACTAAGGAGGAAAATGAGGGTCCTCCTCCAGGTTTTACACCGCCGCATGTACCATTGCAAACTGAGGTACATCCTAGAAGGCCATCTACTACTGTGAGGCCTCAACATGAGCCAATTGATGTTGGTGTCCATGTGAATTTTTCGGCTGTTTCAGGATTCAATATGGGTGACAATCCTGCTAATCCTCTCGTTCCCGATCTAGATATAGTGGAAAAAGAGGATCTGAAGGCCGAAGCAGCAAGGCAATTGGATGAACCTGCAGATGGTTAGAAGAAAAGTTCAAGGCTTTGGAAAGCACTGGCAATAATCATGGGGTTGATGCTAAGGACTTAAGTTTGGTCCCAAACCTAGTGTTACCTCACAAATTCAAGATGCTAGAATTTGAGAAATATAATGGCACTACTTGCCCAGAGGCCCACATCACAATGTTTTGCAGAAGGATGACGGGGTATGTAAACAATGATCAACTGTTGATCCATTGTTTTCGTGGATAGTTTAACGAGAGAGCGCAAACGGATGGTACTGTCGGTTGAGTAGGGCTAGAATAAGCTCATGGAGGGATCTTGAACAAGCCTTCATGCAACAGTACAATCATGTAACAGACATGACCCCTGACAGGATTACCCTGTAAAATATGGAGAAGAAGTCTAATGAGAATTTTAGGCAATACGTACAGAGGTGGAGAGAGGTAGCAATGCAGGTTCAACCACCACTGCTGGAGAAGGAGACCACTATGCTATTCATTAATACTCTGAAAGCCCCATTTATTACTCATATGATTGGGAGCACAACTAAAAGTTTTGCGGACATAGTTATGGCAGGAGAAATGATAGAGAATGCCATAAGAGGAGGAAGAATTGAGGGGGAAGCAGTCAAAAGATCAGCCCCAAGAAGAAAAGACAATGAGGTGAATAACACAAGTAGCTTTAATTCAAATGCAGTTAGGGTTAGCCAGCCCAAAGCAGCCACAGTTGGCCAACAAAGAACTCAAAAACAGGAATCCAATACCAGGCATGAGAGGATGCAGTTTACACCTATACCTGTGACGTATAGGGAGCTCTATCAAAATTTGTATGATGCGCATGCTATAGCCCCTTTCCATTTGAAGCCATTACAGCCTCCGTACCCTAAATGGTATGATTCAAATGTCAGGTGTGAGTATCATGCTGGAATATCGGGGCACTTGATTGAGAATTGTACTGGATTCAAGAAGGCTGTAGAGAGGTTGATCAAGAATGGGGTTTTAAAATTTGAGAATACCTCAAATATGGAAAATCCTTTGCTGAACCATAACAATCAGGGAGTGAATGCCATCGTTGAAGCCAATGGAAAAAGAAAAAAGGAAAATGTTGATGAGATAAGGATGCCTATGAGGGTAATCTAGGAGGAGATGATGAAGAGAGGTATGTTAACCTCTAAAAATACAAAAGAAGGAACGAGGGACTATGGGGAGTTCCATGAAGATTGCGAGGAATTTAAGGCCTTGGTATAAGGCTTTATAGACAATAAAGAGCTACAGATATGTGCGCTGGAAAATAAACAACAAAGAACCAGCAGACCAAAGATCATTATTTCCCTACCAGGGAATAATGAAGTGGGGACACAAGCAGCACCCAAAGTCATTATCCATACACCTACTCCTTTCCCTTACAAGGATAGTAAGAAAGTACCATGGAGTTATGACTGTAGCGTGACAGTGCCAGAGGAAGGAAATGTAGCCAGTGCATCTGAAATTGAAGGTTCCCATACGCAGAGTGGGAAACGTTATGATATGGGGAATGTCAGAGTAGAGCCCACAAAATCTAAGAGTGTGGAGGTAGAAAAAGAGAAAAAGGGTGAAGTACTTGTTAACGAGCCAGTGAGGGAGGAAGAGGCTAAGGAATTTTTAAAGTTCCTTAAGCATAGCGAATACAGTGTGGTCGAGCAGTTGTGTAAGCAACCAGCACGCATATCGGTTTTAGCCTTACTGCTAAGCTCTGAAGTGCATCGAGAAGCGTTGTTGAAGGTACTCAACGAGACATATGTCACTCACGATATATCTGTCAATAAGTTAGACCGATTGATAAATAACATCAGTGCTGATAATTTCATCTACTTCAATGATGATGAAATTCCACCTGGGGGCATAGGGTCAACTAAGGCTTTGCACATCACCACTCATTGCAAAGGATATACACTTCCAAGTGTACTTGTGGATAATGGTTCTGCTTTGAATGTCCTTCCGCTATCCACCTTGAATAGGTTGCCCATTGACAGTTCACATATGAAGGTATGTCACAATGTAGTAAAAGCCTTTGACGGAATTGAAAGGAAAGTAATGGGACGAATTGACATCCCTCTGGAGATTGGACCAAATACGTATGAAGTTGATTTCCTGGTAATGGATATCAAGCCCTCCTATAATTATTTGTTGGGGAGGCCATGGATACACTCGGCAGGAGCGCTGCCTTCTTCACTGTACCAAAAATTGAAGTTGGTGACAGATGGACGCTTGATAACCGTCAATGCAGAGGAGGACATCATAGCAGCTGTCACCAATAAAGCCCCTTATGTGGAGACAAATGAGGAGGCCATTGAGTGTTCTTTTCGTTCCTTGGAAATTGTTAATGCTACCTTCATTTCGGAGGGAAGTGAGGTGCCGGTTCCTAGAATGTCTAGAGCAGCAAGGATGGCCCTGCAAATAATGATGGGGAAAGGAGCATCGCCAGGAAAAGGACTAGGAAAATAGTTGCAAGGTGGGGTTCAAGTCCCAAAATTGATGGAGAAGAAAGATCGCTTTGATTTGGGTTTTCAGCTAGACCATAAACACAAGAGATAGGAGATGGAAAAGCGTCAAGCAAGAAGGAAGGCGCATTTGAACGGAGGAGAAGTAGAGTGGGGACTGATGACATTCCCACCTATATCTAAAACCTTTAAGTCAGGAGGGTTAGTGGTAGAAGAGAGTCATCAAATCAATGTTGTACATAGTGAGTGTTTGAAGCAGGAAAACCTTGAGGGTATTCGCCCTTACGAACCGGGGAGCTCTCTGAACAATTGGACTGCGGAGGATCTTCCTGTAGTCTTTAAAAATTTTTCAGAGTAATTCTCGAAACATGTCTATTACTCTAGGGCCAAGGGGTAGTAAAATTATATTTGTGAAAATGGGCTTATGTTCATCTAATTATTATTCAAATAAAATATAACTTTTATCAATTTAAAAGAGTATTGCTTTATTTTTGTCAATTAATATTCCTTTAAGTTCTAATAATTCCTTATTCTTTTCTTCATAGCACATAAATAATCATTCTTAAATTCATTCATTCTTTGTATATTCTTTCATACCCCTCACAGGTCTCTAGATATTAATGATATGAGCGCTAATACTACCGCTCCTGATTTCTCTTATGAGCAAGACATGTGTTTAGAGGAACCTCAGGATTTTGAAGATGTCCAAGATTGTGACGTATCTCTTGATCTATTAAGAATGGTAAAACAGGAAGAGAAACAAATCATGCCACAGGAAAAAGAGGCAATAGAGAATATAGCCTTAGAGGAAGGGAAGGAGGTGAAAATTGGAACACTGATTGCTAATGACACAAGACGTAGCTTGATTGAGTTGCTTCAGGAATTCAAGAATATCTTTGCATGGTCTTATCAGGACATGCCCGGGTTGAGTACTGACATTGTAGTACATCATCTTCCGATAAGACAAGAATATAAACCGGTCCAACAGAAGTTGCGAAGAATGTGGCCAGACATTATCCTGAAAATAAAAGATGAGGTTAAGAAGCAGTTTGATGCAGGATTCTTGTAGGAAGTGAAGTACTCCGAATGGGTAGCTAATATTGTACCTGTCCCTAAGAAATACGGGAAGGTACGAATGTGCGTTGATTACAGAGATCTAAACAAAGCAAGCCCAAAAGATAATTTTCATCTGCCACACATTGACACTTTAGTAGACAACACAACGGGATATTCGTTGTTCTCCTTCATGGACGGCTTCTCAAGATACAATCAGATAAAGATGCATCCAGAGGACATGGATAAAACTACTTTCATAACATTGTGGGGCACCTTTTGTTATAAAGTAATGCCGTTTAGACTAAAGAACGCAGGGGAAACATTCCAACGAGCCATGGTAAACCTGTTTCACGACATGATACATAAGAATATTGAGGTATACGTTGATGATATGATCGCCAAGTCGTGAACAGAAAAAGAACACATTGAGGTCTTGAGAAGATTGTTCTTAAGGTTGAGGAAATTTCAGTTGAAGCTCAATCCAGCAAAATGCACCTTTGGAGCCAGATCGGGGAAGTTATTAGGCTTCGTAGTCAGTGAAAAAGGAATTGAAGTTGACTCAGACAAGGTCAGAGCCATACGAGAGTTGCCTCCGCAACGTACTCAAAAAGAAGTTCGAGGATTCCTAGGAAGGTTGAATTACATTGCTCGGTTCATTTCATAATTGACTGAGAAATGTGATCCTATCTTTCGCCTTCTCAGAAAGCACAATCAAGGTACTTGGGATGAAGAATGCCAGAATGCCTTTGAAAAAGTCAAGCAGTATTTGTTGAATGCGCCAGTGTTATCTCCACCTTGTCCAGATAAACTGTTAATACTATACTTGTCATTGTTCAGTAATTCTATGGGATGTGTGCTTGGCCAGCACGACGAATCAAGGAAAAGGGAAAAGGCAATTTATTATCTCAGTAAGAAATTCACTGACTGTGAAATGAGGTATTCGCCAATTGAAAAGTTGTGCTGTGCGTTGATTTGGACCACACGGAGATTAAGACAATACATGCTATACCATACTACTTGGCTTATTTCAAAACTAGATCATTAAAATACATGATGGAATCAACGGCTCTAAATGGAAGAATGGCGAGATGGCAAATTTTGCTTTCAGAGTTCGATATAGTCTATGTAAGTCAGAAGGCTATCAAAGGAAGTGCGGTGGCAGACTTCTTGGCCAGTAAAGCTTTGGAGGATTACGAGCCATTGAATTTTGACTTTCCAAATGAGGAGCTAATGTGTATAGCAGCAATGGAAGATTCGCCATGGAAGCTAAATTTTGACGGGGCCTCTAATGCAGTCGGAAATGGAATTGGGGCAGTCTTGGTATCCCCGAATGGCGACCATTACCCGTTCACATGCAAGTTGGATTTTGACTGTACAAATAACATGGCTGAATACGAAGCATGCATCATGGGGCTCCAAGCAGCCATAGAAAGAGGCATAAAAACCTTAGAAGTGTATGGAGATTTTGCATTGGTAATCTATCAACTAAGAGATGAATGGGAGACAAGAGACCCTAAATTGATCAATTATTGAATGGTAGTTTTGGGGTTGTTAAGAGAGTTTGATGACATTACCTTCAACTATCTCCCACGAGATGAGAATCAGATGGCTGATGCTTTAGCAACCTTGGCTTCAATGATTAAGGCAAACAAAGAGGGAGAGATGAGACCAATTCAAATGAGTGTCTATGAGGCCCCAGCTCATTGTTGCAATATTGAGGAAGAAGAAAAGGATGACAATCCTTGGTATCAGGATATATTTTGATACATGAGGGATCATAAATATCCAGAATAGGCAACCGAAAATGACAAAAGAACTCTGAGAAGGTTAGCTTGTGACTATGTTTTGGATGGGGAGGTTCTGTACAAGAGAAGGAAAGACCAAGTACTTCTAAGATGCGTCGATGCTGTGGAAGCCAAGCTGATTCTAGAAGAGGTTCATGAAGGTGTATGTGGTACACATGCAAATGGGTTCACGATGGCAAGACAAATCATGAGGTTTGGCTATTACTAGGCCACTATGGAAGGGGATTGCATCAACTATGCCAAAAAATGTCATAAGTGTCAGATCTATGGGGACAAAATTCATGTGCCACCCTCACCGTTACATGTCATGACATCTCCATGGCCGTTTTCCATATAGGGTATGGATGTCATAGGACCAATATCACCGAAAGCTTCGAATGGACATCGGTTTATCTTTGTAGTAATTGACTACTTTACAAAATGAGTAGAGGCTGCTTCTTACGCAAATGTTACCAAATCAGCTGTGAGTCGATTTTTGAAGAAGGAAATCATTAGTCGGTATGGAATGCCTGAGAGGATCATATCCGACAATGCATTGAATTTGAACAACAAAATGATAGCTGAGGTTTGTGACCAGTTCAAAATCAAGCATCACAACTCTTCACCTTATCGTCCAAAGATGAATGGGGCAGTGGAGGCTGCCAATAAGAACATTAAGAAAATAGTGGGAAAGATGACTGAGACTTATAGGGATTGGCATGAAAAGCTACCGTTTGCACTCTTGGACTATCGAACATCTGTCAGAACTTCTACTGGGGCAACTCTGTTCTCGTTAGTTTATGGGATGGAAGCAGTGTTACCTATTGAGGTAGAAATACCTTCTCTCCGAATTTTAATGAGAGATAAGGTTAGATGAAGCTGAATGGGTTTGATCCGATATGACCAGCTGAACTTGATTGAGGAAAAGAGGTTGAAAGCTATCCGACATGGTTAGATGTACCAGAAGCGTATGATACGAGCTTATGATAAAAATGTTCGTCCAAGGGAATTCCATGAGGGGGACCTTGTGCTAAAGAAAATGCTTCCCATTCAGAAAGACTTTAGAGGAAAATGGATGCCAAATTGGGAGGGGCCGTACGTCGTGAAGAAGGCTTTCTCTGGCGGTGCACTGGTTTTGACAGAAATGGATGGAAAGAGCCTACCCAATCCAGTGAACTCAGACTCAGTCAAAAAGTACTTTGTCTAAGGGAGGAAAGAATCCAAGGTGAAAACCCGCAAAGGGCGCCTAAAATTTTCCAAAAAAAAAATGGAGAGGCCAAGGTGAAAACCCGCAGAGGGCGCCTTGTGACCAAAGGGGTTTTGAGTTGAAAACCCGAAAGGGCAGCTCAAATTTTGAAGGACACAGCAACCTTGCTATATCTGACTTGGCAAAGAGTATGGTACAGTGTACATTGGGGCATCAACAAATCACTTTGGATCTTTTAAACACATGTCGAACTCAAGAAAGATTTCATGGAATTAATGTATAAACGCTCAAGCGGTGATATTTAGAGCATCTAATTCTTATCCTATTGGTTATCTTTAGATTCTATTTCTTCTTAAAGATATACTATCAGACTTATTTCCTTTATATTGTTGAGGATTCATTCAAATTCGATTATTCTTAAAGATTTATTCATCTTTTGTTATATTCAAAGTATGTTGCATTGAAATAATGGTAGATGAACTAAAGAATTTTCACAAACGAAATTTCACACATTACTTTGGGATTTTTGGATAATGCAAGAAACTAAAACAGGACATTTTTTCGAGAAGTTCACGTAAGTAAAGGGTGAAGGAACTCAAGGAATTTCTTTCCAAAAGCAAATGGACAAAACCAATGACTCGATTTTTATGGACATCCTCAATAGATTGTAGCATTGGAAGAAGGCCTACAAGCCGAGCAAGGATGGTGACACTTAGGATAGGGGTCATATTCATAGCATTTTGCATTATAACTCATTTAATCAGGAATATTTGACTCACTCCAAGCATAGCATCCTAATTATCAAGCATAATTATTCCACAGGATATCAAAGCCAGCGTGCTAAACAACAGGGTAATAGGCTACAGTATAGCAGATCCAGACTTTAGATGTTTATGCTGAAGCAAATCCAAGATGATTTGGTATTCTTGTGTTTACAAGAAACAAATCGAGGACACAGTAGATTTGATTATCAGATGTTCTCAAGTATAGCAGATCCAGACTTAAGATGTTTATACTGAAATAGATCCAAGATGATTTGGTATTCTTGTATTTACAAAGAACAAATCGAGGACATCGCAGATTTGACTCTCAGATATAGCAGATCAAGCCTTCAGATGTTTATACTGAAGTAGATCCAAGATGATTTGGTATTCTTGTATTTTGCAAGGAACAAATCGAGGATATCGCAGATTTGACTCTCAGATGTTCTCAGATATAACAGATCAAGCCTTCAAATATTTATACTGAAGTAGATCCAAGATGATTTGGTATTCTTGTATTTACAAGGAACAAATCGAGGACATCGCAGATTTGACTCTCAGATGTTCTCAGATATAGCAGATCAAGCCTTCAGATGTTTATACTGAAGTAGATCCAAGATGATTTGGTATTCTTGTATTTACAAGGAACAAATCGAGGACATCACAGATTAGACTCTCAGATGTTCTCAAACAGACTCAAGATGGTTTGGCATCCTTGTGCTTACAAGGAACAAATCGAGGACATAGTAGATTAGACTCTCAGATGTTCTCAAACAGACTCAAGATGGTTTGGCACCCTTGTGCTTACAAGAAACAAATCAAGGACATTGTAGATATGACTCTCAAATGTTCTCAAACAAACTCAAAATGGTTTGACATCCTTGTGCTTACAAGGAACAAATCGAGGACCTTGCAGATATGACTCTCAAATGTTCTCAAACAGATTCAAGATGATTTGACATCCTTACAAATCAAAGAAGCAGACTCAGTGTCTCTGTGTTCGGCAGAAAACAAATCAAAGATATCAACATACCATTCTTGAGCTCGTAGGGAGAAGGTAGAAGACCATTCGAGGAAAAGATCGTAAAGATTGGGCTAGGCCGGGCAAATTTGGTCCTTTATGGTCTTTGCTCAATTCCTATTACATAGCAATGAGCAAAGAGGGGCAGCTGTAATCACCAAAATTTGCTCGGACTATTAAAACTGAAAAAATAGTGGATAAATAAATAAATATTTATTTAATTTAAACAGTCCATAAAAGTTTTTTTACAAAGCCCAAATACACAGTCCCAACAGCCAAATTTTACTAGACTAGCCCAGCCTAAACTAAATCCCAAACAGTTGCAACCTAAATGGACCCGTTACAGACTGGTAGCCCAAAACACCTCTACCTATTACAAACCCAAAATTCCCAGAGGCCCAATTGGCCCAAACAGTTGTAGACCCAGGTAGGAAACCTTAGGGTTTCTGCCCTCTTTGTCCTCGCGCCGCAAATAGAAGCTTCAAGAAGCAATTTCAAACGGGGGCATCTGCTCATCTCTCACGACGTTTCAGTAATCCCCCATCAGTGCCGTGATTTGACCTCCGTGATCAGCGCGCGCATCTACACCAGCACGGTCACTACCGGATCCCTCGCTTGATTGCCTGCAAGAAAAGGAAACAAACGGCAAATACGCGAAAAAGTAGAGCATAAAATGGCAAGAAAATCACAGCATAGCAATCAGAGATACAGTAGACAAGAAATAGAATCGGAGATTTCTTTTCTTAAGTAATGAATCCGTGGCTATAAAAAGCCCTTGGTAACTCTTGTAACATTTACGCATACAGAAAACAAGAAAGCAAATACAAACAATTTCAAAGAAAAGGTGATTTAACTGTGTGTTTTTATCTTCTGCAACATATGCATGTATATAAACTGTTTAGCAAAAATATAGGACTTTTTAGAGGATAAGAGATTACCTGGGGAAAGACGAGGGTTTTAACCCTAGAACCTCCGCACACGACGGCGCGTGTGCAACCACTGCACCGTGACCGGAGGCCAGGGTTGGGGACCTCCCTTTCCCTCTGCAGAGCATTTCAGAATTTTTTTTTTAGACTGGTGCTAAAATGATTTTAAAGCTGCGAGAATGGCTTATATAGCCTCGATAAAACGGTGTCAATTTCAGACCCCCAAGGTCCACGTGTTGACCCGATTACCCGGGGAGGATCCGCGCATTTTTAAAATTAGGTTAATTTCCCAATCGGTCCCCCTACATTTTCAATCTTTTTAATTTTATTTATTTTTATTTTAATTTGGGCCCTAAACTTTTATATTTGTTTTAATTTAACCCTAAACAACCTTTAAATTCAGTTCTACAGAACGCAGTCGTTTTGGGGTTAGGGTTTAAATTACCCAATGAGTCCCTCGGCTTTTAGTTTATGTTTTGATTAAGTCCAAAATTTTTACTATTTTGCAAATTAGCCTTGTAATTTTATTTAAATTCAATTTTAACCCTTTCTTTTCATTTTATTTTCTCTATATAATTTATTTACTTTAAAAAATATACATATATTATTATTACAATACTATTTATATATATTTATAAAACTTTTATTTATTACACATTGTTTATCTATACATATTTATATTTTATTATATAACATTTATTATTTTTATTATATATTACTTATTTCTTTTATATATCGTATATTATATTATTTATATTTTGTTATTCATCATATTGTTTAAAATTTTAAAATTATTGTTTTTAACTCATATTATATACATTATCGATTATTTATTTATTTATTATATATTAATTAAAAAGTAAATTTTATATAATTATTTTATAATTGTTTATATTTACTTTTATTGTTATATATTATATTTTTTAGTTGATATATTTTTATTTTGTACAATAATTATTCTTTTGTAAACTTTATATTATATATTGTATATGATACTATTTTAAAATTATCATTAATTATCATACTTTTATTTATAAGTATATTTTATTAACATTAATTCATTTTTTATTTCATATATTATGTGTTATATGTTACTATTTGACATTACACTTCATGAACATGCATATTGACATTATATTTGTATATCATATATTATTTGATTATTGCTTTTTGATATCATGCATTATTCAATTATTATTTTGTATGTTTGTATGTTTATTCTTTCTCAATTCATACCATATATAACCTTGTATGTATATTGTTAATGTTTGCTATATATTATTTTTATATGTATGTGTTTAATGCACAATCTTTATATTATTCATTACTTAGTTTAAATGCATATATATTATTTATCTACTACAATAATATGTTGTTATGTATGATCTATAATGTAATAAAATTCTTCACACATCATTTTTAAAGAGATAAGGCTCCAAAATCTTCAAAAAATATAAAGGCAATGCTTGGTGTTTGGAAATTTCGAAAAAGTAGTGCCCTAACTTATTGGGTTGCAACTTTTCTCGTTAAGTTCGAATAGTCAAGTACCCTTCTAAGTTTCTCAAAATATAAATGACTGTCTTGGAACTGCAAAGTGATATGTCCTAACTTACTGGATGTAGCATTTTGTTGTTTCGAGATAAGGATTTCTCAAGAGGCTAACTTATAGTCAATACATTGATATAAGTAAACCCAAATTTCAAATATTAAAAGAGGATTACATCTTAAAACTTTTAATTTCCGACATTAAAGACATTTTGATAATCAATTAGGTACCAATTTTTGGGCGTTACGAGGGTTCTAACCCTTCCTCGTACGTAACGGACTCCCGAACCCATTCTTTTGATTTCGTAGACCAAAACCAATGATTTTAAAACAAATGTTTTAAAGGTGATCCAATCACACCTAAAAAGATTGGTGGCGACTCCCGTTTTCGTTTTTCTTAAAGTCGATTCCCATTTTCAAAAACTTGATTTTAAAAAATGGTCTCGACAATTATTATTATTATTATTATTGCATGAAAAAAATCTAAATTTGATAATATATATCTATTTATTTACTCGTTCATTTGTTATTCCATGCATTTTAAACATTTCTACGCTATGATCGCTTGTATTTATATTATCATGAATTTTTGTTTTATTGCTTTACTTATTCATCGAGACCAGTTCACTCATATTGTATTCATCTTTATAATTGCATCGCTGTTTTTGTAATATTTTATCTCATATTGTATATCACTTCAAATATTGCATTAGTTTTCCAAAATTCATAAAAAAGGAATTCTTTAATAAAGGCAATATTTTGCGTTTTGGAAATTTGAGAGATTGTGCCCTAACGTACTGGGGTTCGATTTTTTTCGTTTGATCCAAATAAATGAATAACCTTTTAAAATGAAAATGCATGAGTTTTGAAAATCAAAAGACTGGCTTATTATCGAGGGTTTAAAGCGTCGTGTCCTAATGTACTGGATGTGACATTTTATTACTTTGGGACAAGAAGGTCTTTAACATTTGCTTCAATTTAGCCAAACATTTTTGTAAAATTAACATTAATAAAAAGGGAGGATCGTGTTTTTAAATTCTTTTCAGATTTTCAACTTTCGATATTAAGACATATATTAATCAATTAGGTACCAATTTTGGGTGTTACGAGGGTGCTAATCCTTCCTCGTACGTAACCGACTTCCGAACTTGTTTTCTTGAATTTCGTAGACCAAAATCAATGTTTTAATAAAACAAAATATTTTATTAAAACAATCAAATTATGAGGTGATCCGATCACTCCTAAACCAAAAAGATTTGTGGCGACTCCTATTTTTTCATTTTCAAAACCAAGTTGACCTTTTTCAAAAAATGGTTTTGACAGCTTGGCGACTCTACTAGGGAGTAAGAGAGTCAAGCCGCGAATTGATTAATTCTTGTAGTATTGGTCGAAATTTGATAATTCAATTAAAAAATATGATCCTTTATTTGCATTTCATCCGACATTTTGTTTGATCTTTGCTTTATTGGTTCGATTATTGAAATGTTTCGCATATTGCATTGCATATCCGTCTGATATTACCCTTTTAAGTGGGAGTGAGAAGCTAGTCCTTCGTGAGGTCTTCACCTCCGTGTAGGATAGTGGATCGCTTTCGGATACATCCGTACCTATGTCTTCGTGAGATTTTCATCTCCGTGTAGCCATAGGAAAATGTATTCTCCTGAACCGAACTCGATCCATATGAGCCTATAATGGGTGAGGATCGAGGAATCTGTTGGTTCAGGTACCCTTTCTTTAGAACCAAACCGTATATAGTGAGCCATAGGATCCCACCTTAAGTAGAGCCACGCCGAACCATTATTGGTTACCTGAATAGACGCTTTATTATTCCTTGCTTACTTTGAATTTTGGTTTGGTGTACTGACTTGTCTTGTTTGTTTTGTTTTGATTGTATGACATTACCATCATAAAAAAGGTCTTGATTCACGTTTGGTTACTAAATAGAATGCTTGTCATGGAGAACAAGTTTCTTGATAAAGTAGAGGATAATGCGGCTGTCCGTATATGGTCAAAGAAAATGCAATTGGAAAAGGGTGACAGTTTGGTATAGGGGTACACATCAAAACTATGGGACTTCACCCGTAACAGTGCGACACAGAATGACCTTCGAGAATTGAAAGAGATATGGATCAATTGGGATGATGAAGTCAAGCAGTTATTTTACAATAATTATGGTAATCTACCCTATCTAGTAGACATCAAGGTGCGTAAGCACTTACTTCGAGCTCCAACTCAATTTTGGAATCCCGCCTACTGTTGTTTTACCTTTGGGAATGTAGATTTGGTGCCTACAGTAGAGGAGCATACAGCTCTGCTTCATTGTCCAAAGATTCAAGCTGACAAAGCCTATTCTAGAGCCATTAATGTCCCGACTTTCGTGAAGAAATTAATGAATATCACGGGAATGAGTGAACAGTGGGTCGCAGCTCGTATCAAGCAAAAGGGAGGAAGTAAATGTATTCCCTGGAAAAGCTTGCGAGATTTAATTTTGGCACACTCAGATGAGAAGAATAGTTTTCCCCATAGCATTAGGGTATGTAGATGAAGCGGTTTCTGATTTATTCGATAGAATGGATAAGAGGGTCACGCCGGTTCCCGTAATTCTGGTTGAGACATTCAGATCTTTGAACGCGTACTGGAGAGCAGGTGAGGGAAGATTCATCGGATGCGCGCAACTATTGCTAGCTTGGTTCCATAGTCATTTCTAGAAAGTGGATAAAGTTTTGTATCGAGTATTCTCCGAGAATTATTCTCTATTGAAAAAGGTAGCGGTTACATCAAGACGGGATGACATTTTAGAGGAGAAATGGATAGCGATTCTCTAAAATCTTCAAGAGGAGGACGTTGAGTGGAGAGCCCCTTGGATTCTTCCCGATGAGATCCTATACTGATGTGGCGACTTTGATTGGGTTCCTTACTCGGGATTTGGGGAGCCATCGGGTACGCTCCTTTGCTCGTCTTGAGGCAATACCGATCAAGACAATTTATACCAGCAACCCAAGGGCTAGCTTAGTATGAGTTTTCGTATAGGGGGATAACTATAAGAAAAAGGTACGAGAAATGTGCAACGCCTTGAGCCAGACTCGCCAGATGAAAAGATTGGCTGTGGGTCCAATGACAACCCCTGAATATAATGGGCGGTGGGGTAAGACAGTCAACGACAATATCTCTAGACCAAGTCAAGAAGGCGCGTGATCAATGGAAGTATATCTGCAAGTGGTCCCATCCGAGTTAGAGATCATAAATCAAGATTTTGAGAAAAGGAACTCTGATCTAGGAAAGAAGATTGAACAGTTGGAGGAAGAAAAAATGCATCTAAGATTAGACGTTGATGTTCAAAAACTAGAGATAGAGAAATTGAGAAAAGGGAAGAATAAAGCCGAAGAAGATTTGGATAGCTTGAAGACAGATTATAAAAAGTTACGTCTATCGATGAAAATCATCGAATTGGGGAAAACATCATAGCAATGGCAACAAGAGATCTAAGAGGAGAAAGCCAAACCCAGTCGATGGGAGAGAAAATTCCAAGATGCTCAAGTTTAAAAAGAGGCCCTAGAGAAGAGTCTGTTAGAAAGTCGAGGTAAAAAGACTGAGTTAAAGGCTAGAATGACAGAACTAGAGAAGTCGCTCCACCAGTACCGTAGTCGCAACTCTACAATCGAGTTGAAGGTAAGCTTGAGCAAGATTGAAGAGCTAAAAAGGAAAGAAGAAGAACTCGAGACTGCGTTACAAAACTGGAAACTCCGGGTTGAACTTCTTGAAGCAAATGAGGAGCGTTTGAAAGAGCAATTCCACCATTCTCAAGATCAAGTTAAGAAAAGAGACTATATTATAGGTGAAGCGGTGGCTCAAATTTGAGAGGTGGCCGATCATCTACAGACCCTAGCAGTTTAGGCTGATGTACTAAGTGTGAGATATGAGTTAGCATCAGAACGAGGCCGAGAGCTAGATTGGTTGCTTAGGAAAGTTAAAAATTTAAGCATTAGAGCTAAGCCATATCTGTAATCTGTTTTATGTAAAGGATTTTGTTTTCTAGTAAAGTTATTCTAAATGGAATTGAATCAGAGTTAATGCCTTTTTTTTGCATTCATGTATTTGCATTTGATTGCATCATATGCATTAATTTTCACAAAAGACCCTAATTAAAAAAAATTATTTCAGTTAATCTAAAAACCAACAAGAGTCAACCAACCGAATACCGCTACAATACCTGTCGCAAAACCAAAGCAATAGATCAGAGATTAGAAAGATTAGAACAAATATAGAAGGAAATGCAAACAAAAATGCAAGAACAATTGGCAAAGATTCAACAGGATATGAGAGACCAGATGCTGGAGTCCCAAAGGACCATGATGAACCAGTTGACTCAACTGTTGACTAGGGGGCAAGAAAAAAGGAAAAGTCCTATGGTTAATCCTGGGGACGATAATGAAGACCCTGCTTATCCTCCTGGCTTCACCCCAACGAGTGCCTAAGTGCAACCAAACGTATGTCCATCAAGGGTGGCTGTCAACTTCAGGCCCCAACAATATCAGGCTGATGCCTTGACACCGATGAATTTTCCAATAGGCTCGGGTTCTAATCCAGAGGATAATCCAACTAATCCAGTTGTCCCTGACCTTGATGATGCATCAGAAATGGAAAACGCAAGAGTAGATCTGCCAAAACAGCTCAAGGACCGATACAGATGGCTGAAAGAAAAATTTAGAATAATGGAGAACGCTGATTACCATTGCAGAATTGACGCCAAGGACCTAAGTTTGGTCCCGGATTTAGTGCTTCCTCTTAAGTTCAAAACTATAGATTTTGAAAAATATAAAAGGACTAGTTGTCTAGAAGCTCACATCACCATGTTCTGTCGAAGGATGGCAGGATACGTTCACAATAATTAACTATTGATCCATTGCTTCCAGGATAGTTTGATCAGGTCTGCCATTAAATGGTATAATCAACTAAGCCGTGCTAAGATTAATTTGTGGAAATATCTGGCACAAGCTTTTATGAAGCAGTACAATCATGTAACGGACATGACGCCTGATAAAATCACATTACAGAATATGGAGAAAAAGAAAAATGAGAGCTTCAGGCAATACGCCCAACGGTGGAAAGAGATAGTCACACAAGTCCAACCACCTCTGCTAGAAAAAGAAACAACTATGCTCTTTATTAATACCCTGAAGGCACTTTTATTAATCACATGCTGGGAAGCGCAACTAAGAGTTTCTCAGACATAGTGATGTCTGGTGAAATGATAGAAAACGTGATAAGATGTAGGAAAATAGAGGCAGGGGAAAATGCCAAAAGATTAGCCCCGAGGTGAATAATGTGAGCACATATAACAAAATATATTCTAAACTGATCACGGTAGCTTAGCCAATGATAGTAGCTACTAGCCATCAGGGCCCTCCAAAGTAAGATTCTAATGCAAGGCCAAATACAGAAAGACCCTAGTTTACGCCCATCCCAATGACATATAGGGAATTGTACCAGAGTCTATTCGATGCCCATGTGGTATCCCCATTCTATCTGAAACCCATGCAACCTCTATTCCCTAAATGGTATAACACAAACGCTCAATATGAATACCATGCGGGAATACCGGGGCACTTGATCGAGAACTGCACTATGTTCAAGAAGCTGATCAAAAGATTCATTAAGATAGGGATCGTAAAATTCGATGACCCATCATGGCCTAACGTAGTAGGAAATCCGTTAACAAATCATTCTGATAAATCGGTAAATGCGATAATCGAGAGTGAAGGTAAAAGAATCAAAGTTGACGTTGCAGAAGTGAAAACCCCACTGAAATGGGTTTGGAAACAAATGATAAATGAAGGTTTAATTACACAAGATTAGGAGGAAAGGCCCAGAGGAACAAAAAAATATTGTGAGTTCCATGCCAATGAGGACCATGACATCTAAGAATGTACTGAATTCAGGATCACAGTGCAAAATCTGATGGATAATAAAGAGATAAAATTTTATGAAGAGATCAAAGGATCAAAAGAATGAGAGGTTTATACCTCAGAAGAGGGATTGACATAAAGGGTCTAGAAAGTTAACCACCTAGTAGTGATCATCTCACGACCAAGAAGCGATTAAGTAGGAGTACAAATGGTGTCGAGAGTCAGAATCCAAAAACCTGTATCCTTTCCTTACAAGGAGAGCAATAGGGTTCCTTGGAACTATGACTGCAACGTGACAATCCCGGGAGAGGAGAACCCTGTTAATGTTTTAGAAGAGAGTCAAAATACGAGTTTTTACACGCATAGTAGGAAATACTATGACCTTGCAAATTCAAGAGTGAAATCCGTAAAATGGATGGCCTTAGCGGTAGAACAAGGAAAAGAAAAGACGGTTACAGTTGAATCACTTGTTGACGTACCAATGACTAAAAAAGAGGCTAGAGAATTCTTGAAATTCTTAAACTATAGCGAGTATAGCGTTGTAGAATAGTTACATAAGCAGTCGGCTCGCATTTCAGTGCTAGCTTTACTTTTAAGTTCGGAGACATATCGAAGCGAGTTAATGAAAGTGCTAAACAAAACCTATGTCACGGATATATCTCTGTCAACAAGCTGGACCGTCTGGTCAATAATATAAGTACTGACAATTTCATATTCTTCAATGATGACGAAATACGGCCAGGGTGAATGGGGTCCACAAAGGCTCTACACATCACCACTCGCTGTAAGGGATATACATTACCAGGAGTATTAATCGATAATAGATCTGCACTGAATGTCCTGCCCTTATCCACACTGAACAGGCCGCCTGTGGATAGCTATCATAGGAAAGCATGTTAAAACATAGTGAGAGCATTCGATGGAACCCAAAGGAGGGTAATGGGGAGGATTAAAATACCCTTTTTGATCGGTTCAAGCACGTACAAGGTGGATTTCTTGGTGATGGACATCAAGCCTTCTTGTAATTGCTTATTGGGAAGGCCATGATTCACTCAGTAGGGGCAGTGCCGTCATCACTGCATCAAAAGCTAAAGTTGGTAATTGAAGGGCGACTGGTAACAATAAATGTGGAAGAAGACATCATTACATCCGTAACCAGTGACGCACCTTATGTGGGGACAGACGATGAAGCGATAGAATGTTCTTTTTTATCACTAGAATTCATGAATACAACCTTCATTATCGAAGGGAACAAGGTCCTGGTGCCAAAAATATCCAAAACTATAAGGATGGGCCTGCAACTGATGGTTGGGAAAAGAGTTCTATTGGGGAAAGGATTTGGGAGACACCTCCAAAGAAGAGTCAAGCTACCGATGCTAAAAGAGAAACGAGACCGTTTCGGCTTAGGGTTCAAGCCGGATGCAAGGCAAAGAAAGAAGGAGTTAGAGAAGAACCAAGAAAGGAGGAAAGCATGTTTGAACGGAGAAGAGATCAAATAAGAACCAATGATCTTCTTGATCTTCCCCCATATATTGAAGACTTTTGTGCCTGGAGGAATCATTCATTCTGAGTGGGGACACCAAGAAAAGAAGCCATAGAAGGAATGTCAGGAAAGTTAGACATCAACACCATATCCGAAGAAAGAACTGGAGAAGAGAATTTGTCGGGCATTTGCCCTTACATACCTGGCAGTGTTTTGGACAACTAGACTATGGAAAAGATTCATGTAGTTTTTAGAGCAAATTCAGAGTAATGTCTAAAACACACTTATTGCTCTAGGCCTAGGAGTAATAAGAATCTTTTATGAAATAGGCTTAGGTTCAAAAACGTTATTTTAATAAAATGCATCTTTTGTCCCACTTTGTTTATATATTCTTTTATTCTTTCATTCATAATCATACCACACAAATATTTATTCTTGGATTTATTTGTTCTTTAGATTTCCTGTTGTTCCTATAATAGGTCTCTATATATCAATGATATGAGTGACGCTGCTAACGACTCAGAATCTTTTTTTGAGCAAGACATGTGTTCAGAGGAACCCCCAAGATTTTGAAAATGCTTTAGGATATAGTCTATCTCCCTATTTGTTAAGGACAGTGGAACAGGATGAAAAATAGATCATACCTTATAAGGAATCAGTGGAAGTTGTGAGCTTAGGAGAAAATAAAGAAGTAAAGATCAAAGCTTGCATCACCGCAGAGACAAAACATGACCTCGTTAAATTGCTCCAATAGTGCAAAGATGTTTTTGCATGGCCGTATCAAGATATGCCCAGGCTAAACACTGATATCGTGGTACACAGACTCCCCATAAGGGAAGAGTGCAAACCAGTTCAATAAAAACTCCGAAGAATAAGCCCTGACATCTTGCTGAAAATAAAAGAAGAGGTCAAGAAACAATTTGATGATGACTTCTTGCAAGTGGTTAAATACTCAAAATGGGTAGCCAATATCGTCCCTATCCCTTAAAAAGATGGAAAAGTACGAATGTGCGTAGACTACAGGGACTTGAACAAGGCTAGCACGAAAGACAATTTCCCATTGCCACATATTGACACTTTGTGGACAATACAGCAGGCTATTCACTATTCTCGTTCATGGATGGTTTCTCAGGATACAACTAGATAAAGATGCATCCTAAAGACATGGAGAAAACCACTTTTGTAACTATGTGCGGAACATTCTGCTATAAAGTGATGCCATTTAGATTGAAAAACGCAAGAGCAATATACCAAAAAGCCATGGTAACCTTGTTTCATGACATGATGCATAAGAAAATTGAAGTTTATGTTCATGATATGATCGCAAAATCCCGAACAGAAAAAGAACATGTACAAATCTTGAGGAAATTGTTCTTGAGATTGAGAAAATTCTAGTTGAAGCTCAATCCAGCAGAATGTACTTTCGGGGCTAGGTCGGGAAAACTACTAGGATTTGTAGTTAGTGAAAATGGGATAGAAATCGACCCAAATAAAGTGAAGTCTATACAAGAATTGCCTCCATCGTGCACTCAAAAAGAAGTTTGAGATTTCTTAGGAAGATTAAATTACATCGCGCGTTTCATTTCACAATTAACTGAGAAATGCGACCCTATATTCCGTCTCCTTAAGAAACACAATCCAGGCATTTGGGATAAGGAGTGCTAGAAGACTTTGAAAAAGTCAAATATTATCTATCCAATGCCATAGTGCTGATGCCACCTAGCCCAGATAGACCGTTGATACTGTACTTGGCAGTATTCGGGAATTCCATGGGATGCGTGCTTGGTCAACATGATGAGTCAAGAAGAAAAAGAGAGTGATATACTATCTCAGTAAGAAATTCACTGAATGTGAGACGAGGTATTCGCCAATCGAGAAGTTATGTTGCACCTTAATCTGGGCAACCCGAAGACTGAGACAATACATGATGTACCACACAACTTGGCTCATCTCTAAACTCGATCCTCTAAAGTACATGATGGAGTCAACTGCTTTGAATGGAAGAACGACTCGGTGGCAAATTCTGCTTTTCAAATTTAATATAGTCTATGTAAATCAAAAGGCTATAAAAAGGAGCGTGATGGTAGGCTTTTTGGCCAGTAGAGCTCTAGAAGATTACGAGCCTCTGAACTTCAATTTCCTGAATGAAGATCTAATGTATGTGGCAACCACTAAAGAAGACTCTCGGGAAGGTAATCCTAGGAAACTAAACTTTGATAGGGCCTCAAATGCTGTGGGCAACGAAATCGGAGCAGTCTTGGTGTCCCCAAATGGAGATCATTATTCAATTGCACGAATAATATGGCAAAATATGAAGCATGCATCATGGGCATTCGTGTGGCCTTAGAGCATAAGATCAAAGTGTTAGAGGTATATGGAGATTCTGCATTAGTGATCTATCAGCTCAAAGGTGAATGGGAGACGAGAGACCCCAAGTTGATCAATTACCGAAAGCTGGTTCTGGAATTGATTAAAGAGTTTGATGACATCACCTTCTGCTATCTTCCACGAGTCAAAAATCAAATGGCTGACGCTTTGGCTACCCTGGCTTTAATGGTTAATGTAAATAGACAAGAGGATGTGAAACCAATCTAAATGAGTATTTATGAGACTCCAGCTCATTGTTGCAACATTGAAGAAGAATAAGAAGAGGATGATCATCCTTAGTATCATGATATAATGCGATACATGAAGAATCGTGAATACCCTAACTAAGCAACTAAGAATGATAAAAGGACACTAAGAAGACTGGCTAGCGACTATGTCTTAGATGAAGAGATCCTATATAAAAGAAGAAAGGATCAGGTGCTCCTAAAATGTATAGATGTTGTTGAGGCTAAGAAGATCTTGAAGGAAGTCCATGAGGGTGTCTACAGGACACATGCCAATGGTTTCACAATGGCCAGACAAATCATGAGGTTTAGGTATTATTGGTCCACCATGGAAGGAGACTGCATCAATTACGCCAAGAAATGCCACAAGTGCTAGATTTATTCATGTACCTCCTTCGCCTCTGCATGTTATGACTTCTCCATGGCCTTTCTCTATGTGGGGCATGGATGTCGTTGGGCTGATCTCGCCAAAAGCTTCAAATGGACATCAATTCATCATTGTGGTCATTAACTACTTCACCAAGTGGGTAGAAGCCGCTTCATATGCCAATGTTACAAAGCCAGTAGTCAGTAAATTCCTGAAGAAAGAGATCATATGTCGGTATAACATGCCAGAAAAGATCATATCTGACAATGCTTTGAACTTGAACAAGAGCACGATATCAAAAGTCTGTAGTCAGTTCAAGATCAAACACCACAACTCATCACCGTTTCGCCCAAAAATGAATGGTGCACTGGAAGCAGCCAATAAAAACATTAAGAAAATCGTAGGGAAAATGACTGAGACTTATAAAGATTGGCATGAGAAGTTACCATTTGCACTCTATGCTTATCGAACATCTGTCAAAACTTCAACCAGAGCAATGCCTTTCTCTCTAGTTTATGGAATGGAGGCGATTTTACCCATTGAAGTTAAGATTCCTTCTCTCAGGTTTTTTGCAGAATTAAAATTGGATGAAGCAGAATGAATCCAATCCCGATACGATCAACTAAACTTAATTGAAGAGAAAAGATTGAAAGCCATTCATCATGGTCAGATGTACCAAAAGCGAATAATGTGAGCTTACAACAAAAAAGTTCATCCTAGAGAATTCTATGAGGAAGACCTAGTATTGAAAAAGATTTCAGAGGGAAATGGATGCGAAATGGGAAGGACTTTATGTACTAAAGAAGGCTTTTTCCGGAGGAGCACTAATTTTAACTAAGATGGATGGTAAAAACTTGCCTAATCCTATGAACTTAGATTCAATCAAGAAGTACTTCACATAAAATAAAAAAATAAAAAAAAGTGAGGGACCAAGGCGAAAACCTGCAAAGGGCGCTTTGAGACCAAAGAGGTTTTGAGTTGAAAACCCGAAAAAGGGCAATTCAAATTTTGATCAGAGCTGGGGCATGCAATAGTCTTGCTATGCCTGAATTAACAGAGGAGAGAGATGATATGTTTTGGGACACCAACAAAGTATTCTAGGACTTCAAAACATGTATCAAGTTCAAAGGGCCATCGAGAAGTCTTGTGCAGAGAAACTCATGCTATGATATCTGGGGCGCCTATTTTTATCTTATTCATTTTGTATTTTGGAAAAAGTGTCATCTTGATTAAGTTGTTCTCATTTTGTACTTTAGCAAAATTTGCTATCTTAATTAATTCATTTCGAGATTTGCTCCCAATAAAATTCCATCTTGTCCGTTGTGATAATCTTTTTCAAGCATTTTCCATTGAGATAATGATTATTGGACTGATAATATTTACATAAAAAAATTTTTGCATATTATTCAGAGAAGTTTCTAAATAGTATAAGGATCTGAAATAGGACTATTTATTTAGAACTCACGAAACCTAAGAGCTGGAGACATTTGAATAGTCTAAGTTGTGACTACTTCTTTGGATTTTCTGCTAAAGATGCCAGCTGAACAAGAATGCTTGGTAACATGTCAGTGACAGAACCTCGATGAACAATGAGAAATGACAACATAAGCATTAAAAGTGGGATCATTCTCGCAAACATAACATTCTGCAGTCACGCTAATATCATGTATACACATCTAGTTAGGAGCATTTGATTCATTCAGATCATGACATCCTAATCATTTGGCATAAATAGGCCCATGAAATAGATTCAACAGGTCATGTTCCCCAAATAATGACGTAACAGACTAGAGAAACCAAAAATTTTATACCCTTGAAGATACAGTGGGAGGGATTGAAGTCACCATTTGTAGTAGAGCAGATTAAAGCCACAAATCCTATACCCCTGAAGTTGCAGTGGGACGAATTGAAGTTATCATGGCGAATCTTATCTCCCTGAAGTTGCAGTAGAGTAGACTGAAGCCGCAAATGTTGTCTTTTTGAAGTTGCAGTAGAGAAAATTAAAGCTATAAACCATATCTTCCTGAAGTTGCTATGGGACAAGTTGAAGTTACGAGTCTTGTCTCTCTGAAGTTGCAGTGGACCAGACTGAAGGTTACAAATTTTATCTTCCTAAAGTTGCAGAGGAGTAGATTAAAGTTGTAGATTTTATCTCCTCGAAGTTGTAGTGGAGCAGATCGAAGATAGCTAAATCTTATCTCTCTAAAGTTGAAGTAAAGCAGATTAAAGCTATAATTCTTATCTCCCTGAAGTTGCAGTGGAGCAAACTAAAGGTTACAAATTCTATCTCCCTGAAGTTGTAGAGGAGCAAATTGAAGTTGTAGATCTTATCTCCTCGAAGTTACAATAGAGCAGATCGAAGATAGTTAAATCTTATATCTCTGAAGTTGCAGTAGAGTAGATTAAAGTTATAAACCTTATCTCCTTGAAATTGCAATGGAGCAGATTGAAGTTACAGATCTTATCTCCCTGAAGTGGCAGTAGAGCAAGATTGAAGCAGCAAATTTTATCTCCCTGAAGATGCAGTGGAGTAGATTGAAGAAAATGCAGTGGATTGGAATGAGACTGCTTGAAGAAAAGAAGCGCCAAGAGAAGTTGAGACTCAGCAGGTCCAGACAAAATTGGCCCTTTTATAGTCTTTGTTCTATTCTTATTGCACGATAAAGAGCAAAGAGAGACAGCTGTAACAGGCCTATTTTGCCCGGCCCAAGCCCAAACAACAAAAACCAAAATCAAAAAATAATAAACAGTCCATTACAAAATACAGACCCAAACTAAAAAAACCTAGCCCAAAAATATAGCCCAAAACCTAAAACTAATTCAGAAACAAAACAAAACCCCAATGCCCATGTGCGCCGCACCGCTCCTCGATCACGTTGCTTATGCCTCGTCCCAAGGATCCTCATCCCGAGGCTCACCCTTTCTATCGCCATTTGACCGAAATGGCAAAGGGTCGGCCTCCTTTCTTCGTTATCCCTCCAAGAACACCTACAAGAAGAAAGAAAGAAGGACAACAGGAACGAAAGTAGAGATAAAATGCATAAACAATAGTAATAATAGCAAAATACACAGTGTTGTAAAGGCTATAAAAGCCAGAATCAACGATGTAATTTTTTTACATATACAATATTAATCAAAGAGAGAATTCAAAAAAACAAAAAGAGGTGATTTCTTTTTACATGTTTCATTTTTTTATTTTTTCAAAGAAAACAAAAAAACTTACCTTCTTTTCATTATTTCGCCGTCTTTGGGGTTTCTCTCTATGTGTGAGAGCTATGAGAACCCTTTGGGGTCTTGAATCGGGCCTCGTTAAGAGTAACCGGAGAGGAGGAAGTGGCTGTCAAAATTTTTTTTTTGGGATATCACTTTTAAACTCGAGATCTAGGGTATAAAGGGGAGAAAAATGGCCACTTTTTTGTGTTCTCCAGCCACCGTGGATGGCGCGCCATTGTCGACAACCGACGGCCATCACAGTGGTCTGGTACCAGACCCATGGCCGAGATCTGGGTTAAACCAGGGAAAAAGGAGAGCCTTTTTCCATTTTTTTTAGAGCTATAAAAATGAAATTTTCAAAAAAAATTGAACCTTTATAAGAGCCTGAAACGACGTCATTTTAGGCCAGGCATTTAGGCGCTGAAACGGCGTCATATCAACCCCAGACCCATGTGTCGACCCGACCTGCTAGCCAGATCCACAAGTTTCTGAAATGGATGGGTTAATTGTTGTTTTAATCCTTCTGTATTTTCGTTACCATTCAATTTCATCCTATTACTTGATTTTACTTTCTAATTTCACCCTTTTATTTTATTTTTTACGCGATATGGCCCCTCGATTTATCAAAAGAGAATAGCGCGTTCAAAATTTTGGGGATATTTTCCCAATTAACCCTCCATTCCCTTTGCATGTTTCATTTCAACCCTTTTGTTTTTTTTTTTTATATTTGTTCAATCTTTCCTTTTAATTCGATTTAAGTTTCAATTAGCCCTTTTTATTTTATTTTATTTTAATTCATTGGTTCATTTATTTGTTTATATATGTTATTCATTTATGTGTTTATGTTAATTCTTGCATTCAATTATTAGTCGTTCTTTCATTCTTTTTAAACTTTTTATTATTTATTCTGTTATACGTTTATTGTTATTACTACATTATTATCTTTTATTATTATTTTATTATTTATTCATCAATTTGTTACTACTTTTTATATATATATATATATATATATATATAAATATATTAAAAGAATTAAATTGTTTATGTTTTTATTATATATTGTTATTACTATTATTATCCATAGTTATCATTATTTATGTTACTTTATTAAGAGTTGTACTCCTAATTTTATTTTCTAATTTAGTCCTTTAATTCTTATATTTATTAACTATTTTTCGTAGTATTTATTTATCGTATCTATTTATTTATCCCTTTACTCTCACATTTTATTATTATTATTATTGCATGAAAAAAATCTAAACTTGATATTTTATATCTATTTATTTACTCGTTCATTTGTTATTCCATGCATTTTAAACATTTCTATACTATGATCGCTTGTATTTTTATTATCATGAATTTCTGTTTTATTGCTTTACTTATTCATTGAGACTAGTTCACTCATATTGTATTCATCTTTATAATTACATCACTATTTTTGTAATATTTTATCGCATATTGTATATCACTTCAAATATTGCATTAGTTTTTACAAAAATTCATAAAAAAAGGGATTCTTTAATGAAGACAATATTCTGTGTTTTGGAAATACGAGATCGTGCCCTGACGTCTGGGTTTAGAATTTTTTCGTTTGATCCAAATAACCGAATAACCTTTTAAAATTAAAATGCATGAGTTTTAAAAATCAAAAGACTGACTTATTCTCGAGGGTTTAAAGCGTCGTGTCCTAGCGCATTAGATGTGACATTTTATTACTTCGGGACAAAAAGTCTTTAACATCCGCTTCGATTTATCCAAATATTTTTGTAAAATTAACATTAATAAAAATGGAGGATCGTATTTTTAAATTCTTTGCGGGTTTTCAACTTTCGACATTATGACATATATTAATCAATTAGGTACCAAATTTGGGCGTTAAGAGGGTGCTAATCCTTCCTCGTACGTAACCGACTCCGGAACCTGTTTTCTCGAATTTCGTAGACCAAAATCGATGTTTTAATAAAACAAAATATTTTATTAAAACAATCAAATTATGAGGTGATCCGATCACACCTAAACCAAAAAGATTGGTGGTGACTCCTATATTTTCGTTTTCAAAACCAAGTCAACCTTTTTCAAAAAATGATTTCGACAATTATTATTATTATTATTATTATTATTTGACAATACCTCATTGAAAACTCATTGGTTTTATTTATTTGTTTCCAAAATTAAACTCAAAAGCTTATTATCCAAGGAGTAATAGGTTTAAGGCCACTGACGGTCATTGTATGAACCATATTTTGCCCGGGCCTTAAAACCAAAAACAAAAAATAAAAATAAATGAATGTTTATTTATTTTAAACAGTTCATTTACAAGCCCAATTACATTTTATTGATCCAAATACCTAAGACCCTAAACCCGTTTACGACCCAATAAGCCCACACCCGGTTATACCACTACCTAGTACCCATTACACCCTTAACCCAAAAACAAACGAGGCCCAAGTGGCCCAATCTGTTAATGGAAAGCAGAGAGACCTAGGGTTTTAGAAACCCTAGGCGCCGCAAGCATCCCAAGCGTCACGACCGTTCTTCTCGCGCGTTCCAGTGGGCTCCATCGGCGCCGTGACTTTGGCCTCGTACCACGCCGTGATCAGCGCACAAATCAATGCGAGAGCACTTACCACTGTGATATTCTAGCGAACACCTGCAAAAAGGGAAAGAACCACAGCAAAAAGAGAAACAAATATAGAAAGAAATCAAAGATTTCTTCCCCCAAAATATAATAATTTGCAGAAAGGCTATAAAAACCATTTTCTAATCTGTAAACGGGAGGTTTTTTGGAAGCAGACATATATAATAAAATACAGCAGTGTATCGAAGAACAGAGGTGATTATTTATTTTTCCTTTTTTATGAATACATACATACATCAAAAAATAAAAGGGGGAAAGGTTTTACCGATGGATTTGCGTTGAAAATGAAGTTTTCCAGCTTCCGACCGCCGCATGTGCGGAGTTGAGGGCGGCGCGTAGGCGCGTGGGAACCGGTGGATGGAGACTCAACGGAGCTCCGAGGACCAGCCCTCAATCCTCTTTCAGAGGATTTTTTATTATTTTTTTAAAAATAGTGTTTTAAAATGATTTTAAGGCTAAAATTTGGCTTATATAGCCTTATTAGAACGACGTCGTTTAGCTTCAAACAATAAGCTCGAAAACGGTTTCGTATCAATGCTGAGGATCAGCGCGTTGACCCGTGACCAGGGGCAGATCCGTGTGTTTTTTTGGAAAATGGGAAAATTGCCCGATTGATCCTTCTGTGTTTTCTGCATTTTCAATTTCTTTTTATTTTATTTTTAATTTAGCCCTAATATTCTAATTTTGTTTCAATTTAGTCCTCACAATGATTTTAAAACCGTATTCGGCGAAACGGTGTCGTTTTGAGATTAGGGCAAATTGCCCAATGAGTCCCTCGGTTTTAATGTGCTTTCCAAATAGGCCCAAATTCTTTTCATATTTTTCTAATTAGCCCAAAGTTTTCAATTGCTTTTAATTTTAGTCCTCTTACACTTATAAATTTATTTATTTTAAATTTTATTATTTATTTACTGTATATTATTATTTTATATTAAAAATTATATGTTATATTTATATACTTTATTATTAAATATTGGAGATCTATTTATTTTATTATATTATACATTATTATTATTTTATATGGTGCATATATTATTTATATTTTATATAAATTTATTAATTAAATATTTTTTTATATATGTATTATATTCTAGAAAATAGTATAAAATCATTTTTATTATTTCAAAATATGTATTAAATATGTTATATTTTATTCCATATCTTATTCCTTATAGTATTTTTCCTTTTATTATATATTATATTATATTCATTTTATTATATTTTTATATTACTTATCATATGGTTTATATTATTATATATTTTGTTTACAAATTATATTATACACTATATATTTTACCATATATTATAACTTACATTACTTTTATTTCATTATAAAATATATACTACTTTATCACTCATTAATTATATAGGTTTTTTTTATTATTAAATAAATATGCGTAATATTAATATTTAGTACATTATTTTGTTAATATATTAAGTTATTATACCCTATAATATGGTTTATATATATTAATCATTTTAAAAAAAAAGTTTTCCTTTATTATTTTCATATTGTTCTAAAAATTTATGAATATCTTTATTTTTTATTATATTTGATTTATATTTCATATGTTTATAATTTGCTTATTTACTTTTTGTTTTCTTTTTTATTTTGTTATTGTTTAGTAGGTTAAAATTTTCATATAATATTTGGTATTGTTTTCACATATTTGCATAAAAAATTAATCATTTATGTTGATTTAAGGTACATTTGCATGAGATGTTGTTATATATATGTTTTATACAATTTATATCATTGGATTCATTATGCTCTACGTTGTATTTTGCATGTAATGATAATGCATGTATATATATGTTATCTATGACCATACATAAAATGATGATGTATATTGTGTAATTTATACCATTATTTGTCATCCTTTATATTATATATGCATAGAATGTTAAAGTAAGTATTATGTAGGTTAATTTATATTGATTCTTAGTAATGTATTAAACACATCATTACTTTAAAAAAAAAATCATATCTCTTTTAATTCAAAAGGAATTTTAAAAATGCGGCAATGTTTTGATATTTAGGAATTCGGGAAGTAGTGCCCTAACATGTTGGGTTGCAATTTCCCGTTTGTCTAAATATTTAAAACATCCTTTTAAATCAGTTTCACAAATGATAAGATGATTTTAGTTACGAAAGTTTAAAAATATCATGTCCAATCATGCTGGATGTGATATTCGTACTCTTTTAAAGCGAAGGAATCTTGATTTTTTTAACTCAAATTATTACAAAGAGATCTTATTTCTAAATTTTTTCAAACTTCTGACATTAAGACAAAATTATTCAATTTGGTACCAATTTTTGGGCATTACGAAGGTGCTAATCCTTCCTCGTGCGTAACCGACTCCCGAACCTATTTTCTCATAATTTCGTAGACCAAAACGTTTTATAAGTGATCCAATCACATTTTAAAAGGTTGGTGGCGACTCCTGACTTTTCAAAAATCTCGTTTTTAAAAATAGAGGTTTCAACAGCTTGGTTACTCCACTGGGGACATAAGAGAGTCGAGCCAAGAAATTGATTATTTTCTGTCTTAATGTCAGAAGTTTGGAAAATTTAAAATTTGATCCTCTTTTACATGTGTTTGCTGCATATGTTTGTTATCCTGTTGCCGTACATTGCATTTTCATGACCGTTGTGGTCGCACCCTTAAGTGGGAGTGAGAAGCTACGCTTTCGTGACGTTTTCACCTCCGTATGTGCTAGTGGATTGCTTCCGGGATACTGTACCTATGTCTTCGTGAGATTTTCATCTCCGTATGGCCATTGGGAAATGTGTCCCCTGGAACTGAACTTGGTCTATATGAGCCTATAATGGGTGAGGATCGAGGAATCTGCTGGTTCAGGTACCCTTACTTTAGAACTAAAACTCATATAGTGAACTTAAAGAGCTTACCCTAGGAAAGATAGTGATAGCCTTTAGTAAGCTACCCTTGTACGTATTTATTTATCATTTTTTTATATATGATACTGACCTATTTTATTTTATTGTTATTGCATGTCACTCAACATTTAAAGGTGTCGATTCAAGGTTTGATTTCTAGATTAGAAAGTTTTGTAATGAGGAATTAATATCTTAATAAAGTAGAGGACAACACCTCTGTCTGTACCTGGTCAGAGAAAACCCAGTTAAAGAAAGAAGATAGTGTCACCAAGGGGTATACATCAGAGCTATAGGACTTCACTCGTATTAATTCGACAAAGAATGAGTTTCAAGAGTTGAGAGACATTTAGGCCCAATTGGATGACGAGGCTGAGCAGCTTTTCTATCAGAATTATGGAGATCTTCCCTATTTGCTAGACATCAAGGTAGATAAACATCTGTTTCGAGCTATGGTACAGTTCTGGAACCCTGCTTATAGTTGCTTTACATTCGGTGATGTTGATCTTGTACCTAATTTGGAGGAGTATACGACTTTACTGCGTTGCCCGAGGATTCAGGGTCACAAGGCTTATTTAGGCCTGCTAGCCTTCCAACTTTTGCGAAGAAGTTGGTGTTGATTACTGGGATGAGTGAGCAGTGGGCTATAGCTCGTGTGCAGCAAATGGGTGATAGTAAGTGCGTTTCATGGGCCGTTTTGTGGGATTTGATATCAACACATCCAGACATAAAGAAAAGGGTTGACGTCCTAGCTTTGAGTATTTACGGCATGGTAATTTTCCCAAAGGTGCTGGGGTACATAGATGAGGTAGTCACGAATTTGTTCGATCGCGTTGGTAAGCAGAATACACCGGTACCAGCAATCCTAGCTGAAACATTTAGATCTTTGAGTGCATGTCAGAGAGCTGGTGAAGGTAGATTCATTGGATGTGCACAGTTGTTGTTAGTTTGGTTTCACAGTCACTTTTGGAAGGTTGATAAAGTTCCTTGCCGAATGTTCTTTAAGGATTATTCTCCCTTAAAGGAAGCAGTAGACATGCCTAGGAGAGATGACATTTCAAAGGAGAGGTGGATAGACATTCTTCAGAATCTTCGAGAGGCAGATATTATGTGGAAGGCTTCTTGGTTGGTTCCTAGTGAAGTTCTTTATCGCTGTGGCAGTTTCGATTTGGTGCCCCTACCAGGAATTTGAGGAGTTGTTGGATATGCACCATTGCTTGTTCTAAGGCAATATCGAGCAAGGCAGTTCATACCAGCTACACAGGGTTTAGCTCAGAGTGATTTCTCTTTTAAAGGAGATCACTATAAGAAGAGGATGCGAGAGATTTCTGATGCTTGGAAGAAGCCTTTCTGTATGAAGATCTTGACTGAAGGCTCAACGTCATCCTTTGAGTATAAAGGGTGGTTTAGTAGGAGAGTCAACGATAATGTCCTTAGGCTAATTTTGGGGGTGGCTGGATCATTAGAGGAGAGCTTACGAGTGATTCCATCAGAGTTGGAGGTTATGAAGCAAGAGTTTGAGAGGAAGAATTCGGAGCTTGAAAAGAGGATTGAGAAGCTCGAAGAGGAAAAAATATGCTTGAGTCTCGACGTCGATGTCCAAAAGATAGAAGTCGAGAAGGTGAGAAAGGAAAAGAGAAAGATTGAGGAAGATCGAGATGATTTGAAGACGCACTACAAGAAGGCCCAGGTAACATTGAAAAGGGTCGGATTAGAGAGATCTACAGAGCAGTGGCAGCAAGAGATGCAAGAAGAAAGAGCCAAAGCCAAGTATTGGGAGAAAAAGTTCCAAGAGATGCAGTTGCGTAATCAGGCCTTAGAGCAGGAAAATCAAGGATTAAAAATTAAAGTGGCTGAGCTTGGATGATCTCTTCATTATCACCAAAGTCGTAACTCTGCAGTCGAGTTAAAGGCAAGCTTGGATAAGATCGAGAAAATGAAGTACAATATTGGAAGGTTAGAAGCAGCACTACAGGACTGTGAGCTACAGATTGAGCAGCTCGAGGTAAGAGAAGAACAGTGGAAGGGAGAACTTCACCATCTTCAAGATCAAGTTAGAGATAAGGATTATCTCATGGGAGAAGCTATAGTCTAGATCCGAGAGGTCGCTGACCATTTACAAGACCTAGCAGCACAAGCTAATGTATTGAGCACAAAGTATGAGTTAGTGTCAGATAGGGGTCTAGAGTTAGCTTCGTTATTAGATAGGGTTAAAACTCTGGGTCTGAGGGCAAAGGCATATTTGTAACCTGTTTTGTGTAAAGACTTTTGTTTCTTAGATAACGTTTTCTAAAAAGAAATTGAATCAGAATCAATATCTTTTTGCATTCATGCATTGGCATCTCATTGCATCACATGCATTCCATTTTTTTAGAGGGGTCCTAATTAGTTAAAATTATTAGGGAGAAAGAGAGAATAAAAGTAAGAAAATCTGGAAGCAACACATCCTTACGGTACACGCGCTAAGTCAAAAAATATGGATCAAAGACTTGAGCAGATTCAGAAAGAAATGTAAGAGCAGTTACAGGAGCAATTGGCAAAAATCCAACAAGAGATGAAGGATCAAATGTTAGAGGCTCAAAAGAATATGATGGCTGAGATGGCTTAGTTACTGAAGGGGGCAACGGATAAAGGAAAGGCCCCTATGACTATCACTAAAGAGGATAATGAGGATCATCCTCCAGGTTTTACCCCACCTCATGTGCAAACTCAACCCGAGGTATACTCTCGAAGGCCGTCCGCCACAATAAGGCCTCAACATGGACAAGTTGATGCTAGAATACCTATGAACTTTCAAACTGGCTCAGGATATAACCTAGGAGATAACCCTACCAATCCAGTCCTCCCTGATTTAGATGTAACGGAAAAGGAAGAAATGAGACTTGAACCATCAAGGCAATTAGAAGAACGTTGCAGATGGTTAGAGGAGAAGTTTAAGGCATTAGAAAACATCGATAATCATCAAGGAATTGATGCCAAAGACTTGAGTTTGGTCCCAGATTTGGTGCTTCCTCATAAGTTCAAGATGCCGAAATTTGAGAAATACAATAGGACTACTTGCCCTGAGGCCCATATCACCATGTTCTGTTGGCAGATGACTGGTTACGTAAACAATGATCAATTACTGATCCATTATTTTAAGGATAGTTTGGTTGAGGCAGCGGCCAAGTGGTATAATCAACTAAGCTGGGCCAAAATAAGTTCATGGAGAGATCTTGCACAAGCCTTCATGCAGCAGTACAACCATGTGACTGACATGACTCAGGATAGGATCACGCTGCAAAACATGGAGAAAAAGCCAAATGAAAGTTTTAGGCAATATGCCCAAAGATGGAGGGAGGTTGCCATGCAAGTTCAACCACCACTCTTGGAGAAGGAGACTACCATGTTATTCATCAACACTCTAAAGGCCCCATTCATCACTCATATGATTGGAAGTACCACTAAGAGTTTTGCTGATATAGTTATGGCAGGAGAAATGATCGAGAATGCCATAAGGGGTGGTAAGATAGAAGGAGAAACTGTTAAAAGATCGGCCCCAAGAAGGAAAGATAACAAAGTGAACAATACAAGTAGTTATAATTCAAGAGCAATTATGGTCAATCAACCTAGAGCGACTACAGTTGGGTAACGGAATTCCTAGAAGCAAGGATCTAGTACGAGACAAAATTTTTAAAAAGTTCCATTTATGCCTATCCCGGTGCCGTACAGGGAGCTTTATCAAAGTTTATTTGATGCACATGTAATAGCCCCTTTTCATCTGAAACCACTGCAACCCATATCCCAAATGGTATGATGCAAATGCCAAATGTGAATATCATGCGGGGTTATCGAGGCATTCAATCGAAAATTCCACTGGCTTTAAGAAAGTAGTGGAAAGACTTATCAAGATGGGGATTGTGAAATTTGACGACACCCCTAGTACAGAGAACCCATTGCCAAATCATGGTGATTAAGGGGTAAATGCAGTTGGAATGTGGGCATGAGAAGAATTAAAGAGGGCATGTCCGAAGTGAAAATGCCGATGAAAATGATTTGGGAAGAAATAGTGAAAAGAGAGATGATAATCTCTAAAGAGAGGAATAAATGAGCAAGGGATTTTTGTGAGTTCCATGCTAAAGAGGGGCACGAGATCCAGGAATACGACAAGTTTAAGGCCTTGGTACAAAGCCTTATGGACAACAAAGAGCTAGAATTCTATGAAACTGACGCAAATGAGGGACATATATGCACGTTAGCAGATGCACCGAAGAATCAAAACCGGCCAAGGATTATTATTTCTTTACCAGGAAATAATGAAGTTAAAACACCAATGGTACCGAAAGTCATCATTCATAAACCTGTTTCCTTTCCTTATAAAGATAATAAGAGGGTACCCTGGAATTATAACTGCCATGTATCAATGCCAGAGAAGGAGGATATAGCTAGTGCTTCTAAGGAAGCTCAAGGTGAGGGTTCTTACACACGTAGTGGGAAGCGCTATGATGCAGAAGGCGTCAAAGTTGAGCCTGCAAAAGCAAAAGCTTTAGACAAAGGAAAAGGGACTGAGACACTAGTTAATGAGCCCGTGAAGGAAGAAGAAGCCAGAGAATTCTTAAAATTCTTAAAAAATAGTGAGTACAGTGTGGTCGAACAATTGCGCAAACAACCAGCTCATATATCAGTGTTGGCTTTGCTTCTGAGCTCAGAGGTGCATCGTGAGGTGTTAATAAAGGTGCTTAAGGAGACTTATGTTACTAATGATATATCCGTCAACAAGTTGGATCGATTCGTTAGTAACATAAGTGCTGACAATTTCATTTATTTCAATGATGATGAAATCTCAACTAGAGGCATGGGATCAGCTAAGGCTTTGCACATCACCACTCGTTGTAAGGGGTATACATTGCCAAATGTGCTTATTGATAATGGATCAGCTCTAAATGTCTTGCCATTATCGACATTGAACAGATTGCCCGTAGATAGTTCTCACATGAAAACATGCCATAATATAGTGAGAGCATTTGATGGCACAGAAAGGAAGGTCATGGGAAGGATCGATATTCCTTTGATAATTGGGCCAAATACCTATAAGGTAGACTTTTTAGTGATGGACATCAAGCCCTCTTACAATTTCCTGTTGGAGAGACCTTGGATACATTCGGCAGGAACGGTGCCCTCATCTTTGCACCAAAAATTGAAGTTAGTAGCTGAGGGGCGGTTGGTCACTATAAACGCAGAGGAGGACATTATAGTGACAGTTACCAGTAGTGCACAATATGTAGAAGCAAATGAGGAGGCAATTGAATGCTCTTTCCATTTATTAGAATTCATCAACGCAATATTCATTTCAGAGGGGAACAAGCTACCGGTGCCCAAGATATCCAGAACTACAAGGATGGGTTTGCTAATGACAATGGGGAGAGGAGCCTTGCCAGGAAAAAAGATTAGGAAAATACCTAGAAGGAGGGACTCAAATCCCAGAATTGAAAGAGAAGAGAGATCGCTTTGGTCTTGGCTTCAAGCCAGACTATAACCAAAAGAGGAAGGAAGTTGAGAAGTGCTAGAAGAGAAGAAGGGCATGCCTTAATGGAAGAGAAATGGAATGGGAGCCGATGATATTCCCTCCAATATCCCAAACCTTCATATCAGGAGGGTTACTTATAGAAGAAAGTCATCAGATTAATGCTATACACAACGAAGGATCGAAGCAAGGAAACCTTGAGGGCATTCACCCTTATGAACTGGGAAGCTCTCTGAACAATTAGACTGTGGAGGAACTTCCTGTAGTCTTTAGGAACTTTTCAGAGTAATTCTCGAAACATTCTTGTTACTCTAGGGTCTAGTAGTAATAGGATTTCATTTGTGGGATAGGCATACGATCATCAATTATTTTTTTTAATAAAACAATTCGAACGAGTATTGTTTCATTTTTATCAACCAATATTCCGTTAAACTTTTGCAATTCTTATTCTTTCATTCATAGCACAAATAATCATTCTTAAATTCTTTCATTCTTTGTATATTCTTTATACTTCACAGGTCCCTAGATATCAATGACATGAGCACTGATATTACAAATCCTGATTTTTCTTGCAAGCAAGAAATGTGTTTAGAGGAATATCAGGATTTTGGAGATGTCCAGGATTGTGATGTGTCTCTGGATCTGTTGAGGATGGTAAAACAGGAGGAGAAAAAAATCATGCCCCATGAGAAAGAGGCAATAGAGAATGTAGCCCTAGAGGAAGGGAAAGAGGTGAAATTTGGCACGTATATTGCCAAGGACACAAGGCAATGACTGACTGAGTTGCTACGTGAGTTCACGGATATCTTCGTATGGTCCTATCAAGATATGCGAGGGTTAAATACTGATATTGTGGTGCATCGTCTTCCAATAAGACAGGATTGTAAGCCAGTCCAACAGAAGTTGTGAAGAATGAGGCCAGATATCGTACTGAAGATAAAGGACGAAGTTAAGAAGCAGTTCGATGCGTGATTCTTACAAGAGGTAAAGTACTCTGAATAGGTAGCTAACATTGTACCAGTCCCTAAGAAGGATGAAAAGGTACAAATGTGCATTGATTACAGAGATTTAAACAAAACTAGCCCAAAAGATAACTTCCCTCTACCATACATAGACACTTTGGTAGACAACACAGTGGGATATTCGTTGTTCTCCTTCATGGATGGTTTCTCGGGGTACAACCAGATAAATATACATCCGAAAGACATGGATAAAACCACCTTCATAACATTGTGGGGCACCTTTTGTTACAAGGTAATGCCTTTTGGACTGAAGAATACAGGAGCAACATACCAAAGGGCTATGCTGACCTTATTTCACGATATGATGCATAAGGAGATTGAGATGTATGTTGATGAAATGATTGCCAAATCTCGAACAGAGAAGGAGCATATTGAAGTCTTGAGGAAGTTGTTCCTGAGATTGAGGAAGTTTCAATTAAAGCTTAATCCGGCAAACTGCACCTTTAGAGTTAGGTCAGGGAAATTATTGGGTTTTGTGGTTAGTGAAAAGGGAATAGAAGTGGACTCAGACAAAGTTAGAGCCATACAAGAATTGCCTCCACCACGTACTCAGAAGAAAGTTCGGGGTTTTCTTGGAAGATTGAATTATATTACTCGGTTTATTTCACAATTAACCGAGAAATTTGATCTTATATTTCGCCTCCTTAGAAAACACAACCAAGGTACTTGGGATGGGGAATGCCAGAATGCTTTTGATAAGGTTAAGCAATACTTGTTAAATGCTCCAGTGTTATCTCCACCTAGTCTAGATAGACCATTAATTCTATACTTATCAGTGTTTAGTAACTCCATGGGATGTGTGCTTGGTCAACATGACGAGTTGGGAAGAAAGGAGAAGACGATATACTACCTCAATAAGAAATTTACAGTGTGAGATGAGATATTCGCCAATTGATTGTGTTGTGCTTTAATCTGGACGACGCGAAGGTTAAGACAGTACATGCTATATCATACTTCGTGGCTTATTTCAAAACTTGATCCTTTGAAGTATATGATGGAGTCAACAGCTTTGAATGAGAGAATGGCGAGATGGAAAATTCTGCTTTCAGAGTTTGACATAGTCTATGTGAGCCAGAAGGCTATAAAAGGAAGCGCGATAGTAGAATTTCTAGCTAGTAGAGCTCTAGAGGACTATGAACCTTTGAATTTTGGTTTCCCAAATGAGGAGTTGATGTGCGTAGCAACTACAGAGGATTATCCTTGGAAATTGAGCTTTGATGGGGCATCCAATGCAGTGGGAAATAGAATTGGGGCAGTCTTGGTATCCCCAAATGGCGATTATTATCCATTCACGTGCAAATTGGATTTTGATTGCACAAACAATATAGCCGAGTATGAAACGTGCATCATGGGACTCCGAGCGGCTATAGAGCGAGGAATAAGAACCTTGGAAGTATATTGAGACTCTACGTTGGTAATTTACCAACTTAAAGGTGAATGGGAGACAAGAGATCCTAAATTGATCAATTATCGAAAAGTAGTTTTGGGATTACTTGAGGAATTCGATGACATCACTTTCAATTATATCCCACGAGATGAAAACCAGATGGCAGATGCTCTAGCAACCTTGGCTTCAATGATTAGAGTGAATAAAGGGGAGGGGATGAGACCCATTTAGATAAGTATCTTTGAGGCTCTAGCTCGCTATTGTAACATTGAGGAAGAAGAAAAGGATGATAACCCTTGCTATCAGGATATATTGCGATATGTGAGAGATCGTAAATACCCAGAACAGACAACTGAAAATGATAAGTGAACTTTAAGGAGATTAGCCTGCGACTACGTTTTGGATGGGGACATCTTGTACAAAAAAAGAAAGGACCAAGTACTGTTAAGATGTATTGACACCATGAAAGCTAAGTTAATCTTGGAAGAGGTTCACGAGGGTATTTGTAGGACGCACGCTAATGGTTTCACGATGGCTAGACAAATTATGAGGTTTGGATATTATTGGTCTACTATAGAAGGGGATTGTATCAACTACGCCAAGAAATGCCATAAATGTCAGATTTATGGAGACAAGATTCATGTACCGCCTTCACCTCTACATGTTATGACTTCTCTATGGCTTTTTTTTATGAAGGGCATGGATGTCATTGGGCCAATATCACCAAAAGCTTTAAATGAGCATTGCTTTATCTTTTTGGTTATTGATTATTTCACGAAGTGGGTAGAGGCTGCTTCTTATGCGAATGTTACTAAGTCGGCTGTGAGTCGATTCTTGAAGAAAGAGATCATTTGTTGGTATAGAATGCCTGAAAGAATCATATCAGACAATGCATTGAACTTGAACAACAGGACGATAGCAGAAGTTTACAGTCAGTTCAAGATTAAGCATCATAATTCATCTCCCTATCGCCCAAAGATGAATGGAGCAGTGGAAGCTACTAACAAAAACATCAAGAAGATAGTGGGGAAAATGACTGAGACCTACAGAGATTGGCATAAGAAGTTACCATTTGCACTCCTAGCCTATCAAACGTCTGTCAGAACCTCTACTGGGGCAACTCCGTTCTCGTTAGTTTATGGGATGGAGGCAGTGTTACCCATTGAAGTAGAAATACCTTCTCTTCAAATTTTATCAGAGATAAAATTGGATGAAGCAGAATGGATTCAATCACAGTATGACCAATTAAATTTGATTGAAAAAAAGAGGTTAAGGGCTATTCGTCATGGTCAGATGTATCAGAAGTGAATGATGTGAGCTTATGACAAGAAAGTGAGACCAAGAGAATTCCATGAGTGGGATCTTGTGCTGAAAAAGATCCTTCCCATTCAGAAAGACTTTAGAGGAAAATGGATGCCAAATTGGGAAGGGCCATATGTCGTGAAGAAGGCTTTCTCTGGGGGTGCATTGATCTTAACGGAAATGGATGAGAAGAGTTTACCCAATCTGGTGAATTAAGACTCAGTCAAAAGGTACTCTGTCTAAAGGAGAGGAGAATCCAAGGTGAAAACCCGCAAAGGGCGCCTTGAGTTTTCGAAAAAAAGTGGAGAGGCCAAGGTGAAAACCCGCAAAGGAAGCCTTGTGACCAAAGGGGTTTTAAGTTGAAAATCCAAAAGGGCAGCTCAAATTTTGAAGAGCACACGGTAATCTTGCTATATCTGATTCAACAAAGAGCGAAGCACGTTACATATCAGGGCATCAACAAAGTACTTTGGATCTTTTAAACACATGTTGAACTCAAGAAAGTCTTCATGGAGCTGGTATATAGACGCTTAAGTAGCGATATCTAGGGCATCTAACTTTTGTCCTGTTTGCTATCTTTAGATTCTCTTTCTTCTCAAAGATAGGCTATCAGATTAATTTCCTTTGTATTTTTGACAAATCCATTCAAATCTAACTATTCTCAAGATTAAATTCATCTTCCATTATTCTTAAAATATGTTACATTAAAATAATAATAGATGAACTAAATAATTTTCACAAATGAAGTTTTGCTCATTACTCTGTAATTTCTAGATAATACAAGAAACTAAAACAGAACAATTGTTTGAGGAATTCACGTAAGTGAGGTTTGAAAGAACTCGAGGAAATTTTTTTCTTTAGTCCAAAATGATGATTGGACAAATCAAACGATTTGATCGTAAGAGAGGATCATCTTACAAACATTTTGGGTGGATCATAGCATTTGAAGAATGGTACAAACCCACAGGTTGAGTGGGAATGATACTTCAAGAGAAATAAGGATAAACTTCGACGAAGGAATGGGTGGTGACATTTAAGGGTCATATTCATAAACATTTTGCATTATAACATGTTTAATTAGGAGCATTTGACTCACTTCGATCATAGCATCCTAGTCATTAGGCATGAACTCATACGCATTATACAGGTTATGTACTTCAAGGGACAATGAAGATCGATGCACCTTAACCCCCTAAGCAGTAGGGTAACAGGCTAAAGCATAGCAGATCTGACTTTCAAGTGTTTACACTGAAGTAGATCCAAGATGATTTGGCATCTCCATATTCAACGGAGAGCAGATCAGAGACATAGCAGATCTAACCTTTGGATGTTTCCATATCGAAGTAGATCCAAGATGATTTGGCATCCTTGCATTTATAAGGAGCAGATTGAAGACATAGCAGATTTGGCATCTCTGTATTGTCAGAGAGCAGATCAAAGATAGCAGATTTGGCATCTCTGTATTGTCAGAGAGCAGATCGAAGATAACAAATTTGGCGTCTCTGTATTGTCAGAGAGCAGATTTGAGATAGCAGATTTGGCATCTCTGTATTGTCAGAGAGTAGATCAAAGATAGCAGATTTGGCATCTCTGTATTGTCAGAGAGCAAATCGAAGATAGCAGATTTGGCGTCTCTGTATGGTCAGAGAGTAGATCAAAGATAGCAGATTTGGCGTTTCTGTATTGTCAGAGAGTAGATCAAAGATAGCAGGTTTGGTGTCTCTGTATTGTCAGAGAATAGATCGAAGATGATAGATTTGGCATTTCTGTATTGTCAGAGAGCAGATCAAAGATATCAACATGGCCTTCCTGAGGTTGCAGGGAGCAGGTTGAAAATAGCAAATATTGCCTTCCTGAAGTTGCAGTGAAGCAAATTGAAGCTATCATATTTATGGTCCAACACCTCTGAAGTAGCAGATAGGTTGAAAGCCATTTGAAGAAAGATCTCTGGATTGGGCCAGACCAGGCGAAATGGGTCCGTTTATAGTCTTTGCTCTATTCCTGTTACACAGTAATAAGCAAAGAGGGGCAGCTGTATGAACCATATTTTGCCCGGGCCTTAAAACCAAAAACAAACAATAAAAATAAATAAATGTTTATTTATTTTAAATAGTTCATTTACAAGCCCAATTACATTTTATTGACATAAATACCTAAGACTCTAAACCCGTTTACAACCCAATAAGCCCACACTCGATTATACCACTACCCAGTACCCGGTACACCCTTAACCCAAAAACAAACGAGGCCCAAGAGGCCCAATCTGTTAACGGAAAGCAGAGAGACCTAGGGTTTCAGAAACCCTAGGCACCGCAAGCATCCCAAGCGTCACGACCATTCGTCTCGCGTTGTTCCAGTGGGCTCCATCGGCGCCGTGACTTCGACCTTGTACCACACCGTGATCAGCGCACAAATCAATGCCAGAGCACTCACCACCGTGATATTCTCGCGAACACCTACAAAAAGGGAAATAACCACAGCAAAAAGAGATACAAATATGGAATGAAATCAAAGATTTCTTTCCCCAAAATATAATAATTTGCAGAAAGGCTATAAAAACCCTTTTCTAATCTGTAAACGGGAGGTTTTTTGGAAGCAGACATATATAATAAAATTCAGCAGTGTATCGAAGAACAGAGGTGATTATTTATTTTTCCTTTTTTAATAATACATATATACATCGAAAAATAAAAAGGGGGAAAGGTTTTACCGATGGATTTGCGTTGAAAATGAAGTTTTCCAGCTTTCGACCGCCGCAGGTGGCGGAGTTGAGGGCGGCGCGTAGGCGCGTGGGAACCGGTGGACGGAGAATCAACGGAGCTCCGAGGACCAACCCTCAATCCTCTTTCAGAGGATTTTTTGTTGGTTTTTTTTAAATAGTGTTTTAAAATGATTTTAAGGCTAAAATTTGGCTTATATAGCCTTATTAGAACGACGTCGTTTAGCTTAAAACAATAAGCTCTAAAACGGCGTCGTATCAATGCTGAGGATCCGCGCGTTGACCCATGACCCGGGGAGGATCCGCGTGTTTTTTGGAAAATGGGAAAATTGCCCGATTGATCCTTCCGTGTTTTCTGCATTTTCAATTTCATTTTATTTTATTTTTTAATTTAGCCCTAATATTCTAATTTTGTTTCAATTTGGTCCTTACAATGATTTTAAAACCGTATTCGGGGAAACGGTGTCGTTTTGGGATTAGGGCAAATTGCCCAGTGAGTCCCTCAGTTTTAATGTGCTTTCCAAATAGGCCCAAATTCTTTTCATATTTTTCTAATTAGCCCAAAGTTTTCAATTGCTTTTAATTTTAGTCCTCTTACACTTATAAATTTATTTATTTTAAATTTTATTATTTATTTACTGTATATTATTATTTTATATTAAAAATTATATGTTATATTTATATACTTTATTATTAAATATTGGAGATCTATTTATTTTATTATATTATACATTATTATTATTTTATATGGTGTATATATTATTTATATTTTATATAAATTTATTAATTAAATATTTTTTATATATGTATTATATTCTAGAAAATAGTATAAAATCATTTTTATTATTTCAAAATATGTATTAAATATGTTATATTTTATTCCATATCTTATTCCTTATAGTATTTTTCCTTTTATTATATATTATATTATATTCATTTTATTATATTTTTTATATTACTTATCATATGGTTTATATTATTATATGTTTTGTTTACAAATTATATTATACACTATATATTTTACCATATATTATAACTTACATTACTTTTATTTCATTATAAAATATATACTACTTTATCACTCATTAATTATATAGGTTTTTTTTATTTTATTATTAAATAAATATGCGTAATATTAATATTTAGTACATTATTTTGTTAATATATTAAGTTATTATACCCTATAATATGGTTTATATATATATTAATCATTTTAAAAAAAAAATTTTCCTTTATTATTTTCATATTGTTCTAAAAATTTATGAATATCTTTATTTTTTATTATATTTGATTTATATTTCATATGTTTATAATTTGCTTATTTACTTTTTGTTTTCTTTTTTATTTTGTTATTGTTTAGTAAGTTAAAATTTTCATATAATATTTGGTATTGTTTTCACATATTTGCATAAAAAATTAATCATTTATGTTGATTTAAGGTACATTTGCATGAGATGTTGTTATATATATGTATTATACAATTTATATCATTGAATTCATTATGCTCTACGTTGTATTTTGCATGTAATGATAATGCATGTATATATATGTTATCTATGACCATACTTAAAATGATGATGTATATTGTGTAATTTATACCATTATTTGTCATCCTTTATATTATATATGCATAGAATGTTAAAGTAAGTATTATGTAGGTTAATTTATATTGATTCTTAGTAATGTATTAAACACATCATTACTTTAAAAAAAAATCATATCTCTTTTAATTCAAAAGGAATTTTAAAAATGAGGCAATGTTTTGATATTTAGGAATTCGGGAAGTAGTGCCCTAACATGTTGGGTTGCAATTTCCCGTTTGTCTAAATATTTAAAACATCCTTTTAAATCAGTTTCACAAATCATAAGATGATTTCAGTTACGAAAGTTTAAAAATATCATGTCCAATCATGCTGGATGTGATGTTCGTACTCTTTAAAGCGAAGGAATCTTGATTTTTTTTAACTCAAATTATTACAAAGAGATCTTATTTCTAAATTCTTTCAAACTTCTGACAGTAAGACAAAATTATTCAATTTGGTACCAATTTTTGGGCGTAACGAGAGTGCTAATCCTTCCTCGTGCGTAACCGACTCCCGAACCTATTTTCTCATAATTTCGTAGACCAAAACGTTTTATAAGTGATCCAATCACACTTTAAAAGGTTGGTGCCGACTCCCGACTTTTCAAAAATCTCATTTTTAAAAATGGAGGTTTCAACAGTCATCTTCTTCTATCTAAAGAATAAAAAAATAATAAACAAAAACAAAAGTTTATTATTACTTTATTATTTATTTGGGTGTAATGGTAAGGTACATTTTATTCTTAAGGAGGAACACGAGTTCGAAACTTGAAGACAAAATTAATAAGAGAGATAGCCACAATGTCACATCCCAGAAAAGGGGGTTAAAAGAACCAAGATTTGTTGGTTGGGTTAATGGTTCGGATGGACTTTTAAGTTAGTTTTTATGTCTTAAGGATAGATGAGCTTGTTGGTTCAATGATAAGATGTTCGTTTACACTTTAGTCTTGTGTTTGAACCTCTATATTAGCAAAGTAGAATTATTTTTGCTAATTCTTATCATTGTTGAGATAGTAGAAATCTGATTGGTTAGGATTCTGGTTTTATAGTATTTTAATTTAATTTATTTTTTAATTTTTGAAAAAGGTAAGTCCCCAAAATCATCTCACATTTCCCATTCCCTCCCATGTCAATCTCTCATTTCACACTATTCCAATTTCAATTTTTTGGATTCTTGTTGCTACGGTATTCTCTTTTCTTACCATCTTCTTTGATTCATTTATTTTGTTCTTCTATTGGTTTTACTGGTATTATACTCCAAAGTTCTAATAATTTTGAGTTGCCTTATTTGTTCCAACATATTGTCAATTGTCGCTTCTGAGGGCTTCGTTTGTTTTCTTGTTCTTTATTTATTTAGGATTTTAATATGGAAAAAGGGTAAGTATTGTTGTTTTAGTTTTAGTCAATTGTCTTTGAATCTTTTTATTCTGAAATGATCAGAAACCTTCTTAGTTTTTGCATATTTCTATAATCAAGTTTCAATTCAGTTTAGTGGAGGTGCTTTGGTCAATTCTTAGTGCTTTAGAAGCACGTTTCAGGTGTGTTTCTTGAAAACTTGTAATTGGGGGTGAATTTGATGTTAGTTTTCGTGTTTAGTAGCAAGTTTGGGTGTGGTTTTTGGACAATATGGGCGGTTCACACGAACAGAGAGAGTTACACGATCTGAACTATGTATCTCAACCACACGGCCGTGTACCCCTATCACACGGTCTGAACCCTCTCATACGGCCTAGCCACACAACCATATGGTCCTATTTTTGTAGCTTTTTCCCTTTTTTGCAAATTTATTCGTTTAGTCCTTGAGTGATCCTTGCATGTTTAAGCCCCTGTAGGAGTGATTGGAACAGTGCTACTGATTGTTGAATGTATATGAAAGGTATATTACAATTTGGGTTTATATATAAATATGTATACATGTGTTTAAATTCCGTTATTCAGGTAGGTTGCCAAAATGACTTTGTTATACTAAATTTTGTATATAAGATCATTTAGATGAATGAGTTAGAATTTATGGATGTTGTTAATTCTGCTAATTGGTGTTGGTTATAATTATGTTTGAAGGCTACTGTGAACTAGATATGAGCATGTCCGATTCTGTATATTCGTATGCATAAGATTATTTGCATTTGCATTGTGGTTGGGATTTGATTATGAATAGAAGGAAGTTATTTTGCAATTAAATTGTATTGTCTTCATTTGGCGGTAAATTCGCAATAATATTGGCAGCTTGGCTGCTTAACATTCTAGTGGCATATGACCACTTTAGGGTGTGTTTCGATTGGATGGGTTCGCCATAACCCAAAATTGGTGTGTACTGGATGGACGAGTCTAGTGTACCCCTTTTTGGTGTGCAGGATGGATAGACTTTGTGTGATTGGATGGATTTGGGTGCGTTTTCCTTGCATTTGTCATGCATTTCAGTATGTACTACATATATGACCTATTGTAATATTTGTGAATTGAATCGCTTATTTAGTGTGTTTAGCTATCATGAATTAGTTGAGATTTTAGTATGTTAAAATGCTTGTTTGACACTACCTATTTACATATGTTTTAGACTCACACAAAGCTTCAAATCTCACACCTTTAGTTTAACCGTTTTAGGTAATCAGCGTGGTTAGGTCTTGAACTCAGCAAATCAGAGGTTTCAGAATTTCACATCTCCGTTTTGTATAAATAAAAATTTTCTAAGGTATAATAATTTATTTCCAGTCAAATTTGTAAAAAATTTTATATGAACTGTGGTATGGGTTTTGACTTTGGGTTCGTAAAGTTGTGGTTTCATGCATGGGTTTTGGTCATTGATATCCACAAAACCAACTAAAAATATGATAAAGGCAAGTGCATCTATAGATAAATAGTATAGCTACTGTGAGCAAAGATATCGTTCCTACAACGACTAAAAGTAGTAAGAATTATTATCTTTCTATTATTTAACCGACAAATTGAAGTGATTGAATTAAACTAAAGTTAACTAATTTTTTTTAGTTAAATAAAGTTAACTAAATTAACTTACTAAGAACTCAACAAAGAACAAATTAGGAAAATAACCGAATAATAACGAATAAGCAAAACCAAAATCCAAGAAAGAATCCACCTAGACTTCACTTGTCATTTATCAATTTAAATTAAACAATTTATTCACTTAAAATCTTGATCTATAGAAATCTCTAAATTATGCTAATATCTCTCTTCAAGACTAAAAGCAATTGATTCTATGTTGATTAATTGAAATTTCTTTCTAATTAAAACCCTCATTATTGCATTAACTTGATCTATGAATTCCCCTATTAGATTTGAATCTAATCTGGTAGATTTATATCATTCTATTTCTAGGATTGCATTCAACTCCACTTGATTATGCTATATCTACTCTTAAACAGGGTCTATTCCTCGTCTAAGTTAAGCATACCAAACTTGAATCAATAAATTAAAAATATTAAATTAAGAATTAAGCAAACATAACTGAGAATAAGATTCAAGTATTTATTGCATAAAACATAAATCAAAAGACAGAATTCATCATAGAATTCATCTCCTTTAGGTATTTAGAAAATTAGTTCATAATCGTGAATAAAAACATCTCAAAGTCAGTATAACCACAAGAAATAAAGAAACCCATAATAAATCTCAAAGAAATCAAAATGAGGTCTATAATCTTGATGGAAATCTACTTTCGAGTTAACTTCAATGGCATTTTTCGAGTTGTTTTCTTCAGTACTCTCAGATGGCTCTCTTTCCTCTTCTTATATTTGGTATTTATAGGTCTTAGAATGCCCGAAAAACCTAAAAATTGCATTTTTCCACGTGTCTAGAGTGTGAATCACGAAACCACACAGTCTGGCACATGGCCTGTGGCCGCCCGTGTGGCTTACATGGCCATGTGTCCAGCCCGTGTGGGAAGGCCCAGCCCATGTGGCTCTTGAAATCTACTCAGATTGTCTAATTTTCACTCTACTTTGGCTCGTTTTGCTCCTAAATGTTCTCTTAAGTATAGAAACTTGAATTTAAAGGATTAAGAGCATAAAATTCATCATTTTGCATTGATTAATCACCCAAAAATGCATTAATAATGGGATTAAAATATGTTACTTTTGACACTTATCAGAATTAATAACTCCTTTTAAAATTTTGGACCAAGTATTAGTTTTAAATTTATGTTTTTTTCAACCAAAAGTATACCGACAAATTTTTTGTTGCTACACTGGTTTGAAACTTCAAGTTAACAAATTGATAAATCGAAATGTTTGCAAAGTGAGTAAGGAAATGTTAATTTGACATTAATTTAATTTAAATGAGGATTAAACTAATGTTTGGTAAACATAAGATAAGTCTATTATTGAATTTTCTTAAACATTATCAAAAGTGGTTTCAGAAAAAGTTTTGTGAAGTTTGAATGAGTTTTAAGTCATTTCGATGGTCAGTGTAACTTTAGGATTCAATTAAAATTATTGGCTCGAATTTTGGAGTGTTACATGCAAACTCTTCACATAAATAGTAAAACGAAAATAAATAAAAATAAAATTACTATTATTTGAATAAAATTATAAACTATCAATGTATAAATGTATGCAGTTATATACAACAACATAATAATCCTTTAACATCTCACTAAAAAACATAAAAAAATATATATAAAAATAAATTTATACACTAACTTGTATTTGAAAAGATTGAAAATTTGAGTGAAAAAACAAAACCGCGTTTTCTCATGGTCACTCATTTTCTTCCCATGCTCATTAATTTTTATTAATTTTTTATTTTCTTATTTATTTCCATCAAAATCTTTTATAAATCTTTCTTAATTTTTATTACCGGCGTATTAGATATTTTTGGAACTTTTTCAGATATATAGTTTAAGTGTAGGTAAATTACTCGCCGATTATATTTTGGGATTATATTTCAAAAAGTTATAATATGATTATTAAATTATTTAAAAAATTTTATTTAAGTTATTAGGTTATTATTGATTTATGAAATTTTGAATTAAATAAAAAATTCATGTATAAAATCAAAATTCATATATGACATTGCACATTGAGTAAAAAATTCATGCATAGTTTTGATATTTATCCCAAAATAAAATTATATTTAAATTTAAATTTAAATTATATTTATATTTTATTAATAAATAAAACGAAGCTACTTAAATGCCAGGATTAAAATTTAAAAATTAATTGAAGAAGTTTTTAATGGTAATTTGTTTGGTAGATTTCATGTTCTTGGTGGTAATATTGTTGAAGAATTCAATTCATGTTTTTAATGGTAACTGAAGATAATTTTTATTAAAATACCTATAAAATTTATTGAAATAATATATTAGCTTACATCCTAATTAATAGATTCCTTTATATGCTACTAAAGTTATTTATCTAATTGTATTTGATAAATGTTATAATAGTTTATTAAATTAGTGCTCAATTTGATTTATCATATTATAGACTATTTAGATTATATACTAATATAAGTTGTATTTTCGCATCATAATTCATTCCTATGATGCAACTTAGTCTAAGTTAAATATTAAGTAATTAATGAGCCAATACTTTCTTAGTTCTTTTTGTTTTTCATGAAAAACAGTAAGGATGAAATATGAAAGATAATAATTTAATAATGCAATTTTATTAATCTATTCATTCGAAAAATTACAAGCATTTATAACGAAATAACTACTTTAAAGACTCAAAATCCCAACACAATGACTTCAGAATGGAACTTTGAAAAAGGTTTAAAAAGTTATATGAGGTCTCAATAATGTTAGAATAATATATAAAAGTCGAGAAATGTCTCAGAAGTTTGAATGTAATATCTTTTTACTTATATTTATTATCGGTTGGATTGAGATTACTGTTCTCTCCAACTCTTAAGCAAATCAATGACATGATCTTCATTTAATTTTTCAAGTGTCTAGCTTTGAATGAAGCACAGCTTTTGATTGTGTTACGGTCCGCAGTGATGAACTTACGTCATATTGTTTGATATCTATATACCTATATATAAAAGGAAGGTCCTTTTGACACGTGGCACACAACCATATGCTTTATTTTTTTGTTTTTTTATATAATTCGACATAACTCAATCAAATCAAAAAATCACAATTATACATACCTCGATGTTGTTCATCACAAATACCATTCTATTATAATTAACTACCTGTTCAAAGAATAAATTAATAACAAACTATGAGAGCACAAATCACATTCATTGTTTGTTCTCATCTTTACATTGTCCCTCAACATTCCAATTTCGCTTTTAACCTTTTTCAACAAACCGGGTATAGAAAATGTTTTAAATTCTAATTTCAAATGCATTCAATTTAAACTCATTTTATAAACTTTTCAATTAGTCCTTTTCATATTTTATATTTTACTCTATTGAATATTTTTTTTTGGTAACTTAAACAAAGAATTACATACAGTAGATCATAGACAAATTATCAAAAGGGCTATCTTCTTTCAAGATCTCTTTAATCTCCAAAGGGGGATCCTCAAACATGTGCAAAGATTCATCACTCAATAAAGCCATTTTTGCCAAAGCATCAATTGCCCGATTGGTCTATCTGGAACATAATTCAAGGACCACTTCTCTTCGAAGGTTAGGATTTGTTGGATCCTCCTTATTAAAGAGTTTTTTGGACCACCAAGCTTTCTTTCGCAGATAGAAATTACATTTTCAAGATTACTTGATTGAATAATAACCTCGTCATAACCTTGTTTCTGAAGGAGAAGTAGACCATCCAATATACCCTACAACTCAATAATCGCTACTGAACATTTCCCCAAAAATAGATTGTAACCTAAGATCCACTTCCCTTTGATATCGCGTATCACTCCACCTGCAGTAGAGAAACTGGATACAGAGTAAACAACACCATCAATATTAAGGAACACAAACATACCTGAATTTTGACGAACTGAAGTCTGCTTCAGATTAGAAACCAACGCTTTATTATGGATAGAAATAAAATGTTTCGCCCAACTATAAGAGCCACTGATTATATCCTTCGGGTTCATAGCATTCCCTTGAAAAATGATCGAATTACGATTCTTCCAGATGCACCATAGAATAATCACAAAAAGGCAAGCCCAAGATGAGTCACTCGTATTGCTGATAGAAAGAGATTGCAAATTTGAGAATAAACACTCCGAAATGTTACTAGTAAAAAAGCTTCCAAAATGATTAGAGATGTCTTGGCGCCAAATTTCATTCGCAGAAGACCAATCCTTAAGAATATGAAGAATGTCCTCCATAATATGACAAAAAGATGGCATGACGCGTCTTACGCAATACCTCTTCTAACTCTTTCAGAGTTTGTTAAAAGTTTCTGTTTAAGAATTAACCAGATAAACTGCTTGACTCATTAGGGCCTCAGAATTTTCCATACAATACTCCAATTCACATCCTTTGGATTCTAAGGCTCCTCCTTCAGCATGTAATAAGCACTCTTCATAGAAAAAACACCAGTCATTGTTCTAGACCAAGACAGAATATCTGGCCAGGCTGAGTCTAAAGGAGGAGGAATGCTAATGATTCGTTTAACCACTTCTTCTGGCAACCATAGTCTGAAAAGATCAAGGTTCCAATCGCCATTAACCAAAATCATCTCATTAACCTTACTTTTAGGAACAATGTTACCATGACCCGGAACATACTAATTGTGAGGTCCAACATTGGGGACCCAATTTTCCTCCCAACAATGAACTGTCCTCCTATTTCCAATGGACTAAATCATATTACTGCGCAACAGAGGCTAAGATTTAGCTACTGATTTCCACATATAGGAACAATTGTTCCTCATAATAGAGTCCGGCATACTTACATACATGCCATACTTAGCTCTGAGGACCTAAACCCATAAAGCTTCAGTTTTAGTAATAAGGTTGTAACCAATTTTCATCATGAAAGCTTTGTACTGATCCCCCAAACGTCAAAATCTTAGACCTCCGTGTAGCTTAGGTTGATAGATATTATCCCACCCACCAAAGCTATTTTCCTTTTCCCATCCATTGTATCCAAAATGAATTGTCTTGCTAATTGTCCAATAGAGTCACAAATTCCTTTAAGGACTAAAGTCGACTGCATGAGATAGCTTGGAATAGTTAATATAACTGATTGTTCTAAGGTAACCCTTCTAGTAAAGGAAAGTCTCTTAGCATCCCAACTAGAAAGCCGACTGCAAACTCTTTCTACCAAAAAATCTAGTATGCTGTTAGTAACTCTTCGGTGAAAGAGAGGAACCTTGAGATAGTGAACCAAACACTCTTAGCATTGAACTTGTGACCAGCTAACTCACAAAAGTTACTCAGAAAATTCTTGAAGAGACCACTATGAATCAAACCAGCTCGACTGAAGATCATCAAATCATCTACATAAAATAGATGTGAAAGATTTGATCTTGTGCATGATAATCGAATGAGGCTCCACTCCCCTGAAGATATACCTGTATGAAATCTATGGCCCAACCATTTCATACAGAGGAAAAAAAGGTACGGTGATAGAGGACAACCTTGTCGAATACCCCTTACTGGCATAAACTTTTGTGTTGGCTTACCATTCCATAATACCTGCATAAAGGATAACGAGATAACATTCATAATAACTTTAACCAAGTAAAAAGGAATACCTGTTGCATTGAGAGAAGCTTCTACAAAGTCCTATCTGACTCTATCGTAAGCCTTCTCTAAATCAATCTTGATTGCCATCCATTGGAGCTTCTTCTTAGTTCTCATAGAATGTAAAACTTCTTGAGCGATAATGACGTTATCGATAATACTTCTCCCAAAAATGAAACCTGTTTATTCTTGGCCTATGATCTTTGGAAAGATATTCTTAAATCTATTAGCAATTACCTTCATGATCAACTTGTACAATGTAGAGAAAAGGCTGATAAGCTGGAACTGCAAGAAATTTTTTGGGTTTAGAACTTTGGGGATTAATATAATAAAAGTGTTATTGAACTCTAGGTCAATGGTACGTGTAATATCCCGAATTAGGGCCTAATCGGAATAGTGGTTTTGTGACCACAAATCCGAGATAGAAATAATTATTTTATAATTATTTTGAGGTTTATGATATGATTACATGATTGTGTGAAAATTTCGTGAAGAAATTCTATGCATAAAATACTTAATTTGAAAGTAGGGACTAAATCGAATAAGTTGCAAAACTTGCATTCTAGAAGTTTTTAGTATGAAATTGCATTGAAATATTAATTAAGAGGTCTTGAATAGAAATTTGACCAATTTTAAGTTCATGGACAAAATTAGGACATGGAAGGAATTTTTGGAAAGTTTAGTAGTAAGGGCATTTTGGTCATTTAGTTATGAAAATGAATTAAAAACAAAATTAAAAGCCAATTTTTGTCCATCTTCTTCATTAGGCCGAAATTTCAAGGGTTCTCCATAGATAGGGTTTGTTTCAAGCTTTCAAGCTCCATGGTAAGTGATTCCAAGCCCCGTTTTTAATGTTCTTTGCGTTTTCGGAGTCCCGGTAGCTCGATAAAGCTTGTGCTAGCAATAATTTAAGTTAGGGTTCATATTTGGAAAAATACCCATAGGTGAAATTTGTGTATTTTGGTGTTTTATGATAGAATATGAGGTTTTAAATTATGTTAGACAACTTGTGCTACTCGGTTTTAGGTAAAAACGAGTAAAAGGACTTAATCGGTAAAAATACCTAATAGTCATAAGTGCTTGTTAGAGTGAGAATTTGATGTTTCCATAGAAGAGAAAAGTGATCAGCATGTTGTAAAACATAAGAATAAGGAATAAAGTTTAATCCCGAGCCTAGGGGCAAAAATATAAATATGTAAAAGTTTAGGGGTAAAATTGTAATTTTGCCAAAATTTGGGTTAAGGATTAATTTGATAATGTGAGTATTAAATAAGCTAAATGTGTTATTTTAGATCAAGAAAGACGTGGAATCGACCTCAATCGAGGAAAAGAAAAGATTGTGGACTAAATTGCAAAATCTTTGTATTTTGGTACCAAGGTAAGTTCATGTGTAAATAATGTAGCATTATTGTTATTTTTAAGTTATTGATGTTAAATATATGTGATGCTGAATTTTATTATGAAATGTATGCTTTGTGGTTAATTTCAAATAATATGTAAATTATGTGATATACTTGGAAAATGTGAAATACTATCGAGTATCGGTATCGGTATTTTACGGAAGATGGCAAGGATATGTGTTCGAGGAAAATTCCCGTTTGAACCTTAGGAATAGATTAGGATACAAGTGACATGTCACTAGGATGGTTGAGCATCCGAACTCGTTGAGTTGAGTCAGGGAGTTCGCTTATGGATGCGAATGTTCGAACTCGTTGAGTTGAGTCCGAGTTCGAGAGATGTAACTAGGCATCCGAGCTCGTTGAGTTGAGTCCGAGTTCACTTATGGATGCGAACGCCCGAGCTCGTTGAGTTGAGTCCGAGTTCGCTTATGGGCGGGTTACATGATTGCTTGATTGCATATATGGCACTTATGTGCAAGTTATCCATGTATCCGAATTATATTCCGATGTGTTCAACGGGTAAAGTTTTACTCAAATGGAGGAACATTCGGATGTAAAGAGACGTATTGGTAAGTGATGTGAAATGGATATTTTGGACAGGTATGTATTTAATCCTCGGGTTGAGTATTGATACAATCACGATAAGGTAATAAGATGATGAAAAATGATTAGAAATGTGATATGTGTTTTAGTGATGCATGCTAATGTTGATTGGTATGACTGTTTGTTATGTTACTTATTATTTGCATATGAACTTACTAAGCATTTATGCTTACTCCTTCCTTCTTACTCATTGTAGTTTTGGACAAGCCAGCTCAGGAGTCGGGATAGGTCGAAGGCTCAGTCACACTATCTGGAAGACTTTTGGTAAATGGCTTGTAAATTTAAGTATGGCATGTATAGCAATATACCTATTTTGTGCAAATGATCTTATGATATGGTGATGGAATGGTTGAGAAAATGTTTGACAATGATAAATTATGAAAATGGTTAGTTTAGATTATGTTTGATGTTAAGGAAAATTATTAAGATACTTAGTGCATAAAAACTCATAAAAGGGATGAAATTTGCCATAAACAGAATACTGCAGCAACACTGACCCGAGTTTGAAAATTTACTAAAAATCATAGAAATTGAATCTGGTGATGGAATATATATCAAATTGAAGCTTATTATGTCTAGTTTCACATGAAACAAATGAAACAGGTAAAGGAATTATATGTTAAAAGATATTTGAATTTTAGTGAAACAGGGTTGTAACAGTTTCTAAATCCCCTTTTCCAACTTTAGAAATTCACTATAAATTTTAAAGATATAATTAGGTGGTTTATTTTATATCCTCAGAATCCTTATTGAGTCTAGTTTTAGTAGAAACAAACCTCATAGTCATATGAATTTTGTACAGAGAGAAATGTGATTCGTAGTAAAAAGAGGTCAAACCAGTCAAGTCCTGAAACAGGGGTAACTTTAACTAATAAACTGTACTAATTGGCTCAATCAAAAATTCTAGAAAAAAATTAGTAGATAGGTATATGAGTCTAGATTCAAGGAAAATTTACGGATCTTGATTTCGAGTTTTGTAACTCAAGATATGATTTTTATTGTGACTGTGACGCAAGTAGTTTAAAAGCTGTGAATGTAGAAACAAATAATCCAAAGTTCTAAAAATGTTAAATTAAGCTTAGTAACACCTCATACTCGACTCCGGCGACGGTCTCGGGCGTGGGGGCGTTACAGTACGCCCCTCAAAAACCTTCTTGACCCACTCACAAATAGCACCCCCAATAGTATCCTATTGATTCTGGAAAAAAAACAGCATGAAAACCATCACTACCTGGGGCTTTCAAGGGTGCCATGTCAAAAAGAGCAATCCTTATTTCCTTATTCGTAACATTTCTCTCGAGAAAATCAACATCTTTAAGACTGAGATGAAGAAAGGCACTAGGAGGTAGAAATCCTAGTAGGCTTGGATTCTCCTCATAAAGATTCTAGAAAAATTAATCGCTTCGGTCTTAAGAATCTCAGGATCATAAATCCCATCCCTATCAGCATTACACGAAGCAGCGATTTTATTGAAATTCCCTATCTGAACTGTGCATCTATGGAAGTAGCTAGTGTTACAGTCTCCTAAATATAATCACTTGCATCTTGATTTTTGCTTCCAGAGCATCTCCTCATTATGAAGAATATTTTCAAGCTTAGCTTGAATTATCACTTCCTAATGAATAAGAGAATTAGACCTCGAAAGGTCCAAGGCATGCTGGATTTTAGAAAGCTTATACATTAACTGCCTCTTCCTCTAGTTAATATGTCCATAAACACAATAGTTCCAACTTTTGAGCTTATCAGTAAACCCAACAATTGCACTAGTCATATTAGCACCGAAACTCTAATTTTCCTTAATAAAATTATTAAATTTTTTATGGCGTAGCCAGCCAACTAAAAACTGGAAAGGATGATTAGGAGCAGATCTAACTTTGTGATAAAAATTTAAAGAAGTGGCCAATGATCAGATTTAATTCAAGGTAGATAGGAAATAGAATAATTAGGAAAAGATTCCATCCAAGCGTCATTTCCTACGGCCCTATTTAGTCTTCTAGAGAGATGACCACGATGCCATGTGAAAGGAGGGCCCTGAAAACCTAGATCATGCAATTGAGGTTTATCCATAAACTCATCAAAAAACTAACATTTGCGACCTTTAACATGACCACCTTTTTTATCATCAGTATGGTGTTAAAATCTCCTATGACAATCGAAGGATCATCCCCAAGTGGAACTGAGTGACTTAAATCATTCCACAAAATTTTCCTTTTTAGTTTGTCCGGGCTCCCATACACAAAAGCAACAAAGATTGGCTGAGAATGCAAATTAGAACATATATGAGCCAAAATGAATTGGTGATGATTGCCAACCACATCCAAATCAATCAAAATTTTCCGTCTAATCTAGATACCTCTAAAAAATCCTACCGCCTTCACACGATGAGATTTGTCCCACCCTAACTTTACAATGATTGCGTTAGCTTTAGTTCCACTAATTCTTGGTTCAATAAGGCTAACTGTATCAGGTTTATGATGATTGTTATGCTCATGAAAAGCTCATAAAAATTTATCAGACGCACATCCCTGTACATTCTAAGATAAAATAGACAAAATCATAATAATAAAATCTAAAAAAAAAAGATCTTATCTTATTGGCAACCAGTAGAAGAGAACTCCGCTAGCTCTCCTTTTTGCCGCGGTAAATCCATAGTAATTTTAGACACAATAAGCTCCGCTGCCCTTTTCATAGAATCAACAAATGGAACCCGAATATTTTTGGAATTTTTGAAGCGATTACCTAGCCTTTTTAAAGTTTGCTAAGTTTGCAACCTCCTTTTGGACTAGACGCTTTAGCATTTTATCCCTTAAAAATCTCCCTAGGCAATTTGATTCTAGTTGAATAACCATTACCCCCATCTCCTCGCTCACGAGCTCTAGAATATTGCTATTTTTGAATACAACTGTCGAATGATTTTTAGCCTCGAAAACTCCTTCCTTCACCTCCACATTAACAAAAGAACTCTCTTCAAAAGTAGGATTAAAGTGCACTACATGTTCCCCACCTACTTTTGGAGAGAAAAAGGAGGGTCCACCTTTACTTGATCTGCATCAACAACATTTTGTACATTTGAAACTAAAGGACAAAAGGAGACAGTATTACCTAAAATTAAGGATCGATTATTTTCTTCAGCACTTTGGCAAAGCATCATGCATGGCACTTGAAAGCTTAGTAAATTCTGCAATAGATTCTTTTGAAACCTGGGCCTCTTGCTGCAGTCCACTATTAAAATCACTAGGGGCCTGCTAATTTTTAGTCGAAGGGGTCAGGTTTTTAACACCAAAAGAAGCCTGCTGATCTAGGCCCGTTTTAGTCCCACCCGTGAAATGATAGTTTAAGATATTAATGGCTTTAGGGTCAGGGCCTGACCCTTTAAATGTTTCCCCACTGACAGGCCGAAATTGAATTTTTTAGAACCATCATTAGCAGATTTTTTACCCATTGAAGGTTTACCTTGGGAACCAATTAATACAACTTTCCTTTTTTTTCTTCAAATCTTTCTGGGGTTTCATATTCATCTCCTCTTCTGTTGCAGTCGCCTCAAGTCTGTTAACAATTGACAACGTGATCCCAAACTTTTATCCTACTTTCAAATTGTTTCCTTTTTTGATCCCATCCAAGCTGTGCCTGGTCTTCCGCTCCATCAGCATCTAAGGACCATAATGCCCTTTTCCGGTCGCCGTAGTACTTACAAAAGTTTGTTCCAACGTCTCCCCTTCTCTTTTGCCCCTGGAATTTGTGTGAGTGATGGGTAGGTTTCCTTAGAGTGTCCATAGCAACCACACTTAAAGCAAACAACATGTAAGTTTTTGTACTTGATCTTTTGAAGACTACTATTGATGAGAATCTTATAGAGTAATGGTCACCCTAAATTGACAAAAATTTCCATGCAAACGTACTGACCCCTTGCTCTACTATCATTCTTAAAATCTAATTTTGTTACTTTACCTATCATTCCCCCAATCTCCATAAGAATCTATTTTTTATAAAAGAGACTAGGAAGCCCGAGAAAACGAATCCATGTGAGGACCATATCAGGGTAAGGTAAATTAGGATTGAAATCGATTGTCTAGAGTTGGACGGTAAGGTAATGACTGAAAATAACCCACGGACCTTGGGAAAGAATCTTGTCATAGTCATCAGTGTTTAGAAATTTAGCAAGAAAAAACCATTTTTAATATCCATTAATCGAAAAGGCTTAGGCGGTCTCCAAATCCCATATATTATATTATGTAAAGTCGTAATTCCAAGGTTTTGTCCCAACGTCTTGAGTACCACAAAGGTTGACATTTCTTTTTCCAAAAGTTGATAAACTCTCTTCGAGAAATCAATGGAAAGAACACCATTAATAAAAGATTTCTTGACATCTTGCTCTATGAGGGAGAAATTATCAGCAAAAGAGTGGCATCACTTGTATTATTCTGAACAAAACTTTCTTTCCCCACTAGCATATCCTTCCATGACAAAGAAGGCACTAGCAGTGGATCCACAACCATCACATCTTCAGGAATTGCGTCTGACTCCTTAAATCGAACCTTCTTTGTGTTAGAATCCTCAAGAATGAAAACACCTTCATCATTCCTGTCCTTAGTAGAAGTCGAAGAAAAAGTTTGTAAAACATTTATTTTTAAAACATGTTCATTTCTCTTTAATTTCAAAGATAACAACTTAGCTAAATATTAATAATTTCATAATTTAACAATTCGGCTACTTTAACATAACACCCTTATAGTATGCTTTAAGAAAAATTGAAGAAGAAAGCTTATTCACCATATGAATTTTTCATCGGCAACGGTGAAATGTTGAATCAAAATTTCTCATCTTTCTTCTTGAATTGGATGAGAAGGTAAGCTGATAATGCCCACTATTTTATTTATGTAAAAATTAAATTAATTGACTAATAATCATTAATTAAATCAATGGCTATTATTAAAGGATGACAAGCTTCATGGTTTTTAATAGTTGGATTTAGGCGGTGCCACTAACATGAGTTGGCCCATGGTGTAATTTCTTTTAGATCCTTAACATAATTGCACTTTAACGACTTGATTGAAATCTCAATTCAATTCCACTAGTTTGAACCACTTCCAACCTAGTCCCTATATTGATGTCCTATTTAATAAGTTTATTGAAAAAATCAAATTTAAAGTTAATTGAATTCATTTATTTGAATCAAGTCGAATAAGTAAGTCGAGTTTCGAGTTTGAGTCGAGTTGAATATTACAATTTGAATAAGTTGAAAATTTTGAATAACAGATTGGTATAAATACCCCTTTGGTCCCTACTATTTTTGAAAATGAGCAAATTGGTTCATCAAAAAAAATTACAAAAAAAAATCAAAATATTTATAAAAATTTCAGAATTTATATTTTAAAAATATGTAATTTTTTAAAAAATTCTAAAAAATATATAAATAAATTTAAAATTTAAAATAATAATAATTTTGGGACCTAAATAAGTTAATTAGTGATTTAAGTTTATCATACTAAATTATCTTCTTCTTTTTTTCTTATTTAGTTTAAAAAAGTTCAAATATATATTGTTTCAATTTTATGTGCTTTAACATGGAATTAGTTATACTATAACAAGATTTTAATTTGACATGTTTAATTTTTTAATTTAACTTCAACAATTTCACTCGATTTGATTCGACTAGAATTTCATTTCACTCTTCTCATCAATTTGATAAAATAGGACTCCTCAATTTGATTAACTCAAAATTTTCACTCGATTTGATCGAACGCTCACCCCTAATTTACATAATTCTTTAAATTTTTTTAAAAAAATATGTTTTTATACATTTTTATAAACTATGAAGTAGTTCTCTTCTCATCTCATTTTTACCATTCAAACTTAATAAAAATTATTCTCTTCCTTTCAATCCTATAACATGACTATATATATATTATAAACCTTGATTATATTTTATCACATGATAACTAAAACTAATTAGTAAATAAGGTAAACTACTATTGGGGATAAACTTAATTAAGCAATGAACAAGTAAAATAACAAAGTAATTGAAAAGATCGAACACAAATATTTTACGTGGAAAATTCCCTCCAAAGAGGATAAAAAACCAAGGGCAAAGATAATTTCGCTAAATCGAAAAAAATGAATAGTACAAAGATAGAGATAAAACTAAATCCCGAAACCCAAAATAAGAACCTTCAAAACGTAAACAAAATATTCTGTGAAAGCTTGTAAAAGCTAATACCTAAATGTGTAATAGGTTAAAACTTTTTAGGGCAGAAAAGTGTCTACTTATAGATTAAATCCATAGATCAAATGAAATTAAAATAGCCTACACTAATTAGAGTTTAACTGAAACAACTACTTAGAGTTTAACTAGGAGAAGAAAATTGAGAACAATTGCATGACACATCGCCATGTTATTTCTGCTTCTCCCCTATTTACATCGTCATGTCGTGGTGACATTGCTTTTTATTTGCGCCTAAATTTGACCGAATTGCGAGGCTTACTCCACAAGTCTCTACATTGACTCGTATTTCCATAATGTCTTCTTTGTCAAACCCCACGATAGGCCTATCTCGAACTATGCAACATATTAACTAAGTCAAATTTGTGCTTGAACTTTGAAGCCTAAAGACTTCTAACCTTTGATTTGTGCACTACCAAATCAAACAAACTCAGGTTTGATTTCTACAAACCCAATACCCTATCTTTTCAAAACTTGCATCTAAAAGAGGACCTCTCTTATATGAAACAACCGTACCTTTTTACCTCCCATGACCAAGTTGTTTCCGATTCAAACGAGTCGACTTCGACTTCTTAACAAATAAGGGATATCTTGTTTCATCGATTACTGCTGATCCTTCCAGGACATAAAGATTTTAAATCCTTTTACCTTTCATGAAATCGAGATTCCTACGAGATACCTTAATGTTGCTTCACTCGATTTTAATTTTACAACCCTTCGAGTCCAAATTTCCAAAGGAGATGATATTTCTTTTTGAATCAGGTACATACTTGGCGTTTGACAGTGTCTTGATTGTCTCCTTGTGCATCCAGATTTGAATAATACCAATACTGATTACCTTATAAGGTGAACCATTCCCCACACGCACAACTCCACCTTCAACTGAACTGCATGTGGAAAACCAGTCCCTGTTGAGATATATATGGAAAAACCCCAAATCCAGGATCAACTCGGATGTAAGCTCAGAGCTTTTGCTTGTTGACACCAACAAAAAATTATCACCCTTGTTATTGGTCAAATTAGCACCAGTTAAATCTTTCTCATTACTCTTAGCAGCCTTTTTGTTTCGCAGTTTGTAACAATCTACCTTGACGTGACCTAACTTCTTACAATAGCGACATCTCTTGTCTCGTTTCCTTGATGCTACCAAAACCGAGGCTTTCCTATCTGACTTTTTATCTAGACCAAACTTATTATTGAGTTTATCTTTACTCAACAGATGACCTTTCACATCCTTGAATGAGAGTTTATATCTACCATAAATCAAGCTCTCCTTGAAAGACTTGTATGAAGGGGGTAAGGAGCACAATAATATCATAGCCTGATCTTCATTATCAATTTAAACCTTAACATTCTATAAATCATTTAAAATAGTAATAAAATTAATGATGTGACCTCTAAGGTCTCACATTTTTTCATATGAAATGTGTACAATAGTTTTATCAACACCAATTAGTTAGCCAGAGGCTTTTTCGCGTAAATGATTTCTAATATTTTCCACAAGGTTTATACTGTTTTCTCCATCAATAACTCTTATGTTACGTTACTTGAATGGCACAACTGAATAGCAGACAATGTCTTCTCATCAAGCTCTTCCCATTTTGATTGTTCCATATCCATGAGCTTCTTCATTGTAACAACCTTTTTCATACCGTTTTGGACCAATATTGTTGTCATCCAAACTTGTCATAGATTGAAAGTTGTGATGCCATCAAGCTTCTCAATATCAAACCTTGTTGCTGTCATCTCTTGAACGGATTGAATATGAAAATTGAAATAAATCTGATACTTGTTTGTTGGGGATAAACCTGATTAAACAATGAACAAGTAAAATAACAAAGGAGTTGAAAATATCGAACACAAATATTTTACATGGAAAATCTTCTCCAAAGAGGATAAAAAAGCACAGGCAAAGATAATTGCACTAAATCAGCAAAAAAAGAAGAGTACAAAGATGAAGATTAAACTTAACCCTGTAACCCGAAATAAGAACACTCAAAATGTAAACATAAAACTTCCTAAAAGCTTGTAAAAACTAATACCTAAATGTGTAATGGGTTAAAACTTTCTAGCGTAGAAAAGTGTCTATTTATAGGTTAAATTTTTATGTAAAATAATATTAAAATAATCTACACTAATAAATGTTTGACTAAAACAATTACTCAGAGTTTAACTAGGAGAATAAAACTAAGAACAATTGCATGACATGCCACCACATCCCCTGTCGTGTTGTCGAGATGTCATTTATGTTTCTCCCTTGTTTTCATTGTCGTGACGTCACTCTTTGGGTATGCCTAAATTTGACTGAAATGTGAGGCATATTCCACAACTACCAAAATAGTCACTTTTGTATACCTCAGGTTAGATTTTAGTCATTTTAGTCACTTACATTAATGTGTTTTTAACATTTTAGTTATTGAGCCGTTAATTGTCGTTAACGGTGTAACAATAAGCTGACATAGCACATTAAATCATTAGTTCAAATAAAAAATTTAGTTAAAGTATACAATTGGTCCCCATATTTTTTCGTTTTGATTAATTTATTTTTTCTTTTGTGTTATTTTAACTTTCCTTTTTTTTCTTTATTTTCCATTCTCTTTTGCTTCTCCATATGTTTTCCTTCCTTCTCCATGTTTTCTAACGTAGCTTTTTTATATTTTCCAGTTATTAAAATTTTTTTATGTTTATGAAAAAGAAAAAAGCAAAAGTTGAAACCAAAATAAAACTTGGTTCATATATTCTCACCCTACAATTACAAAACGCTCCTCGTCTATTATCACTTTAATGAATCAATTTGGATCTCTTAATGATCTAGTCCACAAGCTCATTCCACTTGAAGACTTCCCAGTTGTGACTTATGGGTAGTCCAGCCTTAATAAAGTTTCCTGATCCCGTTCCCTTAACCTCCTAACCAACCCTCATGACCACCTTATTTATCTTACCTACAACATTCTCGCCTCCTCGAAACTACGTTGTTTTATAGATTTCTCAAATGAGCTTTACATTCTCAATGACATACGAAACATACTGTAACACCCAAACCCTGCCCTGGACGTTATGGCTGAATCTAGGAATGTTACGAAGAAGGGTTTCAAAAATCCGTCCTATGATGTTAAAGTTTCTCGTGTTAATTGTTACAAAATGGGGTCCATGTTTTAAGAAAAACATATTTTTATATTCTTTTATAAAAATCGTCATTTGTTTGTCTTTTTAAGTAAAATGTAATTTTGCAGTGAAAGTTTGAAAATTGTTGTATTTGAAACCCGAACTTGTATTTTCAAAAACATTTGTTGCGAAAAACTGTGGTTTTGTCAAACGTCGCAGGATAAAAGTCAAAAACGCATTTAAAACTAAAAATTATAAAAAAAACAATCTAAAGAGTCCCAAAATTATATAACTTTCAAAGAAAAGTAAAAAAAAATTAAATAAACTATTAATTAAAGAAAACAGTATCTGAACTAGTGGTTACCGCTGAGCCTCTATCACACCTATGCCTGAGGATTACCTGAACATAATAGAAAACAAAAGTGAGTTTCCAAAAACTTAGTGTGTAACTCAACGAAAACATAAATGCATATATTTCAAATTTCCAACAATGCAGAACAGAAGCAAACATAAGTCCTTAACAGAATCAGATCATATTAGAATCATGCAAATATTCAAAGTCCTATCCTATGCTCTACACACTAACTCCAACCATTCCAACACACCATGTGGGGTATAAAGCACCCACCTATCCCTACACACCACATAGTGTCTATACAACACTTATTAGAATATATTGCAGCCAAGCTGCCAGTATATCGGCAAAATGTCACCTCATAAAACACTTTCTCAATGTATATAGATCCCTCATATACAGATACAGATATCAGATAAACATATATTATATAATTAACATGTCTCGCATGCTCATAAACATTAATCATATATATGTATACAAAACAAGAAAATCATACGTATCGATTTTCTTCATACTCAAATCAATCTATTAGAATAACAAATCCCATGCATTAAGGTTTGCTTTGCCCTTACCGACCCTATGGAAGGCCCACAATCGATCAAATCACCATGTGTGACCTTAGGGAAAAATATTGAATTTTGGGCCTTCCTACTCATATGAGCCCATACGGCTTGGCTCACGGCCCACACGCTCGTATGGCATGCCCGTGTAGCCTACACACCCAAATTGACCTAGGCCGTGTGACCCACACGGCTACACATACTCTCGTCACACGACCGTGTGTCGCATACAGCCTACCACAAGGCTGGGCAATGCCCGTGTGGCGTCGATAAGCCACTTTTTCAGCTTTCGCTGAACTTCGTTTTCTCACATTTTTGTTACACACTTGGTTCATTTTTGGTGTGAAAGCAACCCCGAGACGTGCGGAACCTAAAAACAATAATCCAAACGCTATTTTTTTAATAAATTTATGAACTCAAGCAAGAATTTGATTCCGATTTTAAGCCTCTCAAAATCGAATTATGCAAATACACTTACCACAAATAAGTAGAAACAAACAACACTCAAAATGATGGAGGAGCACTAGTCACTTCTTGTCTTTCCCTAAACAAGAAATAACGAATACCATCAACGGGTTCTGTAAAACAAAATTAAAATTCCCCACAACGCAATACTGAAAAGAACTACTAAAAAGCTTACATGTTTGACACAAATTAAAGAACCCCTAAAAGCACGACGACGACAATCAAAATCGAAGAGGGGAGCAACAATAATTTTTTTTGCAAAGGAAATGAGGGAAAGAGAGAACGTCAGAAAAAAATTGGGAAAAAGAAAAAAAAATAAAAATGTGGAGAGAGATTTTTGGGGAAAAGATAAATAAAAATAAGTTAAATTAAATTAATCAGAATATCAACTCCCCACTAACCCACTAACCAAACTATCCCACTAAAACTGACATCAAATTCTCATCCAACCACCCCAAAGTTTCAGTTCCATCAAATCTCTGTCACACAACCGAAACAAAAATTATCATTCTTGCTCATATAGCGATTTGAACATGAGACCTCAAGGCAAACTAACACCTTACCACTCAAACTAGCAAGCTCATCCTAATATGATTTGACTAGCAATAGAATATAAGCCAAACCGCCAAGGAGTAGGCTAGGATCAAAAAATAGCAAAAATTCCCAAAAATGAAACTTGAACCCAAGATCTCAAACACATACTCAAATCACTTAACCACTAAAAAAAATACATATTTATGATAGGATTCGCAGAAATAAATTTAAATTAATCAGGGCATTACACTTACCCTCAACTCTACCCAAAGCAGTTTGGTTTCATGCTCTCTTTCTCTATTCGGTTAATCAATGGTCGATTTCCAATCAAGCTTGCTTAGGAATATCCAAAAAGATGTAGATCAATTTTATCATTTGCTTAATTTTATTTTTCAGAAAATAAAAGAAACAGAAATGAATAATCTACATGATTTTGTAAATGTTTGGAAATGAAAAAAATTATTTTGAATGAAAAGAATTCAATTCATGTTTAGATTTGGTTAAGGATATGATTTTTTATATTGATTAGTTAGATCCAATTTTAGTTTCAAAATAAGATTATATTCAAATTGAGATTTGATTAAGAATGATTAATATTCGATTTTCAGTGAAATTCAATTTAGAAATCATATGAAAGAAATAAGGACTTAGTTTATATGGTGGGCAAAAATCATGTTTCTGCAGTGAAGAATATGAGAAGAGAGAAAATAAAAGGGAAGAAGAAAAGGAAAATAAAGAAATAAAAGAAAAAATTGAATTGTTCAAAAGAAAAAAGAATAGGGACTAGTTTTAACAAATGAAAAACATAGAAAAACTATGTTAAAAATGGAGAAGAGAGGAAAATAGAGGTAGAAGGAGAAGAGAATGGAAAAAAAAAAAGAGGGAAGTTCAAAGAACATAAAAAAAATTTTAAATTGCTCAAAATAAAAAAATATAAGGACCAATTGTATAATTTAACCTAAAATCTTCATTTGAAATGATGGTTTAACGTGCCACATCAACTTACCATTACATCGTTAACGATAATTAATGCTCAGTGACTAAAATTCTACAACACGATAACGTAAGTAACTAAAATTTTAATTTCAAATATAAATAACTAAAATATAACTTGAGACAAACAAAAGTGACTATTTTAATAGTTTACCTTAATGATAAATATAACAAATTTGTTTAATTATTAACCTCAGGAGTATATATATTAGATTAGAAGCACATAATCCAAAAGACGTATTTGGAGAGTAATTGAACACATATAAATACTAAGTTTGAAGTTTTTAAAGCTCACAACGATTAAATGTTTATTTAAAATGTTTTGAAACATAATACAAATACATGAATATATCAATATATATAACTTATAAAATTTTAACTTACTAAATTTATTTAAAATATATAAAACCTTTAAAGCAGGATTTGAAATATGAAAAACATAAGAATACAAAATCGCAAGTTATCATGAATTTGGGTGCCATGGTAATGCAATTTCCTAGCTTCTGCCAGTATACAGCTTGAAGGATGAGGGCAGTACTTAATTCACAGGAGAATTACCACCTCCTGCATGACAAGCAGGATCATGTTCAGGACATGGAGTTGGTTTTCCTCCTCCTAGATTTCTATGTACCACTTCACTTCTCTTCTTAACTACAATTATAACCCCCAAAACAAATAAATATTCAAAAGAAAATCAGAAAGAGATTATAAATATAAGCAATTAAGAATAACTTTTGTATATAGTTTCAATTCGACTTACCGGTTACAGGAGTGTTTGTTGTTGAAGGAGGAAACAGTAGTGAGAATAATAGCAGTATGAGTAGTATACAAAGCATGAGGGATATCTTATAGGCCATGTTTGGTTGGTGAAAAACTGGTTTTCAGTGGTGAAAATAATGGGAGTAATTAATCCGACTTGGTCGTGATTATTTTGGAGGAGAAACATCACTTTGGAACTCTATCCTTTAATCTATCAATTGACTGCTGACTCTTGCTAAATTAGATTCCCAAAGTTTGATCGAATTTATTTATTATTGTTATTTTGACAATCCTCCATGAAAATTTTTTAGTCTTGTTTTCCTTAATTATTTATTTGTTTCCAAAATCAACCACAAAAGTTTATTATTTTATCAGGGTTTAACATATCATTTGATACTTAAGTTTGAATTTTTTTTCTAATATGGTACATTCGTTATTTTTTTATCTAATTTGGTACATATATTTGATAAAAGTTATACATGTTAGTACCCAAAGGTAACGATGTTAACTTTTTTAGTGTTTGATTCAAGTTTTAAGGTTGTTTTGATTAAAGTTAATAGCTAATATTCTTAGGTTTGAATTTTTCATGATTTTGATAATAAAATAAATTTAGTGTTAATTGTGAATTTGTTTAATTTGTCAAATAAAATCTGATGGATGTGATCATTTAATTCATGTTTGAAGGTTGATTTGATGAAAGTTAATTGCTAATAATATTAGTTACTTATGAATTTCATCAAATCAACTCTAACACTTGAATTAAACACTAAAAAGTTAATATTATTACCTTTAGGTACCAAAATGTATAAATTTTGTGAAATATAAGTACCACATGGCAAAAATTTGTATTAGCGTTTTTAAAATTTTAAAATCAAATTTACTTATTTAGGTAAAAATGTTAAAAATTTTCTAAATTTATAAGTATTTTTAAGAGAGGATTCACTAGTTCGATTTCTCTTACCAAATTCTACCTAAAGACTAAAAAAGCTTTAACTTTAAAAACTATTTTTATGTACTTATAATATATTATTAAATTTTATTTTATTAAAAATATTCGTAAGTTTTTAATCTAATGATATGCCTATCGGATATTTTTATATAATTATTTAAATTTGTAAATTTCTAATAATTTAATTTTTCTTAAAGTAATTACAATTGCAAACATTTTGAATTGATGGATTTTAAAATGCTAACATTTTGTTTTGATACAATGCATAAAATTATCCATAACCCTTCCACAACATTTAAATATGATGATAAATGTGTTTCAACACGCTAACAAAATTACCAATACCAACTGAATTAAAACTCAATCGACAAAATACTAACTTATTTAAATCTTTAAAATTTAGACTAACATCATCCAAATAATCACATAACATCACTTCCTTAACATTCTCATTAAAAATATTTTTAAAAAAAAGTTTGTGTGGTAAACCTAAAAGGCTTTTAAGAAAAAAATCAGTTAAGCAATTTGTTAGGGTTAAGGAAGTTAAGGAGTTAATATTTAGTTAGTTAGTAAGATTAGTTAGTTGGTAGTTAATAGTTGTTAAAGAGTCTCTTCCCATGTATTAAATACTTGGTGTATTTGCATTAATGAGATAAGGAAGAAATATAGTTTTCATTCACATGTTAGTATGATCTTGACATGGTATCAGAGCCACAGTATTCTTGGCATAGTTGACTTTTTTCTCTTTCTCTTTTCTTCTTGCTACATGCATCGCTACTAAAACCCTACCTACGAGTAATACACCACGACACTCGTCCAACATCGAGCCTTCACAAGGTCAGAGTGCTACTCCTTTGTCGAATATTCAATACTTCTCCAAACATGATACGGTCAAGCTTAGTGAACACAACTTGTTATGGAAGCATCAAATCTTGCTAATTCTTGAGGGATATGAACTTGAAGGATTTGAATTTCACCCATTCCTTTGTTTTGTGAAGGACATACAGACAACGAAAACCCTCCTAGTGGGCCACATGCAAATGGTCTTTACAGGTTCAACGTCTCTAGCTCGCCTCTCCGTTCACCTATTGGAGTTTCACATTCTACTTCAACATTTTTGGGTACAGGTCAACTTTCTTCTTCTCCAGAGCTGTGGCACAAGAGACTTAAACATCCCTGTTCAAATGTTCTTGGTGTTTTTTTTGCGCAATTGTAATATTCCTTTTAATGTATCATCTGTTTGTTCAGCTTGTCAGATAGGCAAAGCACATAAGCTACCTTTCAGCTCCTCCAAAACTTTGTATTCATTACCTTTTGAATTAGTGGAATCTGATGTTTGGGGCCCTTCTCATGTCAAGTCCAATGGTTTTCTCTACTATGTCTCTTTTGTAGATATATACAGTCAATATACCTGGATATACTTTCTGAAGTCTAAGTTAGAAGTGTTTTAGTGCTTTCTCCACTTCAATCAAATGGTTCGTGTTCAGTTTGGTTGCTCCATTAAGATGCTTCAATCTGACTAGAGAGAAGAGTATCACTCACTCTCTAAGGAGCTTGCTCGTCTTAGCATCCAGCGTAGGGTCACTTGCCTTTATACCTCAGAGTAGAATAGGGTTGCTGAACGAAAGCATAGGCAGATTGTTGACATAGGCTTGACACTTCTAGCTCAAGCAACCTTACCCTTGGAATTCTGGTCCTATACATTTGCTCATGGTGTTCACTTGATTAATAGACTACCTACGCCTATTCTATAGAAGCAAAGTCCCTAGGAGGTGCTGTATAAAGTCAGGCATTCCTAATCCTACTTAAAGGTTTTTGGATGTGCATGTTACCCATGTTTGAGGCCATATCATCACCACAAGCTACAGTTTCGGTCTGACCTATGTGTCTTTCTTGGCATTGGATCCAATCAAAAAGGATATAAATGTCTTGATAGGAGTGGTCAAGTGTTTATCTCTAGGCATGTCACCTTTGATGAGACAGATTTTCCTTTTCAAAATGGGTTCACCTCCCCCTCCTAATTGAACTCAATCTGACCAGTTCATCATCAGTCTCATCTTCCTATGGTGATAGTAGGTTTTCTCGAGCTCCAACTGTCTCTCATCCTGTGACTTATGGTATATCTGTTCTTGGGGAAGGATATAGTTAGTGACTATCAGGAATGGAGGTCCCCATGGACCAATCTGTTCCTAGGAACTCACCTCCATCTTCATCTACAGTCAATTCATCTGCCTCTTCTGGAAAGGTTATGCCTTTTGTAAATACTCATTCGATGCAGACTAGGTCCAAGAGTGGAATCTTCAAGCCCAAATTGTTCACCTCTATCCTAACTGATCCTGAGCTTACTTCCATTGCTGAAGCACTTCAGAGCCTTGCCTAGACAGCAGCTACTCATGCTGAATACAATGCATTACTTGTAAACCACACTTGGGACCTTGTGCCGTTACCTGCAGGACGATGGGTAGTGGGTTGTAAATGGATCTTTAAGGTCAAGCGAAATGCTAATAGATCGGTGGCTAGGTACAAAGGAATATTAGTGGTCAAAGCCTATCTTTAAAAGGCAGGTGTTGACTTTCAAGAAACTTTTAGTCCTGTTGTCAAACCAACAACTATTCGGGTGGTGCTAGCTCTTGCTGTCTCATTGGGATGGTCTCTTAGGTAGGTAGACATTAAAAATGCCTTCCTGAATGGTGATTTACAAGAAGAAATCTACATGGTGCAACCACCAGGGTTTGAGCAGTAAGGAGACAAGGGTTAGCAGCTGGTGTGTAAACTGAGGAAAGCACTGTATGACTTCAAGAAAGCACCTTGGGATTGGTTCCACAGTCTTAAAGAGTTTCTGTTAGCTTCTGATTTTGTTGCTTCCAAAACTGATAACTCTTTATTTGTTCATCGATCGAGCTCATAGCTAATGTATGTTCTGATATATGTTGATGACATTATAGTTACTGGCAACAACTCTCAGGCCATAGATTAGTTTGTACAAAAACTTGATGACCAATTTTCCTTAAAGGACCTAGGTAAACTAAGCTATTTTCTAGGTACTGAGGTTTAGTGCACATCCATTAGACTCTTTCTTAGCCAAAGAAAATACATACTTGATCTCTTGCGCAAAGCGTCTATGGATAGGTCCAATGACTCACCCACGCCTATGATTACAACTTGTCAATTGTCCGCGCATGAAGGAAAACTTGTTGAAGATGCACACTTATATAGAAGCATTGTTGGGGCGCTGCAGTATGTGGTGATTACAAGAACGGACATAGCGGTTGCGGTTAACAAAGTCTGCCAATTCATGCATCAACCACTGGACATTCATTTTAAAGCTGTCAAGCGAATACTACGTTATTTCCATGGGACCTTGGATCATGGGCTGCTTTTTACAAAAAGTTCAAAGTTCCTACTCGAAGGGTTTTCAGACGCCAGTTGGAGGTCTAACACTGATGATCGAATATCCACATCTGGTTACTGCGTATTCCTTAGAGGAAATTCGATCTCTTGGAGCTCTAGGAAATAGCAAGTCGTATCTCGACCGACTGTTAAAACTGAATACAGAAGTCTCACCCATGTTACTGCTGAAATAATATGGATTCAATCCTTGTTAACTGAACTCTGTATTCCTCTTCAAGGCAAATCGCTTGTGTGGTGTGACAGCTCAGCTGCTATGGCAGTAGCAGGAAACCTAGTCATGCACTCGAAGTTTAAACATGTTGAGTTGGATCTATTTTTTGTAAGGGAGAAAGTTGCACGAGGCTTATTTCAGGTCAGACATGTACTGAGTCAAGAGCATGTTACAGACATATTGACCAAGCCATTGGCAGTAGGTCTGTTCAACAAATTTAGAAGTCAACTTCAAGTTTCAATCAGTGGAGTTGCTATTGAGGAGAGGAAGACAACAAGCTCGAGGCATGTTAGGGTTAAGGAAGTTAAGGAGTTAATAGACAGTTAGTTAGTAAGATTAGTTACTTGGTAGTTAGCAGCTGTTAAGGAGTCTCTTTCCATGTATTAAATACTTAGTGTATTTGCATTAATGAGATAAGGAAGAAATATAGCTTTCATTCACATGTTAGTATGATCTTGACACATTTCAACTTAATTTAAAATTAATTGAGATCTTGCTATTAATCTAAAAAATCATTTAAATCCATCTGTTAACAATTTTCGTTTTTTACCTAAAATCAGCTGACAAACATGTGAGAACTCTGGATTTAATCTTTTACTTTTATCATAAAAATTTTAAAAATATTAGAAATATAAAATTTATAATAAAATTATAAAAATATCAAAAAAGTAATTTTTTTTTACCAATTAAGCTTTCAATTATAGGATCGAATAGTTGACGAATTAGCGAAAACACCTTCAAAGCCTGAAAACTGAAAACATAGGTAAAAACCCCCCAAAAAAAATTATATCATATTATTTTAGCTAAACAAGTTGATCATTTTCATTATATTTAAAGGTTTCTTTTTTTAAATATGAACAATTTGAAAATTTGTTTCCATGTCTCTGCTTTCCTTTTTCCTATGAAATGAGAATTGGTTTTCCACACATATATTATGAATCTATAATATGATTTGACCAGTTCCAAGTCTTAAGCCTGAACCATTTCAAATTACATAATATGTGTTGATTAAATTTAAATGGAAGCGTTTGAAGTGAGAAGTGAGAATTTTACTTGATATGTTGCATAATTGAGTCTTGTAATTGCCAAATGCTTAAGAAAAGAAGATATAATCATTTTTTCAATTAACTAAAAGAAAAAGGAAGAATTAATTAAATTAAGCAATTGTTTGCTGCTAGGGTTTCTCTTTGTCTACTAGATGTGCAAGTTTGGTCATGTACTTGGTACATGTTTAGTATTGCTTCTCAAGTAGTTTTTTTTTAGTTTTGTTCTTTATATAGATTCTCAGTTCAATTTGTTGCAAGAGGAGGATGGTGAGTTAGTGGTGGGGGCGAACGAGGGGCAGGAGGATATTGACTATGATATCTGCTTTGTGGGTTGATTTGTTTCAATTAACTAAAAGAAAAAGGAGGAATTAATTAAATTAAGCAATTGCCTTTATTAGCAACTGTAAAGTAGTTGCAAAATATTGAAGATGGGAATAAGTTGAATTAGTTTGCTTAGCTGGTTATGATTATGCTACAAATAGTTACAATATGTTAAGCTTCTATTGAATTGTTATCTCAATGTCAAATCCATATTGCCAACTTCCACTATTCCTTTAGAAAGTCTCCCTTTGGTTACCACTCTTCCAGTCCTGGTTCTCGTGTCTGTTCCCACCTTTATAGTGCAAGTGGCCACCTTACTGATGATCTAGTATCTTCACAATTTGATGTTGGTTCTAGTCATACTGAAAGTTTGAGGCCAGTTGATGTGGTTTTCTCTATTTGTAACAGTGATTATTACACCACAGGTCTCCAATTTTACCTTAACCTCTCAGCCTATAGTTGGAAATACTCATCCAATGGTCATAAGGAGTGAGGTTGGGATTTTCAAACTGAAAACGTAAGTGGCTACCATTAGCTCAGTCACTCCGACAATTATTGATGAAGCTATGGACATTCTAGAATGGCAAGTGACAGTTCATGATGACCTTAATGCTTTAATTTGTAATAAGACATAGGAGTTGGTGCTAGTTCCCCATGACAGATCACTTGTAGGTTGTAAATGCTATTCAAGATTAAGAAAAATATAGATGGTACTATTGCTCACAACAAGGTTTGATTGGTCACGCAAGTATATTCTCAGGCACTAGGGCTAGATTATCATGAAACGTTTAGTCTAGTTGTGAAGGCTAATACTGTTCGAGCCATCCTGGCCTTGGTTGCTTCTCTACAGTGGAAGCTTCGTCAAGTGGATGTAAACAATACCTTTTGAAATGACGATTTAGTCGAGGAGACTTATATGAAATAGCCACTTGGATATAGGGTTTGTGGTCATGATGGTTCTTCATTGGCATGCAAGCTGACCAAAGTTCTTTATGGGCTCAAACGGGCCCAAAAGCCTAGTTTGAGAAACTCTGTGGCTATCTAACTTGAGATTTGCAATTTCAGACTTTGAAGGTGGATCCATCATTATTTTTTAAGAAAACCTCTATTGGAAATTTGTTTATACTTGTTTACGTGGATGATATAATATTAACAGGGGACTTGTGCTCTGAGCTTGAAGACATTATTCAACATTTGGATAAGAAATTTGCTTTGAAAGATCTCGAAGAACTTAAGTTTTTTTCTTGGACTTGAGGTTATATGTCGTGATGGGTGTTTATAGGTATCCCAATAGAAATATGTGCAGAACTTGCTTGATCGAGCACATATGGAAAATGCTAAGTTAGTCCCGACTCACATGGTTAGTTCTCCCATGCTCACATCGCTGATAGGGTATCCTACCTCTGATGGCATGTTGTATAGATGAGTTGTTGGCAACCTACAATACCTCTGTTTGACTTGGTCTGGTATAGCATTCACAATTAACAAAGTTAGTCAACTCATGCACTCACCACATGATGTGCATCGAACTACTGTCAAACGAATATTACATTACATGTAACTTGGGTATGGGACTCTGCTGTTGAGGAGTTGACTATTATAGAGGTAGGTGAAATAAAGAAACATCCTCATTGTGATGGTGATCTAGTTTGAGTTCTATGGCTCGGTCAAAATAAGTTAAAACGTTATTGAATTGACTGATCTCTAAGAGGAGGCTCACAGCCGGCCATAAATTGTTTAGCTAAGAACTGATGGGGCTTAAGTAACCCTCAAGTAATTTTTCCCTTGAAGGATCTTGTACATTCCAATAAACCCAGTTTTTTTTTTAATTTTGAAACATTAGTTAATGCTTCTAGAGTTGAAGAATTACGTATTTTGTTGAAAAGTGACTCGTGTTTCTATATTGATAGTGTTGAACGAAGTGGGGGTTAACGGCTATATAGTATTCACAAGTGACAATTACGATTCTTGGATACTTCTGTCACTTTATCGATATTACTATGTAACATGCCTATTAGATATGTTTGAATAAGTCTCCAATTGTTACTGGAGTTTGTTAGCTATTTTCTTATTTCTAGCTTCCTTATTCTTAGTTGAGTAATTACTAAAAATTAGCAAAGTATTTTGTTGCAATTTGTTAGTAAGCTTGACTATATATATGTGTCAAGCACATGAATAAAACGTAGTAGTGCTTTCAATCAAATACTTTAGCACCTATTTTTTTTTCTAACATTCCAATATCAGAGCCAGGTTGAGGCCTGGTAAAGCATAGTCGTAGCTAGCTAAAACTAAGAGTGAAAGAGAGTAATGTTAACAGAAAATACGTTCGTGCAACCTACAGTTCCTAAGTTTGATAGTCACTATGATCATTCGGCAATGTTGATGGAGAATTTTCTACATTTAAAAGAATACTAGAATTTGGTGGAAATTGGAATTTCGGCTGCACCTGTTGGAACAACACTTACGGAGGTGCATCAGCGTCAATTTGATAAGCAAATACTTAAGGACCTGAAGGCGAAGAATTATCTTTTTCAAGCTTTGGATCGGTTAGAAACATCCAAGGACATATGAGACTCTGCGAAGAAGAAATATAAAGGTTCGACAAGGGTTAAGTGAGCTCAATTACAGGTATTGAGAAAGGAATTTGAGACACTCCACATGAAGGCTGGTGAGATTGTGAATGATTATTTCACACGTACACTTACTATTTCTAACAAAATGAAAGCTAATGGTGAAAACAAAAGTGACAGAGAAGTTGTGGAAAAAATATTACGATCCATAACAATGAAATTCAATTATGTGGTTTGTTCTATTGAGGAGGCACAAGACACTAGCAACCTGTCCATAAATGAATTACAAAGCAGTTTCTTAGTGCACAATCAAAGGATGATTAGCCTAGAAAAGGAACAAGTTTTAAAGGTGACATATGGGGAATCTTCTACTCGAGGACGAGGTCATGGTGCCTATCGAGGACGAGGTCGAGGACGTAGAAGGGAAAACTTTGAAAAATCACTGTTGAGTGCTTTAATTGCCATAAACTAGGGCACTTCCAGTCAGAATGTCAGAGCAAGGAAAGCTATCATACAGAGATTTCTGAAGAAATACTGCTCATGGCATGGGTTGGTTAACTCGAGGGTGACGATTGATTTTTAGACTTCGGTTGCATCAATCACATGTGTAATAGAAAAGAACATTTTGTAGACTTCAATGAGCAATTTTCAGACAATGTGAAGCTAGGAAATGATGCTACTTTGATGGTGAAAGGTAAAGGGAATGTGCGACTATAGATCAACAATTAAATACAGGTAATCACAGAAGTTTTTTATGTGCCTGATTTGAAAAATAATTTGTGAAGTGTTGGTCAGCTTCAAGAGAAGGGCTTAGCTGTGCTTATTCAACACAACAGCTGCAAGGTTTATCATCCTGAAAGGGGTGTAATCATGAAATCTGTGATGTCTTCAAATCGCATGTTTAGAATTGCAGCATTGTCTCTACCATCTGGTGTAACTTGCTTCAATACAATAACTGAAGATGTTGGTCAATTATGGCATTGCTGCTATGGTCATTTGAGTTTCAATGGACTCAACACTTTACAGTAGAAGGAGATGGTTTTTGGTCTACCGCAATTGACAAAACCATCAAGAGTGTGCGAGGAATGCCTGAATGGAAAGAATAACGAGATCCATTTCCTGAGAAGAGCTCATGGATAGCTGCGCTACCGTTGCAATTGATTCATTCTAAATTATATGGCCTTATTCAACCAATGTTTAACAGTAACAAGAGGTACTTCACCACTTTCATTGATGATTTTAATAGAAAGACATGGATCTATTTTTTACATGAGAGAGCAGAAGCATTTAAATTATTCAAGGAATTCAAAGCTAAGGCTGAATGTTAATCGGGTCGGCAAATTAAGTATCTCTGAACAGATCATAGTGATGAATTTACTTCATCAAAATTTTTAAGTTTTTGTGACGAAAATGGGATAAAAAGGCAGCTTACCGCTCCATATTCGCCACAGCAAAATGGTGTTGCCGAGTGAAAAAATTATACCATGATGAATATGGTTCAAAATATGATGATTGCAAAAGGTATCCCCAAAAATTTTTGGCCAGAAGCTGTCAATTGGGTAGTACTCTTCTCAATAGAAGTCCGACAATAGTAGTGTAGAATAAGATGCCAAAAGAAGCTACTGGTGAAAAACTATTGAAGCTGACCTCCATGCAGCTAGTTCATGACTCGAGCATCAAAGGTGGCCATGCAAGTCTCAAGTGCTCAAACCAAATTGGCAGCAACTAGATGCCTTAATGCTGTTAAATACCAACTGAATTTTGTTCATTTTGAAGTCTAGCTTATTATGAACTTCTTGATTGATGTATTTTGATGTTGATGGAGCTGTTAACCAGCTTTGTTTTAATGTACAAGTTAAGTCTTTTTGTTTTTTGTGAAGCTTTGTGGAAGTAGGTACATGTTTAGGTAGAAATTTGACTTGTAAGTTTTATCTTTATTTGATATATGTAATGGCAATATGCTGATGATGATGTATGAATGAAATACGCTTCATTTTTATCAATACTCTCAACTATTTCTGTTTTTCTTTTCTTCTTTTCTTTTTTTTTTTTGCTCGATTCCTTCTTGTTTGTTCAGCAAGTATCGTGACTTGCTGCAAAAGCCAAAGCCATACCAGTTGCTTGCTTGCTTGAAAACACCAACAATTAGCATCTAGAGCTCTTGTCTTTGAGGACCTGTTCTGCTTGATTCAAAAACTTGAATGGCTTCTGCTAGCTTCTCTCCAGCAGCACCACTAGTCTTCACTAGTGAAGGTTTTCACATCTAGGTGGTCAAGATGAGGACCTACCTCCAAGCATTCGACTTATGGGAAGTTGTTAACACAAACATTGAGCCAGCTCCACTGAGGGCCAACCCCACTGTGGCTCAGATTCGTCAACATGCAGATGAGAGGACTAAGAGGCACAAGGCTATGTCCTGTATTCAAAATTGTGTTTCTGATGTGATCTTTACTAGGATTATGACTTGTGACACCCCAAAATAGGCTTAGGACAATGACACCCCAAAATAAGCTTGAGATAAGCTTAAGGAGGAGTTCCAAGGCACTGAGAGAACAAGGCAGCAGCAGCTTCTGAACTTGAGAAGGGATTTCGAGAATTTGAAAATGAAAGAAGAGGAAACTGTCAAGCAATATTCTGACAGGATAATGGCTGTTGTAAATAGCATAAGGCTCCTTGGTGTGCAATTTGATGAAGTAAGGATTGTTGAGAAGGTTCTCTCTTCTCTACCAGAGAGATATGAAGCAAAGATATCCTCCTTAGAGGACTCAAGAGACTTGGCAAGGATCTTTCTGACTGAGCTTATCAATGCTCTTTATGCTCAAGAGCAAAGAAGAGCCAGCAGGATCGAGGAGCACCAAGAGGGTGCGAGAAGCACCAGGAGGGTGCATTTCAGGCCAAAGTCAAGCCTAGCTCGAGCAATACTGCCCACAAAGGCAAGAAAAATTGGAGGGATAAATCCAAAACTGATGCCTCGAGAAAATGGGATAGACCTTGCAGGCACTGCAAAAAGCCCGGTCATCCAGAGGTCAGATGCTGGTTCAGACCAGATGCTACATGCCAAAATTCCAAGAAGAAAGGCCATATTGAAAAGGTCTGTAAAGAAAAAGGTAGACCTGGCCAAAACCAAACACAACTCAAAAATGAAAAGGCTAGAGTAGCTGAACAAAGCAATGACAGTGAAGAACATGTCTTTGCAGTTTCATGCTTAGCTACAAAAGACAAGGACACCAAAGGTTGGCTTCTTGATAGTGGCTGCACTAACCACATGTCACCAGATGCAACTATTTTCAGAACCCTGGACAAAATGTGCAAAACCAAAGTGAAAATAGGCAATAGTCAATTCATCAAGGCTGAAGGAAAGGGAGATGTCCTCATATGTACCTCCACTGGAGATAAAGTCATTAAAAATGTGCTGCTGGTACCTGAGATTGATAGAAACTTGCTCAGCATTGCTTAGCTGCTAGATAAGGGCTATTCTGTTGTGTTCAAGGGCCAGGAGTGCAAAATCATTGATCCAAATAGATCAAGCCTTATGACAGTCACCATGAGTGACAAATGCTTTAAAGTCAACTGGTCAGGTGACTCAGCCCATATTGCTTCAATAGAAGACACCAAGCTTTGGCATCAAAGACTTGTTCATGCCAATTTCAGATCAATGACTCAAATGGCCAGCAAGGAAATGGTTAAAAACTTCACCAGGTCAATACAAAGTGAAGATGTCTGTGAGGTTTGTCAAATTGGAAAGCAAGCCAGGCTTCCATTTCCTGCAAACACATCCTGGAGAGCTTCAACCAAGCTGGAATTGGTGCACTCAAATGTCTGTGGCCCTATGAAGACAAAATCCTTGAATGGAAGTAAGTATTTCATTCTCTTTGTTGATGATTATACCAGATTCTGTTGGATTTTCTTTTTGAAACACAAGTCAAAGGTAGCTCAAGTATTTGTAAAGTTCAAGGATGCAGCTAAAACAGAAACTGGCTGCAAGTTGAAAACAATCAGAACAGATAATGGAATAGAGTACACCTCAGCTCAGTTCCAAGCACTATGCAATAAAGCTGGTGTTAAACATCAGTTAACTAATGTCTATACACTTCAGCAGAATGGGGCTAGTGAAAGAAAAAATAGAAGTCTATTGGATATGGCCAGATGTCTCTTGTTTGAGAAGAAATTGCCTAAAAATTTGTGGGCTAAAGTAGTTAACACTGCAGTCTACTTACAAAACAGGCTTCCAACCAAAGCCTTAGAACAAAAGACTCCATTTGAGGCCTGGTTTGGATTCAAACCTTCTGTAGAGCACCTAAGGGTGTTTGGTTGCCTATGCTATGCTCACATACCAGCTGTAAAAAGATACAAACTATCAGAAAGGTCTCAACCAAGGATTCTGATGGGTTATAGTGCAGTTAAGAAAGGTTATAGGATCTTGGATCCTTTGACAAACAAAATTCAAGTGAGTAGAGATGTAACCTTTGATGAACATGCTTGCTGGAACTAGGATAAGGGTGAACCTGAGGCTACTTCTGAGAATCTGATAGTGGATCAGACTGAAGGTGTTGAAAATGGTCCTGATATAGACCTGGATGATGAACCTGTCAGAGGAACAAGAACTCTTGTTGAGATTTATGAAAGAGCTCATATGACTCAAGTTGAACCAAGCAGTCTTGAAAAGGCTAAAGCTGATGAGGGTTGGAGGCAGGCAATGGCAGATGAGATTGCCATGATCGAAAAGAACTAGACTTGGAAGCTAGTTGACAGACCTGCTAACAGAAAGGTCATTGGGGTAAAATGGGTCTACAAGGCCAAACAGAATGCTGATGGAAGTTTGAATAAACTGAAGGCTAGACTTGTGGTGAAAGGTTTTAGTCAAAAATATGGTCCGGATTACTTTGAAACATATACACCAGTTGCTAGATTAGACACAATAAGGCTGATTGTTGCTTTTGCAGCTCAAATGCATTGGAAAGTCTACCAACTAGATGTAAAATCAGCTTTCCTAAATGGAATTTTTGAGGAGGAAATTTATGTCGAGCAACCACAGGGGTTTGAGGTACCTGGCAAGGAAGACATGGTGTGCAAACTAAGAAAGGCCTTGTATGGCTTAAAGCAAGCTCCTAGAGCTTGGTATGCTCGAATTGACACTTACTTGCTCAGTTTGAATTTCCAAAGAAGTGTCAGTGGACCAACATTGTATATCAAGAAAAATGATACTGAAACTCAGCTTGTGGTGTCTTTGTATGTTGATGATTTACTAGTTACAGGAGGTGATGAAGCTGTTTTAACAAATTTCAAGACAAATATTAGGAAAAGGTTCGAGATGACTGACCTGGGGCTGATGACATACTTCCTGGGAATGGAAGTAATTCAGGACCAAAGAGGAATCGTCTTGAAACATAAATCATTTGCCTTAAAAGTTTTAACAAAGTTTTCGATGCTGAATTGTAAGCCAACTCCCACACCTGTTGTAGTTGGGATGAAATTATCGAGCCATGAGGGTCATGAAAAAGTTTGTGAAACCACCTATAGAAGCTTGATTGGTTGTCTCCTATACTTGACTGCAACGAGGCTAGACATCATGTTTGCAGTAAGTTTACTTTCTAGATTCATGCACTGCTGCAATGTGCTACATTTTCAAACTGCAAAAAGAGTACTAAGATACATTAAAGGTACTCTAAATCATGGTCTGTTATTTAGCATGGCTGAAAAACTAAAGTTGACAGGCTACACAGATAGTGATTGGGCTGGTTCTAAAGACGATATGAAAAGCACATCAGGGTATGCTTTCATATTAGGCTCAGCAATGGTCTGTTAGAGTTCTAAAAAGTAGTCTTTAGTGGCTCAATCGACAGCTAACGCAGAGTATTTAGCTGCTGCAAGTGCAGTAAATCAAGCCATTTGGCTAAGAAAAGTCTTAGCTGATTTGAACTTATTTCAAGAAGAAGCAACAGAGATATTTTGTGACAACAAGTCTGCTGTTGCAATTGCAAAGAACCATGTCTTCCATGGTAGAACTAAACACTTTGACATAAAGTTGCATGTGATAAGGGAGATGGAGCAAGCTTGTGAAATAAAGCTGGTTCATTGCAATTCGGAAGATCAAATAGCTGACATTTTGACCAAGGGTCTGAGTATATTAAAGTTCAACAAGTTAAGAAGCTATTGGGCATGTGCAGCATGGAGCTCAAGGAGGAGTGTTGAAGCTGACCTCCATGCAGCTAGTTCATGACTCAAGCAACAAAGGTGGCCATGCAAGTCTCAAGTGCTCAAACCAAATTTGCAGCAACTAGAAGCCTTAATGCTGTTAAATACCAATTAAATTTTGTTCATTTTGAAGTCTAGCTTATTATGAACTTCTTGATTGATGTATTTTGATGTTGATGGAGCTGTTAACCAGCTTTGTTTTAATGTACAAGTTAAGTCTTTTTGTTGCTTGTGAAGCTTAGTGGAAGTAGGTACATTTTTAGGTAGAAATTTGACTTGTAAGTTTTATCTTTATTTGATATATGTAATGGCAATATGCTGGTGATGATGTATGAATGAAGTACACTTCATTTTCATCAATAATCTCAACTATTTCTATTTTTCTTTTCTTCTTTTCTTTTTCTTTTCTCGATTCCTTCTTGTTTGTTCAGCAAGTATCGTGACTTACTGCAAAAGCCAAAGCCATACCAGCTGCTTGCTTGCTTGAAAACACCAACAAAAACCATTTGTGGGATATTTCAGGGTCTTTGGATATGTGCCTCACGTGCATGTGGGAGATAACTTTTAAATTGAATTTACTTGCGTTTTATTGGGGGTTAGTGAAGAATCAAAGGCGTATCAACTCTATAATCCAAACAATAGAAAGATAATTATTAGTCGAGATGTTGTATTTGAAGAAGACAGAAGTTGGAATTGGGGAAAAGGATTCGTAAGCTCAATTCGATCCGAGTTGGATCAAAATGCCAGTGAAAGTAATGCTGAAATGGATGATGATCAGGAGGAGAAGGAAATAAAAGAAGATATTGATGACGGTTATAATGAAGTTGCTGAGCAATAAGAAGCCCAAGGACAACAACATTTAAGAAGGCAACACAATAAACCTTGTTGGATGCGAGATTATGTAACTGGTGAAGGGCTGTTTGATGATGATTTTGAATCACATCTTACTATCAGCAAAGGAGATGACCCTATTCACTTTGAAGAAGTTGAAAAGAATCTAATTTGGAGGAAAGACATGAAAGAAGAAATTAAAGCTATAGAAAAAAATGGAACATGGGATTTAACTGAGCTTCCGGGGTGCTAAAAAGATTGGAGTCAAGTGGATCTTCAAAACTAAGCATGAGAGAATGGAGATGTCAATAAACATAAAGCATGGTTGGTGGTTTGTGGATATACTTAAGAATATGGTATAGATTACACGGAGGTGTTCGCTCCTGTAGCTCACATGAAGACTATTCGATTGGCCATTGCCATAGCTGCTCATCATGAATGGTCATTTAACAATTGAATGTCAAATCTACTTTCTTGCATTGGAAAATAACTGAAGATGTTTTTGTTGAACAACCACAAGGGTTCGAGAAAAAGGGGAAGAAAGAAAAGTTTACAAGATGAAGTGTGCTTTATATGGCTTAAAACAGGCTCCTCGAGCTTGGTACAGTTGTATTGAAGGATATTTTCTTAGCCATGGATTTGAAAAGTGAGTATGAACCCACACTATTCACTATGATGGAGAAAAAGAGTATTATGATAGTAAGCTTGTATGTAGATGATTTGATTTATACAGGGAATAATGATGAGTTGATGATAGAGTGTAAGAGGTCAATGAAGATAGAATTTGCTATAACTGATATGGGAAAAATGAAGTACTTCCTTAGTCTTGAAGCAGCACAGAAAGTTGATGGTATTTTTGTGTGCCAAAAGAAGTACATGACTGATCTTCTAGAGAGATTCGATATGAGCAATCAAAATCAGTTCATAATCCAATGGTTCCAGGAAGTAAATTAAGCAAAGATGAAGATGGAAAAGGAGTTGACAAGACACTCTACAAGCAGATGGTCGGAATTCTAATGTACGCAACTGCCATACAGCCAGACATTATTTACAGTGTGAGCCAAGTGAGTCGTTTTATTGAAAATCCAAAAGAGCTTCATTTTGTAGCAGCAAAGCGAATCATACGCTATCTTAAAGGAACTTGTGAATTTGGATTGCTCTATCAGAGAAATAGAGGGAAGGATCTAATAGGTTATACAGATAGTGATTATGTTAATGACGTTGAAGACAGAAAAAGTACATCAGGCTATGTATTCATGTTGAGTAAGGCTACTATCTTATGGAGTTCGAAGAAGCAACCAGTGGTGAGTCTATCAACAACTGAAGCGAAATTTATAGCAACAGCAGCAAGCTCATGTCAAGTTGTATGGCTCAGACGGATACTTGAGGCAATAGGAAGAAATCAAACAAGTCATGTGGTAATATATTGTGACAATAGTTCTGCCATAAAGTTATCAAAGAATCCAATTTTGCATGGGATAAGTAAACACATCGATGTACGGTTTCATTTTCTAAGAGATCTTACAAGGAATGAAACAATTGTGCTGCAACACTATAATTCTCAAGAACAAGTAGCTGATGCCATGACCAAGCCACTCAAGCTGGAAGATTTTGTTCAAATGTGAAGCAAGTTAGGAGTCGTAGCAAATGTAAACTAAATGTTTGGGATAATTCAGTTTAATGGTGGGAATATTAGATATGTTTGAATAAGTCTCCAATTGTTACTGGAGTTTGTTAGCTATTTTCTTGTTTCTAGTTGCTAGCTGTTTCCTTATTCTTAGTTGAGTAGTTGCTAAAAATCAGCAAAGTATTTTGCTCCAGTTTGTTAGTAAGCTTGACTATATATATATGTGTCAAGCACATGAATAAAACGTGGTAGTACTTTCAATCAAATACTTTAGCACATGTTTTTCTTTCTAACAATGCCAACCATGTACGGTGGCGGTTAATTGGGTTATATGGTTTCCTTGAATTGTCAGGGAAGATTTCTAGTTGAGAATTGTTACGGTCATCAGCTCAATGCACTTTGCTTCCTTGGGTAAGTATTGGTGACTTCAATAACTTACTCTCTGTTAATGATAAATGGGGTGGCGTGAAATATCCGACTAGGTAGTTGAATGGGATTCAGGACTATATTGTGGACTATCACCTTATTGAAGTTCCTCTGGTTGAATCGAGATTTACTTGGGAAAGGGGTCAAAGCATTGATTTCTTTGTATTTGAGTGGTTGGACAGAGCATTCGTTAATTTGGCTTGGATGCAGTTATTTTACTATTTTAAGTTGCATAATTTGTTTAGAGCACGTCTGACCATAATATGGTTCTGCTTGTTGGCAAAACTTCACTCCCAATGCGACGTATGAGGCGGTTTAGGTTTGAAAACTCTTGGCTTTTTAAAGGGATTCGATAGTGTGGTGTAGGGGCGTTGAGTTGGAGTAGTTCAGATTCGGAAGGTATTGTGTAGTGAGGCGTTATAGGTTTGGGTCCAACTTCAAGCCTTATATTGATGATCTTAAGAGGCATATCGTAGTTATAAAAGCTTGTTGGGTAAATGATCGGTCTACAATTGAGTTCGTTCCAATTGATTTGGCAATCTATTGGCGCCAAAAGACTAAGGTTTTATGGTTGAGCCATGGAGAGGTGAAACACTAAGTATTTCCGTGCCCAAGCTTTGAAACGTGGCTGGTTTAATTATCTATCTATGTTTCTGAATGAGGTGGGTCAGCCTTAAACTAGAGATGATGGTATGTGCGCAATTGTAGAGGGTTGTTTTTGGGAACTATTCTTCTGTTTCCTTTTTTTGGTTTGTTACAATTCTTTATATGACTTTATATTTATGGTTTTTACTTTCTGATTTGTCCATTCATTCTCCTTGTAATTGTTATCACACCATTTCTAATTTGTGTTGCTCAGTATGGCACATTGAAGATACCATACCGAGATGGCTGTTTTTGTTATTACTATGAAGCATAAAAAATTATGCAAGTTAATAGAATCTTACAAGCGAATTAAGGAGTGTTGTTCTATTTTTTGATAGGAACTGAATGTCTAATAAACCTCACAAGATTTTTGTGCATTACTAAGTCCCCCAAGTCTTGAATATCTCAATAAAATTTTCACTTATATAGTATCAATTAAGGTGACAGTTTACATAATTTATAGTTTTTTTTTTTTTGTAAATATGTTTTTATATATTTTTATAAACTATCAAGTACTTTTCTTCTCTTCTCAATTTTTTATCATTCAAACTTAATAAAAATTATTCTCTCCCTCTGAAATCGTATAACATTCCAGCAACAAGGGGCCGCCATTTATCTAGTATAGAGTCGAACTATATTTTATCACGTAATAATTAAAATTAATTAATTATTATTAATGGGAAATATAAAAAATTTATTTAATTATTAACCTAAGAGTATATATATAAGATTAGTGACATATAATCCAAAATGCGTATTTTGGAGATTAATTGAACACATATAAATATTAAGGTTGAAGCCTTTAAAGCTCATATTCATACATTACAACCATTAATTAAATATTTTAAACATAATATAAATACATGAATATATCAAAATAAACATCATATAAAATTTTAACCTCCAAAATTTATTTGAAATAATAAAGCTTTTCTAAGCAGGATTGGAAAAATGAAAACCGTAAGAATACAAAATCACAAGTACTCATGTAACCTCCTAAATTTATTTGAAATATATAAAGCTTTTCTAAGCAGGATTGGAAAAATGAAAGCCGTAAGAATACAAAATCACAAGTACTCATGTCTAATAACCATTCATTTGGGTTGCCCTTTTAACACAATTTCCTTCTGGCTATCAACAGTGAGGAGGGCATGTCTTACTTGTACCACCACTTGCATGACAAACAAGAGCATGTGGAGGACATGAAGGTGGTTTTCCTCCACCTAGATTTCTATGTATCACTTCATTCCTCTCCTTCACTACAATTTTAACCCCAAATACCAACACAAAATATTCAAAAAAAATAAAATTCAGAAAGAGATCATAAAAATAAGTAAAGAAGAACAAGTATTATATATAGTTGTAATTCAACTTACCGGTTAAGTGAGTGTTTGTAGTTGAAGATGGAGGGCAGAGTAGAGAAAATGATAGCAGTAGGACTAGTATCGAATGCACCGCTGATTTCTTGTAGAGCATCTTTCGTTCCTGAGAATCTGATTTTTGTGCTGATGTTTATGGTTGCTTCATACGACTTGTTGGTGATTATTTATTTATATTCAGGAGAAACAAGACTTTGGAAGTCTATTGGTTTTACTATTATAAATATTACTTTTGTTATTCATTGGCTTCTTCATTATTTTTATTTTTTTGACAATTCCTCGTTGAATCATTGTTGTTAGTCTAATTTAATTTATTTTTATTTTTCACGAGTCAATGGCTGCTTCATCCGACTTTATTTATTTTGGAGGAGAAACAAGACTTTGGAAGTCAATTAGTTTTTTTATTATTATTTTAATAATTCCTCGTTGAAAATTCATTGGTTTTATTTTACTTATTTGTCTATTTGCTTCCAAAATAAAAAACAAAAGCATATTATAACAAGCTTATTATTACTTAATATTAGTTATTTCACTGAACATTTCACTCCGAAAGGAAAATATGGATTTAAATTTTACAGACAACATTAATAAAAGATACAATAATAAATTCTCAATATAAATCTTAAAATAAATATCGACAAAAAATTTAAACATTATCGATTGCACAAACATATGCACTTAAATACAACAACATAATAATCCTTAATATTCTTTTCAAATTTGAGCAAAAATACAAAAGAATAAGAAGCAAAACCGCGTTTTCTCTTGGTCACTCATTTTCTTCCTATGCTCATCAATTTTTAATGTTCTTTTTTATTTCCATCACTATTTTCTACCAACCTTACCTAAGTTTTATTACCGGGGTAATCCATATTTTTGGAACCTTTTCAGATATATAGTTTACGTTTAGTTAAATTACACCCACAAACTATTAATAATATTATATTTTTATCATTCAATTTCAACAAAATTATAATATTATTACTAAACTATTTAAAAATTTTCATTTAAGTCATTAAGTTGTTTCTAATTTGTGAAACATTGAATCAAATAAAATATTTATGTATAAAATCGCATAAAATCAAAATTCATACATGACATTACATATTAGATTAAAATTCATACATAATTTTGATATTTATCCTAAAAAAAATTATATTTACATTAAAGTTTGAATTATATTTATATTTTATCAATAAATAAAACAGAGCTACTTACATTCCAAGATTAAAATTTAAAAATTAGTTGAAGAAGTTTTTAATGGTAAATTGTTTGATAGATTTCATTCTTGGTGGTAATGTAACACCAAGAATTCAATCCATGTTTTTAATGGTAACTTAAGGTAATTTTTATTGAAATAACTATAAAATTAATTGAAATAATATCTTAACTTACATCCTTTTTATTTAATAAAATATAATTAATAGCTTTTTTTTTATAGGCTACTCAAGTTATCTCATCAATTGGACTTGATAAACGATATAATTGTCCCTTAAATTAATTGTTAATTTTAATTTCTCGGAATATGAAGTACTAGGATAACCTACTAATATAAGTTGTATTATCACATCATAATTCATCCCTATTATCCAACTTAGTATTAGTTAAATATTAGGTAATCTATGAGGTGATAATTACTTAACTTTTTCTTGCTTTCTGTGGAATACGAAAGATAATAATTTAACTATGCAATTTTATCAATTTATCTGTTCAAAAAAATATAGGTATTTATAACAAAATAACTACATTAAGGGCTCAAACTCCCAACAGTCCGAATGTAATGGCTTCATATTGGAAATTTGAAAATAGTTTAGAAAGTTATATGAGGTCTTGATAATGTTAGAATAATATATAAAAATAATGAAATGTCTTAGATGTTTGAATGTGACATCTCTTACTCATATTTATTATCAAATCGGATAAGGAGTGCTACTTGTTGGAAATTATATATTGTAAATTAATTATTCATGAGCACTATTCAAATTAAAAGTGATGATTTATCATCTTCCAAATTTAATTATTCATGAGCTCTATTCAAATTAAAAGTGATGATTTATCACCTGAGCTCTATTCAAATTAAAAGTGATGATTTATCACCTTACAAATTTAATTATTTATGAGCACTATTCAAATTACAAGTGATGATTTATCATCTTACAAATTTAATTATTCATAAGCACTATTCAAATTAAAAGTGATGATTTATCATCCAATGGATACATTTCCATGGGACATGCTTCTCTCAAGAAGTGTGTCCAATATGAAGGGTTGTGGCTCTTCAAAATTGTATTTATTGACTGCATATAAATAGAGGCATTATGGTGCTCACAAAACACATAATTACAATCAATCCTATTTTCAGAAAGTAGAGTAATAGTTAGGGAATTCCTCGATTTTTCTAATCAAAGTAAATTCAAAACTTCGTTGTATCCTAGGAGGACCTTTGTCTTAACCCTATAGCAACTTTGTATGGGGGCAAATAGTTCTCTTTGGAAAGCGTCACACGCGCCTCAAAGTCTACTATTTATTTTTGTATAAGTCTTTAATTCTATCTTCTCCATTCAAATATCTAACAATCAAAGAGAACTAATTTTGGATATGGCGATGGAGGCTAATACCCATTCAAAATGATGAACCAAGAGTTTGTGAAACTTGACGATTTGATGGTTCAAACTTCAATTGTTGGAAGGACAATACGTTGTTCCTTCTTACTGTTTTAAGTGTGGCGTACGATCTAGATCCAAGCCTACAACTTGGGGAGGATCCTGCCCCTAATGCAAATTCTAAGGAAATTGTGAAAGTGGCTGAACTCAAGAAGAAGCACGAAGAAGACAATTTCACATGTCGAGGACATATCCTGAACACCTTGTCTGACCGATTGCTTGATCTTTACATGTCAATGCAATCCCCGGTGGAAACATGGAAAGCTCTTGAAGAGAAGTACCACACCGAGTGACAAGGTATTGATAAATTCTTAATGATAAAGTATTTTGAATTCAAAATGTTCGACAGTATCCCGATCATGGGTCAAGTCCATGAATTACAAGTCCTTCTAAGCAGGCTTCGTGACTTGAAAGTTGTTATTATGGAATTGTCACTAGTCGGGGCTATCATCTCGAAGTTGCCCTCATCCTAGAATAATTATCGGAAGAAACTTCTGCATATGACAGAAAACTTCACTGTGGAGAAAATACTTAAGCATTTGCGTATTGAAGAGGAAACTCGGAAGCGTGATACGATGTATCTTTCCTAAAGTTCTAAAGTGAACCATGTGAGTGAGTCCAAGAAATCTCGAAATGGTAAGTGAAAGGCAACATCGGAGACCAAGGACGTGTATGAGAAGAAGAAAAAATCTCACAGTTGTTATAATTGCAATAAGAAAGGGCCCTATATTAAAGATTGCAGACTTCTAAAAAAGAAGTAAGATGCCGTAACTTTCAAAGCCAATATGGTGAAAGACATGCACTTGTGGCCATGGTTACGAAAGGAATCAAGAGTTTAGAGATTGGTATGATTACTAAACTCAACATAGCAACGACTGATAAGTCCTGTAATTGGTGGCTCGACTCGGGAGCTACTATCCATGTGTGTAATGACCAAGAACAATTTAAGAGTTATGAACTAGTGGCAAACTGTGAAGTGCTTATGGGCAACTATCAATCTGTTAAGGTGCTTGGTTAAAAGACAGTAGAACTCAACTTCACGTTTGGGAATAAATTGACTTTGACCAATGTGTTGCGTGTTCCCTATGTAAGAAAGAATTTAGTGTCCGTAACAAGAGGTTCAAAATTATCTTAGAATCCTATAAGTTTGTCTTGCTTAAGGGTGATATATATGTAGGAAAAGGATATTGTAATAAGGGTATGTTCAAATTGAGCATTGATATGAATAAAATTAATTATTTTGCTTATATTGTTGAATCTTATCCTTTGTGGCATGCGCATTTAGCATATTTTAATTTTAAAACTTTACAATATATGCAAAAGAATAGTTATATAAGTCTAAGTAATGATGAATTTATAGATAAATGAGAAATTTGTATTCAATCAAAAATAACCAAGAAGCCGTTTCCTAATAAGTGTGAAAGGAATTCAGAAATGTTAGATTTAATTCATTCAGATGTTTGTGAATCAAATGGAACACTAACAAGATGTGGAAAACAATATTTTATCACTTTTATAGACGACTTCTCTAGATTTACTTATGCATATCTCATGAGAAGTAAAGACTAGGCTTTTGATATGTTTAAACGTTTTAAAAATGATATTGATAATTTGTTTAGTAAGAAAATCAAAGTGCTTCGTAGTGATAGAGGTGGTGAATATTTTACAAATGAATTTAGTGTATTTTGTGAGGAACAAGGTGCAGTACATGAGTGTTCCACGCCTTCTACTCTGCAACGAAATAGTTTGGCAGAAAGGAAAGACTGTACTTTAGTAGATATGGTTAACTTGATGTTGTTAAATGCTAAACTTCCATATAATCTATAGGGTGAAGCAATATTGACTGCATGTTATATTCTTAACAGAATACCATCGAGAAAATTCAAAGTATCTTTATATGAGTTATGGAAGGGTCAGATGTCAAACTTAAATAATTTCAAAGTGTAGGGGTGTTTGGCTTACTATAGAGTTCCCGACCAACAGATAACAAAGTTAGGTCTTAGAGCTGTCAAGGTTGTATTTGTTGAAATGTTCAACACTCTAAGGCTTATCGTGTTCTTAACTTACTATCAAATACGATAATTGAAACAAGAGATGTTGTATTCATTGAAAATAAGATTTTCAATGATTCAACAGATTCGAAAAAAGAATATTAACCAATGATCTCAAATGATCAAACCAAAAGAAGTCTTTGCGATAATAAGGATATGAAGCTAAGGAAAAATCAAAGAGTGAGAAAAGTAAAGAACTTTGGTCCTGATTTCATTTCTTCGTAATCTCTAGCATTCCTTGTTGAGAGAAATAGAGAATCAGTAATTTGGAAGATCTCCATAATGTTTAATGTAGATGGTGATCCACAATCCTATGGTGAAGCCATGACTTCTAGGTATGCAACATTTTGGAAAGAGGCGATCAATACTGAAATGGATTCAATATTATCCTATAATACTGGGATTCTAGTTGATCTTCCTCAAGGATCGAAGCCTATTAGGTGTAAATAGGTGTTTAGAAGGAAAAATACTCCAATAGGGGGTTCTCCAACCTTTAAACCTAGGTTGGTGGCTAAAGGATTTAGGCAAGAAGAATGCCTAGATTATTTTTACACTTATGCACAGGATGACCTCCATTTGAATTCTTATAGCACTTGCATCTATCCATAAGTTACATGTACATCAAATAGATGTTAAGACGACTTTTTTGAATGGTGATCTCGAATAAAAAGTCTACATGGAACAACTAGAAGGTTTTGTGCTTCTTGGGAATGAACATAAGGTGTGTAAGTTGATCAAGTCATTATATGATTTAAAACAAACGCCTAAACAGTGGCATGAGAAATTTGACTTAGTTATCTTGTCATATGGTTTTTTACATAATGGTGCGGATAAACATATTTACACTAAATTCACCGATAGATATGGTGTAATTATTTGTCTTTATAAAGACGATTTATTGATTTTTGGTACGAACATGGAAGGTGTCCGTGAGACCAAAGAGTATCTAGCATCAAAATTTAAAATAAAGGATCTCAAAGAGGTAGATACAATTCTGGGTATAAATGTGAAAAAGCATGAAAAGGGCTTTGCATTAAGTCAATCTCACTACATTGAGAAAGTATTGGAAAGTTTGAACATTTGAATATCAAGGATTCGAATATGATTCAAATTTCAAGTTAAGTAAGAATAATGGTAGGGCTATAACGCAACTTGAGTACGCCAATGCAATCGGGAGTCTGATGTATGCAATGCATTGCACTAGACCTGATATCGCATTTGTTGTGTGCAAATTGGAGAGATTTACAAATTGTCCTAGTACTGATCATTGGAAAGGAATTTGTAGGATTCTTGGCTATCTTAAGAAAACAAAAAATTTGGGATTATTCTATAGTGATTATCCCTCAGTACTAGAAGTTTACTCAGATACAAGTTGGATTACAAGTCTAAATGACAAATGTAACAGCCCTAATTAGGCCCTAGTCGGAATGTGGTTTCGGGACCACAAAACCGAGTCATAAAAATTTATCTTTGACTTAATTGCATATATTTATGTATGATAATATATGTGTGACAAATTAAATACTTTAAAATTTGCCTTAGGCATGAGAATTTGCTTGAAATGACTTAATTGAAAAATTTAGGAAAGATGATAGGCCAATTTGTAAGGCCTAAATGACAATAAAGTGGAAGACATGGAGTTGCATGTCAAATATCCACTTTTATATTTAGTGGCCGGCCAAACCATGATGCATTCCACTAACTTAAGTTAATTTAGTATATTTAATTTGTAATGAAATAAAATATGGAGAATAAAAAGATTAATAAAATAAAAGATGAAAGGGGAGGTGTTCATCTTCTTCCTTGAGTGAAAACCGAAACAAAAAGGGGGAGAAAAAAAAAAGAAAAAGAGGGAAGCTCATTAGGGCAATTCGGCACACACTCATGGTCATTTGAAGGTGAGTTTTGAGGTTTTTTTGGAAATCTCTTTATAAATGCTTAAGTTAAATTGAAATGCACTTCTTGCCCATGTCTAAAGAAACCAAACTCTATGGTATTTTTGAGGCTCTAAACCGTATATCATAATAGTAGAATTGGAAGTTGTCTTTCATGTGTTCTAAAATTTTTCTATGAGAAAATGAAAGTTGAGCTTGTTGAATGATTAGAGGAGTAGTACATTGTGTATTCGGCCATAGGTGGTCTTGGATGAAATGTTCATTTTTGGTTGCTATTTTACTTTATAGGAAATAGCTCAATGCAAGCCGAATAAGCTATAGTAGGTTAAGTGCATACTTTAGTTTAAGTAATAAATAGAATTTAGCTAAATTAACTTGAGATGATATATGTGTGTGTTTGCCGAATCTAAACTTAGTTAGATAGGGTAATTAGAATGGACTTTGAGATGTAGAATTATGAAATTAAAGAAATACGAGTTTGATAATATAAATGGATAATAAGGTGAAATTGCCGAAATTGATCTTGAGGTATAGTGAATGATTGGAGTAGATGAGAAGCATGTTGGATAAGCATTAAATTGAAAATTTAATTTAAAGTATGTTTAAGCAAATGCCGAACCATTGTGTGTGTATATGAGGTAGAGGTATAAATTGGGGTTACGATGATCAAATTGTTTTATTTGTTTAGCCGGAGTTGGAGCTCAAGATCAAAGGGAGCTAGGTTCAGCAAAAGGGAAAGCCAAAGCAATTGAGTAACCGATCGGAGTTGTTCATCCGAGTAAAAAGGTAAGTCCTTAAGTCAATTATGTTAGATAGGATAACATAGTATGTATAAATCATTGGGAATAGAATGCTGAATCTTTGATCAATCTATGATAATGAGATGACTAAAGATAAAGAATTACGGCACTATGTGTGCGAGGTTAAGTGGCACTGTGTGTGCGAGAAAAATAATGCACTATGTGTGCGAATAGGCAAAAGCACTATGTGTGCAGCTTGCAAATCAAGTACTAAGTATGGAATGTTGGTTATGGGGTATAAATGAAACAATTAAAATGTACTTGAGAACTTAATTTGGAACTTTGATTTTGGATGGAATGTTTGGATTACGTTTTGAATTTGTGGGTTGTAAATTATATATGCATATATTCACACGTATAGATACATATACTTATACACGGCAATGGTAGTATATGGCAATGGCTATGGTGTTTTATTTATGTATAAATAGATTAGGTATGCATGGTGAATTCGGTAAGCATGTAACAAAAGATAAAAGGGTATGTTTATAACTTAATGTTCTTTGTGAACACCTTGGTTAAATTCGGTTATTATCGAGTTAATCGTTTAGTTTATAAATGGTTGATTTATCATAGTGTAAAATTTTCTTAGGACTTACTGAGTTAACAACTCACTCGACTTAGTTTGTTTTGTTATGTTTTGACATAGATCGACTTATCAAGAAAGGCTTGGGAACCATCACGAAGTCATCACCACTTTTGTCGAACCTCTTGGTACTTTTGTTTAAAACTTAGTAGACATTATGGCATGTATAGCTTAGGAATTTTGGGAAGTTCGCAAATCCGATATATATATATTGTATTTAAGGTCATACGAATATGGCTAAAGTTTATGTATATACATATAAGAATCTTCAAATGTTTAGCTTATAAATCCTATAGATTAATTAACTCGAATTAGAATGTGGTACTTGTGAGATGCCGTAAATTGATCTTTTCATGTATGTGTTCACGGTCAATAGGGGTTAAGTCACTGCATAAAAATAAGAATTTTAGTTGGGTAACGATACTCGTTAAGTTTTAGATTTTACTTTTAAAATTTCTATCGAACCTTAAACGTTCCCTTGTACAATCGAGTAAATTGTGATATATGAACATATATTAGTGATCACCACTGACAATTGGGTGTTACATTTTATTGGTATCAGAGCCAGGTTTAGTCGGATCTAGGACTACCGTAGCGTGTACGAGTCTAGCTATACATGCCTTAATGTTAATATATGATAGTGTGATGGCTTTTGACGGTTGAAATTGTTGTTTTGATTTGTAAATGGAACCCAATTTAGAGAGAGCCTTGGCGGATGATGTTGAAAGTGTAGCGGCTGCTCCTGCGCAAGGAACACCGCCTGCTGAACCTCAATCGTCTGCAAATAATCAAGATGATGGGGCAAAACAAGCCTTCTTTTCTATGATGAACGAATGGGTCGCACAATACGCCGGACTAACCCATTTTGCTCAACCATTTCCGAACTTAAATAATCCGCCTCAGGTTCCTATCATACCAACGACTATTGATCCTTTGAGGCTGAGTAAACCTCCTGTAGATTTAGTGAGGAAGCGCGGGGCTGAGGAATTTCGAGCTACGACATCGATGACGTTGAAAGGGCCGAGTTCTGGCTTGATAACACCATTCGTGTTTTCGAAGAGCTTTCGTGCACACCAGAAGAGTGCCTAAAGTGTGCTATATCCTTAATGCGGGACTCGGCCTACTATTGGTGGAGAACTCTGATTTCTATTGTTCCAAAGGAACGTGTTACTTGGGACTTCTTTCAGACAGAATTCCAAAAGAAGTATATTAGTCAACGATTCACTGACCAAAAGCGTAAAGAATTTTTGGAGCTCAAACAAGGTCGTTTGACGGTATCTGAATACGAGCGCGAGTTTGTAGGACTCAGTCGATATGCTCGGGAGTGTGTAGCTGATGAAGTCGCTATGTGTAAAAGATTTGAAGAAGGATTGAATGAAGATTTAAAACTACTGATGGGTATTTTAGAAATAAAGGAATTTGTAACACTGGTTGAACGAGCATGCAAGGCTGAAGAGCTCGGGAAGGAGAAAAAGAAAGCTGAATCTGAAGCCAGAGACTTTCGTAAAAGAATGGCGGGTAAAACTACTTTCTCGACTCCAAAGAAATTCAGGGACGATACGAGCAAATCTAAGACGGCTACAGGAATTTCTATTAGGGAGCGATCGTTAACGGATTCTCGAGTTACTTCGATTGCTAGTGTTGGTAACAGCCGACAAGAAAAACCAGAATGCACACAATGTGGAAGATGACATGTAGGTGAATGTTGGGGTAAGTCTATTAACCGAGCTTGTTATAGATGCGGATCGCGAGATCATTTTATTCGAGATTGTACAGAACCTGATGAGAAGAATAAGGTACAAGGTACAAGATCGACCGGCGCAACAGCTAGAGGTAGACCATCGAGAAATACCGGAGGTAGAAGTGGCAGTCAGAGAGGGATTTTTGATACTGCTGATCGATCTGAGATTCGTGCTCCTGCCAGAGCTTATGCCATCCGTGTACGGGAGGAAGCATCTTCTCCTGATGTTATCACTGGTACATTTACTCTCTTTAATACTGATGTCATTGCATTGATTGACCCTGGTTCTACTCATTCATATATATGTGAGACTTTAGTATCCAGTAAGACTCTACCTGTCGAGTCTACTGAGTTCGTAATCCGAGTGTCAAATCCCTTGGGTCGTTATGTACTTGTGGATAAAGTATGTAAGAAATGTCCCTTAGTAGTCAGAGGCTCCTGCTTTCCAGCTGATTTAATGCTTTTACCGTTTGATGAATTTGATGTTATCCTTGGTATGGATTGGTTGACCGTCCATGATGCAATAGTGAATTGCAAAAGAAAGACTATCGATTTGAGATGCGCAAACGGTGAGATAGTCTGAATTGAGTCTACTGATAGGATCGGGTTACCAACAGTTATATCCTCGATGTTAGCTCAAAAACATGTGAGAAAGGGGTGTGAGGTATACTTGGCATACGTATTTGACAACAAAGAGTTAGAAAGGAAGCTCGAATCAGTACCAGTGGTCTGTGATTATTCGGATGTTTTTCCCGAGGAACTACCGGGGTTACCACCTGTTCGGGAGGTAGAGTTTGGCATTGAACTTGTACCTGGGACTACACCGATTTCTGCAGCTCCGTATCGTATGGCACCAACGGAATTGAAAGAATTGAAAACTCAGTTGCAAGAGTTGACGGATAGAGGTTTCGCTCGTCCAAGTTCCTCACCTTGGGGTGCACCAGTATTGTTTGTGAAAAAGAAGGATGGAACAATGCGACTATGCATCGACTATCGTCAATTGAATAAAGTGACAATAAAGAATAAATATTCGTTACCGCGTATTGATGATTTATTCGATCAAGCTGAAAAAGGGCCTCTGTATTTTGAAGATAGATTTGAGATCGGGTTATTATCGAGCCATGAGTTAGAGACTCGGATATACCCAAAAGCGCTTTAAGCGAGGTATGGTCACTATGAGTTCTTAGTGATGCCGTTTGGACTTACTAATGCCCCGGCGGTATTTATGGATTTGATGAATCGAATTTTCAGACCATATTTGGATCGATTTGTAGTTGTGTTTATCGATGACATTTTGGTCTATTCAAGAAATGAAACAGAACATGCTGAGCACCTGAGATTAGTGTTACGGATTTTGCGGGATAAGCAATTGTATGCTAAGTTCAGTAAATGTGAATTCTGGTTGAGAGAAGTTAGTTTTTTGGGTCATGTAGTGTCTGCATCGGGTATTCGAATTGATCCGAGTAAAATTACAGCCATACTTAATTGGAAGTCTCCGAGAAATATTACTGAAGTTCGGAGCTTTTTGGGACTCACCGGTTATTACAGACGCTTTGTAAAGGGTTTTTCGACGATAGCCACACCAATGACAAGACTACTTCAGAAGGATGTTAAGTTTGTTTGGTCAGAAAAATGTCAGAGAAGTTTCGATCAACTGAAAACTTATTTAACTGAAGCTCCAGTGCTAGTACAACCCGAATCCGGTAAAGAGTTTGTCATCTACAGTGATGCGTCTTTGCTTGGGCTGGGTTGTGTGTTGATGCAAGAGGGTCAAGTGGTGGCATATGCATCAAGACAACTAAAGCCGCATAAGAAGAACTATCCGACTCACGATCTCGAGTTAGCTGCAATTGTTTTCGCTTTGAAAATATGGCGACATTACTTGTTCGGTGAGAGGTGTCATGTATACTCGGATCATAAAAGCCTCAAATATTTGATGACTCAGAGAGAATTGAATTTGCGACAAAGACGTTGGCTCGAGTTGTTGAAAGATTATGAGCTAGTCATAGACTATCACCCGGGAAAGGCTAAAGTAGTTGCTGATGCGTTAAGTCGCAAATCACTGTTTGCTCTACGAGCAATGAATGTTCACTTGTCCGCTCTATCCGATAGTGCGTTAGTAGCAGAATTAAAGGCTAGACCACTGTGGATTCATCAAATTAGTGAAGCTCAAAAAGTCGATGGTGAAATGGTTGCTAAACGAGCTAAATGTGCCACGGGTATGGAATCAGAATTTCAAATTGATGACGACGATCGTTTAAGGAGTTAAAGCGATTGTGTGTTCCAAGAAATTCGGAACTTATCTCGATGATTTTAAATGAAGCTCATAATAGCCGAATGTCGATTCATCCTGGTAGCACGAAAATGTACAATGACCTAAAATGCCAGTTTTGGTGGTCTGGTATGAAACGAGACATTTCCGATTTTGTTTCGAAGTGTTTGGTATGTCAACAAGTGAAAGCGGAACATCAAGTACCTTCAGGATTACTACAGCCGATCATGATACCCGAATGGAAATGGGATCGAATAACGATGGATTTTATATCTGGGTTGCCGTTATCATCAAGCAAGAAAGATGCGATCTGGGTTATCGTAGATAGATTGACAAAGTCGGCTCATTTTATTTCCGTACGCATGGATTATTCACTTGATAAACTAGCCGAGTTGTATATTTCTCAGATTGTGAAGTTGCATGGAGTACCTATTTCTATTGTGTCAGATAGAGATCCAAGATTTACATCGCGATTCTAGAAAAAACTACAAGAAGCTTTGGGTACTAAGTTGCATTTTAGCACCGCTTTTCACCCCCAGACTGATGGTCAATCGGAACGGACTATTCAAATACTCGAGGATATGTTGAGATGTTGCATCCTTGAATTTGGTGGTTCGTGGGAACGATATTTACCCTTGATTGAATTTGCTTACAACAATAGCTTTCAATCAAGCATTAAAATGGCACCATACGAGGCCTTATATGGTCGAAAATGCCGTACTCCATTGTTTTGGACCAAACTTAGTGAAGGTAAAATCTTCGGAGTTGATTTGATCAAGGACGCTGAGCAGAAAGTAAAGATAATCAGTGAAAGTTTGAAGGCGGCGGATCGGCGTGAAGTCGATGCGCGGATTTAAAAGAAAAGACATTGAATATCAGGTCGGAGACAAGGTATTTCTTAAAGTCTCGCCTTGGAAAAAAGTACTCAGATTTGGTCGTAAAGGCAAATTGAGTCCGAGGTTTATCGGACCGTATGAGATATCCGAACGAATTGGACCAGTCGCATACAGATTAATTTTGCCCCCTGAACTTGAAAGGATTCACAACGTTTTTCATGTTTCGATGCTTCGACGTTATAGATCCGATCCTTCGCACATAATTAGTCCAGCAGAGGTTGAAATTAAATCCGATTTGAGTTATGAAGAAGAACCGATCCATATCCTAGCTCGCGAGGTGAAAGAGTTACGAAACAAAAAGGTTCCTTTAGTAAAGGTGTTATGGCTTAAACACGGGATCGAAGAGGCTACCTGGGAAACCGAGAAGTCTATGATAGAACGATACCCAAATTTATTCATTGGTAAGATTTTCGGGGACGAAAATTCTTTAAGTGGGGGAGAGTTGTAACAGCCCTAATTAGGCCCTAGTCGGAATGTGGTTTCGGGACCACAAAACCGAGTCATAAAAATTTATCTTTGACTTAATTGCATAGATTTATGTATGATAATATATGTGTGACAAATTAAATACTTTAAAATTTGCCTTAGGCATGAGAATTTGCTTGAAATGACTTAATTGAAAAATTTAGGAAAGATGATAGGCCAATTTGTAAGGCCTAAATGACAATAAAGTGGAAGACATGGAGTTGCATGTCAAATATCCACTTTTATATTTAGTGGCCGGCCAAACCATGATGCATTCCACTAACTTAAGTTAATTTAGTATATTTAATTTGTAATGAAATAAAATATGGAGAATAAAAAGATTAATAAAATAAAAGATGAAAGGGGAGGTGTTCATCTTCTTCCTTGAGTGAAAACCGAAACAAAAAGGGGGAGAAAAAAAAAAGAAAAAGAGGGAAGCTCATTAGGGCAATTCAGCACACACTCATGGTCATTTGAAGGTGAGTTTTGAGGTGTTTTTGGAAATCTCTTTATAAATGCTTAAGTTAAATTGAAATGCACTTCTTGCCCATGTCTAAAGAAACCAAACTCTATGGTATTTTTGAGGCTCTAAACCGTATATCATAATAGTAGAATTGGAAGTTGTCTTTCATGTGTTCTAAAATTTTTCTATGAGAAAATGAAAGTTGAGCTTGTTGAATGATTAGAGGAGTAGTACATTATGTATTCGGCCATAGGTGGTCTTGGATGAAATGTTCATTTTTGGTTGCTATTTTACTTTATAGGAAATAGCTCAATGCAAGCCGAATAAGCTATAGTAGGTTAAGTGCATACTTTAGTTTAAGTAATAAATAGAATTTAGCTAAATTAACTTGAGATGATATATGTGTGTGTGTTTGCCGAATCTAAACTTAGTTAGATAGGGTAATTAGAATGGACTTTGAGATGTAGAATTATGAAATTAAAGAAATACGAGTTTGATAATATAAATGGATAATAAGGTGAAATTGCCGAAATTGATCTTGAGGTATAGTGAATGATTGGAGTAGATGAGAAGCATGTTGGATAAGCATTAAATTGAAAATTTAATTTAAAGTATGTTTAAGCAAATGCCGAACCATTGTGTGTGTATATGAGGTAGAGGTATAAATTGGGTTACGATGATCAAATTGTTTTATTTGTTTAGCCTGAGTTGGAGCTCAAGATCAAAGGGAGCCAAGTTCAGCAAAAGGGAAAGCCAAAGCAATTGAGTAACCGATCGGAGTTGTTCATCCAAGTAAAAAGGTAAGTCCTTAAGTCAATTATGTTAGATAGGATAACATAGTATGTATAAATCATTGGGAATAGAATGCTGAATCTTTGATCAATCTATGATAATGAGATGACTAAAGATAAAGAATTACGGCACTATGTGTGCGAGGTTAAGTGGCCTTTGTGTGTGTGAGAAAAATAATGCACTATGTGTGCGAATAGGCAAAAGCACTATGTGTGCGACTTGCGAATCAAGTACTAAGTATGGAATGTTGGTTATGGGGTATAAATGAAACAATTAAAATGTACTTGAGAACTTAATTTGGAACTTTGATTTTGGATGGAATGTTTGGATTACGTTTTGAATTTGTGGGTTGTAAATTATATATGCATATATTCACACACGTATAGATACATATACTTATACACGGCAATGGTAGTATATGGCAATGGCTATGGTGTTTTATTTATGTATAAATAGATTAGGTATGCATGGTGAATTCGGTAAGCATGTAACAAAAGATAAAAGGGTATGTTTATAACTTAATGTTCTTTGTGAACACCTTGGTTAAATTCGGTTATTATCAAGTTAATCGTTTAGTTTATAAATGGTTGATTTATCATAGTGTAAAATTTTCTTAGGACTTCTTGAGTTAGTTAAACTCACTCGACTTGGTTTGTTTTGTTATGTTTTGACATAGATCGACTTATCAAGAAAGGCTTGGGAACCATCACGAAGTCATCACCACTTTTGTCGAACCTCTTGGTACTTTTGTTTAAAAATTAGTAGACATTATGGCATGTATAGCTTAGGAATTTTGGGAAGTTCGCAAATCCGATATATATATATATTGTATTTAAGGTCATACGAATATGGCTAAAGTTTGTGTATATACATATAAGAATCTTCAAATGTTTAGCTTATAAATCCTATAGATTAATTAACTCGAATTAGAATGTGGTACTTGTGAGATGCCGTAAATTGATCTTTTCATGTATGTGTTCACGGTCAATAGGGGTTAAGTCACTGCATAAAAATAAGAATTTTAGTTGGGTAACGATACTCGTTAAGTTTTAGATTTTACTTTTAAAATTTCTATCGAACCTTAAACGTTCCCTTGTACAATCGAGTAAATTGTGATATATGAACATATATTAGAGTTCAACACTGACAATTGGGTGTTACAACAAAGTTCACATCTAGATGGATTTTTACAATTAGAGGTGAAGCCATTAGTTGGGCCTCCAAGAAACAAACTTGAATCTCACATTCAACTTTGGAGGCTGAATTTATAGCCTTAGCAACTACTGGCAAGGAAGCGGAATGGCTAAGAGATCTCTTGCTAGATATAAAGTTGTGACCATAACGTAGGTTCGCCATTTCTGTATATTGTGATAGTGAATCTACCATGTCTCGAGCATACAGTAAGGTGTACAATGGAAAGTCTAGACATATAAGTTTGAGACATGAGTATGTGAGACAATTGATTAGGGACCGTGTGATAACTGTTACCTATGTTAAGTCAATTGACAATTTAGCGGATCCATTGACAAAAGGTTTGTCATGGGATTTGGTTAAGAGTACGACCACTAAGATGGGATTAAAATCATTCTAATCACGTCATTGATAATGGAAACCCTACCTTGTTCTAGCTAAAAGTTAGTTTCAAGGTTCAAAGGGTAATAACAAGTTATCGAATGACAATGTACTCTACAAATCAGGATTTAGTCTTTATATTTTAGGATGGTGAGTTTTACTCTTAATGGATGGACATTAATTTTCATGAAATCCACCTATATGGATATGAAGTGGTGCCACTTCAATGAGATTTTCCTTATGGTTTTCTCTCGTACATGTTCATGAACCAAGATGAGCACATGGCCATAACGGTGCTAAAGGAAATTAAAGTCTTACTCTAATACTTTACGGTTATGTGTTAAATTTTTTCGGTGTTGACTTTAAGAGTGATGGTTCAAGTGACTAGCCACCATTCACTTTTTTGATACTCTGAGAGTTTGCACTAAAGGAAGGTTCAATCTGCGGACACCCTTCTTTATGCATAATCGTTATGTACCTATTTTCTGGAATTAGAATTCTAGTGGCGGATTGTTGGAAATTATAGATTGCAAATTAATTATTCATGAGCACTATTCAAATTAAAAGTGATGTCAAATATGAATGGTTATGGCTCTTTAAAATTGAATTTATTGAGTGAATATAAATAGAGGCATTATGGTGCTCACAAATCACATAATTACAATCAATCCTATTTTCAGAAACTAGAGTAAGAGTTAGGGAATTCCTCAATTTTGCTAATCAAAGGAAATTCAAAAATTTGTTGTATCCTGGAAGGACCATTGTCTTAACCCTATAACAACTTTGTATGAGGGAAAATAGTTCTCTTTGGAAAGCGTCATCCGCGCCTCGAAGTCTACCATATATTTTTATATAAGTTTCCAATTCTATCATCTCCATTTAAATATCCAACATTACACAAGTAGTATGGAAGGTTTCGAGATCAGTGTTTCTTCTGTCTTTTAAGCAAATCAATGACATGATCTTCATTTAATTCATCCAGTATAAAACATTAAATGAAGCATCACTTTTGATTGTGTTCTAGTCCACATTGATGAACTTATGTCATCTTGTTTGATATCTATATACCTATATATAAAAGGAAGGTCCAAAGAAACCTTCCTTCTGACTCGTGGCATACAACCACCTGTTTCTTTTCTTTTTTTCCTAGTACCTAAATTTGATATTTAAGCTATATATTTTAATTTTTAGTATAATTTAATATATGTAGTTTTTAATGTTATTAATTAATCCACTGGACACTTTTTTTGGGGTTTGCCTCTTTTTTTTTTTATGTTATAAGATAATGGTCAAATTTTAAATTTAACCCTTATATAACGGCAAAATTCAAGATTTAATTTATACACTTTAATCTTTATTTAATTTGATTCCTCTACTTTTATAATTTGATTGAATATTATTTTTGTTGTTGCATGACTACCAATTGATTTTTTTAATTTTAAAATGTAAGACTAGTGGGTTCAGTAGAAGAATTTTAATGGTGTTGACTATTGCACCTGAATTTTTAAGTACTAAAAATATTTATAGGTTTTTAATCTAATGATATCCACATTGGATATTTTTCTGTTTTATATTTTTTATATAATTATTTTAAATTTATAAAATTCTAATAACCTAATTTTTTTTAAAAACAATTACAATTGCTAACATTTTGAATTGATGGATTCTAAAATGCTAACAATTTTTTTTTATAGAATGAATAGAATTACCATTAACCCTTCCATAATTTTTTAATATGAGGATAAACGTGATTCAGCTTTCTAACAAGAATAGCAATACCAACTGAACTAAGATTCAGTCCACAAAATACTAACATTTTTAATATCTCTAAATTTAAAAATATTTCACCCAAATAATCATATAGCATAACTTCCTTAACATCTCATTAAAAATATTATAAAAAAAGTTTGTGTGATAAATCTAAAATAATCATATAGCATAACTTCCTTAACATCTCATAACTTCCTTGAAAATCAAATAAGTCCTTAACATCTCATTTTTAATATCTCTTGCTGTTAATCTAAAAAATCAAATAAGTCCATGGTTTTCGTCTTTTACCACTTTGATGATTAAAATCAGCTGAAAAACATGTGATAGCTCTAGATTTAATAAATATTAAAAAAATATCAAAAAAGCAATTGTTTTTACGAATTGAGCTTTCAATTATAAAATTGAATAGTTGACGAATTAGCGAAAACACCTTCAAAGCTCGAAAACTGAAAACATTGGTAAAAAAAATTTATATCATATTATTTTAACTAAACAAGTCTGAACCATTTCATATTACATAATATGTGTTGATTAAATTTAAATGGAAGCATTTGAAATGAGAAGTGAGAATTTTACTCGATATGTTGCATAATTGAGTCTTGTAATTGCCAAATGCTTAAGAAAAGAAGATTTAATCATTGTTTCAATTAACTACAAGAAAAAGGAGGAATTAATTAAATTAAGCAATTGTCTTGCTACTAGGGTTTCTCTTTGTCTACTAGATGTGCAAGTTTGGTCATCAGCTTGGTACATGTTTACTTGTTTCTCAAGTAATTTTTTTAGTTTTGTTCTTGATATGGATTCTAAGTTTAATTGGTTGTTGTTGCAAGAGGGGGATGGGGTGAGTTAGTGGTGGGGGAAAATGAGGGGCAGGAGGATATTGACTATGATCTCTATTTGGTGGGTCGATTTGTTTGGGAGAGGGTGGTGAACTTTGCAGCAATGGAGGGGACTCTCCTTTCTCTTTGGCAGTCACTTCAGAGGGTGAGTATTAAGCCATTCGAGGATAGGGGTCTCTATTTAATGCAATTTTTTTCACAAGGTGGATTTGTGAAAGATGATTGCGTGGGGGCCTTTTTCATTTAATAATTGTCTCTTAGTTACTTATCATCTGCAGCAGGAGGAGAACCAAGAGAATGTAAATTTATTTTATGTGGATTTTTGGGTCCAGGTACACGATCTTCCATCGGGGTTTTCTTCAGAGATGTTGACAAAAAGTATAGGGAACATTATGGGGAAGTTTATTGAGTATGATACTAATTTGCCACAAATCGATGTGGCAAATTAGGCTTTTCCAATGCCCTTAAGGAGTTTTTTTGGAGCAAAACAGAGTTTTTAGCATAATTTTTTGTTATTTTCATATTTTTAGTTAATAAGTGAAAATGTCTTGTTACTGTCTATTTTTTTACCCAAATTGGCTGATAGTGTCATTAGGAGGTCTAACGTGTGTTTGAGTGATGTAGGGACATGTTGAAGGCTGAAAGCGAGCAAGAATGACACTTAGGGCAAGGGTATCACAATATCAAACCCTTGGAATTGCAATACCTCCGACAATATAGAAGACCAAATATCCCCTTCAGTGGTATCATAATATCCACTCCCAAGGAAGACCCTTAGTTTCAATACTGCCCGAGATATCGCGATATCCTGTTTAGGATATCGCGACATCACTTTTGTCAAGGGGGCAAACTTGGAGAAAAAGGGCAATCTTTGTCTTCTCGGCCCACGGATCACACACGGCCCGTGTATGGGCATTTTTGGCAACGAAAAGTTATCATAATACACTTCAAAATAGCCTAAATTTGCCAAGGAGGAGAGAGGCATATTAGCTTAGTTTTAGGTTTTCCTCAGTTTTTTCTGCATTTTTCTAGAATTTTTATTTTTCTTTTCTTCTACTTAGATTAGAGTTTATTTTTTTTCCATTTACCTCTTGTTCTTGTTGTTTTTAGTGTTAGTTAATTTAATTATCTATAGGTAAGATTTATTTACATTTTCAGTCATTGTAATTTGCTTTTAAGACTCTTTAAGCTTTAGTTTAATGTATTTCAATTTATTTTACTTTAAATCTGTTAAAGCTTGTTCCTTTCATGTTTTTGCTTTAGATTTTCTTGTTAAATGTTTTTGGTTTCATGCTATTTAAGTTTTCTTACATAAAAATCTCAACTTTTATATTTTTTTCAAAGCTTTACTTTCATGGATGCCTTGTTTTCCATTATTATGTTCATTTTCTTTACTTTAAGTATGAGTAGCTAAACCTTTAACGAGGTTGGTTGATGGAGATGTGGGTAAACTAAACCCCTTGAAAAAAGACTAAATTGTAACAAATTGGACTAATTTAAATAGAACTAAGAACTTAAGTAGTGACGCCCCTAAGGGAATATCAAGATAAAGTGATATCGGAAGGTAACCTTGTCGCGCACCCGTTCATTAGTCCCAGATTAACCGAGGTGATCAAAAGATAAACTGGAACTAATTCGTCTAAGTCGATAAAATTGAGATTGGAAGATAAAATGGACTCACTTGGTAATTTACATGATTTATGTACCTAGTCCGAGATTTGGTGAACCACATCGAAATCAACCAACCCCTATTAGTTATTTGTTGGATAATCCCTCTAGTTTTACATTTCTTGTAATTTAGTCCTTAGAGTAGAATATTTAATTTTCTTACAAACTCATCTTGTTATGAATTATCGTATTAGAAAATCGTATTAGTAGCTACTTAGACTATATTGTGTTTGCTAGTTATTACTCAATTGCCTCTTCTTTTGGGTTCGACCCCTTGCAATACTTCGTGTTTCATTGGAACTATAAATTTAAAACTGACACTGTATGCTTGCAGTTAAAACCCACTCTTAAATGATTTCATAAATTCGTTGTTTTTAACACGCACGCGCAAGTCAGGTCAAATGCCAGTTCGAAGAGGAATTCATTTTCTTGTTATATGCACATTATGTTAGACTAGATCTTCTTGAACCTCTTATGTGTAAGAATTTACGTCAGCAAACTAGGGATTTCTTTGAGGTCATATTTAGGTTTGAAAGGATCTCTTTGGTTTTTTATCATCGTGGTGTCATTAGATGCAGTGAAAATGGTTGTCAAAAAATTTAAGAATTATTAGAGGGGGAGGTGGAACGAAATATGAGTGAAAGTTTGGAGTCAAATGTGGGCACAACCTTTCCATGGCATTGGGATTTTAAAAGTTTGGGGCAACAAAATTCGAGGCGTGGGTTTCAAGATAATCAAAATTTGAATTTAGATTAGTGTAAGAGACGTGTGGATAATAGGCATAAGGGCTCCACTCATTACAGAAGCCAAGTTTTAGACTATCAAGGTGGGGTTTGGCCAAGAGATGGGTGCAATTTAGGTATGGGACTCTACTGTTAAAGAGTCAACTATTATGAAAGTAGATGAAACAAAGAAACTATAACACCCTTTACCCAGTCTGGTCGTCGGACTCGAGCAATAATGTGCTACAAACAAATATAAGAAATTTTCTTATGATTTATAGTTCAACATCCCAATTAAATATCATTTCATCATATATAAGCAAGTAATACATGTTTGGATGCTATAAAGGCTATCCATTCAAAATACATTAAAAAGGCATTTCATTTAAGATATGCCACAGAAGTTATCCATTATTGTCGTGTTCATGGTATGGATTTGCGTAAACTCACACTGCGTGAGGTTCTCCCATCACTGCCCTGGGACACGCAGGAACCCCATTCAGTAAATGTCGTTCAATAGATTCGTTTTCAAAGTGTGCCATGGCCATGACATTTCATTTAGAATTTCATATCAGAATTTTGTGTTTACTATCCTGATGGACTTCATCAGATACCACCATGGTGACGTGACTCACATTACAAACTCTCCACACATCCCAGACTTTACATTTCATATCATTCAATTTACATCCACTAGAATTCACATTCAAGCAGTTTAACTTATTTTTTTAATCAAAACATAACTCTATACACGCTTCTAACATATCAACAATTCACAATATGCATTCCAAACATACGCACACATAGATATACTTCAGCAACACAACAACTCATACACACTTCTTCACGTATTTGGACTTACTGGATCCCTTATCTAACATACATACCATCTACAACAATCATTCATACTCATATATTCTTATATGAGTCACATTCATTTTACACTTTTCAGGGTTTTTGATTCATAGTTTGATCATTTTCATTTAGACATTCATCTATACAAACAATATGCATGCAAGAGTCTGAGTAGAAACTCACCTGACACTCACCTATAGCAGCTTGAACTCCAGACTCAAACATTCATACTAAAACAACAACAATCACTACATAAAAAACATAGAAACACCATTAAAACTCTTTCATATACAATTTACTATCATCTCTCACACTACAACCCCCATGCAAAGCACTTTACTTTCATTTTACTACTCTTACATTCCTTATAGACTTCATCTTTCTGAACTTAACCTGCAAAACGGTAATACTTACCCTAAGGTGAGTTGAGCACTAATTAAGCCCCAAACCTTAGCTTCCAGCTTATTAAAGAAAAATTATTGTAGAATTTAAGTAGTGGAAAGAATTAGAATGCTAACTTCCAAAAAGAAGAACCTTTCTCTCCCTTCCCTTCTCACTAATGTATATATATAACCCAACTTACTTAGTGGAAATTGACAAGTGTCACAAATTTCAGAATTTTTATTTCTTTATGGCCTACGCAATCCAAGAAAAACATAAATGAAAATCTGGTACAATAAATATCATTCTAATTTATCCTATTTGTCATATCCTTCACCCGTATTCAACTCCAGAATAGGGTTGCGGAGCATTACTGGACGATAAAAATAATTAAACATTTATTTCATGTACTTTTTCAAATATCAAGCAATCGTCATTCAAATTCAATCACATTATCCCTAATACGAGCCTATGAGGCACAAAACATGTATTCAGGGTGGTTCGGGACTAAACTGATAACTTTAGAAACTTAGAGAACACTTATAATTTTTTTTCAAAAACGCGTGTGGCCTGGCCATGTATCTCACATGGCCAACGACACGCTAGTGTCGTAGGCTATGTGGACATTTGAAATGGGAGTACATGGCCATGTCCCAGCCCGTGTTCGACCCCGTGTAACTCTCTGACTTAGGTCACACGACCAACACACAGGCCCGTGTGGCTAGCCCGTGTGCCCTAAAAATGGCCACACACGCTCGTGTGCCAGGCCATGTGCTAGGCTATGCCAAACCAGTAAGGTATACTGACTTATGTCACACGGCCAAGTCACTCGCTCATGTGTGAGGTCGTGTGGAGCATACTGACTTGATTTTAATCTCAACAGTATTGGACACACGACCATATACATGACCGTGTATCACACACGGCTGAGACACATGCTCGTGTCTCTGCTCATGTGGACCAAAATAGGCTATTTACCAAGCCAATTTGCCACCCAAACTTGCACAAACCTTCACCAAACCAAATTGCACAATTTATAGTATAAATAGGTATTCAAACTAACTAAATCAAGCCTAATTCATGCAAACTCAATATCATTATCCAATATGCACTCAAGTCACAAAATAAACCAATCCATTTATACCAATTTCACATACACATTTCAACTAATTAGACATTCCAAAATATGCATCATTATGCTCAAATTCATAAGCCTACATCTTCTCAAATATTAACCATTTGTCATGCATAATTCCTACTATCAATAAGCATCACAAAACCAACCTTAATCATGTAACATAGGCCATATATATAAATATAACCAAACCAACCAAGTTAAGCCAACTCTTATGGCTATATATGCAAATCAAAACATAGACATTTACAAGCCAATTCAAATGACAAAACTCGATACCCAACTATATATTAAAATAAGCATAATCCTATACAAGCCATATGACCAAAAAACTACCAAAATGATAGTTGGATATTGTGACGAAGTCTCCAACGATCCCCGTATTTGAGCTAGCTTTGACATCACTATAAAACATGGAAAAAAAAAACAATGTAAGGTATAAAGCTTAGTAAGCTCGTATGAAAATAATAAGTAAGTCTCACCATTCATTTAACAATTCAAATTAAATGACATAATATGAAACAATATATTAATCTCAAGCTAACATGAACTTAATCGCATACTTGATCATAAACTCACAACTTCCTTTGATTCATTGCTCGTATAGATTTTCGAACATACCTGTACCGATACGTATCTATTTCTTACCATTTCGCATTTTCAATATACCCGTTGAACCATTTGGAATAGAAGCTGGATATTCAGGAGTCTTGCACCCTAAGTGCCAATATCATGGCCCAAAGCCAAATCAATGTATTCCCTAATGACATGTCATTCGTATCCTAATCTATTCCTAAGGTTCAATCGGAATTTCCAATGTCGAATCGTCTTTGAATCATTGTCGAATATGTTCATAGTCTCGTATTCACAGTTTATGCAATGTCAAAGCATTTAAAATATATTCACAATGAAACTTATTAATACGAACTTACCTTAGACACAAAAATGGCTAAATAGATCGATTAGTTGTGTACTTTGTCTTTCCCCCAATCTAAATCCAGATTTCAATTTTCTTGATCTATATGTAACCAAAATCAGCTTATTTAATTATTTCTCTATTCAATTTAGTCCAAAATTCACATTAAGACACTTTTACACATTTGCCCTTAATGTTTATCATTTTTACAATTTAGTCCTTATTCCATAAAATCATAAATTCGTGCAATTTCAGCCAAACTCATGCTAGCTGAATTTCAATTAGGTCCCTAGCAGTCCATATTTTTCATTTATTTCACATTTTAACCACAAAGTTTTCACATTTCAGAATTTAATCCCTAATTTGCATCTGCACTAAAAATCACTTAACAAAACTTGTATAACTAACATCAAACATTCATAATCTACCATTAAACATCAAAATACTCATGTATTCATCAATGGAAACATCCTAAATCTTTAACAGTTTCGCAAAATAGTCCTGGGCTAGCTAGACCTAGCTGCATGATCTCAAAAACATAAAAATCATACAAAATCGGGTCAAAAATGACTTACATGCACAAAAAAGACCTAGCCGAACCTTCAAATACAAAAATAGAGTTCCCTCCTTCTTAATTTCGATGGACAAAACAACTAAAGAAGATGATAGCTTTATTTTTTTAATTGCTTTACTTAATTTATTTAATAAATTACCATTTTAACCTAGTGATTTAATCACTTAAAACATTTGATAGATGTTGTAACACCCCTCACCCGTATTCAACACCAGAATAGGGTTTCAAAGTATTACCAGACTTATAAAACACTTAAACATTCACTTAGCATACATTTTCATAATTCTCGCATACATCATTCAGTCTCAATCAATTTGTCCCTAATACGAGCCTACGAGGCTCTAATTATGCTTTAGGAGTAGTTCAAGACTAAACCGATAACTCGGGAAATTTTTCAACACTTAGAAAATTTTTCATAAAATTGGGGACACACGCCCGTGTGGCCCGATCGTGTGTCTCACACAACCACAAACACGCCTGTGTCACAGGCCATGTGGACATTCAAAATGGTAGCACATGGCCGTGTCCCGGCCTGTATCTGACCCCGTGTAACTTTTTGACTTGGGTCACATGGCCAACACACAAGCCTGTGTGCCCTAAAAATGGCCATACACGCTCAAACTCAAATGGCACAAAACATAGCATATAATAGGCATTTAATAACAACTCCAACCAAGCTCAATTTACTATTTCAACACCAATAATTTACATATTCTTATTACCATGCATTGCCAAATTCAAAACATAGCAATTACACATTCACAAAACATCTATATGCATTATTTCAACCAAACATTTTACCTTGCCTAAAATCACAAACATAAAATAACCATTTCCAGCCATTAGCTACCTTAATAACTAAACTATCACAAACCATTTGTAAGTAATTATGAACCATACCATAAACCATTTTTACATATATACATATACCTCCAAGACAACCAACTTAAGCCAACTCTCATGGCTATAAAAACAAACCGCAACATAAACATCTACAAGCCAATTTATATGGCTAAAATCATCACCAACACCTAACCAAACCAAATTCCCTATACATGCCATATACTCAAAATATAAACTCAAAAGGTACTAAAGTGATAGTGGGATAGTGTGACGATGTCTTCAACGATCCCCAAATCCGAGCTAGCTTCAAAATCACTATAAAACACAGTAAAATAAATAAAGTAAGTTTTATAGCTTAGTAAGCTCGTAAGAAAATAATAAGCAAATACCACCATTCATTTATCAATTCAAATTAAATGACATAATATGCAACAATGCTTTAATCCCAAGCTTACATGAACTTAACCACATACTTGATCATAAACTCACAGCTTCCATTGATTCAATGCTCGTATAGGTTTCAATACATACCTGTACTGTTACTTATCTATTTCTCACCAATTCACATCTTCAATATACCCATTGAACCATTCAGAATAAAATTCGGATACTTAGGGGTCTCGTACACTAAGTGCCAATATCATGGCCTGAAGCCAACTTAATATATCTCGCACCCAAAGTGCTAAGAGCATGGCTCAAAGCCAAATCAATGAAGCTCGCACCCGAAGTGCCAGTATCATGGGCCGAAGCCAAATCAACGAAGCTCACACATGAAGTGCCAATATGATGGCCCGTAGCTAAATCAATGAATCCCCTAATGGCATGTCACTAGTAATCCTAATCTATTCTTAAGGTTCAACTGGGATTTCGAATGCTGATTTGTTATCGAACCACTATCGAACATATCCATAGTCTCGTATTCACAGTTTATGCATTATCAAAGCATATAAAATACATTTATAATGAAACTTATAACATACGAACTTACCTCAAACGTAAAAACGATGACAGGGGTTAACTAATTTGACACTTTATTCTTTCCCCAATCTAAGTCCGTATTTCACTTTTCTTGATCTATATAATATCAATTCAGCTTATTTGATTAGCTCTCTATTCAATTTAATCTAAAGCACTCATTAAAGCACATTTACACTTTTACCCCTAATATTTTAACATTTTTATAATTTAGTCCCTAGGCTCGTAAAACAAAATTCATCCAATTTCATCACAACTCAAGACTAGTCAAATATTTATCATGCTTATAGTAGCCCAAAATATTTATTTATTATACATTCTAAATTTACATATTTTACAATTTAGCCCTAATTTCCATTTTCATTAAAAATCACTTAACAAAACTTGTATATCTATCAACAAGCATTCATAATCTATCAAGAAACTTCAAAATACATGTTTATTTATCAATAAAAACATTCAAAATCTTTAATAGTTTTGCAAATTAGTCCCCTGGCTAGTAGACCTAGTTGCAACGATCTCAGACACATAGAAATCATTAAAAACGAGACAAAAATTGTACCTTAATTAGCTATACAACCTTGGCCGAATAGAAAACCTAATTTTGGCCCTTCTTTTCTTCAAATTTCAGCACTAGAAGAAGATGAACACTATTTCATGATTTTGTTTTATTTATTTTTATGTTTAATAACCAAATTACAAAATTAACCTTTGTTATAATTTATTAAAATTCATTAATCATGTCCATATTTGTCCACTCACACTAATCATGGTCTAATTACAACAGAAGGACCTCTAATTTGAGATTCCTTAGCTATTAAATACCTTTAACTAATAGAACGCCACTTTTACATTTTACGCGATTTAGTCCTTTTTATCAAATTAAGTAATCAAACGATAAAATTTCTAAATGAAACTTTCCCAAAATCACTCAATCATGCTGTAAACATTAAGATAATAATAAAATAAATATTTTGACTTTAGTTTTGTGGTCCAAAAACCACTGTTTTGATTTGACTAAAAACGGGCTGTTACAGATGTCCATCTTTGTCCACTCATTTTAAACATGGTCTAATTACAAAATAAGGACCTATTTAAAGTTCTATAGCTATTAAACACCTTTGGCTATTAGAATATCACTTTTGTACTTTACGCGATTTAGTCCTTTTTATCAAATTAAACATTCAAACGATAAAATTTCTCAACGAAATTTTCACACAATCATTTTATCATGCTGTAAACATTAAAATAATAATAAAATAATTATTTTGATTTCAAATTTGTGGTCCCAGAACCACTGTTTTGATTTGACTAAAAACGGGTTGTTACAACTCTCCCCTTTAGGGATTTTCGTCCCCGAAAATCTTACTAGTGAATAGATTAGGTTACTGTTTTCTCATAGCTTCCTCGGGCTCCCACGTGGCCTCTTCGAAACCATGCTGTTGCCACAAAACCTTTACTAAAGCTATGTGTTTATTTCTCAATTCTTTAATCTCTCGAGCTAGAATTCTGATCAGTTCTTCGTTGTATGTCATGTCAGGTTGAATTTCAATCTCTGCCGGAGAAATTACGTGTGATGGATCTGATCTATATCGTTGCAACATCGACACAAGAAACACATTATGAATCTTTTCCAACTCTGATGGTAAAGCTAGCCTATAAGCCACTGGTCCTATTCTTTTTATGGTCTTATACGGCCCGATGAATCGCGGACTTAGCTTGCCTTTATGACTAAATCTAAGGATTTTTTTCCACGGGGAAACTTTTAGAAATACTTTGTCACCGATCTAAAATTCAATATCTTTGTGTTTCAAATCCACATACGATTTATGTTGATCTGAAGTTTGTTTTAGACTGTCGCGAATTACTTTCACTTTCTTTTCAGTCTCTCTAATTAAATCAACCCTGTGAATCTTTTTCTCACTAAGCTCGATCCAGTACAATGGAGTTTGACATTTGTAGCCGTATAAAGCTTCGTACAGTGCCATCTTTATGCTTGATTGAAAATTGCTATTGTACAAGAATTCAACCAATGGCAAATATTTCTCCTAGTTGCCTTCGAACTCTAAAACACAACAACGAAGAATATCTTCGAGAATCTAAATTACTCTCTCAGACTGACCGTCAGTTTATGGATAAAATGTTGTACTAAAATTCAACCTTGTACCCAGAGCTTCTTGCAATTTCTTCCAAAATCGCGATGTAAACCTCAGATCTCTCTTCGAAATCGAAACTGACACCCTTGCAATCTAACAATCTCTAAGATGTACAATTCATCTAATTTATCAAGTACGTACCAAAAGGAAATGTGCTGATTTCGTCAGTCAATCAACGGCAACCCAAATAGCATCTTTCTTTTTTAGAGACAGGGGCAAACCTGATACGAAATCCATCATAACTCTATCTCATTTCCATTTTGGTATCATCACTGGTTGTAGTAATCCCAAAGGCACTTGATGTTCAGCTTTAACTTGCTGACGTACCAAACATCTCGATACAAATTTTGAAATTTCTCGTTTCATGCCTGACCACCAATACAATTGTTTCAAATCATTGTACATTTTGGTACTACCTGGGTGAACAGATAAACAACCATTGTGTGCTTCGTGCAAAACTTTCTAAATGAGCTCTAAATTCCTTAGTACACAAATTTTGCCTCGGAACATTAAACAATCATCAGATCTGATCTTAAAGTCTAAATTACTAGTTGATTCACATTGCATTCTTTTGGCTTGTAACTCAGTATCATGCTTCTAAGCTTCACAAATTTGCTGAAGAAACACCGATTTAGCTTTCAACCTTACTAGAATTGAACCATTATTAGACAAAGATAACTGAGTATTCATCACTCAGAAAATAATAATTTTCTACTCAAAGCATCCGCAACTACATTCGCATTCCCCAGATGATAATCAATCATCAACTCATAATCTTTCAATAGCTCGAGCCATCTTCGTTGTCACAAATTCAAATATTTTTGAGTCATTATATTTCAAGCTCTTGTGATTAGTAAAGATATGGCACTTCTCACTGTACAAATGATGTCGCCAAATTTTCAACGCAAAAACAATAGCGGCCAACTCTAAATCATGAGTTGGATAATTCTTTTCATTCGGCTTCAACGATTTTCTTCTCTTTACCTAACTTAGGTTGAACCAATACTGGTGCCCTAGTTAACAATGCTTTCAACTGCTCAAAACTTTGTTGACACTTTTCAGACCACTCAAACTTCACATCTTTTTGTAGAAATCTAGTCATCGGTGTAGTAATCATCAAGAACCTTGTAACAGCCCGATTTAGATCCTAGTCAGAATAGTGGTTTTGGGACCACAAATCTGAGTTAGAAAAATATTTTAATATTATTTTTCGTGCTTATAATATATGAATTGACATATGTGAAATTTTGTATAAAAATTTTATTGTTTGTGTACTCGATTTAGTAAAAGGACTTAATCGCATAAAATGCAAAAGTGACTTGCTAATTGTTAAAGTGCTACATTGTTATGGCTTTTATAATGTGGGGTCCTTATGTTGAAATTTGACCTTTAAATAATAGATGGACGGTATTGGGCTTATAATCGATGACTTTATAATGTTTCATTAATGGACATTTTGGTAAATAATATATTATTGATATTATAATAAAACAAAGCATTAAACGACCATGCATGTTCATCTTTTTGGCCGAATATGGATGAGAAAAAGAAACCATTTTGAAGCTTTAGGGTTCGGCTATATTGAAGCTCAATTGAAGGTCCGTTTTTGTTTCGTTTTTAATGATTTTTATGTTTTTGTGATCGTTGCTTTGTGTTTTATTAAGCCTATGTTTAAATTTCTAATTTTGATGATGAATTCATGAGATGCCATTGATGATAGTTTGAGCTTTATAAATTTTGATGAGAGAAATAAGCATGTGATGTTAGATTAACATGTTTTGTCTTTGGATTTTTGATGAATTTGAGTAATTTAGGCTAAATCGTGTAAATGAAATTTTGAAGGACTAAAATGTGAAATAAATGAAATATATGGGCTCATATGGACTGGAAGGAAATTTGACCTAGCATGGGTATATGGAAATTTTGTATATTTTGTGATTTTTGTGAATAAGGACTAAATTGTAAAAATGTAAAATGTTAGGGGCTAAAGTGCAAAATGCCCTAAATATGTATTTATGAACTGTTTTGAATGAATTATTGGATTAATAAGTTAATTTTGATGTTAACTAGATTGGCAAGAGCAGAGTTCTGATTTAGATCAAGGAAAAGTCAAAGTATCGGATTAGTTAACTTAATTTGTCGTTACTACGAACGAGGTAAGTTCGTATTTTAATAGAAGTTATGAAATCATGTTATAAATGCATATGATTTATGTGATTGAATTCAATGTCGAATGGTAAGGTATATATATATGTATTTTGAATAAGTTATATATGTTATCATGATATTGAATTGTTCGAGTAGTAGATGATATGAATCCAAGAAAGTACCGACAAAGTTCTGACGTCCAAAAAGGCCAGTACAAACCTTAGGAATAGTTAGGATACATATGTCATGACATAGGATTTTTTATATGTGTTATCATGTAAGACCACGTTTGGGACGTTGGCATCGACTTCTGTTTTGCATGTAAAACCATGTCTGGGACATTGACATCGTATCTGATTTCGTGTAAGACCCTGTCTGGGGCAGTGGCATCGATGTTTGATTACATGTAAGATCACGTCTGGGACGTTGGCATGGTATATACTTTTCAAGCTATCCCTGCATCCTTATGTTTCCGAATGGTTCAAACGGGCATTCTGAGAAATAAATAATTAAGTGAATGACATTCTGATTCAGGTACGTCGAAATGTATACAATGTTTGAAAATGAAAGGTAAGCATATGTGTAAAGAATGTTATGTGATGCATATGGAGATGAAATGTAAATATATGCCAATGAAACATGAACAAATAAATAAAATGTGATTTATGAAGTCGCATATGTGAAATTATTAGATGCTATATGAATGAAATGTGAATTTGAATATAAATGATGTTATGAGATTCATATGAGAAAGGTATATGATTAAATGTGTTACTTTCCATAATGTGCTTATTTGGATATATGAAAGTGTGAATTGAATAATGTATGAAAACTGAATTGAATAAGCTTGTGAAAGCTAAAGTTAGTTAAATGAGTAAGTATAATCTTAAAGGATGATAATTTGATATGAGAACATGTTATAAAAGTTAGAAAAGTTGTGTAAGATAGCATATCATGCTTATGACATTATAATGAAAGTATTTGTTATGTTATGTTTATTAAGATATGAGCTTACTAAGCTTAAAAGCTTACTCTGTGTGTTTTTCCTTTATTTATAGAGTTTCGGAGACTTGCTTAGGTTGGAAGTCGTAGGAGACTTCATCACACTATCTGGTTATTGCTTCGATAAATTAAAGCTTTGAGTTTTCGGTTATGTGGCATTTATAGGCTAGTTTTGATATGATTTCATTGTGATTTGTATATATATAGCCATACGAAAATAGCTTGTTAATGGTGTTAATATTTGTGTATATTTTTGGCCTAGTGAAATGGTCTATTTGGTGAGGTTGTTACGATCTTGAAATGGTTATTCTTATGATACTAATCATGTATTCATGAATGGCCAAAGAAGTTGATCAAATTGGTAAGTTTTTGGATTGTGTCTATTTGGAGAAAAGGTAAGATTATGGCATGAGATTAAATGATGGATATTAAGGTTATAAATTTTATGTTTTGATATGTATTTAGCTTATGGAATGATATGATTTGGTATGTGTTTCAAGCATGAAATAAGTTGATAATGAATTGGTATAAATGGAGTATATTTTGTTTGTGAAATGGTTGATAATTTGGTATAAAATGATGTGGTTTTGATGCTTGTATGTTTGACCCAAGTTGGGTGGCAAATTGGCTTTTCGAATGGCCTATTTTTGTCCACACGAGCAGAGACACGGGCGTGTATCTTAGCCATGTGTGACATACGGTCATGTTGCACGGCCGTGTGTCCCCTGGGGTACCCTACCATTTTTAAGTTAGGCTTGGGCATGGTCAAGGCACACGGACGTGTAGCTAGCAATGTGACCCAAGCCAATTCCGACCACGGCCAAGGCACACGAGCGTGTCTTGTTGCCGTGTGAGTAAGTCAGTATGTATGTCCTTCTTTGGTACGGCCTAGACACATGGGCGTGTCTAATGCCGTGTAAGGCACACAGCTTGTTCACACGGGCGTGTGACCTGTACAACCTTGAAATATGTTTAAGTCTTAAAAATTTTTATATGAGCTCTGTTTAGTCCTGATCCTTTTCTAAAGCATGTTTAAGGTCTCGATGACCTATATAAGGGACACTATATTGATGTTTGATCTTTGATGCTATGATAATTGTGAAATGGATGTTAAATATTCTGATTTGTCTGGTAATGCTTTTAACTCTAGTCCAGCGACGGATACGGGTTAGGGGTGTTACAAACCCTTTAACAAAACACCGATAGTAGCCAACTAATCCCAGAAAGTTTCTGACTTCAGATACATTTCTCGGTGGTTTCCAATCAACAATTGTTGAAATTTTGCTCGGATCAACTCATATACCCTCCGCTGAAACAATGTGTCCCAGAAATCCAACTTCTCGGAGCCAAAACTCGCATTTACTGAATTTAGCATATAGTTGCTTATCTCTCAAGGTTTGTAGCACAATCCTCAAATGCTCAACATGCCCAGACTCATCTCGAGAATAGATCAGAATGTCGTTAATGAATACAACAACAAATCTGACTAAATACGGTCTAAAAATCCGATTCATCAAATCTATAAAAACTATAGGAGCATTAGTCAATCCAAAAGGCATAACAAGAAATTCATAATGTCCATACCTCGTTCTGAATACAGTTTTTGGCACATCCGAATCTTTAACTCGCCACTGATAATAGCCAAACCACAAATCAATCTTTGAAAACACTGTTGCTTCTTTCAACTGATCAAATAAATCATCTATTCTTGGCAATGGATACTTATTCTTTATTGTAACCTTATTAAGCTGCTGATAGTCAATACACATTCTCATTGTTTCATCATTTTTCTTTACAAATAATACTGGCGCACCCCAGGGCGAAAAGCTAGGTCATGGAAAAGCTCTATCTGTTAATTCTTACAATTGAGCTTTCAACTCTTTGAACTCTATTGGAGCCATTCTATATGGAGCTATTGATATCGGTGAAGTTCCTAGTACTAACTCAATAGCAAACTCGACTCTTCTGATCAGTGGTAACCCAGGCAACTCTTTTGGAAACACATCTGGAGACTCACAGACTATTAGTACTGATTCAATCTTCGATTGAGACACTTTTGTATCCAAAACACACGCAAAGTAAGCTTTGCAACCTTTTCTCACATATCTTTGAGCTGACATAGATGAAATTACAACAGTTAACCCACTTTACTCATCTGATTCAATTCGAATGATTTTATTATTTTGACATTCAATTCAATAGTCTTTTGTCTACAATTCACAACGGCATCATGTATTGTCAACTAATCCATACCTAGAATTACATCAAATTCATCAAAAGGTAGTAGCATCAAATCAGCTGAAAAATAGTAACCCCGAATCATTAAAGGACAGTTCTTGCAAACTTTATCAACTAGAACATACTTTCTTAAGGGGTTTGATACTTTAATCACAAACTCAGTAGACTCCATAGGCAAATTTTTACTAGACACTAAATTCTCACAAACATACGAATGAGTTGATCCAGGATAAATCAAAGCAATCACATTAGTGTCGTAAAAAGAGAATGTACCGGTAATAACATCTAGTGATGACATAACTTCGCGAGCGTGAATAACATAAGCTCTAGCAGGTGCTCTAGCCTCAGATCTCATAGCCGAATCTTTTATCGTGCCTATGCTACTGGTCAAATTTCTTGTATTTTTTGGTGGCCTCCCTTTAGTGGTTATGTTACTCAGTCTTGCATTTTGAAAATTTTCTTTTTCATCTAATTCAGGGCAATCCCGTATGAAATAATCTGATGAACCACATCTAAAGCAAGCTTTATTACTTTTATTCTAGCATACTTCAAAATGTCGTCTTCCACACTATTGACACTCGAGTTTATTATTTCTCACACTATCAACACTCGATACTGAAATTGTTTGAGCTTTAGGACTTGAGTATTGTTTTCCACGATCTTTGTTTGAATACCCAATTGAAGCATTTGGACGAGTGTACAAATCTTTAAATTTCTTTGACGAAGATTGATATGGCTTATTCATCAGTCTTTTTCTCAAGTCTCTAGCCTCTGAATTTTCTTTTCTCTTTTCTTTGCTAAGCTGCTCAACTTTGTAAGCTCTATCAACTAAGACAACAAATTCTTTCAATTCTAGAATTCTGACTAGAAGTTTAACATCCTAGTTTAATCCTTCAACGAACAGTTTACACATGATTTCTTCAATGGAAACATACTCTTGTGATTTCTTCAATAGAAACATACTCTTGAGCATACTTACTTAATCATACAAATTCTCTTTCATACTCGGTCACAGTCATACGACCCTGTTTCAATTCAAAAAACTCTTTGTGCTTTTGATCGAGAAACTGCTAACTTATGTATTTCTTCCGGAACTCATTTTGAAAGAATTCTCAGTAACTCTTTCTCTCAGTGCCACAGACATTAAAGTATTCCACCACCAATACATTGTGTCTCTCAATAATAAAATAGCACAGTTTAAACACTCAGTTGGCATGCACGAAAGTTTATCAAATACCCTAATAGTGTTTTCAAGCCAAAATTTAGCACTCTAGGGATCATCATCAACAGTAGCTCTGGACTCTTCAGCGACTTAATTAATCGTAGAAGTTTCACACCTTCAGGAGCTACGAGAATTGGTTGGGGATTAAGTGCGGGTGGAGGTTGTTGAGCAGCCAGATTTGTCCTAACAAACTCCGTGAACAACTCGATTATTATTTGGAAAAAGTCTTCTTTAGCCTCTCCTCTATGACTACTCGATACGTGTCTAGATTTAGACGATGCTTCCTCTTGAGCGCGAGCTGGCACATTACTCTCAACATCATCAGCTACAATCCGATTGGGATCCATTTACTATACGAAAACACATTTTAAATTGTTAGGATTCATCACACTATCACAGTTTATATATGGCATGTATAGCTAGACTCTCACAAACACTACGTTAGTCTGAGAATCGACTAAACCGTAACTCTAATACCAATAAATGTAATACCCCTCACTCTATTTAACACCAGAATAGGGTTACGAAGCATTACAGGACTATAAAAAAATTAAACATTTATTTCATATACTTTTTTCAAATATCAAGCAATCATCATTCAATTTCAATTACATTATCCCTAAGACGACCCTTCGAGGCTCAAAACATGCATTCAGGGTGGTTTGGGACTAAACTGATAACTATAGAAACTTAGAGAACACTTATAAAATTTTCTCAAAAATAGGGGACACACGCCCATGTGGCCTAGCCGTGTCTCTCACACGGCCAAAGACACGCCCGTGTCGCAAGCTGTGTAGACATTCAAAATGGGAGCACATGGCCATGTGCTAGCCTGTGTCTGATCCGATGTAACTCTCTGACTTGGGTCACACGGCCAACACACATGCCCATGTGGCTAGCTTGTGTGCCCTAAAAATGGCCACACATGCCCGTGTGCTAGGTCGTGTGCTAGGCCATACCAAACTGTAAGGTCTACTAACTTATGCCACACGGCCAAGTCACATGCCCGTGTGTGAAGCTGTGTGGACCACACTGACTTGATTTTAATCTCAACACCAGAGGACATACGGCCGTGTATCACACATGGCTGAGACACAAGCTCGTGTCTCTGCCCGTGTGGAAAAAAATAGGCTATTTACCAAGCCAATTTGCCACCCAAACTTGCATAAACCTTTACCAAACCAAATTGCACGATTCATAGTATAAATAGGCATTCAAACCAACTAAATCAAGCCTAATTCATGCAAACTCAATATCATTATCCAATATGCACACAAGTCACATAGTAAATCAATCCATTTATACAAATTTCACATACACATTTCAACTAATTAGACATTCCCAAACATGCATCATTGTACTCAAATTCATAAGCCTACATCTTCTCAAATATTAAGCATTTGTCATCCATAATTCCTACTATCAATAAGCATCACAAAACCAACCTTAATCACATAACATAGGCCATATGCACTAATATATAAACATAACCAAACCAACCAAGTTAAGCCAACTCTTATGGCTATATATACAAATCAAAGCATAGGCATTTACAAGCCAATTCAAATGGCAAACTCAATACCCAACTACATATTAAAATAACCATTATCCTATACATGCCATATGACTAAAACTTAGTTTCATAACTACCAAAGTGATAGTTTGATAGTGTGATGAAGTCTCTGGCTATCCCCGTATCCAACCTAGCTTTGATATCACTATAAAACACAAAAAAAAATAAACAATGTAAGCTATAAAGCTTAGTAAGCACGTATGAACATAATAAGTACGTCTCACCATTCATTTATTAATTCAAATTAAATGACATAATATGAAACAATACATTAATCTCAAGCCAAAATGAACTTAATCACACACTTGATCATAAACTCACAACTTCCTTTGATTCATTACTCGTATAGATTTTCAAACATACCTATACCGATACATATCCATTTCTCACCGTTTCACATCTTCAATATATAAGTTGAACCATTCGGAATAGAAGTCAGATACTCGGGAGTCTCGCACCCTAAGTGCCAATATCATGGCTCAAAGCCAAATCAATGTAACTTGCACCCAAAGTGCCAATATCATGGCCCGAAGCCAAATCAATGTAACTTACACTCAAAGTGCAAATATCATCGCCCGAAGCCAAATCAATGTATTCCCTAATGACATGTCATTCGTATCCTGATCTATTCCTAAGGTTCAACTGAAATTTCCAATGCCGAATCATTTTTGAATCATTTTCAAATGTGTTTGTAGTCTCGTATTCATAGTTTATGCAATATCAAAGCATTTAAAATATATTCACAATGAAACTTATTACATACAAACATACCTCAGATGCAAAAACGGCTAAATAGATTAATTAGTCGAGTACTTTGTCTTTCCCCCGATCTAGATCCAGATTTTTCTTTTCTTTATCTATGTGTAATCAAAATCAGCTTATTTAATTATTTCCCTATTCAATTTAGTCCAAAATTCACATTAAGACACTTTTACACATTTGCCCTTAATCTTTCACATTTTTACAATTTAGTCTTTATTTCATAAAATCACAAATTTGTGCAATCTCACCCAAACCCATGCTAGCCAAATTTTAATTAGGTCCCTAGCAGCCCATATTTTTCATTTACTTCACATTTTAACCACAAAGATTCCACATTTCACAATTTAATCCATAATTTGCATTTTCACTAAAAATCACTTAACAAAACCTATATAACTGACATCAAACTTTCATAATCTATCATTAAACATCAAAATGCTCATGTATTCATCAATGGAAACATCCTAAATCTTTAACAGTTTTGCAAAATAGTCCCTGGGCTAGCTAGACCTAGCTGCAACGATCTCAAAAACATAAAAATCTTTAAAAAGGGGTCAAAAATGACTTACATGCACAAAAAGACCTACCCGAACCTTCAAATACAAAAATGGAGTTCCTTCCTTCTTCATTTCGATGAAAAAAATAACTAAAGAAGATGACAGCTTTATTTTTTTAATTGTTTTACTAACTTATTTAATAAATTACCATTTTAACCTTGTTAATTAATAACTTAAAACATTTGATAGATGTCCATATTTGTCCACTCATATTAAACATGGTCTAATTTCAACATAAGGACCTCTATTTTAAATTTCTATAGCTATTAAACACCTTTAGCTATTAGAACATCACTTTTGTACTTTACGCAATTTAGTCCTTTTTTTCAAATTAAGCATTCAAATGATAAAATTTCTCAACGAAATTTTCACACAATCATTTCATCATGCTATAAAAATTAAAATGATAATAAAATAATTATTTTGACTTTAGGTTTGTGGTCCTAAAACCACTTTCTGATTTGACCAAAAACGGGCTGTTACACATTTTATTTCCAACCGGATTAGATTACATTACTACAAGCGAAGTAGGTGTACTATACCTTTAGCACTGCCTTTGCTCACAATAACCTTTTTACTTACAATTTTTTCGGCAACTATATGCTCACACGTATATGCCAAAAGAAACAATTGGGCAAATTACATTCTGCCAAATAGCGTATTCAACCACTGCACGCCAAAACCTTGAACTCGCCAGGCTTGAGGCATAACAATGAGTTTAAGATTTTCTTATGGTGTACGGTATGGCATGGGATACAAACTTATTGGAAGGTGTTTTTGCACCTACAGAATTGGCTCGTATTTTAAGAATGTTGTTAGCATACTTTAAAAGGTCGAATAAATTGATTTGTCATTTTGATTGTGAGGGATAATAGATAGTGTGGTCAGCCTATAAGCTTGTTATGGTTATGTATATGAATATTGAGCCTTTGTTTCATGATGGGCCATGGTTGAAGCTTTAGGGTTGTCGAGTGCCACCTAAGGTTAGGAGTTTACTTGGAGATGCTTGTGACACTTTGTTCCTACCAAGGTGCGACTGGTTGATAAGGGGGTGGATATGGCTCTTAGTTGCTCACATTGTGGGATGCAGGAGGACTTGGATCATTTTTTATTGGGTTGTATGTATGTGTGTGCAAACAATTTAGACTCTAACTAGGTTTCAATTTATGGGGCCTGCTATTTCGGATTGTATTGAGTCGCTCCTCCGTTTACTTGGCGGTCAACAACAAAACATGGGCCTAACATTACTATCATCTTTGTGGTTCCATAAGAACCTCCTATTTTGGAGTCGGTGCATGTACCTCAAGAACACATTGTTTCTTTCCCTGATAACTTTTTGTGTGCTTGGGAGGATGCTGAAACAATTTATGTGGCTGCTATTATACAAATGAATGGGCTCAAGGTTGCTCCTCATTCGAGGTGGCCCAAGTGTAACATTGACACATTTTAATCAACTGATAGAGGGAAGGTTGGTTATGTGGCTATCATTTGGGACTCACGAGGCCATACTGTCGAATGTTATACTGGTTGTAGGGAGGGGTTCATTAATTCGTAGCTTGCTAAGGCTATTACCGTTAAAGAGTCACACTTTTGGCTTAAGTTACTTCAAATGGATTGGGTTATCATAGAATCAGATTGTTTGTTATTAATTGAAGCACTGTGGACTCCTCATAATTTGGATATTGAGTTTGATATGATCTTGCACGATTGCTTGATGATGCAATATTCTTTAAGATCATTGTCTTTCCATTAAACTTGTGGGGTTACCAATAAGGTGGCTCTTGCTTTTGCTAAGATAGCTTTATTACAAGAAAACCACATTAAATATGATATTCTTCATAGTAAAGTTATTACAAGTATCATGGTGATGAGGGCTTTAGGACGAGGTGTACAGGGTAAATGTATTAGTTTGTACAGGGTAAATGTATCAGTTTGGATTAGTTTAGTCTCTCTCCTATGTCTCTTGTAAAGTTTAACGCTTTGATTAATGCATCACAGTTTTTATTATAAAAAAAATCATTGTTTCAATTAACTAAATATCTATTAAGTCATTAAACAAAATTAAATCCAAGGTATTATAAATTACATTCACGTTATTACTTTAATATTATCGAGAGCTTTATTTTTTTACTATTAGGCATATGATGCCATGACTCGTAATTGATAGGCAACAGATTGGCATTTCGTGCTATAATGTCCAAGTATCCTACTAAAAGTCGAGCTTCTGATCCAACAGGCTGACCAAGACTGTTTCTCGTTACTTTGACACACTCGATAGAATTTAACTCGTATAAATCTTTTAGTAGCGTACGTCCTCGAGTTTCGCATGTCCCACCACTTTCAGCTAAAAAATGTTATATTATAATATAAGAATTTGAAACCTAAATCAATAATAAAAGTCAACACGCATGTAAATTAAAGTTAACATTACTTTGAAAATCGTAAAATCTTACTACATCATAATTCGTAAATATCTTCATCTACATCCTGTCAAACCTATTGAAATTGTGTACTAGTGCAAGGGATATTTTCATTTAAGTTTTGGTCTAGAAAAGGCAAAGTTTCTGATCTTTCGTTGATGTCATATCTACTTCCATTGCCCAAGTCAAACAAGACTCTAGGGGTGGAGTACAATGTACCAACCCTCATTAGTTGGATCTTTCGAGTAAAAAACTTGTTTCGCTTGAGAAGAAAATACATCTGGCTCGTCTATCAATTGTTGTCCAGTGTGAATTAGTTAAGAGAAGTTCACCATTGTAAAACCAAATTGACTTTTTTTAATTCTGCGAGCAATATTAACATCAGCCCAATCACATCGAAATAAGACAACCTTCCGTTTGCCATAGTAATCCAACTCAATAATGTCAGTAAGAAGTCCATAATACTTCGCATTTCCCTTAACAGGATTACTGTACCTAGCACTAGCATAACTTGTAATTGAAGAATTAACAACTATTCCATAATTTTGAGTCCTCCTTAATCTTTCGCGAGATTTTGTATGAAACCTGAATCCATTGATAAGGAAGGCACTATATCTTTTTACTACTCTATTCAGACCTTGGGAAAGCAATTCCTTTCTACTCCAAACCTATTGAATCGAAAGTAAATTGATTAATTATAAATGTTATGAGAAAACATTATTATTTGTGAATGAAAGCTTCAATTGCATACCATTTTCCCTAACCATTCATGAAAAGATTCTACGAATAACTTATGAATCTCTCGATGTTGTCATCTTCGAGAGCGTGAACGAGATCTCAAGACTTGTTTGTACTTGCTATGTTAAAAAGTGGATTACTTGGTTAGAAGATAAACAAATTAAAAAGATGAATATTTATCAAATTCTAAAACTTACTTGCATAATGGTTTAATTGAATCGTGGTGAAAAAGAACATATCGACGTACTTGTACCCAAGATCTATCATCTAAGTATGCAATTTCAACTTTACCGATTGGTTCTCCATAACTTCAAAATAAATAAGTTTCGACTAAGTTATGATTAGTGAGCCCATCATTTCTACTTGGTCTATTCAATCTTGTTTCAACATCTTCTAAATATCTAGAACAGAAAGCCATACACTCCTCTACCAAGTAACCTTCAGCAATTGATCCTTCTGGATAATGCTTATTATGACAATAAGACTTCAATTTGTATAGGAACCTAAACACAATATACAACATTATCAAAAGTTGTAACTAAAGGTATATTCATGAATGAATGAAAAACTTTACAAATAAATTAGCACCTCTCTATAGGATAAATCCACCGATAGAAAATCGATCCACTAATTTTTGCTTTATAAGGGAGATGGATTGGCAAGTGCACCATAATAGTGAAAAAGAAAGGTGGAAAGATCTTCTCCAAATTGCATAAATTCAAGGCAGCTCGATCTTGTACTTTCTCAAGTTTTTCAACATTCAAAACTTTGCCATAAATAGCTTTCATTTTATTAGATAGTTCAATTATACAAGACGCCACCTTTTTTTACATATAACACCGTAAAGCAACTAGCAGTAAATCTTGCATCAAGATGTGATAATCATGTGATTTTAGGGAATATAGTCTTCGATCTTTTAGACTCACACATTGAGATATATTTGATGCATACGCATCTAGGACCTTTATATCCTTCAACACCGTGTAAAACACTTCTTTTTCTTTCTTCGACATTGCAAAAATAGAAGGCAACAACCTATATTTCCTATTCAGAAGTACTTGGAGATGAAGATCATGTCGAATTCCCATGTCAACTAGATCAAGTCAATCTAAAGATTGTCTTTCAATTGTCTATCGACATTCAAAATTATCCTAATGATGTTTTTGCAAACATTTTTTTTAACATGCATGACATCAAGATTGTGTTGCAAAATGTGATGCTCCCAATAAGGCAACTCAATAAAAAATATTTCTTTTTTTCCACAAGTTTGCCTCATTAGGATCATCCTCTTCATCAGATTCATCATCAATCTGCCGGTCAACATCGCCAACATACGCCTCCCTCAGTCTTCTATTTGTTTGCGTCCCATAACTGAAATTGATATCTTTTAACATGAACAAGATTTTAGATCCAATGGTTTACTTAGGAGCTTCTCTGAACTCTTCAGCACCTTCAAATAGAGACCTTTGAAACTAAATCTATGATTTCCATCTAACGACTGACGATGCCCCATATAAGAGAACTTCTTCCCATTACATGACCACTTCGAACATGTTTACGCCACACAACAAGGACAAGCATAACATCCTTTGATACTCCAACTAGATAAATTGGCATAAGCTGGGAAATCATTAATAGTCTACAATAAAGCTACAGGTAAATAAAAGTTCTCTTTTCTCAAGACATCATATGTTTCAACACCCACCCATTACTGTTTCAACTTTGTATATAAATGTCAATATCATTTCTGAGATCTTTCTCTTTAGGGATAATCATAGATAAGATAAAAGAAGATTGCTTCATGCAAATCCATAGAGGCAAATTGTAAGGAACAAGCACTACAAGCCAAGTACAGTACGAAGTACTCATGATTTTATAAGGATTAAATCAATCAGATGCTAGTCCAAGCCATGTCAAGGATCACTTGTAAAGCTTGGAAATTTACTGTCAAATGATTTCCAAGCCAAAGAATCCACAGGATGCCTTAATAATCCATCTTCGGTTCATTGATCACGATGCCACCTCATAGACTCGGCTATCTTTGACGACATGAAAAGCCTCTGAAGCCTTGGTATTAGTGGAAAATATTGCAAAATCTTTATTGGCTTCTTTATTGACTATGCCTCATCTTTATCCTCATTCACATCTTATGTATTCCTATTCATCCAACAAGATTTACCATAAACATGATAAGATTGTTGGTTTTTTCGGTCACCGCAATACAACATACAGTCATTTGGGAAACTATGAATTTTGTCCTACCCAAGGCCTAAACATTTTGTCAGTTTCTTTATTTCATTGCATGAATGAAAGATTTTTGCAAACGGAAACATATCTCTCAAAAACTATAACAGCATTGTAAAAGAGTTTTCGGTCCACCCTCCCAAACATTTTAAGTGAAAAAGATGAATGCAGAAGGACATTTTTGAATATTTTGATCCCTCATGAAGTTTTTCATTCATTTCATTAAGTAACTTGTAGAACTTCGTCGCTTCTCTATTTGGCTCTTCATTAGGTACACTTCTTCCCGTTTCAGTAAAAGCATTTCCACCAATATTACAATCATCAGATGTAATAAAGTCAGGTGGAAACGATTGCAAACCATGACTGCGCATATTAAATGCATCCCACAACATACCTTCCATGTCATCTTCTCTAATAGACTGATGGTAAGCACTATGAGGATAAGCCGGATTAATCGTTGAAGAGGTTCTACTAGGTGTACACTCTCCATGGAAAATCCATTTTTTATACTCTCAAATAAAGCCATCAATAATTAGATGTTCATAGACAACTAAATGAAAATGCCAATTGTTGCCACAATTCTTACATGGGCAAAGAATCGTATTCTCTTGGCTTGCATTTTGAAATGCAAAACTTAGAAAGTTTCTACTCCATTTCGATAGTCGTTACTTACCTTGATAAACATCAAACTCTTATCCATTTCGTAGTTCTTAAAGTCTAAAGTTGACAATAAATTACAGTTACTTATATATTCTCAATTGATTTAAATCATGTCATTGTACTAAAATAGATAAGACATATCAAGTATCGAGTATCTAATGGGTGTAAACTAATTCAGGTAATGATAAGTCATAACTTATACATATTTTTATCCCATACTTAGCACATTTTTGGATGAATTAGCATTAGATTTGTGGAATTTGATGCTCCTAATCCTTTAATTTCATATTTTATACTTAGGAGAGTATAGGAGAGTAAAAAGAGTGAGAAACGGGCTAAAATCGGAGAAAATAGGCAAACGTGGGAAATCAACACGGCTTGGACTTCCTCGCACGGGTAGACCACACGGCTGTGTCTATTTAACAGACTCTAACACGCCCTAAGCAACACACCACACGGGCGTGGCACACTGCCGTGTCCCTGTCGAGCCCAATTCTAATTGTATTCGAAAAAGGGCACTTTTGAGGGTTTGGAAGCATTCTAAAACCTATATTAACACCCTAGGACAAGAGGAGAAGGGAGACACAAGATTCGAAGCAAGGAATTACTTGAAGAAAGTCGATTGGTCCATCTCAGAAGCCGGATTTTCCTTCAAGACTGAAGATCTCCCTTCAATTTCCTTCAGGAGTTTTTGGGTTTTCTTTATGTTTTGTTATTATTATTCTTCTGAGATGTTCTCTTTTACACATATGAACTAAATCCCCTAAATACCTAAGGGGGACGAAACCTAAGACAGATCTTGTTATTATTTTCTGAATTATATGATAAATATTTGATTTGTTCTTAATTATGTGTTCTTAATTCTTGTTTAATATTCCAGGGTATTAATTCAGGTTTTTTATGTGCTTATTCAGTGGAGCAAAAGCCCCTGTTTAAAAGTGGATCATTCATAATTAAGCGGAGTTGCATGCACTCCTAGACATAGGGGAACATAAACCTACAGGATTAGGGTCAAATCGAGTTAATACGACGATAGAGGTTTTAATTAGAAAGAGATTTCAATTAATCAACTTAGAGTCAGTTGTTTTTAGTCTCGATGGAGATATTAACATAAATTAGGGATTTCTACGGATCAAGTCAAGTGAATAAATCATCTAGTTCAGAGTCAAATAACAAGTAAAGTCTAGGTGGATTCTTCCTTGGGTATTGTCTAATCAATCAGTATTCCCAAAAGTATTTCCCCAATTTACTTTCTGTGCATTCTTAGTTTAGTTAATTAGTTTAGATAAAGCAACCACCCTTATTCTTAGGTTAGATAATAAAAAGAGAGTTAATACTAGTACTTTTAGTCCTCGTGGATACGATATTTCGGTCTCACAAGAACTATGCTACTGTTCGATAGATGCGCTTGCCTTAGTCAAATTTATAGTTAGTTTGCGCCATCAAGTTTTTGGCACTGTTGCCGGGGACTAAGATATTAGGAACACTTAATTTTTATTACTTTAGCCATTATTTTTTTATTTAATTTTTTATTATTTACTAAATTTTATTCTTCTTACTTCTGGCACATTTTTATAGTTTATGACTAGAAGAAACCTGTCGGGACCATTACTTTTTGATAGTGAGATTGAAAGCACAGCTCGCAGAAACCGAAGAGAAATTAGGCAAAGCTTACAATACATAGAGGAAGAGTAAGAGAACGATATCCACACTACAACTGAGGAGATGGCTGAAAATCAGAATAATCTGCTACCTCCTGTGGTTGCTGTAAATCCAGCAGAATAGAATCCTGCTCCGTGTACTATGAATGATTATGCTAAACCTACTTTAACAGGAACTGAATCGAGTATAGTTAGACCTGCTATTGCTGCAAATAATTTTGAACTGAAACCTAACACAATTTAAATGATACAACAGTTTGTTCAGTTTGATGGTTTGCAAGATGAGAATACAAATAATCATTTGGTGAATTTTCTTGAGTTTTGCGACACTTTTAAAATCAATGGTGTTTATGATGATGCCATACCCCTTCGGTTTTTTCCATTCTCATTGAGGAACAAAGCTAAAAAATGGTTGAACTCGTTACCACGAGGGTCAATCACAACTTGGGAACAAATGACTGAAAAATTTCTACTTCAATATTTTCCGCCGGCTAAAACAGCTAAACTAAGGAATGATATCTCTTCTTTTGTGCAGATGGATCTAGAAACACTTTATGATGCATGGGAGAGATACAAGGATTTATTGAGAAGGTGCCCTCACCATGGGTTACCTCTATGGTTGCAGGTTCAGACGTTTTACAACGGGGTGAACCCTTCAACAAGACAACTTATCGACGCAGTCACCGGTGGAACTTTGAACAACAAAACACCAGAAGAGGCTTACGAATTTATTGAAGAGATGTCCCTAAATAACTATCAGTGACAAATCATGAGAACGAAGCTGATAAAAGCTACTGGTGTTTTCAACCTCGACGCGGTTACTATGCTATCTAACCAGGTAGAGCTTTTAAACAAAAAGATTGATGGTTTGTATGGTTCTACTCAGGTACAGCCAGTGATGAGGTGTGATTCAAGTGGAGGAGGAGTACACACAGATTATTCAATATTCAATCCTAGCACTAAGGAGAAACAAGTTCAATATATGAATAATAATTATTCTAGACCTCAAAATAACCCATACAGTAACACTTACAATGCAGGTTGGCAGAACCACCTAAATTTCTCGTTGGGTGGCCAAGGAAATCAAAAGCCACAGCATCCCCCAGGTTTTCAACAACCACCTTACCAGCAGGAAAAGAAGCTGAACCTTAAGGAAATGCTAACGAGGTTTATCTCGGTGTCAGAAGCTCGTTTTCAGAATACCAAAACAGCGCTTAAGAATCAACAAGCATCAATCCAAGGGCTCGAAACTCAGATAGGTCATCTTGCTAAATTGATTTCTGAATGACCACAACGTAGCTTGCTGAGTAATACTGAATCTAACCCAAAGGAACAGCTCAATGCGATTACCGTTCAAGATGATGAGGGGTTGGTTGAACCTAAACCAGAACCAAGGTAAGAGATTGTGGTAAGTAAAGGTAAGGATGATGTGGACCACAGTGAGCAAAAATCGGTAAGTAGAGAGTATAAACCTCGTGTGCCATATCCCAATGCAACAATGAAAGACCACATGGACGAATAATTTGGTAAATTCCTTAAATTATTAAAGAAATTACACATTAACTTACCGTTTATTGAAGCTCTTTCACAGATGCCAAATACAGTTAAATTTTTTAAGGAGCTTTTAGCAAATAAGCAGAAGTTGGATGAGGCGTCACATATAGAGTTGAACGCAGCTTGCTCAGCCATTCTAAAGAATAAGCTACCCAACAAGTTGAAAGATCCAGGGAGTTTTACGGTTCCTTGTTTAATTGGTAGTTTAAACGTTAACAATGCTTTGGCTGATTTAGGGGCTAGTATTAATGTCATGCCCTATAAAATGTTTAAACAACTAGGTCTTGGGAAACACAAACAAATTAGGATGAGCATTCAATTGGCAGATAAAACAATCAGATTTCCTAGGGGTATTATTGAAGATGTACTTGTTAACATTGACAAATTTATATTCCCAATTGATTTTGTTATTCCAGACATAGAAGAGGATAGTGACGTGCTTTTAATTTTAGGAAGGCCCTTTTTAGCAACTGCTACAACTATTATTGATGTTGATACAGGTGAACTCACACTTCATGTGGGTGATGAAGCAATCACTCTTCAAGCTCGTAATTCAAGTGACACATCGAATATCGAGGGTGGTTGTATAAATCATGCTAACAATACTGATCATGTGGTGCAACCTTCTTTGCAGGAAACACGCTCGAAGAGCATACATGAGCCATGTTCAAGTAACAACAAAGGACCCATCTATGAAGAATGAAGGCTACAAATTGCGGAACTAGATGAATGGTGGACATAGAAACCCAGAACACACATAAACCAGAACTACGCCATGACGAACATAACGTTTTATCAAATCAACTTAAGGTTAGAGACAAAGTACTATTAAAAGTAGCAGACCCTCGTATTGCCAATTCTGATCCTAATGAAGCAAACCCTTTTACTGTAATTAGCATTTTCCTATACAGTACAGCCGAGGTAATTCATCCCAAATTTGGCACTTTTAAGGTAAATAGTACTCGTCTAAAACCTTGTTTTGATGAGATTGACAGCAGGAATGAGGGGTGTAAACTCCTCGCACCACTATGACCACGAAACAAGAGAGGTAAGTCGAGCTTAGACTCTAAATAAGCGCTTCTCAGGAGGCAACCCGAGCACTAACATGACTAACTAGTTCATTTTTGCAATTTTTAGTTTTTCTACAGGTACAGTAATCGAAACGGCCAGGCACACAGGCATGCCTTAGGCAGTGTTCTTAACACAAGAGGTGATAGGACCGTGCAATACAACATTTTGAAAATAGAGCAAAATTTTTCCCAGAACACGGGATACGATACATTACCACAGCCGTGCGACATGGCCGTGGACAATTCTGCCAAATTAACACGGGCGTGTGGTACGCCTGTGTCTCTAAGCCATGGTTAAAAATTAAAAATTAACATGGGCGTGCCACACGCCGGTGGCCACCACCCGTGGTCAAAACTATCAAACTAACACGGGCGTGCGCATATATACACCGACATGGGAGAAGCGAACGAAGTAGAATACGGTCGTGCGACACGACCGTGTGCACAAACAAGCCCAAAGAACACGGGTGTGGGCCAAATTTTAGACGCACCCAAATTTGAAAACCACGAAAAACGCGGGTTGAAATAAGGATATACGGCGTGCCATATGGTCATGTACTCCAATATCTATATAAACCCACCACTATTCATGATCTTCTTCCCTAAAACCTAACCCTACCCGCCAAAAATTTATCCCCCACCACTGACCGGCCACTTTAGCTCCCCCATCTCCTTCTATTTTTCTCTCCTCTCTTTCTCCTTTCTTCCCTCTTCTCACCCTTGCACACCACACGGCCTCACTACCCCACCCGTGGTCGACCTACATCACCCTCACACAACCAACACCGTCGCTCCTTCGACCACCGGTCCTCCACTAATAGTTTTTTCTTCTATTTTACTTACTTTTGATGCTTATTATCATGATAATCTTTATTTTTACCATATTATTTTCATTTTTCTACTAATTATTTTATCATATAAATCTCATTCTTAGGATATTTATCATCTATTTTATGTAGAATCAAGATATTAGGAACGCCCCAAGCTATTACCATGCTCATACTCATGCTATTACCATGCTATTTGCCATAAAATCTCTGTCATCGAGTTGATTATTTTTGGTTGAGTCTTGTTAGTGTTAGTAGTTTTTGGTTGAATTTGTTAGTTTAAATTCATGGTTTATTCCTTTTTGAATTCGTTTCTATATTATCTTTTCCATTCATTAAAACATAATAGTGATTCTTCTTGTAGGTATACCATGTCAAATCCATATGGTAAGAAACCCACTGTCCCTGCCTCGAAGAAGAGGAAAGGAACAGCGTCATCTTCGGGTCCTACCGCTGAAATTAGACACCCATTCATCCAGTTCCCCTTTGGATCCCAAGAGGAACTTTTTCAGATACTTCGGGCCCGACCCTTAGGTGTGGGCTGCTGCATTGACTGGACCACGCTTGAACAAATCCAAATGGCTGACACCGTCCGAGCCCTCCTGACGACTGACCAATGGGGACTCTTTTTCGAGATCGTCGAGCCGACGTACCTCGAGCTCATACTATAACTTTGTCTGACCTTCCACCTTCAAACCGTTATGACAGAGTTCGATGATTCCAAAACAGACCAATTCCGTCTCGTCAGTTTAGTTCTCCAGTTGAGCGTGCCTGAGCTCGGCGTCACTTTAAGACTATATACGGAGGAATTCATGGAGGACCCCAACTTTGGCAGTCTCCACCACCACATCCACTATTCCCCTTCAAAATGCTGGAATGCCTTAGTCCCTACTTCGGCCACGTATGACCCTAGCCACTCCAAGGCATCGACTTTTGCATCATCACTGAGGTACTTACACACCATCCTAGCTCATACCCTGACCGAATGGTGAGAGAGTACCGGTGTCGTCAACACTAACGACGCCTATTTTCTATGAAACATAGCGCATGGGCACATATTCGACCTTGCCTATTTCATCGACCTCGTCATTCGCCATCAAACAGAGTGGCATAAGAAGGGAGTCATTTCCATTGGCTCTTATGTGACTCGCTTGGCGCGGTACTTTGGTCTTCTTAACACGACGGAGCAAGTATCCTCCTTCACCCTCATCAGTCAGATGCCTCCACAAGGCATGTCGAGTATGCTCCATACGAAGATGATCAAGCGATGATGTGGATTTGATCCCCCTTAGTACCGCCTCGTCCAGTCAACCAAGTAGGAGGACCCAGATGACATTACTGATGATGTCCCCCCACCTCACGAGGATCCACCATCTCAGCCACCACCTATTCATCGTCCAGCTCATACGGCTGCTTCACTTTCTGACATCTCTGAGTGTCTCACTGAATTCGAGTAGCAATGTTTTCAGTGCTTTGATTACATTTATGCAACTCTACATTAGATTTGTCAGCACATTCACATCTCATGGCCACCCCCACCTCGCGAACCATCTGGCGATGACGATTTTTGAAGACTTTTATTTTTCTTTTTATCTTTATCTTTATTTATCTTTTTAAATTACTTTTTATTTTAATTCTTTTTAAGACTACTTTTACTTCATTTTTAGGTTTTACAAATTATATTAAGTAATTTATATTTTCGGCCATTTCTTTACAAGTAATTATGCTACTTTATATTTCCTAAAGTGTTATTGATTCTATCGCAGTTATAAAGAACTCCAAAGCTCACTATTACTTATGAAATTGCAACTCCACTGGAAAAGGTCCTCCACGACTGTCATGCCCTGTTCGACCATGACCATAACTACCACTAGTTATAATATTCTTTTGGCGGAGCAATTGTGGATCACACAACCTCTACCACCACCGGAGTATCCTCCTCCAATCTTACCCTTGCCTTCGCCGATTACTTTCCATAACTCTAATTCAAGGATTCCAATTAACATTCAAGAACTTTCACTTCTCTCCCTATCTTATAATCTTTTATCTATATTTTTCAATAACTTTGTCTTTGTACATTGGGGACAATGTACATCTTAAGTGTGCAGGTGTTATTTATATCATTATCAGAAAAATCCCTAAATTTTGCCTTATTCTCACGTAACTCACTCATATCACTATTAGAATAAATTTTGATTAAGTTATGATTTTTATTGATATGTCTTGAATTAAAACATAGACATTTATGCATTAATTGTTTAAACTTTAAGTAATTAAAGAATCAAGCATGATAAGTTGACTTTTAAGAATTAAAAATTTCTAGGTTATTTCCCCAAATTTAAGTATTACCTTGAAGTTGAAATTCACAGGGTTAACATCAAAAAGCCACAATTTTTGTGAGATATTGAGCCTTTAGAGCATATATTTCTTTCATGCTCACTTTTATTATTGCTATGAGTGCGTTAATATTGATTTGTTATTCTAGAACTTGCGTCGATTATGCATGTCAAGACCACACGATTGATTTGATATGTCGAGATGATAAAGGCACTTAGGTTTAACCCACTCACTCCATAAAAGTCTACCTTCATAATTAACCCTTAGTAAACCCTATTGAGCCTAACAAACCATTCATTAATTTACCCTCAATATTAACCTATAACCCATTATTGTTGAAATCCCTTAAATTAATTTGATCCCTATTTTGTCGAGATTTGATTTGAATAAATTGCTTAGCTATATTTTATTTTTGATAGTTAGTAAAATACTTGATTTGTTCCTAAAAAAAAAGTTGCTGCAATTAATTATGTAATGCTTGGATTAAAATAATAATATCTATAAAGAAAAGTTTCATTCTAGGAATCATCTAATTAGGAATGTAATTTTTTTCTAGTTAGGTAATTTTTCAATTCAATCTTGATTCTAACCTTCTCTTTCAGCTTGTGATCACACCCCTTAACCAAAGCTACGTTACAACCCTCTAAAGACCTTTTAATTGATGTATCGTCTCAATATATAGTGGTGGAGATTTGACTTTCAGGCAAGCCTATGGTAATATCTTTTCATATTGACTATTGAGTGCTAAATTTCTTGTCCTTAAACACCTCGAGTGATTTGAGTGAACCTTTAATGAGGATGTTAAACTCTGTGATATTTTAAATTAAGGGCGATTACTTTGATGAGGGGAAATACTTATGTTTTCATGATAAAATGCTCAGCTTGGAATGTTTGAAACTTTGATGTTCTTCTAGTTGAACTCTTAATGTATGATTACTTATGAATTATTTTGAGATATTTTTTATAAGAATTATAAGTTGAGAAAAATGAATTATTAATTGTGAATTGAGGATTTTGGTTGAAAACAAGCAAATGTTTAACTGTGGTGGTATTTGATAAGTTGAAATTTATACATATTTTTATCCCATGCTTAGCATATTTTTTAATGAATTATCATTAGATTTGTGGAATTTGATGCTCCTAATCCTTTAATTTTATATTTTATACTTAGGAGAGCATAGAAGAGTAAAAAGAGCGAGAAGCAAGCCAAAAACAGAGAAAATAGGCCAATGTGGGAAATCAACACGGCCTGGACTTCCTCACACGGGTAGAACACATACTTGTGTCTATTTAACAGACTCTAACACGGCCTAAGCAACACACCACACAGGCGTGGCACACGGCCATGTCCCTGTCGAGCCCAATTCTAATTCCATTCGAAAAAGGGCACTTTTGAGGGTTTGAAAGCATTCTAAAGCCTATATTAACACCCTAAGACAAGAGGGGAAGGGAGACACTGATTGGAAGCAAGGAATTACTCGAAGAAAGCCGATTGATCCATCTCAGAAGCTAAATTTTCCTTCAAGACTGAAGATCTCCCTTCAATTTCCTTCAGGAGTTTTTGGGTTTTCTTTATGTTTTGTTATTATTGTTCTTTTGAGATGTTGTCTTTTACACATATGAACTAAATCCCCTAAATACCTTAGGGGGATGAAACCTAAGACGGATCTTGTTATTATTTTCTGAATTATATGATAAATATTTGATTTGTTCTTAATTATGTGTTCTTAATTCTTGTTTTAATATTCCAGGGTATTAATTCAGGTTTTTTATGTGCTTAATCAGTGGAGCAAAAGTATCTGTTTAAGAGTAGATCATTCATAATTAAGCGGAGTTGCATGCACTCCTAGACATAAGGTGACATAAATCTGTCGGATTAGGGTCAAACCTAATAAGAGAATCCATAAATCGAGTTAATGCGACGATAGGGGTTTTAATTAGAAAGAGATTTCAATTAATCAACCTAGAGTCAGTTGTTTTTAGTCTCGATGGACATATTAACATAAATTAGGGATTTGTACAGATCTAATTAAGTGAATAAATCGTCTAGTTCAGAGTCAAATAACAAGTGAAGTCTAGGTGGATTCTTCCTTGGGTATTGTCTAAATCAATTAGTTTTCCCAAAAGTATTTCCCCAATTTACTTTCTGTGCACTCTTAGTTTTGTTAATTAGTTTAGATAAAGCAACTACCCTTATTCTTAGGTTAGATAATAAAAAGAGATTAATACTAGTACTTCTATTCCTCGTGGATACGATATTTCCGGTCTCACCAGAACTATACTACTGTTCGATAGGTGTGCTTGCCTTAGCCGAATTTATAGTTAGTTTCGCGACCATCAGGTAAGTTGTTTTTTTATAAGTATATATTTATGTATCACGTAAGTTATATAAGTTATGTAAGTTATGTAAGTTATGATATGATATATATTTATGTAAGTTATGTAAGTTATAATATGATATATATTTATGTATTATGTAAGTTATGATCCAAAGTATTTTTTTATTCTTTAAATGTTTATGTAAATTATGATAATTATAAACTTTAAATGTTTATATAAGTTATGATAATCATAAACTTTAAATATTATTAAAAAAATTATTAATATAAGGCTTGAATTTATCCAATAAATTTAATTCAGATCCAACAAGTAGTTTCATTAATAATAGTAGTACCATGCTAGCATGGCCAATGCAATATCAACATAATCTAAATTATATCATATCACAGATAAAAAGAAATTAAAAACAAATATAGTTATAATTTTATCTTTAAACAAAGTTTCGGAGTTTCTATATTAAAATTAAGGTTGAAACATTAATAATATATTTTTTAAGTTTGATTATTTTAAAGACACTATATAAATATCTTTGTTATTAAATGATATTTTTAATAATATTTGATGTTTGGGAATCATTTTTATATATAGTTGTTGAAAATTTATTTTTATGTTATCCCATGTTTTAAAAAATGCCTTCTTAAACTTCTGTGGAATCCAGCATTACTTTTATTAACTTGAGAAACACACTACAATTATTATAAGTGTATCCTCCCGTGATTCATTAATGAAACTCGGAGTTTTGTTCCATTGATTGATTATAATATAATGCTAAAAGAAACATTGGTAGATCACAGTTTTTGGGGCTAAAAATGATCTATTCCAGTAAATATGATAAAAATGGGATTAACCATTTAATTAATTTATAAATTCGTACTTCCAATAAAAAGAATTGTGGACTTTTTTAGTTTTAAACATTTATTATTTTATATTTGAGGAGACACAATCCCGAGCATCAACAAAAAAAAAAAAAGAAAAAGAGTAAGAATTAATTTAATGTAAACAATGCAGAAAGGTAATGTAAAAATAATTATTATTAATAGTATAATTAAAGAGAAAAGAACAAATTATGTGAGGAATAAGAATAAGAATATATATATATATATATATATATATATATAACACCATGCACAAAAGCCTTAGAGAAAAGAACAATTAATCCTCCGACCAAATAAACTTATGGAAGCACAAAAAAATATGTCCCCTACAATAAGAGACAAAACATTGGATAAACAGTGTTTGTTCAAAAAAAAATATTGGATAAACAGTATTTTATAATATAATATTAATTTTAGTTACAAATATTATATAAATAGTATTTTGTAAGGTAAAATAAGCATTTTGCATGCAACTTGACTAAGAAATTAGTAGCAAATAGCAAAATAAAACTCCAAATAGATTTAACTACTATTATTTGGTCCAAACAAATTTAACTCCAAACAGTAAATATATATAAATCGTAATCAATACAATATAGAAAAAAGAAAAACCTGAGATCGTGCTCTCTGAAGTTCTTGTTCAAGTTGAGTTAGCTTTATTCTACTCGACTCTAGTTGTTGAACATATGCCTGTTTTATATATATATATATATATATATATATATATAAATATATATGCATCCGTTTATATGTTATGGGCACGTAAGTAAGAAACTACAAGCAAATGTATGTGTTTTTTTAATGTATATATGTCTTTTTTATGTTACCTTCTTTCTAAGACGGTTTTTCTTTGTAGCTTCTCTATTTTGAGCTAAACACCTCAATTATTTTTATGTTGAGACTTAATGAACTAATCTGGACAAAAAAAATATTACAATCCCTAAAAACTATTACCAAATTAAGGCTAAAAAATAAATTAAGCCTATGGACAACAATGAATTTCTAGAAAAGAAGCAATATTCAACTACTAATCTATTTTCCTACTCACAATCATATCGTGGAGAAAATATATTACTCTTATTCTTTGGCTGAAAATGTAAACAATCTAAACTAAAAATCCCTCTTTGATTTGTTACTTCTAAAAATCACCCTCTTCCTCTTTCAAGTTATGTTTTCCATTTCTGGGACTAGCATTACCGACCAATTTTTCTTCTTCCACAACAATGCAAAAGCTCCTTTCGCATCCACTCTCGAACCCCCCAAAACACTCCTTCTCTTACTTCTTCTCCCACTCTGTTTCCAAGACCACTTACGACCCTCCATTCTCCCCTATTTTCAAACCTCCAAAACCCAAACCAAAGCCACCCTACGCAACCCCAAATCGAAACCCAACTCCTATAAAGTCAATGATGCATTAGAGGAGTGTATAACGGAAAAAACTTAACGATTGGTTGCGGCAGAGGATGGCGATGCAATAAAGGGGACACTCGATAGCGATGCAGAGATGATCGGGTTGAAAGCAATGCAGCAGATGGGTTACAAATTTCATTTGGGAAAAATTTAGGGTTTTGGGGAAATTTGAAAGATTTAGGGAATTTTTTTATGGGAAAAAATGGTGTTTCAGGTATATGGCTGGGATAAAATTGAGGAGAGCAAAACGACGTAGTTTCGTTTAACTCAAAAATGATGTTTTGCGGTGTTTTCAACCTAGCGCCGCTAATGCCACTAAAAACGCCACCTAAAACGGCTTTGTTTTGGTTAAGTAAAATGATTTTTTACGGCATTTTTCTTTGTGGGATTTGTATCATAAACGCCGCTAATGCCTTTGATACTAATAAATATTTATAATTTAGTTATTTCTTAAATTCCTTACGTTTGTTTTGTTTCAAACAATATATTTAATTTGTAAAATTTTATAATTGTGTACGAAAATAATTTTAACAAATGAAACCACTATTCCTTACGAAGAATTTGTATCCACGAGTTTAATTTTTTGTGCAACTAATAGAATTTATCCAAATTGATTTTGATAAAATTTAACTTCTCAAATTCTTTTTTGATATTATGTTTGCAACTACTCATAATTCCTCCTCAACTCATAAACAAGAGGATAATGCATTTCAACACACTCAAACCCATGTTCTCTTGTATTGGCAACAATGCTTACACTAATTGAGCTAAGACTCAATCTGCTTAACTTCCCAAATTCAAAATTACCAAGAGGTGGATTTTTGTGGAAATAATGAATTTCTCTCTCCTTTTTACTTTATTATGCTTTTGATATTAATTTAATAATATATATTACAATGTAAAAAAAGTAATTAAGAAAATAATCCTATTGCTTACCTAAACCCTAAAATAAAATGATTTCTTATCATTTTTATTAAAACCCTTAAACCCTAAAACCATAACAACTAAACACAAGATCTTAAACCACAAACCCTAAAACCATAACAACTAAACAAAAAAATCCTAAACCATAAACCATAAACTTTAAACTTTAAATCCTAAACCCTAAAATAAGATATTTATTGTAGCATTTTATCAAAAACTAAAGGATTAGGGGAAATTGGGGAAAAGAATATGGGGAAGAAATAGAGGGTTTTAGGAAAAATTTCGGGGAAATCTGATTTGGGAAAAAACTAAAGGATTTTTGGGGCTAACAAAACGACGCCGTTTAAGTCAAATTGGTATTGCAATTTTGTGGCCTTTATGAAAAACGCCACTAATGCATAACCTTTGCGGTGTTTTCAGTAAAAACTCCACTAAAACTTAATTTCCTGTAGTGAAACAAGGCCGTCCAGGGCAAATTGGTATTACAATTTTGCGGCGTTTATGAAAAATGCCACTAAAAATTTAATTCCCTGTAGTGAAACGACGCTGTTTAAGGCAAATTGGCATTACAATTTTGCGGCGTTTATAAAAACGCCACTAATGTATAACATTTGCGGTGTTTCCTGTAAAAAATGCTACTAAAAATTTAATGCTCTGTAATAAAACGATGTCGTTTAATTAAAATTGGTATTGCATTTTTTCGGCATTTTCTGTCAAAAATGCCACTAAAAATTTAATGCGCTATGGTGAAACAACGCTGTTTAAGTCTATTTGGTATTGCAATTTTGCAGCATTTATGAAAAATGCCACTAGTGTATCACCTTTGTGGTGTTTTCTTCCAAAACGCCACTAAAATTTAATTCCCTATAGTGAAACAGCATTGTTTAGGGCAAATTGGTATTGCAATTTTGCAGCGTTTATGAAAAACGCCACTGATGCATAACATTTGCAGTGTTTTCTATAAAAAAACGCCAGTAAAAATTTAATTCTCTGTAATGAAACGACGCCGTTTAAGTCGATTTGCTATTGCAATTTTGCAGCATTTATGAAAAGTGCCACTAATGTATCACCTTTGCGATGTTTTCATCCCAAACGCCACTAAAATTTAATTCCCTATAGTGAAATGTCGCCGTTTAAGGCAAATGGGTATTGCAATTTTGTGGCATTTATGGAAAACGCCACTAAAATTTTAATGCTCTGTAATGAAACGACGCCGTTTAAGTTGAATTGGTATTGCAAATTTGCGGCATTTATGAGAAACACCATTAATGTAAAACCTTTGCGGTGTTTTCAGGCAAAGCGCCACTAAAATATTTATTTCCTATAGTGAAACGGCACCATTTTGAAAAATTTTAATACATATTAGTGGCGTTTTTGGTCCAAACGCCACTAAAAATGCCACTAAAAGCTTAATTTCATGTAGTGTTAGTGGATAGCAAAATAATATCAAACACCACAATACTCCTTACATAAATGAAAAAAAAAAAAAAAACACCATTGCAATATAAGGCAAGCTATTCTGAAAAAGCTCTACTTTGGTGTTCCCACTTTTATTTAGGGAAATGTTATGGTAAGTTGTTCCAAAAACACTATATCTAGTTATTTTGGAAACACTTTGCTTAGTTGTTCCCATTTTCTTTTAGTAAAGCAATACCAACTATTATTCTCAAATTTTTCGGGAAAAGTAAGACATGCTCTTCCAAACTACTATAACTTGCTCTTCCTAAATTATTTGGAACACCTCTTGCATGATATTCCTTTATATACATATATATATATATATCTTGTTGTTTTAATTTTTGTTAAAAGTTCGAGCATGCTATTCTTATTTTTTTTAAAGAGAAAGTGTTGTCACATTTTGCCGCAATACACTAGCTTTTATGCATGAATTTTTTTCTCTTCTCTCATCAAACAAAAATTTATGCAAAGGGCAACAAAATGAGAAATATAATTTTTTTTCTTTTCCTATATAGTACTAGTTTTTTTTTTTTTTACAAATACATAATTATTTTTATTTACTTACTTTTTTTTATATTCTTAAAAAGTTCTCATGCAAGGGGCAAATTTTAGAGATTCAATTTTATCTACTAATATTTTACCTCTTCCTTTAAATAAAGAATATTATACTTTAAAAAATTGTGTTACCAAGCATATCTATTCCGGAGCAACAACTCTTGTTAGAATAGTTGTTGTTCAAAACAACTATAGTTTAAGAATAATTATGTCCAAAATAGCTATGTTCGAAACAAGACTTTAGATATGGTGCCCCAAACCTAAGTGGGATGACCAACCCAAATTTCAAACATCACATTAGTCACCGAAGTGACTCTCCATTAAAACCATCATAAAGCACACCAACCACCAAACACACCACACACAATTATTCATGAAATATTTGATAACCTAAAGTCATGCTTCCGTTGCGCTACTCTAATCATCAAGTCATCAGCATAATTCGTACATTGAATTTTGAACAAGAAAATATACTAAAAGCTTCAATTAAATATTCATGCAGGTGATAGGGTATTTAAAACGTTATATTTGAAAGGATTTTAAAAACTATTTTATTTAAAAACAAATGATTAAATCTAAATCATAATGTAGTAAAATGTTAGAAAACACCATTTCATAAGGTTGAAAATAGTATAGTAGAGTAATGTGTATAAATCTTGTTTAGGAAGATTCATTAAAACATCGTGCATCTCTTCATAAAATCATCATCATTTAATTAGTTCACAGGCCACCTACTATTTATGTAATTTTTCCAATTTTATATTTCATGCATACTAAACTCATGATTAATTTCCAAATCACACATAAAAAATGTAAGACTTACTTAATAACCAATGGCTCTTCAACATGCACTTACAAGTTAGTCGAACAATTACTCATACCATTAATCAAACATTCATAATTCACTATTCAATCATATATTTGGAACAGTAATAAAAGATTCAAATCAAACCAATTAAAGAGTTCACAATGTCAAATTACAAACCATTAACAGTTCAAAGTCTAAAACCGTCTAGATTAGTCTCACATTGCCTTCCTTATTGAGTTGGAAACACATCAAACATACTCGAGGTAATTTGTCTTGCTTTGGATCACTTGGTAGCTCACTTCTCCTCCTCGTTTCAGCTATATCCTTGCATTGCTAAACATAAAAGAGTGTGAGCTTTTTGAAGCATAGTGAATGCTCAAAGATTGCTACAAGTAGTCACAATATCCAAATTTAAAAGAAATCATACTATCACAATTAATCATGGTAAGAAATCAAGCATAATTCATAGCATTCATATTGATATGTTGGCACAATATGATCATGAAACATATATACAAAATATATTACATTGGATAACCGAATTTTCATATACAATCAATATAATATGTAGCATAAAACTATCAACCATGAAACACAACCAAGTATACCCTCCAAGCACAACCAAATATACCCTCCAAACACATCCACTTAAACATATATGCTTACTATTTTGTACACCGTTTCACATGTCACACAACTCATGCTCATATCACACATTCTAGTTTCATATCATGCACTTACAAGTGCTCACATTATGCTCAAATAGCCACAACATATAGATCTCATATAGTGTACATAAAATCAGCAAGACTCATATCATATTTAGTCATGAACACATAACATTTTCATTGTCATCTCAATATACATCACATAACATACCACATTTAAGCATCATTTGCAAATCATCATTAGTTTAGGTAGAAACACTTACTCTTAGAACTTAGTATAGGTGATTAGGCTACCTAAGCTCCCCTTTAACACTTTGATTTGTGCATAACTGTAGCACACCAAACCACTCACCTTGCAACATTGACTTTTATGGCAAAAGCTCAAATAAGCCTTTGTTTACATTTATCGTTGCTTGTAGAACCTCCTAATGAGTTCAGCACTTTTCATTCTCATCAAATACATTACAAACACATTATAAACAGCCTCAAATAGAAATAATATAAAAAATGCATACCACAACTCATCTATCATACTTATCGAAAACTAGCTAGTTTTGCCGAATATGTGATTTCACCACTCAAATCTAGTTTCTAAACATTAATTTCGATTTCAAACATCCTAAATATCATCCAATTACATATTTAAACATCAATTTTACCCACTTATACCGATCTAATTTTTGCAGAAAAATCAAGCTTATGTGATCTTTAAAAAAGGAGAAAACATTCAATTTGCTTAAATTTATTCAGGATTTGTTAAAGATAAAATACATTTTAATTAGATAAAAATTAGTTAGAAATCATTTTAAAACCAATTCTTTGCCAAGAAATACGAGACCTGCCATTTTCAAGCAAAAAATCAACTTAAAATCAAGTGATATATTGAAATCTTGATTACATCATTTAAATCTTGATTTGGAATAACAGATCACTTAGTTTAATTATAAAAAGTTATAATCTCACCTCAGTTTTGAAAAATCAACGAGCTATGGAGCTAATTCGAGCTGAAACGTGTGAAAATCTCTTGAGGATTTGAAGGATTTTAATTAGCTAATTCAAACTAATCATAAGAGATTTTGTGTTTGGAGAGGAAAATCAAAGAGGATAAACTCATTTTAGGAGAAAAGCTCTGATTTGGTGTTTGAATATTTTTTGAAGAAGACGAAGAATGGGAGAGAAGAAGAAGACGTGGGTGTTATTAAATAGGCAACCCATTTTAAAAAATTAGGTCATTGCCCATTTAACCACCTCCAGTTTCTTCACTTTTTCAATAGGTCCTTGCTTTTCAATTAAAATCAATTTCAAAAATACTTTTAAATCAAACATTGTTTTTAAAATCTATTTTAACCAAATTAATTCCTAAACACTTAATTTTAATTTCTTAACCTAAAATTGTTAATTCTATTTATTTTAATATTTTTTTTCAATTAATTTATAATTATCTTAATTATCTAACCCAATTACGGTTTTTGATTCACTAACCCCTAATTTACTATCCCAATTTTTGGGATGTGATATTAGTTAAAACAACTATTATCCAATGTAATTGTTACTTGAGAGAAACTCCTATGAGAATATCTAAAGTTTGGAACAACTTTTGTTTAGAATAATGGAGTTTCAAGAATAGCTATGTTTAAAACAACCATTGTTTGGAAGAACTTGTATTTAGAACAATTGTTTTTTTTTTTCTTCGAAAAAGCCATTATTTAGAACAAGCTTCACCAAGGAAAGCATCACCAAGAACAACTCTTACTCGGAACAACTTCTACATTGAGAACAACTCATGTTTCGAACAAGTCAAAATAGTCATTTTTCAAGAACAACTTTCATCCAAGAACAACCACCATCTTGCGTTTCAAGAGATGTTCAACGAAAGATGTTTCATGTGGTACTATTTTGCCAAAGTAGAAAACGTGAAAATAACCTTGAAATATGGTAGGATTATTGGGTTATCTTCACTTTTGGGATGTTTCAATGATCTTGGTTTGGTAGATCAGATATGTAGGTAGTTAAGAGTTTTCCTCTTAACATTTGCTTGTAACATTGAGTGGTTTTCCCTCCTTTCAAAAACATAGTGAATTTTTCTTCATTATTCAACATCACCGACAATACCTTTCATTGCCCCCTTCTTTGTAACTGGAAATTAATTACATTATTTACGTTAATTACCAGTTTTGTAACTATTATTCTTGAAACACTATAAATAGGAGTCTTTCGCAACAGGAGAAAGAACTTTTGACATTTTCAACATTTTGAAATCTCAAAGGATTCTCTCTAAAATTCTCTCAAATTACTTATTTGCTAAGCATGATCGTAGTCATATTTTTCTTTCTCCACCTTACCCACCATCACTTGTTGCTGCACTCAGTGTTACCAGATTTGCTCTAGTCTTCCTCTATGTCTTCTTCCAGTACATTTCGTTCACTTGTTTGCAATGATTCCTCTCTATATCTAAAAAACCCTCTACAAATACAAAAGAACAAATAGACATGTTTCATTTTTTTTCATTTAGCTTTGATTTAGTACGAATATTTAGTAATTTCTCTTCTTCTTTTCCCATTTTTTAAAGACTTGGAAAATGTTGCAGGAAAATTATAAGAGAAAAGAAGAGGGGAAGGTGAATTGGAATGATGAGTTGGGAAAAAAAATTTAATGATATGTAAAAATAATCCATATGGTATCATATTATTAGATGGGATATATTACATTTAAATTACCTTGAAAATAACAACCAAACAGTTCGCCATTACTTTATTAAACAACCAACCATGATTTTAAAGCGAATATATTATGTCATCAATTAATTTTTAATTGCTAATACAATTTTTTTCATCATACCAGTAATTTAGTGTAATAATAAACTATTCCACATAAAAGATATATTTAAACAAAAACAGTAAATGGGTTTTAATTAAATATTATATATTAACCTTTTTATTAAGAAAATTTTCAAAACTATTGGGGCACTTTAAAATTTATGGCAACGGAACACCTTTGATGTTCCGCACAGTTAGTTAACCGTATCTAGGCCCATTCTTAATATTTTTGGGCCTTAGGCAAAACAATAAAATAAGGTTTTAGATTTTTTTAAAAATGAAAAAAGATTTAAGTCCCTTAAAAGTTGGTAAAAATTTTTGAGCCCTTAAAAGCTAAAAAAAATTTGGGGGCCCCTTAAAAGTTGATAAATATTTTTTTTACCTTTAAAAGTTAAAAAAAAAAAATTCTTTTCTGAGCCTCTTAAAAACTGGAAAAACAATATTTTAGACCCCTTTCAACCATAGGCCCTGCGCGGCCGCACCTCCAAACGTTTACATGTTTTGTCAAAATGGCTCTAATTGTATTTTTGAACCTTTTTTGATCATCAACCTTTGTTTTTCTTTTTTTAAATTGTTTTTTCTAACATATTTGACGTGTACTATTTTTAATGAGATGTAATTTATTACTTAGGTAACCCAATAAGATAATTACAGGTGAAAAATAATAAAATAAATAAATCATACATGAAATTAAAAAATAACTCTTAATTTAAAGAAAGTAAACATAATTATCTAAAAAAAGTTTCAAAATGAATGCATATGTTTGTATGAATGTTATTACAACCTATTTGTATGATACACTTGATAGTGAAATTTATATGAAACTCCCAAAAGGATATAGAGTTTCTTCGAAAAATTGCTCGATCAGATTAAAGAAAAGTTTATAGAGATTAACAGAATTTGGATATATGTGGTACAATCGTCTTAATGAATATTTGTTAAAAGAAGGTTATAAAAACAATTTAACTTGTCCATATGTCTTTATAAAAACGTCTAGATAAAATTTTGTGATAATTGTTATTTATATTGATGATCTCAGTATTATTGGAACTCCAGAAGAGCTTCAAAATGCAGTAAATTGTTTAAAGAAAGAATTTGAGATGAAAGATCTTCGGAAAACAAAGTTTTATCTTGGCCTACAGATCGAACATTTTAAAGATATAATTCATGTCCATCAGTCAACTTATACGAAAGATCTTAAAATTTTTTTACATGGATAAATTACATCCGTTAAGTATCTCGATGGTTGTATGATCGTTAGATGTGACTAAAGATAAATTTCATCCTTTATTTCTAAGGTTGATACAACACTTTTCAAGTTTTATTGCTAAGGTTGTTAATATTTGATAGAACACAATAGTAAACAAATGAAGAAAATATTTCTGACATTTCATTGTTATAGTAACTAAAGTCAGTATTAAAGATGGTTAAAGTTGTTAATTCATGAACAACAGTTGTGTAAAGCAAATCTCTGTATAAATTCACATCAGTGTTCATCTATGAAAGCAAGTAATTCTCTCTATTCATAAATGAAATGTCGAAAATATTTTCTTTATTTGTTTACTATTATGTTCTATCATGGTATCAAAAGCTTGATTCCTAGGAAGTAGAGTTTCAAGATCTAGAAATATCTTGTTGTTCAATGGAAGAAACCATGCAATACATTTCCATTGACGGAGCAGGTTCTCACGGTGCCCCGATTCACCCGTTTTCTTGCCATGACACAATGTAACTTGAAGAAAGCACCTTTGTCCTGTGGCAGCATCAAATCCTGCTCATTGTTGATGGTTATGGTCTAAACAACTTTGTTACTGGCAGTGTGGTCACACCTCCTCCACTTGCACTTAATAAAGAGGAAAGTTGGTTTCAAATATTGCTTATGCCACCCATTGATAGCAAGACAAATTGCTTGCCTCTTGGTTGTTGTCTACTATTAGTATGGATGTTTTACCTTATTTTATAGGTACCACCACGACCCATGCCTCCTGGAGCAAGGCATGTCTTCTGTTTGCAGCAGTGTTGAGCACCAAAATCAATTGTCTGAAACATTCTTTGAAGAAGGGTTACCTCTCTGTGAAGGAGTATTTGGCCAAGGTTAAGTCCACCTGTGATCTTTTGAGTGCTAGTGGACATGATGTTTCAGATGAAGAGCAAGTAAGTATTATTCTTGTCAGTCTCTCGATGGAGTTCGATTCTATTTTGATATTTGTCTCGTACGTCTCTGAGTCTTTGTCATTATATCACTTCATTAGCATGCTTCTTGATTGTGAAAATCGACAAAAATAGTTTGCCATTGAAGTTCCAATTCAGGCGAATCTGGTTCAACAACCCACTGGTTTGAGTGTGAATTCTTCAGCCAGACAAAATGCCTCTTTTGGTTTCCGTCAATCTAGCTACTTGTATCGTGGTGGTCGTGGCTTCTATCGAGGTTGAGGCCATGGTGGTCGTGGTCATCCACAATTTCATTTGTGTGGTCGGATAGGGCATGTCGTCCAGGGTTACTATTGTTTTGATTAGTCATTTCTTATTGGTAGGTAGGGGTTTTGATTTCAGTTTTAACCCTAACATAAGTTCCTCTTTTTATGGTGATTCATATCCTTTTGATCCATAAACTTCTAGTCTATCAACCCATACATCTAGGCCATTAATTTCATCCAGGCCTATGATCCAAGCCAATCATGTTTCATATCAATCACATGGGTCGTCTATTGGGTTTCCTGATCTACCTACAAGTCAAATGGGCCTGTGTAATTCAAATGTCTATGGTCCAACTTCTATTCACTCATGTGGGCTCCCTGTTGTATCCTATGGCCAACCAAATTCTACTTCAATGAGGTGCAGTAGTAATGTTCCACTTTCGGTCGGCACTGCCTCCACCGAAGCCATAACTTGGTATCATGATTCTGAAATGACAAATCATGTTTGTCATGATGTATCTATGTTGCATGGCATGAGTAATATTCAGGTATGACACCCTTATTTATGGGAGATGGTACATGTGCTAATATTGTTTATTTAGGACATAACACTATATCTACTTCAACCAAATGTTTGCATTTGATGAATGTGTTGCATGCTCCTAATATTAACAACAATTTGATTTCAGTTTCTTAATTTGCTCGAGATAATAATGTTTTTTTCGAGTTTCATCCTTTTCACTGTCTTGTTAAGGATATTCAGACCAAAGAAGTTATGTTTCACAGCTATACACATAATGGTCTGTATAGGTTTTCTTCGTTGTTTTCTTCTGCTGCTCCAAATTTCATTGGTGGTTTAGATTTATGCTTGAACAACACTGAATTTGAAGTAAGTTCTAATCTTTCTATTAAGTGTAGTATATTTAAATTGTGGCATAGACGACTTGGGCACCTGTTTTCTCGTGTACTAAGTTTTGTCTTAAAGATTTGTAAAGTTTCTAATAGTGATAATAAAATGTAGCAAGTATGTTCTGCGTGCCATCAATAGAAATCTCATGAGCTCCCATTTTTCTCTTCTACTATTATCTACCACAACTCGGTTGATCTTATTGTTTCCAATTTATGGGGACTGAATTCTATAAACTGCGGGTCAAATTGGTATTATGTTACATTTGTAGATGTTTACAGTCATTTTACTTAGTTATATCTTCTTCAAAAGATATCTCAAGCTATTGATTATTTTATGAGTTTTTAGAAATTTGTTAAAATGCAGTTCAATTGAAATATCAAGCAATTTCAAAGTGACTAGAGTGGTAAATTTCGGTTCATGGCATTGTTCATCGGGTCACTTTTCTACACACGTCAGAACAAATTAGTATTGTTGAAAGGAAGCACTATCATGTGGTTGAAGTTGGCCTTACACTACTTGTTTAAGCTCACTTGCCAATGAAGTATTAGGGGTATGCTTTCACTTGTGCTGTCCATTTGATCAACCGACTGCCCACTCTAGTACTCCAAGATTGGTTGCCTTACTTGTTCTTCATGGCACTCATCCTAATTATAAACATCTTAGAGTGTTTGGGTGTTGTTTTTATCCACACTTACGACCTTTCAATCATCACAAATTAGAGTTTTGGTCTCAGCCATGCATATTTTTTGGATATAGCCTACATCATAATGGTTATCAATGTCTTGTTGCTGATGGTCAGGTGTTTATTTCGCAACATGTGGTGTTTGATGAGAACTAATTTTTGTTTGCAATGTCAATCTGTGATAGTTGTGTCTCTTAACTCCAATTGTACCACTACGTATGTTCTAGTGGTTTGCTCTCGCTCAATGAATCAACGTCGTCTTTCTCTAAAACCTACTAACATGGTTGCCTCTGTTGTTCAGTCTCCTTTGGTTTCTCAGACTTCAGTCTCCCCCATTGCTTGTATTGGTCAGGATTTAGAGTTTTCACTTGTATATTCGCCTATTTCCACTAGTCCGGTTGTAGAGGCCGATGATTTTTCTCTTAATGGTAGGTCTGCTTCTTATTCTCCTACACTTGAGGTTTCAACAATTGCTACGCTACCGCCAATTGCTCTCCCTCCCACCAACACTTATCATATGGTTACTCGTTTGAAAGCTAGTGTTTTTAAACCAAAGGCGCTAATCGTTGAGCATGATGAACGCAAACCTTACACCATTGAGGAAACATTTGCTAGCAGAGAGTGGAAAAAGGTTACTGATAAAGAATATGATGTCTTATTTCACAATAAAACCTGAACTATAGTTCTGTTACCTCTGGGTTGCAAAGTAGTTGGTCGTAAGTGGATTTTTAAGGTGAAACACAATTCTAATGGCACCGTAGCTCATCAAAAAAGGTGATTGGTTGGAAAATGGTGTTTTCAAGTTTCTGGTTATGATTTTCAAAAGACACTTAGTCTAATTGTCAAACTAGTTACGATTTGCACTATTTTTTCCTTTATTGTTACCAAATGCTGGTAGTTGCGCCAAGTAGATATGAAGAATGTGTTTCTTAACAATGATTTAACAGGAGAGGTCTATATGCAACAACCTCCTGGGTATGTTTAGACAGATAACAATAGGCAACAACTTGTTTATCGATTACATAAATCTTTGTATGGGTTACGACAGGCCCCGAGAGCATGATTTGACAAGTTGAAGGAGTTTCTTGTTTCCATTAGGTTTGAGCTTTCTAAATCCGATGCATCTTTATTTTTTTGGGTTACTGATACTTGTCGTATGTATGTGTTAGTCTAAATCGATGGTATAATTATTACCAGTTACTCAATTACAGAAATTGGTATGTTTGTAAGCCGGTTGCATACTGAGTTTTCACTCAAGGATATGAGGCTACTTCATTATTTCTTAGGTATTGAGGTTGCTCATCTTGATGGTGGTGGGTTACATCTGAGTCAGCAGAAATATGTGCTTCATTTGTTGGAATGATGTCATATGGAAAATGCCAAAGGAGTTACCACACCTATGATCAGCTCTTGTTAGTTATCTAAATATATGGGAGGTTCACTTAAAAAATCGCATGAGTATCGTAGCATTGCTGGGGCACTACAATATGTGGTGCTCACTCGACTTGATATTACTTACGCTGTCGATCGCATTTGTCAGTTCATGTATCCCCCGAATGATGTTCATTATGTTGCAATCAAATTTGTCTTGCGTTATCTTTATGATACTATCGATTATGGTTTATAGATTGAACCTACTGATTGTTTATCTTTAGTTAGATATGCTGATGCAAATTGGGGTCTCAATTTTGATGATCATCGATCCACCACCAGGTATTGTATATTCTTTGGTGGTAATCTTATGTCCTAGTGTTCTAAAAACCAACAGGTCGTGTCTCGATCAACAGCAGAAATAGGATATTGAACTGCCGCTACTACTGTTGCAAACATTACATGGCCCGAGTTGTTGTTGAGTGAGCTTTGTTTGGATCCAACAGGCAAGTCTGTTATTTGGTGTGATAATTCAAGTGTTGTGGTTGTTTTTGCTAATCCTGTTCTTCATTCAAAATTCAAACATGTTGAGCTTGATTTGTTTTTTGTTTGTGAAAAGGTTGCTGATGAGAAATTAGTTGTGGGTGAAGTTCCAGCACATGATTAGGTTGTTCATATACTTACCAAGCCATTGTCATCGGCATTTTTTTTTCTCGGTTTTGGAATAAACTAAGAGTCACAAAACATGGATGATGGTGAACATTAGAGTAACTGAAGTCAGTTGTTAATTAGTTAACAGCTGTTATGCAAAGTAAATCTTTGTATAAATTCACATCAGTGTTCATCTATGAATGCAAGTATTTCTCTCTATGCATAAATGAAAAATCAGAAATATTTTCTTCATTTGTTTATTGTTGCGTTCTCTCAATATTGTACAGATTTATTGGAAATTTTAAAAAATTTTGGTATATATTTATTTCTAATTTTTAGTTATTAAAAATACATACTTCAATACTACCAAAAATTTATATCAAGTAAATTTAAAAATTAAAATTATTAGCTAAGTTTAGTGAATATATTTTGTTAAGAAACAAAAATAACAAATAAAATTTTGCATCAATGACAAATTTATACGTATGGATATTGATAAAATGAATAAAAACGCATCAGAATCAAAACGGTTGAAAATTGATGTTGATTTAGGGTAAAAAAGATGCAATTCAGACCAGCAACCAACCTCATTACTATTTCCCATTGATCCATTCATCCTTCTCTATTTGACATTTCATTAGCTTTTTGCTTTTAATTGAAAAGGTCAATAAAAAGGATGATCTTTGCCAAAACGAAAAGAATATAATATAAATGTAAAATAAATTAAAGAGGGTGCCCGTCAATCATTGTTTACAAGCCAGTGGGGGGAAGAAAAACATGCATCATTTGTGGTACGGAGGGACTTCCGGATTTCCAAAATATTTAATGTATATTTTATACACAATTAAGAATCAACGTATAATTGAATCGATTTAAATCGAGTGAAAAAAATTTGTGTTAATTGAGTTGACGGGTCTTATTTTATCATTCTAACTCGATTTAAAATTTTTCCGAATTGAGTCGAGTGAAATAAAATTCTAGTCGAGTCAAATCAAGTGAAATTGTTCGAATTAAATTTAAAAATTAAACATGTCAAATTAAAATATTATTACAATATAACTAATTCAATGTAGAGGTGTGCATGGGTCGGGCTACCCGGCCCGGCCCGAAGGTCCATCCAAAAAATGGGAGGGTTCGAGTAAATATATAGGCCCGAAATATGGGTTTGGGCAAAAAAACGAGGCCCATTTAGAAAACGGGCCGGGTTGAGGTAAAAATTTTTGGTCAGGGCCTGGCCCGAATTATATACTAAATATATATATTTATTTCTAATCATATTTACATTTTATTTTCAATTTTAATATAATCACTTTTTATTATATTTTCAATTTGTGTATTGTTTTAAGAATTGTTTTAGTATCATTTTTTATTTGTTTCTTGTTTTAATATTTGTTTTAAATGTATTTGATTTATTATATTTTAAAAATTTTTTATTTAATGAAATAAGCTAAAAATTTAATATGGGCGAGACCGGGCTCGGGCTTAACAATTTTATTTTGGGCCGGGCTTGGACAAATTTTTAGGCCCATGTTTCCGGCCGAGTCGGGCTCGAGCCTAAAAAACGGGCCTAAAATTTTGTCTGGGCCCAGCCCATGCACACCTCTAATTCCATGTTAGAGCACATAAATTTAAAATCATATATATTTAGAAACATTTTTAATGTAAAATGATAAAAAAATACTTTAGTGTGATAAACTTGAATAATTAATTAACTTATTTAAGTCCCATAAATATTATTCTAGAAATTTTTAATTTTTAATTTTTTTATATTTTTTTAAAATATTATATTTTTAAAAAATATATAAATTTTGAAATTTTTATAAATATTTGGAATTTTGAAAATTATTTTGATTTTTTTATAATTTTTTTTTAGAGAGACCAATTTGTTCATTTTTAAACTTAACAGGGACCAAAAGAATATTTATTTCAATTTGTTATTTGAATTATTTGAGTTATTCAAATTGTAAAATTCAACTCGATTTGAACTCGAAACTTGAATTACTTATTCGAGTTAACTCGAATAATTCGAATAACTCGATTCAATTAACTTGAAATTCAAATTTTTTTCAATTTTTTCGAATCAAAACGAGTTTTACTCACTCTATACACAATTTACTATATTGATTTCATAGATAATATTAATTTAAAAACTGAGAAATAAATTAAAGGAAAAGTTGTTAGTGCAAGAAATTGTTGCATCATTAATTCATTGCTGGCAAGAACATAGTTGGAAAAAAATAGCTATTTTGTAAGAATGAAATAGAGTTGTAATGACATTGCATTATTTGATTGAGTAGGATAATTTATAAATTAAGGAATAAACTCAAAAAAGCAATTTTATCTTTGGCCTAAAAATTAATATTCTATTATTTCATATTAAATAAAGTTTTTAAACTAATTTGTATTTATTAATAAAATAAAAAATTATTATGGTAAACTATTTATTAAAAAATCAATATAATTTGTAATAATATTTAATTAAAAGTAAAAAACAGGGTAAGCTACCGTGTCAATCACTTTAAAATTAGGTCGTTCATACTTGTCACTCCAAAATTTTTTTGTTTATTTGGTCACTGTCGTTAAAGATATCGATAAAACTAATCACTTAACTGTTAAATCCATTTTTAAAAAAAATTTCTTTATTTTTCTATCTCCTCCCCTTTTCTTCATCCTCCCCCTTCTAATCTAAAAACCCTAACCATTGCCTCCCTTAAAGATGTCATCGTTACTTTCGTTGAACTGCCATCACTGAGGTCAAAAGTAAAAAGACATCTCAAAATCAAACCATATTGATGATAGGATTAGGAGATCAAAGCACGAAAATTCTAAATATTTGGGAGTGATACTTTTGAGAAATCTAATCCTATAGATTTGAAGAGGATTGGTGGTTTTGGATTGATATACTAACGTCAAAGAAGATATCAGACGATCACACTAGCAACGGTGAGAAGTGATAAGCATGTGTAAGGAGAAGAAAGTAAAAGTAAAATAGGGATAAAGAAGAAGCATTCCTCGGTGTCATCTGTCGCAACAATTTTTTTGAAAAACAGGAATCGACTTGGATTTTGAAAATGAAAACGCAAAAAAGGGAGTCGCCACCAATCCTTTTTTGATAAGGTGTGATCGAATCACCTTTAATTAATTATTTTAATAAAAATTAAGATTTACTAAAACGATAATTTTTTTAGTCTAGAAAGTCAGAAAATGAGTTCGGGAGTCGGTTACGCACGAGGAAGGATAGCACCCTCGATACGCCCAAAATTGATACCTAGTTGATTGATTAGTGTCTTAATGTCGAAAATTTAAAAACTTTAAAGAATTTAAAACACGATCTCTCATTGCATTAATGCTAATTTAAAAACGATCAAATAAGTTAAAACTGATGTTAAAGATTCCCTCATCTCGAAGTAATTAAATATCATGCTTAGTAAATTAGGACATGACATCTCGAACTTTGAGATTGAGCTTGCCTTTTATTTAAAATTAATGTATTTTAACTTCTTTTAAGAGGATATTCGGTTAGTTAGTGTGAACGAGGGAAATCGAAACCCAGTAAGTTAGGGCACGTTTTCTCGAATTTCTGAACACCGAATATTGCCTTTATTTGTGAAAAATCTTATTTCGAGGTAATAAAATGTCATATCCGGTAAGTTAGGGCACCACACCTCGTATCTCTGAAAATAAACATTTCTTTATAACTCGTATTGTGATTTAAAAGAATATTCCATTATTTTAGGTTAAATGAGAAAAATCGAAACCCAGTAAGTTAGGGCACGATTATCTCGAATTACCTAATACATGATATTACTTTTATGAGAGAATCGTTTTAATATATTGAGTAAGAAAATAACATGATTTATGGTAAAACATAAAAGCAAAATATGGTATTAATATGTATAATAACATAATAATAGGTGCGACAGTGTCAAAAAAAATAATATGAGCAATTATAAAAGATGAAATAATAGCAAAGCTTAGTAATATGTAAATGTAAGCAAATGCATGAAGAAAATGAAATAATCGAATACATAAGTGGATAAATAAATAAATACAAATAAATAAAACATGGCAAAATAAAAATAATAACGAAAACGATAATAATAATAACAATATAAATAATAGTATAAAAAGATAATAATACATATGGTATTAAACATGATAATAATGGTAATAATGTAATTGTGAAATAATAGGGAACATATATATGTGAAACATATATTACTAGATTAAAATATATACAATATTTATTGAAAATAGTAATAATATAAAGAATAACCTATAATAACGATATATAAATATATACATATATGCATTAAGATACACACGTAATAATAGAAATAATAAAAGATATATATGTAGTATTAAAAATATATATACATAATGATAAAAATACAATATTAAAAGATATATATATATATATATATATATAAATGTATACATAATATAATATTAAAATATTTACACAGTATATACATATAAGAAATAAAAAAAAAACTATTAATAATATTATATAAAAATATACATATATTCGTTTAAGATATATATATATAATAAAACGCATGCTAATATTAATAACAAATATAATAAGAGTAAAAATAGATATAAATATAATAATACGTATATAACGTAGTATTAAAATATACGTATAATATAGTATTTAAATATGTATATATATGTTTGTTAGGGATAATAATAATATTGAAAAATAGCTATAAATATAAACATAAAATATAAATATATAAGTATTAAATGAAACTACAAAATAATTCTAATGATAGTAAAATATACTACTACTAATAATAATAACAATAATAGTAAATAGAATAATAAATAATATTAATAAAACGGCAAAATATATAAAAACCAAATTAAATCTGAAAAAAGGACTAAATTCGAAACAAAAATGAAGTTTTGGGGCCAATTTAGAAACAAATATAAAAAAGGGACCTATTTGAACACAAGTGCGACTGCAGAGGGCCAAAAGGGCAATTTTCCCGAGCCCTTAAAACGACGTTGCTGAAGGGAGGACCAAATCGCAAAACGCGATAAACTTCAGGGCTAATTTAAAAGAAATAAAAACTTGATTGCAAAACATATAAAAAACGGAAGGACTGCACGTGTAATTAGAAAATTATAGAAAAATACGCAGATCCTGAGGCGGGTAGGGTCGGACGGATCGGATCATGCTCAAAATGACGTCGTTTTAGGGTTAAAAGGCAGCCCCCAAAACAACGTCGTTTTGGGAGGCTATAAAAGGGCCATTTTTAGCAAAAAAAATTCATTTGTGCTGTTGGAGAAGAAAAAAAAAGGGAGAGAGGGGAGGGGGCGATTTTCGGCCACAGGGCCGGTCACCATCCGGTCGCCAAACCGCCGTGCACCGTCGTCGCCGGCCACCGTGCACGATGGCCGAAAAAGGTAAATTTTTTTCTTTTTTTAAGTTATTTTAAATTATTTCTTTTTATGTATATTTATGTATAAATAGAGGTAGAAGGGAAATAAGAAAAAAAAGTAAATAAGAAAAAAAATGACAGGATCACCTTTTTCTTCCGGTTTTGCTTGGTTTTTTTGTTATTCTCTGTTTGATGCGTTTGAATCACTGTTTTGCTTTTAAAATCTAGTGCTATATTATTGATCAAGATTGTCAAAAGAAAAAAAAAAGAAGAAGTTCCCAAAAGGATTTCGGCTTTGGCTTTTTAAAGCCCTTTACATTATTTTTTTTATGCTGTCCTTTCATTTTAATGGCTGAGGTGCAGAGGCGGTGGAGGTGACCCGAGTTGGTGGCCGGTGCTGCAGTGGGCAGGTGGTGGCAAAGGCAAGTGGGGCGGTTCGGTGGCTAGCAGCTTTAGTTTTTTTTTTATTTCTTTTTTCTGATTTTTTTAATGTATTGCGCTGTGTTATTGGGTTAGGGGATTTGGGTTTCTGTTGGGTTAGTTGGGCCTGGCCGGATTTGGCCCATTACAGTTGCCCCTCTTTGCTCATTGTCATGTAACGAGAATGGAGCAAAGACTTCAAAATGGGCCAAATCTATCTGGTCTTGCAGGATTTTGACTTTTTCGGTGCTTCTCTTCTTCAAGTAGGCTCGTTCTAACCCACTGCAACGTCAGAGGTATAGATTTGTACCTTTCATCTGCTTTGCTGCAATATAGAGAATTTAATTCGATCCTACTGCAACTTCAAGGGTATAGGACTTGCAACTCGTGGCTTTGATCTGTTCCATTGCAACTGCCCCACTGTAACTTCAGGGAAATAAGGTTCCTTATTTTCAGTCTGTTCCACTGTAACTTCAGGGAGATAAGACTTGTGACTTCAATCAACTCCACTGAAACTTCAATGAGATCTGTTGTGGCTTTTAGCTGCTCCAACGCCATTTCAGGGAGAAGAGATTTGTAATTTCTAGCCTGTTACCCTATTGCATAGGGGTTTAAGGCTCGTCATCTTCGGACTGTTTCCCTACTGCTTAGGGGGTGAAGATTTGTCAGTCTTCAGCCTGTTACCCTATTGTTTAGGGGGTTAAGGCTTGTCACCTTCGATTTGTTTCCCTACTACTTAGGGGTTTAGATCTGTAAATTCAACCTGTTACCCTACTACTTAGGCGTTTAAGGTCTGTAAATTTGACTTGCTACCCTACTGCTTAGGGGGTTAAAGCCCATCACCTTCGATCTACTTCCCTACTACTTAGGGGTTAAGATCTGTAAATTCAACCTGTTACCCTACTGCTTAGGGGTTTAAGGCCCTTCATTTTCGATTTGCTCCACTACTGCTTAGGGAGATAAGATCTTGTAAATTTAGCCTGTTACCCTACTGGTTAGGGGCTTAAGGCTCGTGAGTTCACTGATTCTATGGACATAACCTGTAGAATCAGTTCCATGTATTTATGCTTATGCCAAAGAATTAGGATGCTATGATTGAAATGAATCAAATGTTCCTAATTAGATACGCTATGAATGATCTATAAATGCATGAGTGCAGCATGTTGTGAGTATGAATCCCTTTTTAATGTTTAGGTTGTAATTGCTCTTTGTTCATCAAGGTTCTTTCACTAAAATGGTACCCTGTCTTCTTGTTCAGCTTAGATCTTTGAACAGAAAACCCGAAGAGGTAGTCCCAATTTAAAATTTTTCTTCTCAAATGTTTCCAATCTTTAAGTTTGGTTAGTTCTAAATAATAGCCCTGTTTTAGGTTCCTATACTATTTAGAAACTTTCAGAGTATGTGCAGAACTCTTTTTGTGAAAATGGCTTTAGTCCATTAATCATCATTTCAATACAAAATGCTTGAAAAAGATCATAACAATGACAAAACTAAAATTTGTCAGAAACAAAATTTGAAGGGAATAGATTAATCACAAACAACAAACATTGCTAGAATACAAGATGAATAAAAAGAAAATAGGTGCCCTAGATATCGCAGCGTGAACTTCTTTATACGAACTTCTTGAGAATTTCCTTTTTTGCCCAATGTGTGTTAAGGGGATCTAGAATACCCTTGTAGATGCCCCAAGATGTAACATCTCTCCTCTTTGTTAATTTAGGTGTCGTAAGACTGCTGTATGCCCCATTTTTGATCAAAATTTGAATCGCCCTTTACGGGTTTTCAATTCAAAAATCCCTTTGGTCTCAAGGTGCCCTTTGCGAGTTTTCACCTTGGCCTCTCTTTTTTTTTTAGGTGAAGTATTTCTTAACTGAATCTGAATTCACAGGATTGGGTAAAGTCTTGCCATCCATTTCAGCCAATATCAATGCTCCACCAGAAAAGGCCCTTTTTACCACATAAGGTCCTTCCCAATTCGGCATCCATTTCCTTCTGAAATCCTTTTGTATGGGTAGGATTTTTTTCAATACTAGGTCTCCCTCATGGAATTCTCTAGGACGAACCTTTTTGTTGTAAGCTTGCATCATTCGCTTTTGGTACATCTGACCATGCCGGATAGCCCTTAGCCTTTTTTCTTCGATTAAATTCAACTGATCATATCGGGACTAGATCCATTCTGCTTCATCCAACTTTACTTCTGACAAAACCCTGAGGGAAGGAATCTCGACCTCGATAGGTAAAACCGCCTCCATTCCATAGACCAATGAGAAAGGCGTTGCCCCAGTGGAAGTTTTGACAGACGTTCGATAAGCATAGAAGGTGAATGGTAGCTTTTCATGCCAGTCTTTATAAGTCTCAGTCATTTTCCCCACAATCTTCTTAATATTTTTATTAGCTACCTCAACTGCACCGTTCATCTTCGGACGTTATGGTGACGAGTTGTGGTGTCTGATCTTGAACTGACTGCAGACATCCGCTATCGTGCTGTTGTTCAAATTCAATGCGTTGTCAGATATGATCCTTTCTGGCATTCCATATCGACAAATGATTTCCTTTTTTAGGAACTTCCTAACTGCTGATTTAGTAACATTGGCATATGAAGCAGCTTCTACCCATTTGGTGAAGTAGTCAATAACCACAAAGATGAATCGATGCTCATTTGAAGCTTTTCGCGCAATTGGCCCAATCACATCTATGCCCCACATCGAGAAAGGCCATGGTGAAGTCATGACATGCAGAGGTGAAGGAGGTACATTAATCTTGTCTCCATAGATTTGGCACTTATGACATCTTTTGGCTTAGTTAATACAGTTTCCTTCCATGGTGGACCAATAATAACCGAACCTCATAATTTGCCTAGCCATTATAAAGCCATTAGCGTGTGTCCCACAGATGCCTCATGGACTTTTTCCAAGATTTTCTTAGCCTCAATAGCGTCTACACATCTTAAGAATAGCTGATCCTTTCTTCTTTTGTATAGGATCTCCCAGTCTAAGACATAGTCACTGGCCAGTCTTCTCAGCGTTCTTCTATCGTTCTCAGTAGCTTGGTCGAGGTACTCACAATTCTTTACATATCTCAGGATATCGTGGCACCAAGGGTAATCATCATTTTCTGCTTCTTCTTCGAGGTTGTAAAAATAAGCTAGAGCTTCATAAGGTTTCACATCTTCTTGTTTGTTCACCTTGATCATAGAAGCTAAAGTTGCTAGGGCATCGGCCATCTAATTTTCTTCTCGAGGGAGATAGCAGAAGGCGATATCATCAAATTCTTTGATTAATTCAAGTACCAGACTTCGGTAATTGATCAACTTAGGATCTCTCGTCTTCCATTCACCTTTGAGTTGATAAATCACTAGTGCAGAATCTCCTTATACTTCTAGTGCTTTAATCTTGCGTTCTATGGCTACACGGATGCCCATGATGCATGCTTCGTACTCTGCCATATTGTTCGTGCAGTTAAAATCCAATTTATTAGTGAAGGGATAATGTTCTTCGTCTGGGGATACCAAGACTACCCCGATTCTGTTACCCACAGCATTTGATGCTCCGTCAAAGTTTAGCTTCCAAGGATGACCTTCTTGAAGGTCTTCTTCAATAGTTGCCACGTACATCAGATCTTCATTTGGAAAATCAAAGTTCAGAGGCTCGTAATCTTCTAAAGCTCTATTGGCTAGAAAATCCACTATTGCACTCCCTTTTACAGCTTTCTGATTTACATAGACAATATCAAATTTGAAAAGTAGAATTTACCATCGGGTCATTCTCCCATTTAAAGCAGTTGATTCCATCAAGTAGTTCAGAGGATCCAGTTTAGAAATCAGCCAAGTTGTGTGGTACAACATGTATTGTCTCAGTCTTTGGGTTGTCCAAACTAAGGCACAACACAACTTTTCAATGGGCGAGTATCTCGTCTCACACTCAGTGAATTTCTTACTGAAGTAATATATCGCTCTTTCTTTCTTTCCTGACTCATTGTGTTGGCCAAGTACACATCCCATAGAATTTTCAAATACTATCAAATACAGTATCAGTGGCTTATCTGGACTAGGTGGTGTCAACACTGAGGCATTGGACAAGTATTGCTTAACCTTGTCAAAAGTCTTTTGGCACTCCGTATCCCAAACACCAGGGTTATGTTTCTTAAGGAGACAGAATATGAGGTCACATTTCTCGGTTAGTTGTGAAATGAACCAAGTGATGTAATTTAGTCTCCCTAAGAATCCCCAAACTTCCTTTTGAGTACGCAGCGAAGGTAACTCTTGTATGGCTTTGACTGTATCTGGGTCAATCTCAATCCCTTTTTCACTGACTACGAATCCTAGTAGTTTCCCTGACCTGGCCCCAAAGGTACATTTTGTTGGATTGAGTTTCAGTTGGAACTTCCTCAACCTCAAAAATAATTTCCCCAAGACTTGCACATGCTTCTTTTCTGTCTGGGATTTGGCGATCATGTCGTCGACATAGACTTCAATTTCTTTGTGCATCATATCATGGAATAGGGTTACCATGGCTCTCTGATATGTTGCTCCTGCATTCTTCAATCCAAACGGCATCACCTTATAGCAAAAGGTTCCCCACATGGTTACAAATGTGGTTTTATTCATGTCTTCAAGGTGCATCTTGATCTAATTGTATCCTAAGAAACCATCCATGAAGGAGAATAGTGAATAACCTGGCTTTGTTCAAGTCCCTGTAGTCTACACACATCCGTACTTTTCCATCTTTTTTAGGGACGGGGATGATATTGGCTACCCATTCTTAGTACTTAACTACTTGTAAGAAACCAGCATCGAATTGCTTCTTGACCTCCTCTTTTATTTTTAACAAAACATCGGGCCTCATTCTTCGGAGTTTTTATTGAACTAGCTTGCATTCTTCTTTAATGGGGAGTCTGTGTACCACAATATCAATACTTAGCCTAGACATATCTTGATATGACTAGGCAAAGACATCTTTGAACTCTTGGAGTAACTCAATAAGGTCCCGCTTTGTCTCTAGGGTTATGCAAGCTCTGATTTTTACTTCTATCTTTTCTAGTTCATCTCCCAAGTTCACGACTTCTACTGACTCTTTGTGAGGTAAAATCTGCTTCTCCTCTTATTCTACTATCCTTAACAAATCAGGGGATAAGTTACAGTATCTGTCATCTTCAAAGTCCTGGGATCCCTCTAGACACATATCCCACTCAAAAAGAGACTCTGAATTAGTAGCAATATCGCTCATATCGTTGATATCTGGAGACCTGTCGTAGGTGCGAAGGAAGATACAAAGAACAAAAGAATCTAGGAACAATGATATGTATGGTATGATTATGAATGAAAGAATAAAATAATATTTGCACGGAATAAGACAAAAAGATGCATTTCATTGAAATAACGATTTTGAACATAGGCCTATTTCACAAAAGGACACTTATTACTCCTAGGCCTAGAGTAATAAGCGTGTTTTGGGCATTACTTTATTTTAGTTCTAAAGACTACATGTATCTCTTCTGCAGTCCAATTATTCAGAACACTTTCTGGCTCATAAGGGCGAATGCCTGATGAATTCTCTACTCCAGTTCCTTTTTCGTATGTGGCATTAATGCTTAAGTTTCCAACATTTCTTCAGAGGACCCTTTCCTTGTCGATCTTCCTTCAGCGTAAATAATCCCTCCCGACACGAATGTTCTGGATATGTGAGGAAAGGTCATTGGCTCCCATTTAACCTCTTCCCAGTTTAAACGTGCTATTCTTTCTTGTTTCTTCTCTTGCTCTTTTTTCTTTTGTTTTGCATCTGGCTTGAATCCTAAGCCAAAGCGGTCTTGTTTATCCATGAGCATAGGTGGCTCGACTCTTTCTTGTAGGCTTCTTCCAAACCCTTTCCTTGGCAAAACTCCTTTCCCAACTGTCAGTTGTAGACCCATTCTTGTAGTTTTAGAGATTATGGGCGTCGAGACTTTATTTCCTTCGACAACAAAGGTCGCATTTACAAATTCTAACGACCGAAAAGAACATTTTATGGCTTCATCATCTATCCCCAAATACGATACATTGCTGGTGACAGATGCAATGATATCCTCTTTCGTGTTTACGGTCACCAATCGACCTTCTGTTATAAATTTGAGCTTTTAATGTAACGATAACGGCACTGCCCCACTGAGTGAATCCATGGCCTTCCCAATAAACAATTGTAAGAGGGCTTGATGTCCATTACCAAGAAATCTACCTCATACGTGCTAGGACCGATTAGAAGGGATAATTCGATCTTCCCCATTACTTTCCTTTCAGTACCATCAAACAACCTTACTATATTTTGGCATGTCTTCATATGGAAACTATCTACAGGCAACCTATTCAGTGTGGATAGGGGTAAGACGTTTAGTGTCGATCTATTATCAATCAATACCCCCGGCAATGTGTATCCCTTGCAATGCGTGGTAATGTGCAGAGCCTTTGTGGACCCCATACCTCCTGGTGGTATTTCGCCATCGTTAAAGAAAATAAAATTATCGGTGTTGATGTTGTTGACCAGACGGTCCAGTTTATTAACATAGACGTCATTCGCGACATAAGCCTCGTTCAGCACTTTCATTAACGTACTCCGATGTGTCTCTGAGCTCAAAAGTAAAGCTAGCACTAAGATGCCAGCCGACTGCTTGTGTAGATGCTCAACAACGCTGTACTCACTATGCTTTAAAAATTTTAAGAATTCCCTAGCTTTATTCTCGGTTACTGACTCATTGACTGGCGATTCAAACCTGACCGTCTTCTCTTTCCTTTGCTCAACTATTGGGGCCCTTTCTTTGGCAATTTCAGTTCTTGTATCTGCGGGATCATAACGTCTCCCACTGCATGTATAAAAACCTACATCTTGGTTCTCCTGTGAAGCACTAGCCGGGCTTTTCTTCCTCAGGATTGTCACATTGCAGCTATAATTCCAAGGTACCCTTCTGCTATCTTTATAAGGGAAAGCAACGGGCTTCTAGATCACGACTTTTGGTGCAACTTGTGCCCCAGCTTCATTAGTTTTTGGACGTGATATGATAACCACTGGGTGGTTGACTTTATAAGTATTCCTCATCGACCCCTCTTTTGAGGCACACACGTCTATTCCTTCTGGTCCCAACATACTCGAAGAATTCTAGCTCTTTATTATCCATCAATCCTTGTACTAGAGCCCTGAATTCGCTGCATTTCTGAATCTCATGGTCCTCTTGATTATGGAACTCGCAATAATTCTTTGCTCATCAGTGTCTGTCCCTTGAATTCTGTGTTATCAACCCTCTTTCCACCATTTTCTTCCATACTTCTCTTAGCGAAGTATTCACTTCTGCGATATTCATCTTAATTTCTTTCTCTGAACTCTCGATTATAGCATTTATCCCCTTATCCCCATGGTTAGGTAATGGATTTTCTGCACTAGATGCATCATCAAATTTCACGATGCCTATGTTGATGAGTCTTTCAACCAGTTTCTTGAAAGTGGTGCAGTTTTCTATTGAGTGTCCCGTGGCTCCCGCATGGTATTCGCATTGGGCGTTTGCGTCATACCATTTGGGGAATGGGGGTTGCATTGTCTTTAGATAGAAGGGCGACACCACATGGGCATCGAATAAGCTCTGATACAATTCCCTGTAGGACATCGAGGTAGGCGTAAACTGGACTTTTTTTGTGTTAGGCCTTGGTTTGGAATCTCATCTTGCGGAGCCCTGATGGCTGGTAGTCACCGTCCTCGGTTGGCTCATGTTGACTGGCTTATTATACACACTCGTGTTGTTCACCTCATTCTCTTTCCTTCTTGGGGCTGATTTCTTAGCATTTTCCCCTGCTTCAATCCTCCCACATCTTATTGCATTTTCTATCATCTCTCCAGACATTACTATGTCTGAGAAAATTTTAGTAGCGCTCCCTAACATGTGGTTGATGAATGGAGCCTTTAACGTATTGATAAAGAGCAGGGTCGTTTCTTTCTCTAGAAGAGGTGGTTGGACTTGCGTTGCCACCTCTCTCCATCTTTGGGTGTACTGCCTGAAGCTCTCATTTTGTTTCTTCTCCATGTTTTGTAACGTGATTCTATCAAGAGAAATATCCGTCACGTGACTGTACTGCTTCATGAAAGCCTGTGCTAGATCCCTCCGTGAACTGATCTGGGTGCAACTTAGTTGGTCGTACCACCTAGAAGCGGCCCCAACCAGACTTTTCTGAAAGCAGTGGATCAATAGTTGGTCATTATTGACATGGCCAGCCATTCATCTGCAGAACATAATGATGTGAGCTTCGGGACAGCTAGTCCCATTGTACTTCTCAAATTCTAAAGTTTTGAACTTGGGAGGGAGTACTAAGTCATTTTGAACTTGGGAGAGAGTACTAAGTCCGGAACCAAACTTAATTCCTTAGCATCAATTCCACCACGATAGTCGGTGTTTTCCATTTCTTTAAATTTTTCTTCTAACCATCAACACCTTTCTTCAAGCTCTTTCGAGAATTCTACCCTTGCCTTTTCTATTTCTGTTACTTCATCGAGATTGAGGACCACAGGGTTAGTCGGGTTATCCCCCAGATTAGAGCTCAATCTAGCCTAAAGTGTACCATAACGATGTTCATTGCTATTGTTTTTGGTCCATCAGGGCCTTTGGTCCATTGCTATTGTTTTTCCTCTTGTACCATAACGATGTTCCAGGGTAACTGCCATGATTTTTAGGGTTTTTTGTGAGTTTTAGTGCATATAATGCAATACTGATGCATGCATGCAATGAATGCAAATGAATGCAAAAAAGGCATTGATTCTAACTCGATTTCATTAAAGTAACTTTTCTAGAAAACAAGTTTCTTTACATAAAACAGATTACATATAAGGCTTGGCCCTGATACTTAAGGCCTTGACCTGCCTAAGAAGCCAAGCTAGCTCTCGGCCTCGGTCTAATTCTGACTCGTATTTTAAACTCAGCACATCGGCCCGTACTGCTAATGTTTGTAAGTGATCAGCCAGTTCTCATACTTGAGTCAAAGCTTGCCCGTGATGTAATCCCTGTTTCTGACCTGGTCTTGAGATTGATGAAGTTGCTCCTTCCATCGCTCGTTATTTACCTCGAGGAGTTCAATCTAAAGTTTCTAATTTTGCAGCGCCGCTTTAAGTTCTTCTATCTTCTCTTTTAATTCTTCAATTCTGCTCTGACTAGACTTTAACTCGATTACAGAGTTACACGTACGATACTGATACAAGGACCTCTCTAACTCTGAAACCCGAATCTTTAATCCCTCATCATTTTGGCTTTCTACCAAACTCCCTTTTAGAGTACCTTCTCGAGCTTGAGCATCTGGAAATCTTTCTTCCCATTGGCTGGCTTTACTTTTCTCTTCTTTAACTTCTTGCCGCCACTGTTCAAACATTTTTCCTAACCCAGCGGTTCTCATTGACCTTCGTAGCTTCTTATAGTCTATTTTCAAACTGTATAAATCTTCTTCAGATTTGTTCTTTCCTTTTCTGAGTCTTTCAGCTTCTAACTTCTGGACATTGACATCTAACCCTAGCTGCATTTTTTCTTCCTCCAACTGCTCAATCCTTTTTTTTAGTTCTAGGCTTTTTCTCTCGAAATCTTGTCTGATGATCTCTGACTCAGATGGGATTACTCTCAAGTGTTCTTCTATTGATCTAGGGTTTTCTTGATCTGACGTAGGGATGTTGTCATTAATCCTTTGAACCCACCACCAGTCATACTCAGGGGTAGTCATGGGATTAGCAGCAAACTTTTTCATTCTACGAGTCTGGTTCTAGGCATTTGATATCTCGCGAACTTTCTTTTTGTAATTATTCCCCGTAAATACGAACTCGCACTGAGCTAACCCGTATGTTGGTGGTGTAAACTGTCCGGATCTGTACTGTCTTAATGTAAGTAGAGGAGCATACCCGACGGCTCCCCATATTCCTAACAAGGGAACCCAATCGAAATCTCCGTATCGATATAATATTTCATCAGGAACCATCCACGGGGCTCTCCATTCGACGTCTTCCTCCTGTAAATTTTGAAGGATCGTTATCCAATTTTCCTCTGTAATATCATCTCGCCTCGGTGTAGCTACTAGCTCTTTCAGTGGAGAGTAGTTTTCGGAGAAGATGCGATACGAAACATTTTCCACTTTTCAGAAATAGCTGTGGAACCAAGATAGCAAGAGTTGTGCGCATCCAATAAATCTTCCTTCACCCGCTCTTCGACAAGCATTCAATGACCTGAAAGTTTCAGCCAAGGTCGCGAGTACAGGTGTGGTCCCTTTACTAAGCCTATCAAAACGATCAAAAACTGCCTCGTCTATATGCCCCAAAGCTTTGGGAAATATAACCAGTCCATAAATGCTCAAGGTGAAGACATCTACCCTCTTCTTCATATCGGGATGCGCTAAGATTAGATCCTTCAAATTCCTCCAAGGAATACACCTATAACCTCTTTTTTGTTTGATCCGGGTTGTAACCCACTATTCGCTCATCCCTGTGATGTTCATCAACTTTTTTGAGAATGCTAGGCCATTGGCAACTTTGGAATAAATTCTGTCAACCTGAATCTTTAGGCAATGGAACAGAGCTGTGTATTCTTCTATAGTAGGTACCAAATCTACCTTCCCGAAAGTGAAGCAACTGTAAGCAGAATTCCAATATTGGGCGAGGGCTCGAAACAGGTGTTTGTCTACCTTGACATCGAGCAGATAAGGTAAATTGCCGTAATGACAATAGAACAGTTGTTTGATCTCGTCATCCCACTGACCCCAAATTTCTTTCATCTCTTGGAGATTATTCTGAGTTACGCTGATCTGAGTAAAATCCCATAACTCTGACATATACCCTTCGGTAAGACTATAACCTTTCTCTTGCTGTGTTGTCTCAGCCTATATTCGGACAGCCGCATTGTCGTCTACTTTATCAAAAAAACCCTTTTTCCATGATAAGCTATCTACTTAGCAACTGAATGTGAATCAACACCTTTTGTGATGAATATGTTATGCAAATACAATCAAAGTAAAACAAAGTAGATCAGTATTTCATATGCGGTTTAAAGCAAACAAGGAATAACAAATATAACACTTGCCCAGGTAACCACTAGGGTTTCAGAGTGGCTCTACCTAGGGTGGGTTCCTGAGGCTCGCTACATGGGGTTTGGTTCTAAAGTAAAGGTACCTGAACCAGCAGATTCCTCGATCTTCACCCATTATAGGCTCATACAGACCGAGTTCAGTTCAGAGGAACACATTTCCCTATGGTTGCACGGAGATGAAAATCTCACGAAGACATAGGTACGGATGTATCCCGAAAGCGATCCACTATTCTGCACAGAGGTGAAAACCTCACGAAGGAGTAGTTTCTCACTCCCGCTAAAAAGGGTGTGACCACAGTGGTCATGCAATGCAATATGCAAAACTATTTAAAGACTCAAACTAACGCAGCAGGTATTATATCATAAACCACAAAAAATAGCTAATGAAATGCAACGAAAGGATCGTATTTCAAAACCAAATTTTCAATTTTTGATAAAAAGACAAAAGTTAATCAACTTGTGGCTTGACTCTCTTATTTGAGTCCCCAGTGGAGTCGCTAAGCTATCGTAACTATTTTTTTGAAAAATGGGAATCGACTTGGATTTTGAAAATGAAAACACAAAAAAGGGAGTCGCCACCAATCCTTTTTCGATAAGGTGTGATCGGATCACCTTCAATTAATCATTTTAATAAAAGTTAAGATTTACTAAAACGATAATTTTTTTGGTCTATGAAAGTCAGAAAATGAGTTCGGAGTCGGTTACGCAAGAGAAAGGATTAGCACCCTCGATACACCCAAAATTGGTACCTAGTTGATTGATTACTTTCTTAATGTCGAAAATTTGAAAACTTTAAAGAATTTAAAACACGATCTCTCTTTGCATTAATGCTAATTTTAAAACGATTGAATAAGTTAAAATGGATGTTAAAGATTCCCTTATCTCGAAGTAATAAAACATCATGCCCAGTAAATTAGGACACGACATCTCGAACTTTGAGATTGAGCTTGCCTTTTATTTAAAATTAATGTATTTTAACTTCTTTTAAGAGGATATTCGGTTAGTTAGTGTGAACGAGGGAAATTGAAACCCAGTAAGTTAGGGCATGTTTTCTCGAATTTCTGAACACCGAATATTGCCTTTATTTGCGAAAAATCTTATTTCGAGGTAACAAAATGTCATATCCGGTAAGTTAGAGCACCACACCTCGTATCTCCGAAAATAAACATTTCTTTAAAACTCGTATTGCGATTTAAAAGAATATTCTGTTATTTTAGGTTAAATGAGAAAAATTGAAACCCACTAAGTTAGGGCACGATTATCTCGAATTACCTAATACAGGATATTACTTTTATGAGAGAATCGTTTTAATAGATTGAGTAAGAAAAATAACGTGATTTATGGTAAAACATAAAAGCAAAATATGGTATTAATATGTATAATAATATAATAATATGTGCGACAGTGTCAAAAACAATAATATGAGCAATTATAAAAGATGAAATAATAGCAAAGCTTAGTAATATGTAAATGTAAGCATGAAGAAAATGAAATAATCGAATACATAAGTGGATAAATAAATAAATACAAATAAATAAAACATGGCAAAATAAAAATAATAACGAAAACGATAATAATAATAACAATATAAATAATAGTATAAAAAGATAATAATACATATGGTATTAAACATGATAATAATGGTAATAATGTAATTGTGAAATAATAAGGAACATATATATGTGAAACATATAATACTAGATTAAAATATATACAATATTTATTGAAAATAGTAATAATATAAAGAATAACCTATAATAACGATATATAAATATATACATATATGCATTAAGATACACACGTAATAATAGAAATAATAAAAGATATATATATAGTATTAAAAATGTATATATATAATGATAAAAATACAATATTAAAAGATATATATATATATAAATGTATACATAATATAATATTAAAATATTTACACAATATATACATATAAGAAATAATAATAATAAAACAACTATTAATAATATTATATAAAAATATACATATATTCGTTTAAGATATATACATATAATAAAACACATGCTAATATTAATAACAAATATAATAAGAGTAAAAATAGATATAAATATAATAATACGTATATAACGTAGTATTAAAACATACGTATAATATAGTATTTAAATATGTATATATATGTTTGTTAGGGATAATAATAATATTGAAAAATAGCTATAAATATATACATAAAATATAAATATATAAGTATTAAATGAAACTACAAAATAATTCTAATGATAGTAAAATATACTACTAATAATAATAACAATAATAGTAAATAGAATAATAAATAATATTAAAAAAATGGTAAAATAATGTAAAAACCAATTTAAATCTGAAAAAAGGACTAAATTCGAAACAAAAAAGAAGTTTTGGGGCCAATTTAGAAAGAAATATAAAAAAGGGGACCTATTTGAACACGCGTGTGACTGCATAGGGCCAAAAGGGCAATTTTTTCGAGCCCTTAAAACGACGTCGCTGAAGGGAGGACCAAATCGCAAAACGCGATAAATTTTAGGGCTAATTTAAAAGAAATAAAAACTTGATTGCAAAACATGTAAAAAACGGAAGGACTGCACGCGTAATTAGACCATTATAGAAAAACACGCGGATCCTGAGGCAGGTCAGGCCGGGTCGGACAGATCGGGTCATGCTCAAAACGACGTCATTTTGGGGTTAAAAGGCAGCCCCCAAAACGACGTCGTTTTGGGAGGCTATAAATGGGCCATTTTCAGGAAAAAAAATCATTTGTGCTGTTGGAGAACAAAAAAAAAAAAGGAGAGAGGGGGGGGGTTTTTCGCCACGGGGCGATCCGCAAATCGTCGTTTGATTTGCTGCAGCGCTTTGTTGTCATGCCACCAGGTGCATGATGGCGAAAAAGGTAAATTTTTTTTCTTTTTTTAATTATTTTTAATTATTTCTTTTTATGTATATTTATGTATAAATAGAGGTTGAAGGGAAATAAAAAAAAATAAAAGTAAATAAGAAAAAAAATGACGGGATCACCTTTTTCTTCCGATTTTGCTTGGTTTTTTTTGTTATTCTCTGTTTGATGCGTTTGAATCACTGTTTTGCTTTTAAAATCTAGTGCTATATTATTGATCAAGATTGTCAAAAGAAAAAAAAAAGATGTTCCCAAAAGGATTTCAGCTTTGGGTTTTTAAAGCCCTTTACATTATTTTTTTTTATGCTGTCCTTTCATTTTAATGGCTGTAGGTGCAGAGGTGGTGGAGGTGACCGGAGTTGGTGGCCGGTACTGTAGTGGGCAGGTGGTGGCAGAGGCAAGTGGGGCGATTCGGTGGTTAGCAGCTTTAGGGTTTTGTTTTTTTTTATTTCTTTTTTCTGATTTTTTTAATGTATTGGGCTGTGTTATTGGGTTAGGGGATTTGGGTTTCTGTTGGGTTGGTTGGGCCTGCCCGGATTTGGCCCATTACATCATCCATTGACAGGACAACACTCACTGGTGGTGGTTCGACGGAGGAAACGACTACATCTTTAAAAAATGTGATAGCTATTGAAAAATATGAAATGATTGAGATGTGTTTGAGGAAGTGCCTACTTCTTTCACCACTGCAACAAAAAGCAACTTTTCATATTTAAAAAATCGATAATTTATTTAATCATATCATTATTGAACAACTACTCAACAATGTTACCAAATAGTCTCAGAATCAATCTTTTCATATGTTAAAAATTCTATGAGCCAAATAACTAATTTATGTAGGAAGGTGAAGTGCTGGGTATTACTTTCAACCAAAGATAGCATAAGTGTTGAGCAACAAGCTAAAATTGGAGAGTGTCGGTTGGTGCCATCTTCGGCAGGAGACAATGACAATGAAAACTGGATATTGTAATAAATTTAGAATAATGATCGAAATAAGTTGTAAAATGCCTCTCTTTTTCAGGTTTTTTTTTAACAAGCCCTCGTGAATTCATTTAGATTTAATAGAATAAACAAATACATTTAATCTTCCATTATAAAATAATAAATGGTTTAAAAATGGTATAATACCCTATACCATTTTTTATAAATTTAAATTTAAATTATTATATTTATTATTTTCAAGAATTTAAATTTTTAATTTTTAAATTAAAGAAAAAATAAATTTAATTATTAACATTGTTAAAATTTAATTGTTGAATTCAAGTTTATTAAAATATCATTTTTAAGTGATATGGTTATTAAAGGAATATTCTTTTTCATTTCAAAATGATGAAGATATTAACAATAATATAAAATTTAAAATTCAAATTTACAACTTGTATAGCATATTTTGATCATTAATAAATTAATACAATGCATCGGTCCAATCATAAAAGCAATACAAAAATAAAAGAAGGAATTATTTCGCCTATTGATTAAGAGTGTGGGACTAATTTTTAAGGTTGTGAGATGAAGTCGTAACCTGTTTGATATCCTATTCATAAGTCATACACATTGTTCCATGCAAATGTCTCTTCTCTTGGTATTGCTTAAACAAGTAAAACTGGTAGTAAAAAAACCACTCTCTCTTAGGGTTCGCTTTAACCGCAGTGCCGTTCATATTGTTTCTTTGACAACCCACAGTCCCTTTCTCAGTTATGGTTACCAAAAAATGTCATTTATTCTTTATGGTGTTGCCTTCATTTTCTAAAGCTTGATAAAAACCTTTTTTTAATCATTATCGATGGTGTTGTCGATGATCGAGGGTTGTAAATCGAAAAATGAAACCCTGATTTTCTTTTTCTCGCCATATTACAGTTTCATGGACGGTCAAGGAGGCGCTAGAATGACAAAACTGGAAAGGAAGTATTTTTTAAATCTTCTTTTTCGCCTTGTATTATGGCTAGAAGAAAGCTTTGATGATGTCGAGGATCAGAGATTGGGGCTGAAAATACAATGGATTTGGTTTTTCAATAACACCTTTATTTGTTATCTTATAATGTTTAAATCATTTATGAATGCTGTATAAAAAATATTGTTTTAGATCTAAAAATTGTAGTCGATAATATTAACAAAAGAAATTTGATTTTTCCTTGATAAACCTAAAACAAGTAGCAACACCAAGGGAAAATTCATGTTATTTGCCCAATACCATATCTCAAAATATAAAGAGGATAAAAAGGAAAGACGTGAGGGATAGAGAGAAAAAGAATGAACAAGAAAATTATTATTTTTTATTTTTATACACATTTAATTGTTTTATCTTTTTTTAATTTCATAATTTTTTATAATTACTTTTTTAAAAATTTTTTCAGGTTATAAAAATCACTAACGTGTCATGCCACATAAGCATAATCATCCGCTAAGATTGTATGTCATGTTCAACAAAAATGTTGACTGTTAGTTGATTAACGATGTCCATCCATTTTGACTTTACTTGACAAAAAATGATACAATAAGAATAGCATTGTAAGAAAAAAGAAACGATAAGGAGAACATTGTAAAATATGGTAAACGTTAAGGGCAAATTGTGTCATTATGCAGTTAGGAAATTACCAAAAGCTATTTTTTTATAAATTAAGAAATTATTATTTTGAGAATATTTTATTTTTTATATTTTAATAAATTTAGAAAAATAAGTATACATAATTAGAATAATAAGATTTTAACTCAAATTATCATACTTTTTACGAATATAATGTTATCATTTCAATGAAAGTCACATTTAATTTTTTATATTAACTATTTATAAATTTATATTATCCAATATTTTCACAACCATAATTTTGTTTTTATAAAATACTCAATTAATTTTTAAAGTAAGGCAACAATTTCAAGTTAATTAATTGGACTTTTGCCCAAATTACTGAGAAACTATCCCGTGGATTGTTTTTAATGACTGAATGCTTTACTTCAAATTCGGGAATTAAAAATGATTTTTTCTTGAACCCTATGTGATGGTTTGATAGTCAACGATGTTTACTGCCTCAAGTGTGAGTCAACTTTGAGTCACGGTAGTTATATTTGTTGTTCGAGCTTTGTCCTTATCGAGACCGTTTTTAAAATCGGGTTTGGAAAATAGGAATCGACTTTAAAAAAACGAAAACGGGAGTCGCCACCAACCTTTTTAGGTGTGATTGGATCACCTTTAAAACATTTTGTTTTAAAATCATTAGTTTTGGTCTACGAAATAAAAAGAATGAGTTCGGGAGTCGGTTACGTATAAGGAAGGATTAGCACCCTCGTAATGCCCAAAAATTGGTACCTAATTAATTATCGAATGTCTTTAAGGTCGGAAATTTAGAAATTTTAAGATGCAATCCTCTTTAAAATATTTTGATTTTGAAAATTGGGGTTCACTTGTATCAAAATATTGACACTGAGTTAGGCTTTTTGGAAATCCCTATCTCGAAACGACAAAACGCCACATCCAGTAAGTTAGGATACAACGCTTTGAAATTCCAAGACGGTTGCTCGTATTTTGAAAATCTTAAAAACTTAGAAGGGTACTTGACTATTCGAACTCAACGAGAAAAATTGCAACCCAATAAGTTAGGGCACTACTTTTCTCGAGGATTCCAAACACCAAGCATTGCCTTTTTATTTTTGAAAACTTTGAAGTCTCGTTTTTTAAAAAATGATGCATGAGGAATTGTATTACATTATAAATCATACATGATAACATATTATCGTAATAGGTAAATAAAACATGCATTTAAACAAAATGATAGCAATAATATAAAGATCATACACTAGATACATACATGTTTAAAGTTACATAACATCATATATACAAAGATACACATAGTATATATTGAAGATGAATAAGCAAAACACGCGATCATATAAAGTAATAATCAAGGAATGATGCATGATATTCAATTTAATATATATAAAAAAAGAAGTAATATAATATCAATGTATATGTTCATAAAATATAGCATCAGGTAATGATTATAAAATAACATTTACATGAATGATATATTCCATAAAAATACATAAAAGAATAAAAATATAAAATAAAGTGAGTAATTGTTAACGAAATATGCTTATAATACATTTAATAATAAAAATAGTATACAATATCTAATATATAAATTATATATAAAATAAAAAATATATTGGTTTAGAAAAATAATGTATAAAATACCAAATATGTAAAAGAATTTATATTTATAATAATTATATAATATATATAAATATAAGTTTAGAATAATATAAAATAAGTAATTAAGGATGAAATATACGTATTATACAAATTATAATATTATAATATCTTCAAAATATATAATAATAGAATATAAGTAAAGTAATTATTAACATATGAATAAAAATAAGTATATAATACAAGTTAAAACTTTTAATGATAATAATATATAGATAAAAATCTATAATGGTATAAAAAATGACAAAATATAAAATAATTATAATTTATAATATGAAAGTGTATATATATAATATGTATAAATAATTAATAAATATACAATACAAGTAAAATCTAATAATAATATATAGATAATAATGTAAAATAATATAATAGTATAAAGATATATAAACATTATGTGATAAGAATATACTATAATAAATAATAAGTAATGATATATGTTAAAATGTATATTAATATAATAATAGAAAAACATGAAGTAGTATAATATAATAGCATATAATTAAATAATTATAAAATATATATAATATGTATATTCATATTAAAATAAAATAATACATGTATAAAAATAGGTTATAAATAAATTAAAATGAATAAAAGGGCCTAAAATTAAACATAAACAAAAGTCAGTGGCTAATTTAATAAAAAAATAACTGAGATCGGGCCTAATTGAAATGGTCACTGAAACCCTAGGGATTCACTAGGAAATTTTCCCTTGTCCCTAAACGGCATCGTTTCGTTATAGGCCTTAGAACAATTACTGCAAGGACTAAATTAAAACTGAAACAAAATATCAGGGCTAAATCATAAATAAAATAAAACAAAATTGTAAACATAAAAAGGCAAAGGGACTAATTGGGTAATTAACCCAATCATCAAAAACACGCGGATCCTCCCCGGGTAATCGGGTCAACGCGCGGATCCTGAGGCCTTAAAACGTCGTCGTTTTAAGCTTATCAAACTAAGCCAAAACGGGACCGTCTTGAAAGGGCTATATAAGCCAAATTTTAGGCTTAAAAATCATTTTTACATCGGGCTCTAAAAAAAAGGGGTGAAATCCTCTGAATGGGGGTCAGGGACCGGCACCGGAGCTCCGTTGAGTCTCCGTTCTCAAGCGCCCACGCGCCCACACTCCACCTATGATGCCATCGCGTAAGGCGGTTAGGGTTTTCAAAACTCTATTTTTCGCAGCAGATTAAAAAGGTAACTCCGATTTCTTTTGTTTTCTTTGATTATATTCTAAGATTTGTGTATTCACACCAGAAAATAAACATGTAAATGGGAAATAATAAAAAAATGTAATTCGATTACCTTAAGAAACAAAAACTGTCTATTATTTCTTCTACTTTTTATGAATACAACTTGTTTGTAACTCCCTATCTCTCTGTGTTTTTCTCTCTATGTCTATGTGTCCTTTTTACAAGTGAAAGGGAAGGCTTTATAGCCTTAACCCCTTACATATTCTGGGAAAGAAATCTACGATTTCTTTTCATTTTCGTGCCCTCTGTATCTTTGACTGATATGCTATGATTTTCTTGCCCTTTCCTGCTCTGCTTTTTCGCGTATCTGCTGTTTGTTTCCTTTTCTTGCAGGTGACTCGCGAAGATCTCGCTGGCTGGGCTTGCTGTCATGGATTCGAATCTCGGCAGATGCCCATTTGTGCACTGATGACCACGAGATAGTCTCTTTTACGAAGATCTCAACGTCAAAGGAGGTACTAAGGTCGGAGATGAGGCCTAGTATTACGGTGCACCGATAATGGTGACTCTCGGAGTACCCCAACGTTTCTGGACAACTCATTGATTAGGGTCAGTTGATGTGACGTAGGGGACAGGGCCATTGATGGCTCTTGCTTCGGGAGTTGGAACGGCCCTGATGACGTGGCACAGCTTCTGGAATGGTTCTTATGACGTTGGGTCTCTAGGGAAACCCTAGGGTTTCCTGTCAATACTTTAAGTAATTGGGCCTTTTGGGCCCGAGTGACTTGGGTCTTATTTAGGTATTTGGGTGCAACGGGTCTATTAGGTAGTGATATAATCTGATGTGGATCTTAGGTATGGGTTAAATGTAAACGGGTTTAGGTATTTGGGCCGCTTGTTGTAACTGGACTTTAATAAATAGACATTTATTTATTTATTTATTATTTCTGTTTTGGTTTTAAGGCCCAGTCAAATTTGGGCTATTACAGCTGCCCCTCTTTGCTCATTGCTGTATAACAGGAATCGACTAAAGACTCATAGAAAGACCAAATTTGACCGGCCCTATCAAATCATGGTATTCAATCTTCTTTATGACTGTCATGTTGATATCTTTGACCTGCTCTCTACCGAATACAAAGACGCCAAATCTACTTCTTCGATTTGTTTTCTGACAATACAAAGATGCCAAATCATCTTAGATTTGCTTCACCGTAAGCACGTGAAAGCCAAATCAGCTATGTTTTCGATTTGTTCCTTGTAAGCACTAGGATACCAAATCATCTTGGATCTTGCTTCAGTCTAATCGTCTGAAGGTCAGATCTGCCATGTATCTGCTCCCCATCGAAGTGGAGATGCCAGACTTCGATTTGTTCTCTGACAATACAGAGATGCCAAATCATCTTAGATTTGCTTCAGCGTAAACACGTGAAAACCAAATTAGCTATGTCTTCGATTTGATCCTTGTAAGCACAAAAATGCCAAACCATCTTGGATCTGCTCCAGTCTAATCGTCTGAAGGTAAAATCTACTATGTATCTGCTTCCCATCGAAGTGGAGATGCCATACTTCAATTTTTTCTCTGACAATACAGAGATGCCAAATCATCTTAGATTTGCTTCATCGTAAACACGTGAAAGCCAAATCAACTATGTCTTCGATTTGCTCCTTGTAAGTACAAGGATGCCAAATCATCTTGGATCTGCTTTAGCATAAACATCTGAAGGTGAGATCTGCTATGCATTTGCTCTCCATCGAAGTGAAGATGCCAGACTTCGATTCGTTCTCTGACAATACAGAGACGCCAAATCATCTTAGATTTGCTTCAGCGTAAACACATGAAAATCAAATCAGCTATGTCTTCAATTTGCTCCTTGTAAGCACAAGGATGCCAAATCTTAGATCTTGCTTCAGTCTAATCGTCTGAAGGTCAGACCTGCTATGCTACGGCCTATTACCTACTATTTAGGGGATTAAAGCATGCCATCTTTGATAACCTGTAGGATGATTATGCCTGATAATTAGGATGCTATGCTCGAAGTGAGTCGAATGTTCCTAATTAAACATGTTATGATGCAAAATGCTATGCACATGACCCCTATCCTGGACGTCACCACCCATTTCTTCACTTCCTTTTCAAAGCATCATTTTTGCTCAGCCTGTAGGCCTGTGTCCTTCTTCCAATGCTACGATCCACTGAGGATGTCTGTAAGACAATCTTTCCTTAAAATTGAATCGTTGGTTTTGTCCATTTTCCTTTTAGACTGGAAGAAAGGATTTCCTCGAGTTCCTTCATCCCTTACCTATGTGATTTTTTCGAACAATTGTCATGTTTTAGTTTCTTGTATTATCTAGAAATTCTAGAGTAATGCGCAAAACTTCATTTGTGAACATATTTAATTCATCTATTATTATTTCAATACAACATTCTTAAAGAATAATGGAAGATAAATAAATCTTTATGAATAATTGGATTTGAATGAATTATCAAAAAGATACAAAGGAAATTAATCTGATAGCCTATCTTTAAGAAGAAAAAGAATCTAAAGATAGCAAACAGGCAAAAGATTAGATGCCCTAGATATCGCCGCTTGAGTGCTTATACATCAACTTCATGAAGGCATGTGTTTAGAAGATTCAAAGTACTCTGTCGCTGCCCCAGTATGCAACATTCTTCGCTTTTTGTTGAATTAGATATAGCAAGATTACCGTATGCCCTTCAATATTTAAGCTGCCCTTTTGGGTTTTCAACTTAAAACCCCTTTGGTCACAAGGTGCCCTTTGCGGGTTTTCACCTTGGCCTCTTCATTTTTATTTTTTTTATTTTTTATTTTTTGAAATCTCAAGGTGCTCTTTGCGGGTTTTCACCTTGGATTCTCCCTCTTTAGACAAAGTATTTTTTAACTGTTTCTGAATTCACTGGATTGGGTAAACTTTTCCCATCCATTTCTGTTAGGATCAATGCACCACCAAAAAAAACTTTCTTCACGACATACGACCCCTCCCAATTTGGCATCCATTTTTCCCTAAAGTCCTTTTAAATAGAAAGGATGTTTTTCAGCACAAGGTCTCCCTCGTGAAACTCTCTTGGTCGAACTTTCTTATCATAAGTTCGCATCATTCACTTCTGATACATCTGACCATGACGAATGGCTCTTAGCCTCTTTTCCTCAATCAAGTTCAACTGGTCATATCGGGATTGAACCCACTCAGCTTCATCTAACTTTACCTCTGTCAAAATTCGAAGAGAAGGTATTTCTACTTCAATAGGTAACACTGCTTCCATCCCATAAACTAGAGAGAATAAAGTTACCCTAGTAGAGGTTCTGACAGATGTTCGATAGGCGAGGAGTGGGAACGGTAATTTCTCATGCCAATCTCTATAAGTCTCAGTCATCTTCCCCACTATTTTCTTAATGTTCTTGTTAGTGGCCTCCACTGCCCAATTCATTTTTGGACGATAGGGAGAAGAATTGTGATGCTTGATCTTGAACTGGTCGCAAACCTCTGCTATCATTTTGTTGTTTAAGTTCAATGCATTGTCAGATATGATATTCTCAGGCATTCCATACCGACAAATGATCTCCTTCTTCAAGAATCGACTCACAGCTGACTTAGTAACATTCGCATAAGAGGTGCCTCTACCCACTTTGTAAAGTAGTCAATTACCACGAAGATAAACCGATGTCCATTCGAAGCTTTCGGTGATATTGGTCCAATAACATTCATGCCCCACATGGAGAAGGGCCATTGAGAAGTCATAACATGCAAAGATGAAGGTGGAACATGAATTTTGTCCCCATAGATCTGACACTTATGGCACTTCTTGGTATAGTTAATACAGTCTCCTTCCATAGTGGCCCAATAATAGCCAAACCTCATGATTTGCCTTGCCATCGTGAACCCATTTGTATGCGTCCCACATACCCCTTCATGAACTTCTTCTAAAATTAACTTAGCTTCCACAGCATCGACACATCTCAAAAGTACTTGGTCTTTCCTTCTCTTATATAGGATATCCCCGTCCAAGACATAGTCACAAGCTAACCTTCTCAAAGTTTGTTTGTCATTTTGATTGGCCTGTTCAGGGTATTTACGATCTTTCAAATATCGCAATATATCCTGATACCAAGGGCTATCATCCTTTTCTCCCTTCTCAATGTTGCAACAATAAGCTGGAGCCTCATAGACACTCATTTGAATTGGTCTCATCTCTTCCTCTTTATTTGCCTTAATTATTGAGGCCAAGGTTGCTAAAGCATTTGCCATCTGATTTTCGTCTCGTGGGAGATAATTGAAGGTGATGTCTTCAAACTCCTCAAGTAACCCCAAAACTACCTTTCGATAATTGATTAGTTTATGGTCCCTTGTCTCCCATTCTCCTCTAAGTTGATAAATTACCAACGCGGAATCCTCATATACTTCTAAGGTTTTTATACCTTGCTCTATAGTTGCTTGAAGTCCCATGATGCATGCTTCATACTCAGCCATATTGTTCGTGCAATCAAAGTCTAACTTGCATGTAAACGGGTAATGATCACCATTTGGGGATACCAAGACTACCCCAATTCCATTTCCAACTGCATTAGAAGCCCCATCAAAATTTAGCTTCCAAGGAAAATCTTCAGTCATTGCTATACACATTAACTACTCATTTGGAAAATCAAAGTTCAATGGCTTATAATCCTCCAGAGCCCTACGGGCCAAGAAGTCTGCTACCGCACTTCCTTTGATAGCCTTCTGACTTATGTAGACTATATCAAACTCTGAAAGCAAAATTTGCCATCTCGCTATTCTCCCATTTAGAGCCGTTGACTCCATCATGTATTTTAATGGATCAAGCTTTGAGATGAGCCAAGTGGTATGGTATAGCATATACTGTCTTAATCTTCGAGTTGTCCAAATCAGTGCACAGCACAACTTTTCAATTGGTGGATATCTCATTTCACAGTAAGTGAATTTCTTACTGAGATAATAAATTATCTTCTCCTTTTTTTCTGACTCGTCATGCTGTCCAAGCACACATCCCATAGAATTACTGAACACTGACAAGTATAGTATTAAAGGTTTATCTGGGCAAGGTGGAGATAATACCGGAGCATTCAACAAATACTGCTTGACCTTTTCAAAAGCATCCTGGCATTCCTTATCCCAAGTACCTTGATTGTGCTTTTTGAGGAGGCGAAAGATAAGATCGCATTCCTCGGTCAGTTGTGAAATGAACTGAACGATGTAATTCAACTTTCCTAGGAATCCTAGAACTTCCTTCTGAGTACGTGGTAGAGGTAACTCTCGTATGGCTCTGACCTTGTCTGAGTCGACTTCAATTCCCTTTTCACTGACTACTAAGCCTAATAACTTTCCCGATCTGGCTCCAAAGGTAAACTTTGCTGGATTGAGCTTCAACTGAAATTTTCTCAATCTCAAGAATAATCTTCTTAAGACCTCAATGTGCTCTTTTTCTGTACTCGGCTTGGCAATCATATCATCAACATACACATCAATATCCTTATGCATAATGTCGTGGAACAAGTTCACCATGGCTCATTGGTATGTTGCCCCTGCATTCTTCAGTCCAAACGGTATTACTTTGTAGCAAAAGGTGCCCCACAAGGTTATGAAGGTAGTTTTATCCATGTCCTCTGGATGCATCTTTATCTGATTGTATCCTGAGAAACCATCTATGAAGGAGAACAATGAATATCCCGCTGTGTTGTCTACTAAAGTGTCGATGTGTGGTAAAGGAAAATTATACTTTGGGCTTGCTTTGTTCAGATCTTTGTAATCAACACACATTCGTACCTTCCCATCCTTCTTAGGAACAGGCACAATGTTAGCTACCCATTCAGAGTACTTCACCTCTTGTAAGAATCCTGCATCGAACTGCTTCTTAACCTCATCTTTTATTTTTAGAACAATGTCTGGCCGCATTCTCCGCAACTTTTATTGGACTGGTTTGCAATCCTGTCTTATCGGAAGATGATGTACTACAATGTCAGTACTCAATCTGGGCATATCCTGATATGACCAGGCGAAGATATCCTTGAACTCTCTAAGCAACTCAACCAGACCATGCCTTGTGTCCTCGATAATCAGTGTTCTAATTTTCAACTCCTTCCCTTCCTCTAGGGCTATATTCTCTATTGCCTCTTTCTCATGTGGCATGATTTGTTTCTCCTCTTACTTTACCATTCTTAACAGATCAAGAGATACGTCATAATCTTGAACATCTTCAAAATCCTGAGGTTCTTCTAAACACATGTCGTGCTCGCAAGAGAAATCAGGAGTTGCAGTATCAATGCTCATATCATTGATATTTAGGGACTTGTGGGGGTATGAAAGAATATACAAAGAATGAATGAATCTAAGAATGATTGTTTATGTGCTATGAATAAAAGAATAAGAATTGCCAGAATTTAAAGGAATATTGGTCGATAAAAATGAAACAATACTCGTTTAAATTGATAAAATTTATGTTTTATTTAAATAATTATAGATGAACATAGGCCTTTTTTCACAAATATAATCTTACTACTTCTAGGCCCTAGAGTAACAGACATGTTTCAAGAATTACTCTGAAAAATTTCTAAAGACTATAGGAAGGTCCTCCGCAGTCTAATTATTCAGAGAGCTCTCCAGTTCGTAAGGGCAATTGCCCTCGAGGCTTCCTTGCTCCGCTCCCTCATTGTGTACAGCATTAACTTGATGAATTTCTTCTATCAGTAATCCTCCTGACTTAAAGGATTTGGATATAGGCGGGAATGTCATCGGTTCCCACTCCACTTCTCCTCTATTCAAACACGCCTTTCTTCTCGCTTAGCACTTCTCAATTTCTTGCCTCTTATGCTTATGGTCTGGCTTGAAGCCCAAACCAAAGCGATCTTTCTTCTCAATCAGTTTTGGGATTTGAACTCCTCCTTGCAAATGTCTTCCTAGTCCTTTTCCTGGCAATGCTCCCTTCTCTATCATCATTTGTAGAGCTATCCTTGTGGCTCTAGACATTTTAGGTACCGGCACCTCACTTCCTTCCAAAATGAAAGTTGCATTAATGATTTCTAAAGAGCGAAAGGAACACTCAATAGCCTCTTCATCTGCCTCGACATAAGGGGCCTTGTTGGTGACTACTGCTATGATGTCCTCCTCCGCATTGATGGTTATTAAGCGTCCATCTGTCACTAACTTCAATTTTTGGTGCAATGAGTAGGGCACCGCTCCTGCCGAGTGTATCCATGGTCTCCCCAGTAAACAATTATAGAAAGGCTTGATATCCATCACCAAGAAATCAACTTCATATGTATTTGGCCCAATCTTCAGAGGGATGTCAATTCGTCCCATCACTTTCCTTTCATTTCCATCAAAGGCTCTTACCACATTGTGACATGTCTTCATATGCGAACTGTCAATGGGTAATCTGTTTAATATGGATAATGGAAGGACGTTCAAAGCAGACCCATTATCAACGAGTACACTTGAAAGTGTGTATCCTTTGCACCGAGTAGTGATGTGCAAGACTTTGGTTGACCCTATGCCTCCAGGTGGAATTTCATTATCATTGAAGTAGATGAAATTGTTAGCACTGATATTATTTATCAACCGGTCTAACTTGTTAACGGATATGTCGTGAGTGACATATGTTTCATTAGGCACCTTCAATAATGCATCCCGATGCACCTCAAAACTTAGAAGTAAGGCTAATACTGATATACGCGCTGGCTGCCTACGCAACTGCTCGACCACACTATACTCACTATGCTTAAGGAATTTTAGGAACTCCTTAGCCTCTTCCTCCTTCACTGGCTCATTGATGGGTACTTCGATCTCTTTCTCCTTCTTAACCTTGGCACCTTTTGTCTTTGTGGGCTCCACTCTGACGCCCCCTGTATCATAACATTTCTCACTCCGCTTATGGGAACCTTCATTTTGCGTGCCCCTAGACGCGCTGGCTATACTCTCCCCCTCAGGTACTATTACACTACAGTCATAGCTCCATGGCACCCTCTTGTCATCCTTGTAAGGGAAAGGATTGGATTTATAGATGACGACTTTGGGCCCAGTTTGCGGCCCCGCTTCATTATTCCTTGGCAAGAAAATAATAATTCTTAGTCGGTTGGTTCTTTGTCGTTCATTCTCCAGCACACATATTTGTCTTTCACAAGAACTTCCCTCAAGACAATTATAGGAGGGCTTGATATCCATCACCTGAACTTCAATTATAAGAGGCCTTGCACCATGGCCTTGAACTCCTCACAATTTTGGATCGTATGACCCAGCTCTCCATAGAATTCACAATAGTCTTCTACTTTTTCTTTACCCTTTCCAGAAGTCAACATACCTCTCTTCACCATCTCCTCCCATATTACTTTCATGGGTATCTTTACCTCAGCAATATCTTCATTCATTCTTCTTTCCCTAATTTCATCAATAGCATTCACCCCTTGATTGCCATGATCTGGTAACGGATTTTCAGCATTAGGGGTACTGTCGAATTTTACAACCCCCACCTTGATAAGCCTCTCCACAACCTTCTTGAATCCGGTGCAGTTTTCAATCGAATGTCCCAGTATTCCTGTGTGATACTCGCATTTAGCATTTGCATCATACCATTTGGGGTACGATGGTTGTAGCGGTTTCAAATGAAATGGAGCAATGGCATGTGCATCATATAAGCTTTGATAAAGCGCACGATATGTCACAGGGATGGGCGTGAATTGCATTCTTTCTGAATTCTGTCTTGTGCCCAATTCCTGTCTTCGAGTACTTTGTTGCTCTATCGCAACTGCCTTGGGTTGACCGACTGTAATTGCCCTCGAGTTGAAACTGTTCATGTTATTTACCTCGTTGTCTTTCCTCATTGGGGCCAATCTTTTAGCCGTTTCCCCCTCAATTTTACTGCCCCTTATGGCGTTCTCAATCATCTCCCCCGCCATAACTATATCCATGAAACTTTTAGTGGTGCTTCTAATCATGTGAGTGATGAACAGCGCCTTCAAAGTGTTGATAAATAACATGGTGGTCTCCTTTTCTAACAGTGGTGGTTGTACTTGCATTGCCACCTCCCTCCATCGTTGTGCATATTACCTAAAACTTTCATTAGGCTTTTTCTCCATGTTTTGAAGCGTGATCCTATCTGGCGTCATATCAATCACATGGTTGTACTATTGCATGAAAGCTTGTGCAAGATCTCTCCATGAACCGATTTTTGCATGGCTCAACTGATTGTACCACCTAGCCGCTGCTCCTACTAGGCTATCTTGAAAACAATGGATCAATAGTTGATCATTGTTCACATACCCAGTCATTCTCCTACAGAACATTGTTGTGTGTGCCTCTGGGCAAGTAGTCCCGTTGTACTTTTCAAACTCCGGCATCTTGAATTTGTGAGGAAGTACCAAGTCTAGAACCAAACTTAAGTCTTTAGCATCAATGCCATGATGATTGCCAGCATCTTCTAAAACCCTAAACTTCTCCTCCAACCACTTGCAACGATCCTCCAATTGTCTTGCAGATTCAGTTGCCATTTTTTCTTTCTCAATCAGATCCAGACAAAGAGTGATAGGGTTGATTGGGCTATAACCCAAATTATTTCCCAACCCAGATGGGAAATTCACTAGGATTCCAGCATCAACCGGCCCATGTTGAGGCCTCACAGTGACAGATAGCCTTCTAGGAGGTGCCTCGGTTTGCAATGGCACATGAGGCGGAGTAAAACCCGGAGGAGGACCCTCATTCTCCTCTTCAGTGATTGCAAAACCCGGAGGAGGACCCTCATTCTCCTCTTCAGTGATTGCCATGGGAGCTTTTCCTTTATCAGTGGCCCTCAGCAGCTGAGCCATTTCGGCCATCATATTCCTCTGAGCCTCTAACATTTGTTCCCTCATGTCGTTCTGCATTTTGGCCAACTGCTCTTGCAATTGGTCTTGCTTATCCTTTTGCAACTGCTCGAACCTTTGATCCATACTCTTAGTTTTAGTACGAGTGCCGTAAGGATGTGTGATTTCTAGATTTTCCTTTCTACCTTATGAAGTAAAATTTAACTAATTAGGATCTTTCTATAACTTTGAATGCAAACAATACGATGAAATGCTATAAGATGCAAATGCATGAATGCAAAAAAGATATCGATTCTGGTTCAATTTCATTTAGAAAACTTTATTTAGAAAAATAATATCTTTACATATAAGAGATTACAAATATGCTTTCCCCCTAATGCCCAAAGTTTTAACTCTATCTAATAAAAGGGCTGACTCTCATCCTATATTCGACGACGATCCATACATCAAACTCCATACATCAGCTCGTACTGCCAAGTCTTGCACATATTCAGTAACCTCTCGAATCTGGGCTACGGCTTCACCAATAACGTGATCCCTTTCTCTGACCTGTCCTCCAGACTGATGAAGCTCTCCCTTTAGAAAATCTTCTTGCGCCTCGAGCTGCTCGATCCGAAGTTCACCATCATGTAATGCCACTTCCAAATCTTCAGCTTTACTTATTAGCTCTTTTAACTCGACAGTAGAATCATGGTTTCGATGCCAACGAAGGGATCTTCCAAGCTCAGTTACCTTGGTCTTCAACCCTTTATTCTCTTCCTCTAATGCCAAATTCTGCGACTGCATCTCTTGGAATTTCCTCTCCCAATACTCGGCTCTAGCTTTTTCCTCTTGGACCTCTTTCTGTAACTGGTCTGAAGACCCTCCTACTCTCGCTCTCTTCAAGGATACTTGTGCCTTTTGTAATGCTCTTTCAAATCATCTCGATCTTCCTTGATTTTCCTCTTTTCTTTCCTCTCCTTCTCGACCTCCATCTTTTGGACATCAACATCTAAGCTCAAGTACATCTTTTCTTCTTCGAGCTTTGCTATCCTCTTCTCGAGCTCCAAGTTTTTTCTCTCGAACTCTTGTTTCACAATTTCTAACTCCGAGGGCATCACTTGTAAATATTCCTCCATTGGTCTTGGCTTGGGGATGTTATCATTAATCCTTCTGCCTCTCCATTCAACATACTCTGGAGTCGTAGCAGGGCTAATAGCTACTCCTTTCAACCGACAAGTCTTGTTTCAAGCACTAGAGATCTCACTGACCCTCTTCTTGTAGTCAGCTCCTTTATACACGAACTCACTTTGAGCCAGCCCATGAGTTGCTGGTACGAACTGCCTCAATCCAAACTGCCTCAACACAAGCAAAGGGGCATAACCAATGGCACCCCAAATTCCTAACAGAGGGACCCAATCAAAACTGCCGCATCGGTAAAGAATTTCACCAGAAATCATCCACGGAGCCCTCCACTCAACATCTTTCGACTGAAGATTCTGAAGTAGCGCTATCCAATTCTCTTCTAGAACATCAACTCTCCTAGTTGAAACTACTATGTCCTTCAATGGTGAATAATTCTCGAAGAAAACTTGACAAACGACCCTATCTATTAATTGGAAATGACTGTAGAACCAAGTTAAAAGTAACTGAGCACAACCAACAAACCTGCCTGCACCAGCCCTCTTACATGCACCTAATGACCTGAATGTTTCCGCTAAAATCGCAAGGACGGAAGTGACCCTTTTACTGAGTCGATGAAAAAGATCCGTGGTTGCCTCATCCACATATCCCAAAGCCATAGGGAAGACCATCAGTCCATACAAACTTAAGGTAAAAACATGTACCTTCTTTGTCTCATCGGGGTGTGTCAAAATCAGATCTTTCAAAGTGTCCCATGAAATGCACTTGTACTCACCCTTCTCTTTGATTCTGGCCGTGGTCCATTGCTCACTCATCCCCATAACAGTCATTAATTTCTTCCAAAGGGCAGGGACACAAGCAGCTCGAGAATATATCCTATCATTTTAAAACCTGGGACAATGAAGTAAGGCCGTGTACTCCTCCACAGTACGTACCAAGTCTACTTCCCCAAAAGTGAAACAACTGTACTCCGGGTTCCAAAACTGAGCAAGGGCTCAGAACAAGTACTCATCTACCTGAACATCGAGCAAGCAAGGTAAGTCTCTGTAATTACCGTAGAATAAATGCTTGGTCTCTTTGCCCCACTGATCCCGAATTTCCTTAAGCTCCTGGAGATTATTCTGCGTGACACTAATACTAGTATAATCTGACAGCTCCGACACGTATCCAACAGCTATACTATCTCCCTTTTCTAGTTGAATTTGCTCAGACCATCTATGGACATTAGCGTTGCCCTCCACTCTATCAAGAAGTCCGTTCTCCATAATAAAACTCTCTATCTTAGAAACTGACCGTGAATTGATACCTTTGTAAATGCAAAATGACATGCAAACAAAAGAAAAGAAATAGCCAGTACCACATGATATCAATAAATCTCAATAATAACTTATAGGGTAATATCTAAACTTTAACATCTAACTAAGTTGGGTTTTTACAACTTTCTATATGAAGTCGGTTCTAAAGTTTGAGGTACTCGAACCAGCAGATTCCTCGATTCTCACCCATTATAGGCTCATTTGCAACGAGTTCAGTTCGGGGAAATACATTTCCCTATGGCTACACGGAGATGAAAATCTCACAAAACCATAGGTACAGATGTATCCCAAAAGTGATCCACTATCCTGCACGGAGGCGAAAACCTCACGAAGGCGTAGTTTCTCACTTCCACTTAATGGTATGACCACAATGGTCATGCAAATGCAATGCATACTAGAATATAACAACACATGCAATAATACAAACACATGTAATGCAAAGAAGATTAAATTTTAAAAGTTTTAATTTTCGACATTAAGACAAGAGAAAATTAATTACACGACTTGACTCTCTTATTACATCCCCAGCGAGTCGTCAAGCTGTCGAGACCATTTTTAAAATCAGGTTTGGAAAATGCGAATCGACTTTAAAAAAAAGAAAACGGGAGTCGCCACCAACCTTTTTAGGTGTGATTGGATCACCTTTAAAACATTTTGTTTTAAAATCATTAGTTTTGGTCTACGGAATAAAAAGAACGGGTTTGGGAGTCGGTTACATACAAGGAAGGATTAGCACCCTCGTAACGCCCAAAAATTGGTACCTAATTAATTATCGAATGTCTTTAAGGTCAGAAATTTAGAAATTTTAAGATGCAATCCTCTTTAAAATATTTTGATTTTGAAAATTGGGGTTCACTTGTATCTAAATATTGACACTGAGTTAGCCTTTTTGGAAATCCCTATCTCGAAACGACAAAACGCCACATCCAGTAAGTTAGGACACAACGCTTTGAAATTCCAAGACGGTCGCTCGTATTTTGAAAATCTTAAAAACTTAGAAGGGCACTTGACTGTTCGAACTCAACGAGAAAAATTGCAACCCAATAAGTTAGGGCACTACTTTTCTCGAGGACTCCAAACACCAAGCATTGCCTTTTTATTTTTGAAAACTTTGAAGTCTCGTTTTTTAAAAAAATGATGCATGAGGAATTGTATTACATTATAAATCATACATGATAACATATTATCGTAATAGGTAAATAAAACATGCATTTAAACAAAATGATAGCAATAATATAAAGATCATACACTAGATACATACATGTTTAAAGTTACATAACATCATATATACAAAGATACACATAGCATATATTGAAGATGAATAAGCAAAACATGCGATCATATAAAGTAATAATTAAGGAATGATGCATGATATTCAATTTAATATATATAAAAAAAGAAGTAATATAATATCAATGTATATGTTCATAAAATATAGCATCAGGTAATGATTATAAAATAACATTTACATGAATGATATATTCCATAAAAATACATAAAAGAATAAAAATATAAAATAAAGTGAGTAATTGTTAACGAAATATGCTTATAATACATTTAATAATAAAAATAGTATACAATATATAATATATAAATTATATATAAAATAAAAAATATATTGGTTTAGAAAAATAATGTATAAAATACCAAATATGTAAAAGAATTTATATTTATAATAATTATATAATATATATAAATATAAGTTTAGAATAATATAAAATAAGTAATTAAGGATGAAATATACGTATTATACAAATTATAATATTATAATATCTTCAAAATATATAATAATAGAATATAAGTAAAGTAATTATTAACATATGAATAAAAATAAGTATATAATACAAGTTAAAACTTTTAATGATAATAATATATAGATAAAAATCTATAATGGTATAAAAAAATGACAAAATATAAAATAATTATAATTTATAATATGAAAGTGTATATATATAATATGTATAAATAATTAATAAATATACAATACAAGTAAAATCTAATAATAATATATAGATAATAATGTAAAATAATATAATAGTATAAAGATATATAAACATTATGTGATAAGAATATACTATAACAAATAATAAGTAATGATATATGTTAAAATATATATTAATATAATAATAGAAAAAAATGAAGTAGTATAATATAATAGCATATAAGTAAATAATTATAAAATATATATAATATGTATATTCATATTAAAATAAAATAATACATGTATAAAAAATAGGTTATAAATAAATTAAAATGAATAAAAGGGACTAAAATTAAACATAAACAAAAGTCAGTGGCTAATTTAATAAAAAAAATAGCCGAGATCGAGCCTAATTGAAATGGTCACTGAAACCCTAGGGATTCACTGGGAAATTTTCCCTTGTCCCTAAACGGCATCGTTTCGTTATAGGCCTTAGAACAATTACTGCAAGGACTAAATTAAAACTGAAACAAAATATCAGGTCTAAATCATAAATAAAATAAAACAAAATTGTAAACATAAAAAGGCAGAGGGACTAAATGGGTAATTAACCCAGTCCTCAAAAATACGCAGATCCTCCCCGGGTAATCGGGTCAACGCGCGGATCCTGGGGCCTTAAAACATCGTCGTTTTAAGCTTATCAAACTAAGCCAAAACGGGATCGTTTTGAAAGGGCTATATAAGCTAAATTTTAGGCTTAAAAATCATTTTTACACCGGGCTCTAAAAAAAAGGGGTGAAATCCTCTGAATGGGGGTCTGGGACCGGCACCGGAGCTCCGTTGAGTCTCCGTTCTCAAGCGCCCATGCGCCCACGCGCCCACGCGCCACCTATGATGCCGTCGCGTATGGCGGTTAGGGTTTTCAAAACTCTATTTTTCGCAGCAGATTAAAAGGTAGCTTTGATTTCTTTTGTTTTCTTTGATTATATTCTAAGATTTGTGTATTCACGCTAGAAAATAAACAGGTAAATGGGAAATAATAAAAAAATGTAATTCGATTACCTTAACAAACAAAAACTGTCTTTTATTTCTTCTGCTTTTTATGAATACAACTTGTTTGTAACTCCCTATCTCTCTGTGTTTTTCTCTCTGTGTCTATGTGTCCTTTTTACAAGTGAAATGGAAGGCTTTATAACCTTAACCCCTTACATATTCTGGGAAAGAAATCTACGATTTCTTTCCATTTTCGTGTCCTATGTATCTTTGACTGATATGCTATGATTTTCTTGCCCTTTCCTGCTCTGCTTTTTTGCGTATCTGCTGTTTGTTTCCTTTTCTTGTAGGTGACTCTCGAAGATCTCAGTGGCTGGGCTTGCTGTCATGGATTCGAATCTCAGCAAATGCCCATTTGTGCACTGATGACCACGAGATAGTCTCTTTTGCGAAGATCTCGGCGTCAAAGGAGGTACCAAGGTCGGAGATGAGGCCTAGTATTACGGTGCACCGACAGTGGTGACTCTCGGAGTACCCTAACGTTTCTGGACAACTCATTGATTAGGGCCAGTTGATGTGACGTGGGGGACAGGGCCATTGATGGCTCTTGCTTCGGGAGTTGGAACGGCCCTGATGTCGTGGCACAACTTCTGGAATGGTTCTTACGGCACTGGGTCTCTAGGGAAACCCTAGGGTTTCCTGTCAATACTTTAAGTCATTGGACCTTTTGGGCCCGAGTGACTTGGGTCTTATTTAGGTATTTGGGTGCAACGGGTCTATTGGGTAATGATATAATCTGATGTGGATCTTAGGTATGGGGTTAAATGTAAACGGGTTTAGGTATTTGGGTCGCTTATTGTAACTAGACTTTAATAAATAGACATTTATTTATTTATTTATTATTTCTGTTTTGGTTTTAAGGCCCGGTCAAATTTGGGCTATTACAATCCTGTTATTGTAATATTTTAAAAAAATGCCATAAGTCCCTATACTTTTGTAAATTAGAATTTAGTCATTGTACTATTATTTTTAAAAATTAGTCCTACTTTTTAGCTTTTTAAATTTAGATCTAACCATTAATACTATTAAAATAATTTTGTTAGAATTAGGTACATTACTATATCCTTTTTTGTTACATGACTACTAAGTGAGTATTTTGTTTATTATTTCAAAATAGCACACCAACAAATTAAAAAAAAAAAAAAACTAACAATGTTAGCAATTGGACCTAAATTTTGAAAATTGAAAAGTAGAAGGACTAAATTTCTAGAAATAAAAGTATAAAACTAAATTTCAAATTTGTGAAGAGTACAAAAACTTATGACATATTTAACCAAAAAAATCAGTTTAATTTTTATTAATCATATTTAAATACGGAAATTTGAACTTATATCTTTCGAAATTCTAGGCAATACATGTTTAATAATATATCGATTTTCAAGTGTTATAAAAAATTATTATAACATTTCTCGTCCGTAATTGAATCCCGAATTCAAATCTTTTGATTTTGTATAACGAATAAAAACAGTAAGATATATAATATTAACCTCAATTATATTATAACTTAATGATTAAAATTAATTATTAACCGGAAATAAAAAACATTAATCTAATTATTAACCTCAAAAATATAATATATATATATATATATATATATATATATTAGATTAATGCCAAACATAAAAACTGCATATGTTAGATTAATGCCACTTAATCAGAAGGGCCTATATGAAGTGTACTCACACATATATAAACACTAATATTAAATTCATAATTACTTTTATATGGGTAAAAGTATTATAGAGATCATTATATTAGAAGTTAAATTATATTTTGTTTTCTTTATTTAAAAATTAAGTATATTAGAGTGTAAAATGATTCTTCTATTTAAAATTTCATCCATTTTTTTTGTTTAGTTATTTTGTCAGCCACATCAATCTTTAATTGTAAAAATAGATGAAATTATTAACAGAAAGGACCAATTTATTTTTTAATCTAATGTATAGAGATTAATTTACTTATTTTTTTAATAGAATGGACAATATGTAATCTAACTCTGACTCTTAGTATAAGAACTCCATGCTACTTTTCCGGCTTATTAATAAGAAACATAACAAAAATAAAATAAAATAAAATACATATTTAAAAATGCTATAATATACAAATATATTAAAATATATATTACATAAAATATTAACGTACTGAAATTATCTAAAATATATAATGTTTTAAGCAGGACTGCAATATGGAAAACAATACAAATACACAAGTTATGGGATCTACTAACAAGTATTTACACCAACAACATCTTAATAATATTATATTATAAGTATAAAATATTGGATTCAATCTTAATCAACCCATGACCGCAATTATAAAAAACCAAAATAATAATAACAACAACCATTATTAACGACCATTCTGCCCTCCACCTGGATGATGATCATTTGGAGGTGGTTTTGCTCCGATTAAATTCCTACGTATCACCTCATTGATCTTCTGCACTGCAATTATAAACCCAGAAAAAGAAGAGATGATATATAAGAAACTTAAAACAAATTATATATAGTTTGAATTCAACTTACCCATTAAGTGAGTGTTTGTTGGTGAAGATGGAGGCAAGAGTAGGGAAAACGATAGCAGTAGGACTAGTATAAAAAGCACCGAAGAAATCTTGTAGGCCATGTTTGGCCGCTGTAAAACTGATTTCTGGGCTGAAGCCAACCGCAGATTCTTTTGGAGGAGAAATATGACTTCCATACTCACTCTTTTATATCAATAACTGCTTGCCAAGTAACTTGGCGTAAAGCCTGATCTATTTAGTGTTTTTTTTTTTTTTCTATTTAATTTTCATTGCTCTTGTTATTTTATTTATTGTTTTTCAAAATCAAAGTCAGAGCTTATTTTTTAAAATACAATTAAAATATTATATTCTATCAGTATCTAAATAGTTAACCACATAATAACGCTTCCTCTCAGGAAAAAAAATAACTTTAAAATGAATACACAAAATTAAATGTTGGGTAAGGTAATTTTTTTTTAAGTTCCACCAATAAGCTTCAAGTAACAATTCTATGATAGATTAGTATCTATTGATAAGTAGAAAAATATGCCTTAGATCCAAGTTGATTTGATGGTTACTGTTAGAGATTGAAGAAAAAAGATGTTTGAATTTTGGTTCGTAAAATCATAAAATCTAAAGTTGTTTCATGAAAAATTGAACTTTAAAAGAAGAAGGGAAAGATAGCTTTTAATTAGTGTAGGCAGTGCGAATAAAGAAAATTATATAGCATCAATTTTAATAGTTCAATAACTTAAATGAAAACTTTCAAATAATTCAATAACAAAATTATAATTTTTTTAATTAAGTGATTAAAACATAAATTTATCCATATTTTTGTAACTAATGGTATAGTTTTAAGTTGTTAAAAAGACTTTCTCATAATTAATTGCCGGCCGGTGTGAAAACTTCTACATATTTAAATATAAGTTTTCTATAAAAGAACAAAACAACACCAATAATAAAATCAACAAGTCATATTACACATCGATGAAAATATTCTTTTTTTTTTTTTTTTGTGAAAAACAATGAGAAAGTTAATTTTTATAAGATTGGTTTCACCAAAATAATAATATCAACTGAAGCTTGTGTTTCTTGGTCTCTCATTTTCCTTCCCACCACTTGTTTATATTTTGTTATTTTCTTAAGTATTTCCATCACTATCTTTATAGTATGAAAAAGAGAAACACGTATCAACGCCAAAAACAAAATTCCTCTATCCACTACAAGAAAACAGACTTTTAGCGGCGTTTTTAGTGGCGTTTTAAATAAAAACGCCGCAAATATTATGCATTAGTGGCGTTTGAAACAAAACGCCGCTAAAAACTGAGCAATAGTGGCGTTTCCATTCAAAACGCCGCTAAAAACTGAGCAATAGTGGCGTTTTATTCAAAACGCCGCTAAAAATAAGATATAGTGGCGCTTTAGTTCAAAACGCCACAAAAGGTTGAGCTATAGTGGCGTTTTTGTAAAAGCGCCGCTAATATTTATTATTTGCTCTATTTTGTTATCCTTGAAATGCCTTAGTAATTTTCCAAAATTAGTTCCCCCTCCCCAAAACCAAACTTAATTTATCAACTACTTATTAATGCATCGATTTTTATTTTGAATCTTATAAAATTGAATCCAACTTAAATATTAAAATTTTACGTCTCAAATTACAAATTCAACTTGAATTCGAGTTTTTACAATCTCAATTGAATCATATTAAATTAAGGACATAACTACGGGGTTGGAAGGATTTCGGCCCCCTAAAATGAATTTTTTTTATTTAAACCCTACCGTACAAACTAAATCCTTATAAGGGTTTAATTAAAGCCTACATAAACATTAAAACTCTAAACCCTGAAAATAAATTATAAATGGAAAAAATATGGGGACATATAATGTTCTAATAAGAAAATGATCATCGACATGATTTCACTTACAATTGAATTTTTGCCCCTAAAGGCTAATCTCAAAACCTTAAACTACATTAAACCCTAAAATATGAAGCCTAACCCTAAATCATAATCCATGACTACCTAACCCCTAAATCATAACCAATGATCTAAACTCTAAACCATTTAAACCTTAAACTCTAAAGTAATGTCCTAAAACCTTAAACTACCCAATTAAACCCTAAAATATAAAGCCTAACCCCTAAATAATAACCCATGACCTATAAACCTTTTAAACCCTAAAACTTTAAACTCTAAAAACTAAATCTTTAAACTCTTATACCTTAAATTATAAACCTTAAACTTGTAAACCCTAAAAATAAATTAAAATTTGGCTATCTAGATTAGGGTATGACGTGAATCAAAATTTAATTAAGTTAAACAATAGTGGCGTTTTTATTAAAAACGCCACTAATATATATTAAAAGATGTTAGAACGCTACCGTTTAATGCTGCGTAATTAGTGGCGTTTTCCACAAAACGCCGCAAAATGTTATGCTTTTTATGGCGTTTTCATTAAAAACGCCACAAATGTGTATTACGAGTCCAAAAAATGACGCCGTATTATCCTTATTATTAGTGGCGTTTTTCAAAAACGCCGCAATAGGTTATACATTAGCAGCAAAACGACACCGTTCTATGTTTTGTTTTTAGTGGCGCTTTGTACAAACGCCACAAAAATGTGTTACGAGTTCAAGAAACGACACCGTTTATACTTGTTATTGGTGGCACTTTGACAAAAACGCCGCAAATTTGTGTTATGTGTTTTATAAATGACGCCGTTTTATTCTTTGTTTTTAGTGGCGCTTTATATAAAACGCCGCAAATTTGTATTAAGGTTTCAGTAGGTAATGTTATTAGTGGCGTTTGGTTCCAAACGCCGCAATAAGCTATACATTAGCGGCGTTTTATCTGGAAACGCCACAAATATGAGTTAAATGTTTACAAAACGTCTGCGTTTTGTTCTTTTGTTTGTTCTTCAGTTTTATACGAACTATTAGTTTTCCCCCACCCAAATTTCCCCAAATCCCTAACTTTTCCCCTAATCCCTAAATATTTCTCCGAATCAAAATCAAAATATCCTTCTACCGTTGAAGACTCCGACTGCCGTTGAAGACTCCGAGTGGACGACCTGCTGCATCGCCGTCTCCTCTACTGCGACCGTCACTTTCGCTCTTCTCTGCCACAACCAATCGGTAACTTTCAGTAGTTGGTTTGAAATTTATCAGTCATATTTGCTTGTTTATCGACTTGGGTTTACATGACAGATGAGTAATTTGTTTTCCACTTCATGTTAAATCATTTTATTTTATTTCATTTGTCCCTGGTTGACGTCTGGTATTGTATCCATTATATAAATCCTTCCTCTCTTTTCCCTTGTTCTTTGCAGGATAAACTATTTCAATGGATTTTGAGGCAGCAAGAGGAAGGATCATGGATTACAACAACTGATATAGTTTCATATTTGCGGTATCTTCGTAATTTCTTGATCTTATTGTTTTGATGAATCGCTTGGCTAATGTTGATTCTTTTACTTAATGCTTCAACCAACGGTGTGTTTACGCACCACTCCGGTGAATTGAACTGTAGTGTCCAAACAGTTAAGCACTTAACCAGATCAGTGTATTTTTGGTGTGTAAAATAATCAGAGTAAAATTATAGGTGAGAGGATGAAGACGGTAGCATAGGATAGAAGAGAAGAGAAGAGACTACTGGTTTTTTAGAAATCCTAATTAATAGATGCTTGATCCTAGTTGATAAGTATGTTTGGTGTTTTGGATAGAAACGAAAGTAACATAGTGAGTGGGAGAATGAGGTGATGGAAAGACATCATTTTCTAAACCCCCTAGATACATGATTGTGCACTAGTTGTTATAATCACACCTTCCTTAGAAGCAATTGCTGTTGAGGTTGCTCTATGTTCTCTACTGTCAAATTTGCCCAAGCTCTGTCAGACAATCATATATTTTTTAAAATTAATAAGTTTTCTCTTTTTTTGTTTTACGGTTTATAGGATTTCTTTTTTCGTGATTCATTTTTATTTTTCTTCAACTTGAATTAAAATATTAATTAATTCATTTTTGTATTTGTCTGCCTTTTTTCCAATGTCTGAAGAAAGATTGGTTTATTAAGCTTTTAGAATTCTTGATGCAAGTGTGCTTGTTCAATGCCCTTGGGGGCATATGCACATAAGGGATTTTGAATGTGTGCTCCGAAATTTATTCTTATTAGCCTATTTATGTCACTGCTTTTTTTTGTTCCTTCTATTATCTGCTGCATGCAAAACATATGTTAGTTGACCCTGTGGTTTGATTTCTTTCTTGGAGATTCTTGCTTAATCTATATGTATGATTTTCATTTATCAACTTCTGTTTTTATGTTTATAGGAATTGTCTGTTACGTTATCTTTTATATCTCTATCTAATTTGAGTTATGTTTTCTGCAAATTAGGTTGGCATCTGTGTAGCAACTGCAAAAAGAATGCCCATTATATGTGTTTCACGTGTACCTTTTCCTTATGGGATGCATCAAAGAGGTGTAATCCTATGTATTAGGGGTAACAAAGGCTTCTCGAGTCGTGTATGAATCTTGTCATGTTGATTGAAAAGGAGCAGCAAGTAAATCAGCAAAATGTTATTATACTGTAATTTCATAGATTCATTTTTATTTTATTCTTTACATTTGCTATTTTCTGTTATTGATTTATTTATTGAACATTGCCAGCATGTTTGTGTTTGTTCAATTTTGTGTTTCTATTGGTTTTCCTTTGTGCTGTTTATAGAGAAGATTGTTAGTTTCTATGCAGCCTATGTTGTGATTTATAGTTTCTACAAAGAATTACTTTGTCACTTATGGGTTTCAACTTATCAATTTTGTGGATTTTCTACAAATACCACGTATGGTAGACAAGTATTTGTTCTTATTTTCCTTCTTTATGATGTTTCTCTTCATAGAATGTAATCTTCTTTGTTCTCTCTCTTTCGGATTGAACCTGTTTCCTTGGTGTTGTAGGTGATTCAAGGGCAGGCATAGAAAACCCATTGGAGTGGCTCTTTTCTAGCAGTTTGGCATCAAATTATCAGGACCTTCATTTGTTACTCTTTTCATACACTAAAGCAATATACAGAAAGCCTAGATAGCCAAAAGGTTAGTTATGATATTGAACTTATTTTTTATTATTTAAAAAATTAATAACACAAGTAACTCGATTTAGTATAGATTGTCTTTGTCTTACGTTAAATTATGATTATAGTCTTTTACTATGTTTAGGTTTAAGATTCGGTTTGTATGTTTCAATTTAATATGTCCCATCTAATATACAAATATTTAATAAAATATTTTATATAGTTTTTAACTTTAATAAAATATTATGTCTAGCAATATCTCCAAATCTAGTATGAATCATGTAGAAGGTTACTTATCTTTTATTTGCAAGAAACAGATTTAGGTAATGGAAGATGTATGCCTGTGTGTTTGTGTGTTTGTGTCTCTATATATGTATGTATTTGGTACTAGATGAAAGCTTTACTCCAGTTTTGAAATATAGACCAGGTTTTGCATACATTGATCATTTTCTGGCTCTTTTCCTTCGAATACATGGTTCTCTTGAAACTAAATCTTTGAGGTACTTTCTCGCATATTCTGTGATTCTTATTAGATAAGTTATAAATCAACAGATTATGTTAGTTTTGATCAAGGCCTCTGTAAACATAAAGTTGGTATTCTAGTTAGGAGAAGTTAATGTTTATGAGTTTGTGGAGTATGATTCTGCACATGCAAAGTTGGTTTGTTTAAAGATGTGCATTTTCATGTTTACATACTAATGCTGATTCCATTTTTGTTTTTTAGATGTTCTTTTGGTCTGTTTTCATGTTTCTATCCAACTTATGTGTTTATGTGCGTTTTGCCATATTTTGCTAAGGTGTACAAACTTCATTGGCAAGTGATGTCTTTGATCTGGTACAAGTGGGCACTTGCAAACCGATATAGGTAAAGTTTTTATATTTGCTTAAATGAAATATATTTGGTGCTACTCTTATAATCTTACATCTGTTTCTAGGTACTATCGAGCACTGAATTAATATTTGGTGCAACTAAATACACCATGACCATTGACATTTGTTCTAGGTACGCATGATGAGTTTCGTTGCTAAATTTTTTCCTTATTTCTATGCATTTTCACTTTAACCTACTTAACAAATATTACTTTTTCGACTCGACTCTGCTTTCTTTGGTGAGAGTGGAGTAGACCAGGTAAGTTTTATTAAGGTACGTTTTATTTTAAAATCCTAATCAATAATAGTTTTATCATTATGATTTTGGAAAATTTAATATTTTGGGGTTGCGATTTTGTAAAGATTTAATTGCTCATTCTGTTTGGAGTAGAACTATTTTATTTCGATTTTAATATTTAATATTTGGATCAACTTACTTATTATTTGGTTCAACTTAAGTATGAAAATTTATGAATTAATAAATTAAAAAAGACTTGAAAAAATTCTATCGAGCTCATCTACTATCGAATATTTATATAACCTTAATTTATTTCCAATTGACTTATCAAAATTAAACTACGATTTTTTATATTATTATATTCATATTACTATTTTTTATATTAATAATGTTTGATTTTTATATTTAATATTTTTAAATGTCTTTGAAAGTTATAACTAATTTTTATCAAAATGGCAACAATTTTATCAAAATTACAAAGTTTAAATATTTTAAAGATTCAAAGTATATAAATTTGAAACTCGATGGGTTGCCTTATATCATTGCAAGATATAATGGATCCTCCCTAGGTGTAACAACGCCACGCGTCGATGAATCTTAAATAAATTAAAAAGACTTGAAAAAATTCTATCGAGCTCATCTACTATCGAATATTTATATAACCTTAATTTATTTCCAATTGACTTATCAAAATTAAACTACGATTTTTTATATTATTATATTCATATTACTATTTTTTTATATTAATAATGTTTGATTTTTATATTTAATATTTTTAAATGTCTTTGAAAGTTATAACTAATTTTTATCAAAATGGCAACAATTTTATCAAAATTACAAAGTTTAAATATTTTAAAGATTCAAAGTATATAATTTGAAAACCGACGGGTTGCCTTATATCAGTCGCAAGATATAATGGATCCTCCTAGGTGTAACAACGCATACGTCACGATGAATCTTAAATAAATTAAAAAGACTTGAAAAAATTCTATCGAGCTCATCTACTATCGAATATTTATATAACCTTAATTTATTTCCAATTGACTTATCAAAATTAAACTACGATTTTTTTATATTATTATATTCATATTACTATTTTTTATATTAATAATGTTTGATTTTTATATTTAATATTTTTAAATGTCTTTGAAAGTTATAACTAATTTTTATCAAAATGGCAACAATTTTATCAAAATTACAAAGTTTAAATATTTTAAAGATTCAAAGTATATAGGTTGAAAACTTTGTGGGTTGCCTTATATCGAGTGCAAGATATAATGGATCCTCCTAGGTGTAACAACGCCACGTCTGATGAATCTTAAATAAATTAAAAAGACTTGAAAAAATTCTATCGAGCTCATCTACTATCGAATATTTATATAACCTTAATTTATTTCCAATTGACTTTTCAAAATTAAACTACGATTTTTTATATTATTATATTCATATTACTATTTTTTATATTAATAATGTTTGATTTTTATATTTAATATTTTTAAATGTCTTTGAAAGTTATAACTAATTTTTATCAAAATGGCAACAATTTTATCAAAATTACAAAGTTTAAATATTTTAAAGATTCAAAGTATATAGGCTGGAAACTTGTGGGTTGCCTTATATCGAAGTGCAAGATATAATGGATCCTCCTAGGTGTAACAACGCCACGTCACGATGAATCTTAAATAAATTAAAAAGACTTGAAAAAATTCTATCGAGCTCATCTACTATCGAATATTTATATAACCTTAATTTATTTCCAATTGACTTATCAAAATTAAACTACGATTTTTTTATATTATTATATTCATATTACTATTTTTTTATATTAATAATGTTTGATTTTTATATTTAATATTTTTAAATGTCTTTGAAAGTTATAACTAATTTTTATCAAAATGGCAACAATTTTATCAAAATTACAAAGTTTAAATATTTTAAAGATTCAAAGTATATATTTGAAACTTTGACGGGTTGCCTTATATCGAAGTTGCAAGATATAATGGATCCTCCTAGGTGTAACAACGCCACGTCTGATGAATCTTAAATAAATTAAAAAGACTTGAAAAAAATTCTATCGAGCTCATCTACTATCGAATATTTATATAACCTTAATTTATTTCCAATTGACTTATCAAAATTAAACTACGATTTTTTATATTATTATATTCATATTACTATTTTTTTATATTAATAATGTTTGATTTTTATATTTAATATTTTTAAATGTCTTTGAAAGTTATAACTAATTTTTATCAAAATGGCAACAATTTTATCAAAATTACAAAGTTTAAATATTTTAAAGATTCAAAGTATATAATTTGGAAACTGACGTGGGTTGCCTTATATCAGTGCAAGATATAATGGATCCTCCTAGGTGTAACAACGCCACGCACGATGAATCTTAAATAATGGATCGTCCGTTTTGCCATTTAAGTTAAACTTTTTATTCAAACTAAATCATAGCTTTTAAGCTAAATACGGATGTCCACACAGTGCTTTAATATGTACTTAAGAAAAGATGACTTGTAAAACATAAATTAAATTAAGTGTGGACTATTTTAACTGCACATGTGATTTGTCAAATAAAAATGAACGACATGTATATTACTTAATTAAAATAATTTTTATAAATATTATTTAATTAAATATTATTTAATCCCGCTACTTACTGTAGATACTTCATACTTGATATGTATTATCCATGTGATTTTCCACATCGTGATATAAAAACTTACATAATACATAAATATATTTGATATCATAATTTATATAACTTACAAAAACGTACATAACTTATATAACTTAGATAAATATATAACTTATATAACATACATAACTTATATAACTTAGATAACTTAGATAAATATATAACTTACATAACTTACATAATACTTAAATATATTTTATATCATAATTTACATAACTTACATAACTTATATAACTTAGATAAATATATAATTTACATAAATATATATCATATCATAACTTACATAACTTACATAATACTTAGATATATATCATATCATACATAACTAGTTTCTGAAATTTACTTAACTTACATAATACATAAATCTATAGTTGAAAATCTCATAACTTGCTCGAATTAGTTTATACCCATTAGAGACTTGATATTTAGTATAATGATATGATTAAATCAATTGAGAACATTTAAGTAATCTGTAATATGTTGTCAACTTTAGATTTCAAGAACTACAAAATGGATAGGAGTTGGATGAAATTGTCAAGGGTAAGCAATGCCTATCAAAATGGAGTACAAACTTTTCTAAATTTTGCATTTCAAAATGCAAGCCAAGAGAATATGATTCTTTGCCCGTGTAAGAAGTGTGGCAACATCTATCGGCATTCTCGTGAAGTTGTCTACGAACATCTAATTGTTGATGGCTTTATTCGGGGTATAAAAATGGATTTTCCATGGAGAGTGTACATCTAGTGGAACTTCTTCAACGATTAATCCGACTTATCCACGATCATCGATTACCATCGGTATGTTAGACAAGATGACATGGAAGATATGTTGCGGGATGCATTTAATATGCGTAGTCATGGTGAGCAATCGTTTCCACCGACTTTATTATATCCGAGGATTGTAATATTATCGAAATGTTTTTTATGAAACGGAACAAGTGCACCTAATGAGGAGCCAAATGAAGAAGCGGCTAAGTTCTACAATTTACTTAATGAAATGAATGAAGAACTTTACGAGGATCAAAATATTCGAAATTGTCCTTACGCATTCGTCTATTTCACTTAAAATGTTTGGGAGGGTGGACCGGAAACTCTTTTACAATCTTTGCTAGAGTTTCTAAGAGAGATGTTTCCGTTTGCAAAAATTCCCGTCTTGTCAAGATATGAAGAGACTAATAAAAGATTTGGGCCTTGGGTACGATAAAATTCATAGTTGCCCAAATGATCGCATGTTGTATTTGGGTGATCGAGAAAAACCAACAATCTTGTCATGTTTGCGGTAAGTCTCGTTGGATGAATAGTAATCTGAGAAGATGTGAATACGGATGAAGGTGGGGCACGATTAAGAAAGAAGCGGTCAAGGTCTTGCGATATTTTCCCCGATACCAAGACTTCAAAGGCTTTTCATGTCCTCAAAGACAGTAAGAATCTATGACGTGGCATAATGATCAACGGACCGATGATGGATTATTAAGACATCCTGCGGATTCTTTAGCTTGGAAATCATTTGACAGTAAATTTCCAAGCTTGCAAGCGATCCTCGGAATGTGAGGCTTGGGCTAGCAGCTGATGGCTTTAATCCATTTAAAATCATGAGTACTTCATGACAAGATTTGCTTGGCTGTAGTACTTGTTCCTTACAATTTGTCTCCATGGATTTGCATGAAGCAATCTTCATTTATTTTATCAATGATTATCCCTGGAGAGAAAGGTCCCGGAAATGATATTGACATCTATTTGCAGCCACTTATTAAAGAGTTAAAACAATTATGGTCGGGTGTTGAGACATATGATGTATTGAGAAAGGAGAACTTTAATTTACGTGCAGCTTTATTGTGGACAATTAATGATTTCCCGGCTTATGCCAATTTATCGGGTTGGAGTACTAAAGGACGTTATGCCTGTCCTTGTTGTGCTGCGCAAACTTGTTCGAAGTGGTTGTATAATGGGAAGAAGTTCTCTTACATGGGCCACCGTCGGTGGTTAGATGAAAATCATAAATTTAGATTTCAGAGGACTCTATTTGTTGTGATCAAGAGTACACGGAGGAGCTCTGAAAGGGACCGTTGGATCTGAAATCTTGTTTATGTTAAAAGATATCAACTTTAGTTACGGGAAGATGAATCAACCACCTATCACGCAAACAAGGAGAAGATCGAGGGATGAATCTGATGATGAATCTGACGAAGAGGATGATCCTAATGAGGCGGAGTTGTGGAAGAAAAGGAGTATTTTTTTTGAGTTGCCTTATTGGGAGCACAACATTTTACGCCACAATCTTGATGTCATGCATATTGAGAAGAATGTCTGCGAGAACATAATTGGGACAATTTTAAATGTCAATGGAAAATCAAAAGACAATCTTCAGAGTCTACTTGATTTAGTTGACATGAGAATTCGGCGTGATCTTCATCCTCAAGTACTTCCGAATGGGAAATATCGGTTGCCGCCTTCTATTTTTTCAATGTCAAAGAAAAGAAAGAAGTTTTTCGCATGGTGTTGAAGGATATAAAGGTCCCGAGATGCGTATCGTCAAATATATCTCGATGTGTGAGTTTCAAAGATCGAAGATTATATTCATTAAAATCACATGATTACCACATCTTGATGCAAGATTTACTCCCAATTGCTTTACGGTCTTTGTATGTCAAAAATGTAACGTCTGTATAATTGAACTATCCAATATAATGAAAGCTATTTGTGGCAAAGTTTTGAATGTCGAAGAACTTGAGAAAGTACAGGATCGAGCGGCTTTGACTTTATGCAATTTAGAGAAGATCTTTCCACCTTCCTTCTTCACTATTATGGTGCACTTGGTAATCCATCTCCCTCACGAAGCAATCCTTGGTGGACCGGTTTTTATCGATGGATGTATCCTATTGAAAGGTGCTAATTTATTTCTCAAGTATTCACTCATTCACCTCTATACATTTAGTTCTGACTTTTGATAAATATTGTATATCGTGTTTAGGTTCCTAAGCAAATTGAAGTCATATTGTCGCAATAAGCGTTATCTAGAAGGATCAATTCTTTGAAGGCTACTTGGCGAGAAGAGTGCATGACCTTACGTTTCTAGATATTTAGAAGATTTGAAACACGATTGAATAGACCAAGTAGAAATCTTTGGGCTCAATGATCATGACTTGGCGAAACTTATTTATTTCAAAGTTATGGAGAACCAATCGGCAAAGTTGAAATTGTAGAATTAGATGATATATCGTGGATCACGAGCACATCGATATGTACTTTTTCACCATGATTCAATGGAACCGCTATGCAAGTAAGTTATAAAATTATCTTACATATTAAATCGTTTTGATTTGTTTATCTTCTAACCAATTAAACTTGTTTTTAACATAGTGAGTACAAACAAATTTTGAGATCTCAGTGCACGCTCTCGAAGATTACAACATCGAGAGATTAATAAGTTATTCATGTAATCTTTTCATGAATGGTTAAGTCAAAGCGGTATGTAACTAAAGTTAATAAGTTACATATAATCGCGAAATTTAGTTAATCAAATAAGAATATTTTTACATAATACATTTATAATTATTTAATTTACTTTCGATTCAATAGGTTTGGAGTGGGAAGGACGTCAATGACGAAATTAAATGGCTTTCCCAAGGTCCGAACAGAGTAATAAAAGATATAGTGCCTTCCTCATCAATGGATACTGATTTCATACAAAGTATCGCGAGAGAATGAGAAGAACTCAAAATTGTGGAGTTGTTGTTAATTCTTCAATTACAAGTTATGCTAGTGCTAGGGATAGTAATCCGGTTGAGGGTAATGTGGAGTATTACGGACTTCTTACCGACATTATTGAGTTGGATTACTATGGCAGATGGAAAGTTATCTTATTTCGGTGTGATTGGGCTGATGTTAATCTCGCTCGAGGAATTAAAAAGATCAATTTGGATTTACAATGGTGAATTTCTCTCGCTTGATTCACACTGGACAACAATTGATGGACGAGCCATATGTATTTTCCTCTCAAGTGAAACAAGTTTTTTATTCGAAAGATCCAACTGATGAGGGTTGGTATGTTGTACTCCGGAACACCCCTAGAGACTTGTTTGACATGGGTAATGGAAGTAGAGATGACATTGTCGAAAGATCGAAACATTACCTTTCCGAACAAAACTTAGATGAAAATATCCCTAGTACTAGTACACAATATCAATGGGTTCGAGATGATGTGAATGAAGATATTTACGAATAATGATGTAGTAAGATTTTACATTTTTTTAATTATATGTAATATTATAATTTTAATCTTGGTCATGTTATATAATTTGACTATTTTATATGTACTATTATTGTTGTAATTTGTTACTAAAACTTTAACTATTTTATGTGTATTGCAGGAAAAATGGGTAGAAGAAGATTACGTGGTTTAAGTATTGTCCAGAATACTCCAAATTCGGAAGAAGGAAATAGTGAATAGCGATGTACCGTTGGATCTTGAATGTGCCGAGAGACACTTGACGAGCTGAAGAATTTCAAAGTAATGTTACGTTTATTTTACATGTGTTAACTTTTATTATTAATTTATTTGTAAATTTTAATATAATAATAGTATATCATTTTTCAGCTGAAAATGGTGGGACGCGCAGAGTTCGAGGACGTATAATCGCTTAGTGATTTATACGACTTAGATCACGCCAACGCGTCAAAGTAAGTAGAAATACTTATGGCCACTGTTGGATCAAGCTCGACTTTTAGCAAAGCTATATTGGCATTTTAGCACGAAATGCCAATATGTTGCCCATCAACTACGAATCATGGCATCACATGCCCGATAGCAACAAAAATCGAGCTCTCGCTAATATTAAGGTAACAAAATGTGAATGTAATTTATAATATTTTGGTTTAAGTTTCATTCATATTTACATTCTAAACTTGTGTTTTTTAGGATAGATTTGCTTTAGAGGTCTCAGATGATTATATCAAGAAGACATTGGGTAAAAATGGAGAGACAATAAAAGCACTTTAAAAAAACAATATTTTAAGAAAGACATAAGCCTCGAGGAAAAATTAAGAAATGTCCATGGGAATCTTTGAGAGTACCAATGGGAAGATGCGGTTAGATTCTGGAATTCAAAGAAAGGAGAGGTATTACGTATTTCCAAACTCTTATATATAGTGTTTACTATATACGTAATAATAATTTCATTATGTAGGACCGTGAGCGAGTTGGAATAAGCAGCAGGCAAAAACAAAAATTCACGCATTACACCTAGCGAGGTCGAGAAGTTTTGCTTCACGTGAAATGAGGCCGAGGTATCAAAATTTTATTAATTCTTTCAAATATTAATAACTTTCTAATATTAAATAATATTTTTACTACTATATTGTAGGAAGTTAAATCTGGACAAAAAGTTGGGCGCCTTCAGCTTTTTGAGATTACATATAGGAAGAAAGATGGATCTCCTATGACATCGAAATTTGGAGAAATTATGGTATATTTACTTAATACTATTTGATTTATTCTAAATATTTATAATGTTTAATTATAATTGTTTAATTCAATTCATCGTTAGTAGTTTTAAATAATGCTATGTTGCATTCCTTTTTATTATATATTTCGTTTCTAACTTTTTAATTGATTTTTTAGGAGAAACTAAAGGATAAGAAGGCGGAATATGAAGCGATCGCTTCATTGATAGTTCTGTTAATCTTGAGAACATTGATAAATGAATTATCATCAAGTTTTAGGTCGGAAGGTGCGGTCGGGTTCGATTTCAAGGATCCGTATTACCCCAACTCAATATTTTGGATCCGGCTCCCAGCAATACATGCCTTCCGGAAGTCAAGCTAAAGCTGAAGTTCAGAGGTTAAGAGATCAGATGGCTCAGATGTAAGCGAACACAGTTGAGCAAATTGCCGAGGTTCAACGAAAATATGAAGAACTCCGGCAACAACTTAGAGCGGAGGCGAGAGAGAGGAGACAATGCAGAGAGAGAGAGAGGCGTGGCAAAGAACGAGGGAGGCAGAGCATAGGAAAAAATACGATGACCTCCATTTCTGACTTTCAGAGATGATGCAAATGTTTCAAGCGATGCAAAAGCCGCCATCTTAGACATTAGTTTTTCGTTGTAAGAATATTTTTAACTTTGTCACGTTTAACATTATTCTAAGAATATTTTAAATCATACTTTATTAATTACATCATATATTTTTCGTTAAATTTGAAGTATTATTTAGATTTAATATTTTTGGTTGTATTTTCTTATGCTAAATTTGCTATTTTGGTTGCATTTTATGCTATATTTGTTGTATTTGGTTGGATTTTAATGCAGGAAGGGCTGAATATAGGTGTAAAAATGTATTGCAAATCTTCCAAAATTAGCGGCGTTTGTAGGGAAAAACGCCGCTAAAGGACATGACTTTTAGCGGCGCTTTTTCAAAGCGCCGCTAGCTTTTATTTCCTTGACTTTAGCTTTTAGCGGCGCTTTTTTTCAAACGCCGCTAAGGCCTTGACTTTTAGCGCGCTTTTTTCAAGCGCGCCGCTAAAGGCCTTGACTTTTAGCGGCGCTTTTTTTTCAAACGCCGCTAAAGGCCTTGACTTTTAGCGGCGCTTTTTTTTCAAACGCCGCTAAAGGCCTTGACTTTTAGCGGCGCTTTTTCCAATAAACGCCACAAATTTTTTGGCGCGCACTATATAGCGGCGTTTTTGCGGCGTTTTCAAAAGCGCCGCAAAAAGTTTTAGTGGCGCTTAGAAGCGCCGCTAAAGGCTAAAAAAAGCGCCGCTAAAAGTCTGTTTTGCTGTAGTGATCTCCTCTTTTACTTCTTTGTCACCCTAACATAAGACAATCTGGAAGGGAATTTTTTTTAGGGAAAATAAGGTATTGCCATTTTGTAATTAAATTAGTCGCTTTGAATTATTCTACGTACATAATGATTTAATATATTTTCTATAAAATTGTTTTATGTATTTTAATATGTATAGTGACTTAATATGTTTTGTATAAAATTATGTATAAATTTCCAACTTGTCATCATGTTTGTGGGTCAAGCCACGTATACAAGCTTAAGGACCATTAGAAATTTGAAAGGGTTTACGTAAAATTATTAAGCTTAAAAAATGGGTTTGGGCAAAAAATTAGGACCGTTTAAATTGTAGATTAGGCTTGGGCTTAAATGTTTAAGGCTCGGGTTTGACCCATTTTTTAAAAGTTTGTAATGTCTTATATTATAAATCTATATTATATACTATTATAATGTAAACATCAGAAAAAATATTAAGATGAATAATATACTAGACTAAAATGGACTTAGCTTAGCCATTTACAAATATGGGCAAGCTTGAGCAAAATTTTAGGCCCATATTTAGGACAGGTTGGGCTTGGGAAAGCATAAAGTGTGTTAATATCATGCCTAGACCCAAACTTAACGCAACTCGGCCTAACTCATGAGCACCTCAACTCATATGCATTTCCATATGTTGTTTTAATCTTTTTTTTAAATATGTAATTAAAATTTTAAATTTTTTAAATTTTATTTAAAATAATTTGTTAAAATGAATTATTTTTTTTATGGAAAACTGCTAAACTTTTATTTGATGTGGAATGATTCTCAACACGATAATAAAAGGGAAAATAAAATCAAAACTGAAAAGTTGTGAAGGAAGATAAAATGTTCCCCAACCCAACAAAAAAAAAAATCAGCCAACAGATGAGTTCAATAACTTCAGTTGAAGCATCAGAAACAAGAGAATTAGGAGCCCATAAAAAAACATCTTTGTCCCTTAAAAAATTCTAGATCTCAAGGACCATCATCAAGCAATGAACATCGGAGTCTAATCTGGCGGATTAATCCACCACCGGTCTTTCTTTATCACGTCATCAACAAATGAAGGTGTAACACCACTATACCCGACCCAATTATCAAGTCGAGTATAGGAATGTCACATCTGAGTGCCAGAGTAATTTTGGCTAAATTCAATTGTCTAAACATTTTTCCGATCATATTTTAACCCACATGTTTTTAACATATTTTCAGTGTACAACTTAAAACTGAGTGAAACTTTTTAGTAAAAATTCATTTTGAAACATTTTTATGCAGAACGGGGCCCAAAGTATCAATACTAGCACTAGTGTCTCAATACCTAGGGTTACGTATCGTTACCCTTGTGCGGTATCATACTATTTTGAGCTTCAGAGTTGAAAATTTCAAGAAAAATACTGTAACCCCTTATACTCTACTTGGTTTAACAGATTCAAATATAAGATGTTACAATTCTTACATACTTAGCAAAATTTTTACAATCTACGAAAGTCATACTAAATGTACCTCTTATTTATTTAATATTTTTTGTAGGACAATAAGTTTGAATACAATATTTATTGTTTGTCACAGACTTTCAAAGGTAGTATAAAACATTACAACATAAATGATTGATTTAATAAACATATACATAGCGTGTATTACTATTTGTCATTTGAAAAATATATTTCTAAGAATGTCCCTCAGTATGCATAATATTGCCATCGGTCTATCACCATAGTGCATCCCTGACTTGGTCCCTCTCGGCTCCCTGGTTCGATTCTCAAACCTGCATACCAAAAGACGCATATAAGTTTAGAAAAACCTAGTGGACCTTATTTATTATTACCTTTAAACGGTGTTGTAGAATTCTTCGACTCAAGGGCTTGGATTCCTTCTTAGACCTTGGCAGATACTTTTCTAATTCATAGTTGGCAGATAACCATGTGTAATCTCTGCACCTAACTATCTTATACTCATTTCACACTACTAATGGATCATAAACCTCACACCATATTTCGAATCCCATTGCACAATTTCATTGCAAATAGTAGTTGGTTACACTTTCCAAAATGATATTCAACGGATGCTACTCTTAGCGTATTCCTTCACAGAATCCAGCAATTATTAGAACACTAGTTACATTGTATTTTCAAACCAATCTAGACAATCAAACTTGCTTTGAAGAATGTAACGTTTAATTCAAGCGATGGAATCTCAAATGACTTTAATACCGAACATAAGAAAGTCCAAGTTTGGTGGACACTTGCACCACCAACATTTCAAATATCTCAAGTTCCCTATCATGGTGGTCATCATGACGAAATCATTAAACGGGTTCACTACTGAGAACTCTTTCAGATAATGCCTAATTGGCATGCCCAAATCTTACCACAAGGATGGAATAACAACTCACCACAATGGCTTTCGAGATAATTTGGCACAAAGGCTTTCTAGAAAATTCACCACAAAGGCTTTCCAAATGATACGCCACAGAGGCTTTCCAGGGAAATCATCACAAAACCTTTCAAATTCTGCTCCACAAAGGCTTTTAAGAGAATTCTCAAGTTTACAATCCTAGCAGACTACTTTTTTTCCATGTCAGCCTTCGTGTTTACTGTCCTAGTGGACCAACATAATAGATGTCATGGAGCCCCATTCATATGGTCTTACACTTTCTCGCCATCTTAGGGTATTATCAAATGATTCCATGAGGCCTCACCCACATGATCTTACACATATCACATTCGCCCGCAAGGTCGAGTCATGATCTGTTAGTCTGGTTTGTAATAAAACTGTCTTACTGGAGGCATCACGAAAAAAGTTTCTTTCTACATTTTCACATGACACAGATTTGTCAGTACTGGAATTGTATAACATGAAGGTATTAGAAAATGACCATACTCACGGATGCAACACAACTTATTACTCCTACGTAGACACCATGAGCTAACTCATCACGGCAGAAACACTTTTGTAAATCTCATTCATATATATGATAAAATCATACTTTCTAACACATAATTCTTCATACACGTATATCACACATTGTTATACCAGGTCACACATTGTTCACTTCATTTACGTACTTGCAAATATTTCTTAGAAAACTTGCGTGCACATATTTACATCACTCTACCAAATTACAAACTCATTCATAGGAACATCAACCATAACATAATCAATATAAAATGACATGCAAGAGTCAGGTTTAAAGGTTCACCAATGACCTACCTTTACTTCAACCTGGAGTTTTTGTTTCAATTATCTTTCTTAATCCAGTAGCAACAACTACTTAAAAGATCATAATATTTACATTAGAATCCTAATTGTAGACATTTTACTAACATTTCAACTATATGCGACCCCAATGTAAGGTCTTCCTATAACACTTTTCCCTTCTGTAATCGTAACGTGCAAAGCTGTAAGACTTACCAAAAGGCAAAATCATCTACTCATTGGACAAGATTTTAGTTTGATATTAACAAAGAAGAAGAAAAGGATGTTGAGGTTAGAAAGATGAACTTGCATATTATGTTGATAGAAAAACCATAAAAAATGATCCCCTCCTATAAACATACTTTTGGTCTCCCAAATTTCTCTATCACATCTGGGGTTGGTAAAAGAAAATTCGGCGAAGGTTAACATTACTGTTGACCAGTCATGAGGATGGTCAAATCAATCTAATTGACTCGTGTTGAGAAATGGTCAGCTATACTGCTTGTGACGATTTGTTTAGTTGGCTTGTTTCAATGTACAAGAAGTCTTTCACACATCTTACTACTATGTTCTTTATTTTGATCTCTGCTTTTGTTGCTGTAGAATCCCAACAACTCTCAACAACTCTCAGCTAAACTCTATATAAGGGGAGGAGTGTTAGTGGTCGGAGGCAAATGAAACAAACTCTACTTAAATGGGTAACAAAAAGAGGTAAAAAAAATTTAGGGTAAGAAAAATTAGATGAGAGGAAAATAAAAGGAACAACAGAAGAGAGAAAATGTTTACCAAAAGGAGGCTGCAATGAATGAGAGGAATGTTAGTGGCTGGAGTCAAAGGAAGTAAGGAAGTGGTTGTCAAGCTGAGTGAGAGCATTTTTGAGGTAAGAAAGTAGGGAGGGTAAAATGAATTTCTTAAGCACTGAATCAGCTATTCAGTGGAGAGGAGACGAAATAGAAATGAGTAAATTTCCTTGCATAAGTCCATAATGGAATACACCCATAATAGGGCATTCCACTAAATCAAACAACTATTTATGGTGGGCCCGCAGAATAGAGTTGTCATGACATACCATTACATTGAACCAAACATGGTGTTAGAGAACAAATCCAGTGGACTGTCTTATCTTATGTGTATACATGGCCCTGGTACTTGCTTACATAAATAAAGCTTTAAGCCTTAGACTCCGTAGAGTCTCATACTTAGAAGAACACACATAGGATTATCATATACATGTGCATATATATCTCCATACCATCCAACTGATCCTCTGTAAAACCAAAATTATGTATATATATTCTCTGTATAATTCGGTCGAACCTCTGTAAATCTATATAACATGTGGCACATAGTGCACAACATGATATTTCTTCTTCTTTCATCCGCTATACATCCTTCCATATTCCGCATATATTTACACGATTAATATATAAAAAGAATTCAACTAACTATGCTATTAATAACTCAAGGCAAATCATACCATATGTATCATCTAATTAACCATTAAACAATATCTTATTCGATAAGGCTTTACTAGCAACATCTCATCAAAACATTCAACTTATACTTACAGCCAAACATGCATTTGTATCTCAACACTAAACATGCACCAACAATACAACAAGCATCCCACCATAAAACATAATACTAAAAACATACCTAAACAATATAATACTAAAAACAAATAAAATAACCAGTTAGAAATTGAGTTCAAGAACTCACCGCCAAAATACCTGAAAGTTGGTATTGATTACACTTGCTTAGCTTCTTCTTATCACATGAGCCTCCTCCTTTTCGGTTAACTAAACATAATAATTATAGTAAGATCAATACGAAGACATTCATATACAAGAAAACCATAATTCATTTGCATGCAGAGAGATTTTAAAGGTTAGCTGCAACCCTAAACATTTTAGTATAAGCTCGATAAATTAAACTGAAATACTTAATTTTCCTTCCCTTTTCTTCAATCAAAAGATACAAAAAAGCTTAGAAAGATTACCATTTTGCAAATCCTCAACCACTTAAGCTGACACATTATTTTTTCCCTCCATATAAATAACATCTAAAATTTTCTTTCTTACAGAACAAACCAGAGAAGAAGATGGAATACAGAAAATGAGAGAATGTGCCTAGGAGAATGACACCGCTCCTCTATATAACCTTCTTACACTCATTCCCAAAACCAATTCATCAACATCAAATTTACTGTTTCTCATCACAATGTTTCCTACTAAAGGTAACCCAGTTCTAATGTAACATGACTAACAGTTGAAATCTAGCTATTTATCAAACAATCGATCAGATCCACTAATTTACACTAGAACCCGCTTAAATAGAAAGTTTTTCTAACTTAATACCCATAATTATCATGGAACTTAACCTTTAACATTTCTGGGTGTAACACTTATGGGATGAGGATCATGAGTTAGACCTTCAAATACTGCTGTATGCTTGGGAGGGGGTTTACCCTTTCCTTCTATCTGTTTGCCCAAGAGGTGTTAAACTTCTATGGTATTGCTCTGGGCCAACTGATCAGGGCTTTTTAGTGGATCCTTTTAGGGTTCATCATTTTGTGTAATGAGAGAAGAATGAAGCCCTTTCTAAAATTCTTCCAAAATTCCTACCAACTGCCCAGAAGGACTGCAAAAGGGTAAGAAGGATATGTGGTTTTTTTACTAGCAAAGTTTGCCACACAATCACGATCTATTATATGGGCAGGTGAGTAGCTTGGGCATTAATCTCTCAAAATACATGGGAGTGTAGCTGAAGCAGAAGGGAGACTTTGGTTTCTCCCTTGTCCACTAGTATGATGTGGTAGATCATTAAGGGGAAAGTTATTGTTATCTAATATGTGAAGGAGATGCACCATAGGGCTCATTCTTTTATACACTCGATCAGTACAAGGTTTTTTTGTTCAGGTGGGCCCTACAAAGATTTAAAGGCGTGTTCACAATTGAGAGTGTTTACACCTAAAAAGCGAGTGCCCTACTATCCTGAAGAGAACAGGGAGTTAAGAACCTCCTTAGTGCACTGAATGGTTGAGGGCGTAGAGGGTTGACACTCTTCTGTTAAGAGCAAATGATCAACTAAAGTATTTCTAAGTGAAGTCAATCAAGAGATCAATGTTGGCTATGCTGCTAACACACATCCTATTGGTGGAGGGTATAACTAACAAGTTTTAAGAATTAAACAAAAAATAAGAAATATACTCAACTAAAATGTTTTTATCTTTTTTAATGGTAAACGAAAAGTCTATTTAACTCGTATCAATTCTTGTAAACCATAAAGAAAATAAATGTAAATAATTATTTTTACTTTATTTATTCTTATGATAAAAAAGCTAGAAATAAACTTAAAAATTCTTCACATTAAAAAAAAAAAGCTTTTAAAATTGTAAATCTTTTAAGTTATAAATGAAAACAAAAACAAAAATAAAAAAGGCTTTAAGAAAATTTATCATCCAAAGTTTTATTATGTGAAATACTACAATATAATTTGTTGTAGAGAAAGTTAATAAAAACTTCTTCGTAAAAAAACGTAGATTTTGAAATGGAAGTAAATAAAAATAAATAACAAATTTTGAAATAAGATTAAATATTGGATATTTTATAATTTATTGAGATGTATTTGTTAAGAGTGCGTAAAAAATAATATATTAGTTAAAATTTTTGGTTATTATCAAATAATATTATTAATTAGAAAAAAATATAAAATATTATTTAAGTTTAATATACCTATTTCTTATTTTATGTATGCAATTAATCAGTTTTACCTGTATACACTTCAAGGATTTGGAAAAGGAAAATGTCTGTTTACCTTTATTTATTTGAGAAGGGATTGTATGAAACTGTGATTTCACGTCATCCTTACCTTTTAAATGGTAGAATGATAAATCAGATTTTCTTTCTAATTTTTAGTATTTTTAGTTGGATTTAAACTGAGCTAAGATTCAATTGAGTTTGGCTACATTTTTTATAATAATAAAAAATGGTTAGATGAACATGTACAATACATATTCTAAGTTAAATACTAAGGTTAATCAATCTTGAAGGATATCATTTCTCTGTATATCGGTTTTTTCTTTGATGGTTGCCTTGTGTGAAGATTAATCTACAGGTTTCTTTCTGGTTATTTGAGATGAACACCATAGGAAACTGCAAAAATAATCAAATTGTAGAAAATATAAGTTGGAGACTTTAATGTGATGAAAGCATTCATAAATTCTGTCAGAAGTTATATTAAAATTTGGTTGTTCCTAACATTAATTTCCTTGAAGCCCTCTGGTCTTATTATGCTCAATTGTGTTCCATGTAGTTCGTGTTTGAAATCATGAAATCATTAAAAAAGAAAACCATACAAAATAAAAATAGACATGCAATTGTTTACCAAACCATGGAAAAATAAAAATAGAATTAGAGAAAAGCATACATTGGAATATACCAGTACGTACCTTCAAATTTTACTTCCAATTATTCAAACCAATATTGTGGTTTTCATTTTTATTGTAGGTCTAATATTTATAGGTTGAAGGAATGGGAATTTCATTGATAATTAATTTTTATAGAAACTGTCACCTAAATATAAAGTAAATCTATATTTCAATTGTTAGGATTTCGACCCGATTAAGCAACAACAAGAAAAATAGCGGAATAAATTGAGAAATTGAACACACAAATTTAACGTGGAAAAATCCCTCCAAAGAGGATAAAAAACCACGGGCAAAGATAATTTTACTATAATGGCAAAAGAACGAAGAGTACAAAAGATGGAGATAAAAAACTAAATCTCGAAAACCCGAAAACAAAGAACCCACAAAACGTAAACACAAAATTATCTAAATGTGTTGTGAGTTCTAATCTCTAATGGGTGTATTTTTCTAAGGTTGTAAAAGAGCCTATTTATAGGCTAAATTCATAGGTCAAATAATAATAAAATAATCTAAACTAATCAGTGTTTGATTGAAACAAGAAAACAGAGTTCAACTAAAAGATTATTTCTCAAATTTGACTGAAAATAGGAGTCATATTTAACAAATCTCCACCTTGACTCATATTTCCACAACGCCATCTTTGCCAAAGCCCGCCACGAGCCTATCTTGAACTATGCAGGGAATTAACTGAGTCGAATTTGTGCTTAGAAACTGGAAGACTTCTAGCCTTCGACTTGTACACTGCCAAATCAAATCTAACCCGGGTCTAATTTTCATGAACACAGTGCCCTAACTTTTCAAAACCTGCATCCAAAAGAGAACCTCTCTTCAACGAAACAGTCATACCTTTTTCCCTCCTATGACCAAGTTGCCTCCACTCCAAACTAGTTGACTTCAACTCCGTAACGGACGAGGGACGTCCGATTTCACCGGTCACTGTTGAACTTTCCAGAATATAAAGACTACTGATTCTTTTACCTTTTAACAAAACGAGAGCTCCATGAGATACTTTAATGCCGCTCGACTCGATGTTGATTTTGCATCCTTTCAAGTCTAAAATACTTAAAGAGATGAGATTCTTTCGTAAATCAGGTACATACCTGACATCTGAGAGTGTCTTAATCATCCCATCGTGCATCTTAATTTTAAAGTACCAATACCAATTACCTTACTAGATGAATCGTTTCCCATGCGCACAACTCCACCTTCAACTGAACTGTATGTGGAGAACCATTCTCTATTGGGACACATGTGGAAACAACATCCCGAATCTAGGATCCACACGGACGTGAGCTTGGTATTATCTCTTGTTGACACTAACAAGAAATCATCACCATTTTCATCGGCCAAATTAGCACCAGCTACATCTTCCTCGTTACTCACAGCAGCCTTTTTATTTCGCAGTTTATAACAATCTGCTTTGACGTGACCTAACTTTTTACAATAGCGACACCTTTTATCTCGTTTCTTTGATGCTACCAAAACAGAAGCTTGCCTATCTATCTTGCTATCCAAATGAAGCTCATTGTCAAGTTTGTCTCTACTCAACAAATGACCCTTCACATCTTCGAACGAGAGTTTGTCTCTGCCATAAATCAGGGTCTCCCTGAAAGACTTGTATGAAGGGGGTAAAGAGCACAATAATAGAATAGCCTGATCTTCATCGTCAATATGAACCTCAACATTATTTAAATCATTTAAAAGAGTAATAAATTGACTGATGTGATCTCTAAGAAGCTCACCTTCGTTCATGTGAAACGTAATAGACGTTGTTTCAACACTAAATGATTAGCCAGAGATTTAGTCGCATAAAGAGTTTCTAACCTTTTCCACTAAGAGGATGAGGTCTTCTCCATCAATACCTCCTGCAATACCGTATTCGCGAGGCACAACTAGATTGTAGACAATGCCTTTTCATCAAGCTCTTCCCATTCTGTTTTATTTAGATTCTCAGGCTTTTTCCCAATAACAACCTTTTTCAAACCGGATTGAACTAGAATTGCCATCATCCGAACTTGCCACAGATTGAAATTTGTCTCACCATTGAACTTCTCAATTTCAAACCTTGTTGTTGCCATCTCTGAACGGGCTGGTCTATGAAAATTGAACTAGCTCTGATACCACTTGTTAGGATTTCGACCCGATTAAGCAACGAACAAGAAAAATAGCGGAATAAATTGAGAAATTGAACACACAAATTTAACGTGGAAAAACCCCTCCAAAGAGGATAAAAAACCATGGGCAAAGATAATTTTACTATAATGGCAAAAGAACGAATAGTACAAAAGATGGAGATAAAAAACTAAATCCCGAAAACCCGAAAACAAAGAACCCACTGTTATGAGTTCTAATCTCTAATGGGTGTATTTTTCTAAGGTTGTAAAAGAGCCTATTTATAGGCTAAATTCATAGGTCAAATAATAATAAAATAATCTAAACTAATCAGTGTTTGATTGAAACAAGAAAACAGAGTTCAACTAAAAGATTATTTCTCAAAATTGACTGAAAATAGGAGTCATATTTAACATCAATTAATTTGTATTTTCCATTTAGACAAAAATATATTACGGAAAGAAATACGTTAGAAAATTAGGGGAAATTTTATGGGGAAGTTTGCCAAAAAAATATGTTAGTGTGCAACATGATTATCCAAAATTTTCTCAAATTCATAATAAATATTTATTAACAGATGGTAGGATGAAATTAGATTATAAATCTTTTGGAGATGTAGAGTGGGTTTGGATGGGAGGTGCGTTTACTTGCGGTTAGTGTAAAAATAGCGGTGACGGTGAGATTTGATACTGTAATGTGAGACAAAAAGTAAGCTAAATGCATCGCAACCTATCATCCATCCAAACCCATACAACCTATACAAAAAACAAAGAGAGTAGATCTTTTGTATTATTATCAGTGTTAACCATCATATGCAAAATGTTTCGTTAGTGTAGTTTTGTTTTATAATGAAACATGTAATACTTTTATCTGGTTATATGATTGGTTTTTTAAAGGGAAAAAACTAGTTATAATTCCTAGCATATGTATTAAAATGTGGTTTTACTCCTATTCATGCACCTTATCTCCTCAACTTCAATTGTATAATAACACAAAAACAAATTAATCAAAAAAAGTCCCGAAGGAGATGTAATTAAGAATAACGTTTACACATAGTCTCAATTCAACTGAGGAAACGGAAAGCTTTTGAGATATCTTATAGCAATACCCCATGTTTGGTTGCCGGAGAGTGGGTGCTGATTCTCTTCACTTTCCAACTCTAAATCTTTTACTTATCTAATAAGATTCACAAATTCGTTTTTAATCTTTTTTGTCCTCTTTCAATAATCATTCCTCTTGCTCGAGTCAATCAAATAATTTTTTTAAAATTATTAATTCTTTTTATTTAACAAGTAACAGATATTTTTTTTTGTCTTTCTATAATAGAAATGATTATTTTAACATGACAATACTTCAATAAAAAAATTAATAAGTGTTAAATGTAGTCGTAAGACATATTACATTTGTTGAGGCCCAATTTTGGCCAAAATAATAACCCACTAACCCAAAACAGCCCAAAACCCAATCTATTCTAACCTAAGCCCAAACTAACCCTAAATCAAAAAAAAAAAAAAAAAGAAACAAAAACCCTAGGTGCGCCACACCTAGGTCTTCCCTTGTCCCATCCACCACTGACGTCTGCCACCACCTACCCAGCACCTCCCCAACTGCTCCTGCAATAAGAACACGCAAACAATAGGAAATAATAACAAATATTTATGTAATGGCTATAAAAAGCCAAATCTAAAACCATTGAAAAGGATTTTTTTCAGCAATCTTGAACAATACAAAAGCATTAGATTTAAAGTATAACAGTGATTCAATAGCATCAAAATAGAGAAATACAAAAGCCAAATCGGAAGAAAATAGGTGATTTTCATTTCCTTTTGTATATTTCGAATCTTTTTTTTTTTTATATTTTCTCATTTTTTACATATATATATAAACAAAAAGAAATAAATAACCAAAAAAAAAAGAAGAAATTTTTACCTTTCCAGCCATGTGACACACGGTGGGTGACGGTGGCAACTGCGGTGGTTGTGGTTTGTGTGACGGCTGACAGCACTGACCCCGGCGTAGAGTGGACTGGTCCAGAGAGAAATTCTCTCTCCCTCTCTTTTTCTTTTTTTTCTTTCCCTTGCTGCAAAGTGATTTTTTAAAGAAAATTTGGCCTTTTATAGCCTTCCAAAACGACGTCGTTTTGGGGGTTGCCCTTTAACCCCAAAATGACGTCATTTGAGCTAACCCACGTGTTGACCTGACCCGCTCCAAGGATCCACGTGTTTTTACTTAAGGGTCTAATTGCGCAAATGGCCCTTTCGCCTTTTTATGTTTTCGCAATCGAGTTTTTAATATTTTTTAAATTGGCCCTGAAATTTATCGCGCTTTGCGATTTGGGTCCTCCCTTTAGCGACGTAGTTTTAAGGGCTCCGGTAAATTTCTTATTTGGCCCTCTGCAGTTGCACGCGTGTTCAAATGGGTCCTTTTTTATGTTTTATTTTAAATTCGCCCCAAAACTTCAATTTTAATCCAATTTTAGTCCTTTTTCGTTTATTTTTCGTATTTATCCTGAATTTTATATTATTTTTACTATTTCATTTAGCTTTAAATATTATTCATGCTATATATATTATTGTTATCACTATCATTTTTGTATTATTATTATTATTATATTATATTTAGTTATTTTTTTAAAATGTCTCGTTTTTACTATTATATGTATATATATTTATTATTATTGTTATATTTATTATTAATGTTATTAGTACTAGTATTGATTTTCACTTCATATTTATATATATATATATACAGGTACGTATTTATGTAGTGTATGAATAGTTTTTTTTTTCATATTATTATCATTTCTAATATATGTATATATTGTATATGTTTTATATATATTATGTATATATTTTTAATATTATTAGTTATATATTTCTTATACTATTTCATGTATATATTTTTATATTATCATGTATATATTCTTAAATACTATATTATGTATATATTTAATACCATATTATGTACATATCATTATTATATCTATTTTTATCTCTATTATATTTATTATTAATATTAGTATATATATTTTATTATACAGTATATATATACTCTTTATATATAGTATTATTTTCATATATCATTATATTTATTATTATACTTATTATTTTCACTATTGATACTTATTATTTTATTTTAATATTATTATGTGTTATTTGGTATACATACATTTATTATTATTATTATTATTATTATTATTATTATTATTATTATATATATTTTTTATTATATATATATATATTTATGTATATGTTTATGCAGTATTATTAATAATTGTTTTGTAACATTATTATTATTTCTAATATGTGTATATATATATATATATATATATATATATATATATTTAATAGCTATATTATGTATGTATTTTTAACACTATATTACGTACATACTTTTAATATCATTATTATGTATATATTTTTAATATACATGTGTATATTTATGTAGTACTATTAATAGTTATTTTTTATATTATTATTATCATTTCTAATATATATATTGTATATGTTTTGCATATGTATTTTGTATATATTTTTAATATTATTAATTATATATTTTTACATATTATGTATATATTTTATAGCATACTATTCATATATTTATGTTATCCCATGTATATATTTTTAACACTATATTATGTACATATTTTTAATACTATGTATATACCTTTTATTCCTATTATTACATATATATTTTAATACATAAATACATATATTCATATATCGTCATTATTAGTTATTCTTATATTATTACTATTTTAATATATCGTATATATTTTTAATCTAGTATTATATGTTTTATATATATATATATATATATATATGTTCACTACTATTTCATGTTTGCATTATTATATTATTATCATGTTTAATACCATATGCACCACTGTTGTTTATTTATTATCACATATACATTGTTAATATTTTATATATTTGCTTCGTATATTCTTAAATTTTTATTATTATTTGCCTTTTCCGAATTTATCCTATTAGATCACATCTTATTTCAACATCGATATTAGTTTTCCTTTTATTTTTTATTTAAAAAATATTTTCATTCATTTTTTTATTTCAATAAATCAAGCAACGCACAGATTTAATATTAAGTCGTCGATTTCATCGCTATGTTGGGTGAATATCAATCGGCTTGTGTTAAAAAAGGAACGTCCTTCTCAAAAGAAATCGAAATAAAACATTTCTCGTGTTTTGATCAGATCACGATTAAAATTTAAATTGAACTCGTATTTTTGAGAATTAAGACAACGCGTGTTTAATGAGATACCAATTTTGGGCGTCACGGTGCTAATACCTTCCCCGCGTGTAATCGACTTCCAAACCCTGCTTTTTCTTTGGATTTTGACGTAGACCTAAACTCGGCCTCCTTTTGTATTTAAAAATTTTCTTTTCTAAAAAAGATGACTTATTAGGTAGGTGTCCGATCGCACCTAGAAAAAGATCGATGGTGACTCCCTTTTTAAAATCGAAAGTTGGTTTTCAAATTTTTAATAAATCGCCTCAATTAGCGACTGAAAGCAAAATTTTTACGTCGCTACAACATTCCCAATCATTCAAATTTAAACCTTAAAAATAAGTGCTAGAAGGGAAACTATGAACAATAAAAAAGAAAAAAGTAGCATATCAAAAAAAAATCCTTCAATAAAAATAAGCATAAACCACGCACTTTGTTAGTAGGCCATAAAAAAGAAGCCCCCGCTCTTATTGAGTTAACCTTAATGGACGATTAAAATATTTAATTTCAAAAAATTAAGTGGTTAAATAAAAAATAATAAATGTTGAGCAGGGTTAAAAAACTTGATTCGATTTAAAAAATAGAAATTTTTAGAATTTTAAGTTAATTGAATCAAATTATTCGATTTTTCGAGTTCGAGTCGAATTGCATTTTACAACTCAAATAATTCAAATAACAATTTGATGTACGTATCCCTTAGGCAGTAACAAAGCCAAAAATTTGTTTTAGGAGGCCAGAGATGAATCATAAATTATTGGGCTGTAACGCCCCGATTTCTGGGCCTGAAAGTATTGGGCCTTGAGTCTAGATTCAGGTAGAAGACGGCCCGAATAATTTGGATGTTTTAACTAATTATTATTATTATTATTTAGTATTTTTAGTTAGTAATTAAATAAATTACGAAGGGTTTATAGTGCGGGAAAAGTCCTGGGCTCGACCCAGGGCTCTAGCAAAAATTTGAGCATTTTTTTTTATTCTTAAAGGGATCTGGGCAGTAGGCTTTATGAATAATTGGGCTGAGTTTTAGCACAAACAAGCGCCTGGCCCAGTGGTTGGGCAAGCTGGACAGCAGGAAGGAAGGCTGGGGTTCGATTCCCAGCGTGCGCAAACATGTTTTTAAGTCAAGGGCTGTCCCGGGCAGGCCTTAAGAGTTGTTGCGAGCATACTCCAGCACAAGGAGCACCCGTGGCGCAGTGGCAGCAGTGTGCTGTGCACGCGGAGAAGGTGCAGGTTTGAGTCCTTACAAAGGCGAATTTCTCCTTTATTTTTAAGCAGACCGGAGCTTCAGCAGGTAAGGCTTATAATTACTTGGAACTAGACTTTGATCTCTTTTCTTTTCAAATCATATAATAAGATACCTTTCCATATCCTCTAACCCAATCCAACTTAGACACAAAGGGTGCCAGCCACTTATATTATAGGCTTTCTTGGTAAGCTAATCCTCATACTCAGGTTCCCTAGAAGGGGAAACCCAAAAGTTCTCGGATCAATAAGAAGTCGTCTTACGTTCTATCAATAAACAACCAAAACGACCAGGGGGATAGAAAGCAGTAGTGGTGCCATTACCTTTACCTTTTCCTGCATATATTAGTAAAGAAAGAAGCGTGGTGCAGTGGCCAGCAACACGGGCGAAGGAGCAAGGGCGGATGGAGGACTGGGGTTCGAGCCTCACCTTGCGCACGGAAGGTTTAGGGATTTTGCTGCTCGCGTGGGGAAGGAGTTAGAGTTTGACTGAAACTCTCCTAGCAGTGGCTTGAGTCGGTCAAGTGGTGGACTGATGCTGATGGTGCAAGGAATTTGGATGGGATTTAAATTGGTGCTGGCTGAAATCAAGGAGCAGTTCATGGAATTTAGGAATAATTTTTATGCTGAAATGCACTCATTCGGCCATAGCAAATAAGTGCCGTTTATTTTTTGGCTTTTATGATTCATTTTTTTTTCTTCTTTCATTCTCTTGCTCTCTTAGTTCTTCAAGCCGAAACCGCAACTTTTGTTTCCCCTTGTGCCGATCTCTTTTACTTTCACTCATCTTTTCGTTAAAGCCGAATCCCCCAACTATGTTAGCCTTGTCGACATCTGCTCCCTTTCATCATCGAGCTTCTATTTTTTTCTTCCTCCCTTGTTTGTTGAAAAGCCGAGGTCACCATACTTTAAGAGGTTGGAAGCCGAACACCTTTAGATCTCTTGGACTCATCCTTTACTCGTGTTAAGGGTAGGAAAGTATTGGAAACGTTCTTCATCGAATAGATCTCATGATAAGTATTCGTAACCCTCTTTCCATTCATATCTTGTGGTTCTGGAAAAAACCGAGTAATCCCTAATCGCTTAGGGAGGCTATCATTTTGAACTAAAGGGTTTATTGGGTTTATTTATCGTTCTATTATGAGTAAGGTGGAATAAAGGCTGTTGATCAAGGAGCAGTGGGAAGTGAGGACATCGAAACAACTGGATCTAGATCTAGTCCATATTTCGACAGAAAGGTAAGAACTTTAGGGACTAAGGCAATGTTGGTCGAATATGGTAAGGAGATTAGTACGTATTTCGTTTTTGATATGTAGTCTGACGTATTAGTAACTCGATTGTAGGCAACTTGTGTGTGGATCTCGCCAACGTATCGTTGCAAATCAAGTGTGTAAACGACACCCACTAGTAGACTAGATCGGCAAAAGCTGAAAAGCTGAAATACCGAAAAGCCGGCATTTCGAGAACTTGCAAGCGTGCGAGCGCTCGTGGAATGTTTGTATTGATAATTTTGGTAACTTCAACGGTAAGATTGCAAAGAGCGCAATTTCGTGCACCTCGGTGAATTTGGGCTTCGATGGTCGAAATTGGGTAATGGGCTAACGGGCCCATTTCCGTAAAAATGTCCGGTAAGTATTCTGAAGACACGTTAATAACTGTAATGACCATGAAACCCTAAAAAGACTGATAAAGTTACTGAAGTACCTCTGTAAGGTAGAATTATCGTAATATCCCTAAAGGGGTAAGTTTACGATTACGCCCCTCGAGGGTAAATAACTATTCTTACGCTATAATCTGACTGTCTTTTTGAAGCATGCCTTGTTAAATATATATATTCTGCATACATGTCATACTGCATGGGGTTGGGTTTTGTTATGGAGGAAGAACCCGTTCTAGTGGCTGTGCCACATATTCTGATATAAGAAGCTTTGCTGCGGATTATAGTTAGTGCCGCAACCGGTGCTAACACTGTAAGTGGAAGGATGGCGTGGGTGATTTATTCCCCACAGGAAATGTAGGGATGGATGGAGGCAAGTGCAGGGTTGGATGAGGGTTATCATGCATCAATCATATGAAACTGTTTTGTTATGGGCCAACTGTATTGAAATGGGTCCAACTGTGTTAATATGGGCTAGGCCCAGTATACTCTGATATTGTCATGGGCTATGGCCCAGATTAATATTGGTATGGGCTAAGGCCCAGTTAACTCTGATTTCTGAATAGGGTTTAGGCCCAGTAAAGCTTGAACTGATTTGGGCTCTGGTTGGGATACTTTACACACTGAGTTTTCCAAACTCACCCCCCTTTTCCCATCTTTGCAGATGAGCCTTAGATCGATGGACTTGGAGCTGGAGGGATTCGGAGTGGCCACATGTTCTGCATATTCAATTTTCTTCTTATGATTTGATCAGCATTTATTTACTTTAATAGTTTGGGTTTTAAAGTTGTAATAAGGCCGCTTAATTATTTTTAATTGCTTTAATATGTTTTGTTAGCTTAGATATAATATTGGTTTAATCGTTGAAATTGAATAGCTTTAGGGCACGTTTTAAAAACGTTACCTGATTTCAAAATATCGCGATAACAAAGCAAAGCTTCCGCAACGAAAATGTTTTCAAAATTAATAACCCTTTTCAAATGGTTTTAAACGAATTGGTTTTCTATGAACAATCACTCAGTTAAAGTGTGGCAATGGTTGTGTGCATGTCTAGGATTGGATCCGCGGAGAGCTAGGTACTTAAGCAGTCTAATTGACTCACCTCCTCTTTTCTGGCATCCTACCTGGTGCACAGCTTTCATTCACTTTAACCTATAACGAAGATATCCTTTAAGACACAAAGAAAGATTTTAGATAAAACATGCCTTTTCTAGTAACGCTTCGATGTGACACGCCGGATTCGGTCATATCGTCTAGGCCGGGTTTGGGGTGTTACATAGGTGTCAAAGTAAAATTTTACCATTATACTAACATGTAATTTCATAAAACTTTAAAGGACTAAATGAAAACATAGCATTTTTGGGGGCCAAGGCCACTACCTGCCCCCCTTATCTTCGTCTCTACAATTGAGTCCCTGACAATTTTGAAAATGTGTAAATCGGTCTATCTAAAAAATATAAAAAAAATCAAAACAATATTAAAATTTTCAAAATATTTATAAATATATAAATATATAGATTTAAAGAATTAAAAATTAAAAAATATATAAAATTGCTAAATTATATTTTTTTAATAATTCTAAAATAATTAATTTGATGTCTTAAACAAGTAAATTATCAAATCAAGTTTATAATATTAATTATCTTTCTTTTTTCTCTTATTCTATTTTAAAAGAGTTATCAACTATATATGATATTTATGTTCTTTAACTTGAAATTTAGTCATATACCAACAATTGATTGCAGTCGTAAATCAACTACAAATCTGACTAAGGCAAGTACACCTATCAATTAATAGTATAGCTACGATGAGCAAATATACCATTCCCACGAAGACTAAAAATACTAGTAATTACTGTATGTATATTATTTAATCGATAAATTCAAATGATTGGTTGAAAAATAAAATTATCTAAATTGATTAACTACGCACGCGACAAAGAACAATTTAGGAAATTAAACGAGTAAACAACCAAGAAGCGAAACTTTACCCAAGAAAGAATTCACCTAGATTTCATCTGTCATCATCAATCTAAATTACTTAATTTCTTCACTTAGTATGTTGATCCGTAGAAATTCCTAAATTATGCTAATATCTCTCTTCAAGACTAAGAGCAACTAAGTTGATTAATTGAAATTTCTTTCTAATTAAAACCCCTGTTGTCGCATTAACTCGATCTATGACTCCCCCTATTAGATTTGACTCTAATCCAGTAGATTTATGTCATTCTATTTCTTGGATTGCATGCAACTCCACTCAATTATGCTAGGCCTACTCTTAAACAAAGTTTATTCCTCCTCTAATTTAAGGACATCAAAATGGATTAATAGCCTAGAAATATTAAACTAAGAATTAAGCACACATAATTGAGAACAAGATCCAAGTATTTATTGCGTAAAAATAGAAATCAAATAACATAATCCATTCTAGGGTTCATCTCCCTAGGTCTTTGGAAAATTAGTTCACGTTAGCAAATAAAAACATTCAAAGGCAATATAACCACAAGAAATAAAGAAACACATAATAAAGTTCAAAGAAATCAAAAGGAGATCTTCAATCTTGATGGAAATCTACTTCAGAGTCCACTTCCACAGTGTTTTTCGAGTTGTTTTCTTGAATATTATATGATGACTCACTCTTATATTCTTATCTTTGTCATATATAGGTCTTCTAATTCCCGAAAAACCTAAAAATTGTGTTTTTCTACGTGTTTGGAGTGTGACTCACGATTTTGACACGGCCTAGCACATGGCCGTGTGGCAACCCTTGTGGTTCACACGGCCGAGTGCCCAGCTCATATGGTTTAGCCCGTGTGGCTCCTGAAACTTGCTCCGATTTTTCAAATTTCACTCGATTTTGGCTCCTTTTGCTGCAAAATGCTCTCCTAAGTATAGAAACATGAATTTAAAGGATTAGGAGCATAATATTCAACATTTTAAAGTGAATATCATCCAAAAACATATTAAGAATGAGGCTAAAACATGTTATTTTTGAAATTTATCAACAATATTTCCATATGGCCTATTTAATAGTTTTTAAATTTAACTTGAATAAATTTATTAGTCTCGACTCAAAATATTTCAAATCAAATTAAGATGATAAGATATGACTCATCAACTCAACTAACTCAAAATTTTTTCACTTGATTCAATTAAAAGTTTACCTCTAACATTGAATGAGTCAAAAAGAACTAAGTGTATATTTTGAGAGGTTATTCTTATAGCTTACCCTAACAATAAATAAATTAATATATATACATGAAATGATATGATTATAATGTATGTAAATATAAAAAAATAAATTTATATATACACGAAATGATATGACTATAATATATTTAAATATAAAAAAGACAAAAGAATAGTTAACGATGTAACTATAAGTTGAAGTGGCACGTTAAATCATAATTTCAAATGAAAATTTTAGGTTAAATTTTACAATTGGTCCCTATATTTTTTTCATTTTGAGCAATTTAATTTTTTTCTTTTATGTTCTTTGAACTTTTCTTTTCTTTTTCTTTTTCTTTTTTTTCCATTCTCTTCTCCTTCTCCATTTGTTTTCCTCCCTTCTGCATTTCTTTTAATGTAGTTTTTCTATGTTTTCTGCATGTTAAAACTAGTCCCTATGCTTTTAGTTTTTTGACCAATTTAATTTTTTTCTTTTTATTTCTTTATTTCCTTTTCTTCTTTCCTTTTATTTTTCTCTCATTTCATATTCTTCATTGTAGAAGCATAACCCTTGTCCACCAAATAAACCAAGGACTTGTTTCTTTCACATAATTCTTAAATTGAATTTCACTCAAAATCGAATATTAATCATTCTTAATCAAATTTTAATTTGAATATAACCTAATTTTGAAACTAAAGTTGGATTTAACTAATCAATATAAAAAAAACATATCCTTAATCAAATCTAAACATAAATTGAATTCTTTATATTCAAAGCAAATATTTTTCGTTTCCATACTTTTACAGATTCGTGTAGATTATTCCTTTTCTTTTCTGATGAATAAAATTAAGCAAATGGCAAAATTGATCTAAACCTTCTTGGGTATTCCGAGGCAAGCTTGATTGGAAGTTGAGCATGGATTAACCAAAGAGAGAAAAGGAGCATGGAACCAAACCAGTTTGGGTAAAGTTTAGGGTAAGTTTCGTATGGTGGTTGTTTTAGTCTTTGAGAGTGTAGAGCTCGTTTAAAGAATCTGTGAAACAACATAGTTTTAAGAGAGCGAGAATGTTGCAAGGAAGATAGATAAGTTGGTTTTGGGGTTAGTTTCAACAGCTTTCGCCTTTTCTTTTTCTTCATAAACATAAAAAAGTTTTAACAAATGGAAAACATAAAAAAACTATGCTAAAAGAGATGAAGAAGGGAGGAAAACAAAGGAAAAACCATAAGAGAATGAAAAATAAAGAAAAAAGGGAAAGTTAAAATAACACAAAAAAACACTAATTGTATAATTTAACGTAAATTCTTTTGTTTGAAATGATGATTTAATATGCCACATCATCTTACCATTACACCGTTAGCAATAATTAACGATTCAATAATTAAAATGTTACAACACATTAACGTAAGTGACTAGACATAACATTTCAAATATGAGTAACTAAAATGTAATCTGAAATAAACAAAAATGAATATTTTGATAATTTACCCGAAATATAAATTGTTTAAACTAAAACAAAACAATAGTAAAAAGAAACAGTGTTTTTTCTTTGCCTCTTATTTTTGAGTTTTTTTTATTCGGTAAATTATAATAGGTGACTTTAAAATAACATTATTTTTATTTGAATTATTTTAAGTTTTCTATTATTTTAATTAAAATAATTATTCAAATTGATAACTTCCCTAAACAATTTTGTTATTTCATTAATAGATGGTTGGTATCTTTTAAAAACTTTTTTTACTAAAACTAAATAATTAGTCTAAAACATTTCTTTTTTACAACATAATCCATTGCTTCCGTCTCTATCACTCCTCGCCCTGGCCCCGGTACCATAACAACCATCTGTTTGCTATTTGCTTTCAATGTCGCTGCAAGTTAAAAAAGGTTCAAGAAGTTCCATTTTGTGATGAGGTATGAATGTTGTTGGTTTCTAATCTAATGGTGGAAGGGTCAACGCCTCCAATTGTTCTGCTACCTTTTGATGTTGAGTGGGTTTGGTTTTGTCACACCTTGATCCAATAAGTTAGAAATTCTTTTAATGTAATTATTGTTTGGTTGACGAGAAAGTGTGAGATTAGGAAGCACAGACATAGCTCATCCCTCCTCATACTGGTGTCGTATATGTGTCTGATACGAACACTCGTCGAAATACATACGGGATATGACGAAATAAGTCAAAAAAAGAGGTCGGACACTGTTTGGACATGATTACGATACGGATGTCTACAAATGGGCACATGATAGACGTAGGAAAAGCAGATGGTGGCTAATGAGCAGCGACTGAAATTTTGGCTTTCAAAAGTAGCAAATGAAAAGTCAGCGGTGGGAAGAAGATGATGTAAAGAAGAAATGTGAAGTTTAGGGTTTCCTATTAATGAAACAATGAGTTTCACTATCAGCCTATTAATGAAACGCTGATTTTTACTATCAACTTATGTAAATGTTGGAAAGACTTAAAAGTTAAAACATTAAATAGCCAATCAAAATAGTAAAATAAAAACTAAAAAAAAATAGCTTATTTAAGAAGCTTTCGAGCTTTGTAATTGTTTTGCTGCCTTTGAGGTTTCCATTTTTCACATTTAAAAAAATATTTTAAACATTCATCACTCTTATGTCTATTTTCCTACTTTCAACGAAAATGAAAGTTCGAAGCAATTGAAGGTAAGTTTAATATATATTTTTTATGCTTTGAATGGGTTAGATTTTTCTTTTTTTGGATAAATTTGAATGAGTTACGTTATTTTATTTGTTTAGCCACTTTTTATTTTTATTTTTATTTTAATTCTTTTTTGTATATTTGTATGTTAAATAATTGATTTGTGATGATTACTCCTAAAGCATACGATGTTTTTTTTTTTTTTTTTTGTTAATACTTTAGATTTTTAATTATGATATCTCAAAGTGGTAGTGGAAGTGTTGACTCATCAAATAATATTACTAATACTAGTGTGTCTCAAGATGATATTAATAACACTCCTCTTTGGAGATATGTTATTAAATTACCGAAAATTGTTGAAGGATGCATGAATGTTAGTTTTGTGTATAATTTTTGCAATGATACATTTAAGGGGTCATACTCTAGGGATAAAGCACATTTATTGAAACTAAATATGCAGGGAATTCGAGTGTATCCTAAAGTAACACTACAACATCTTAAACACTAGCATCTTCCTTTGGGCCAAACACAACCTCACTTCAAGGGCATAATTTCAGTTCTAAAAGAAGAAAAAGCACTTTAGATTAAACCTTGCTACTCGAGAGAATTTGGATTGTGAAATTGCTCGAATGTTTTATTTAGGTGGATTGCCTTTTCATCTAGCTAGGAACCATCATTATGTGAATGCATTCACTTTAGCTAGTAAGAATTTGATTCTGAATTACATACCTCCGGGGTATAATGCTTTAAGGACTACATTGTTACAAAAAGAACAAGCAAACATAGAGAGGTTGTTACAACCTATAGAGGGAATGTAGAAGGAAAAAGCTATAGTCTTATATGTGATGGATAGGCAGATGCACAAAGACGACCATTGATTAACTTTATAGACGTTTCTAAAGGTGGATTTGTTTTCTTGAAAGCAATCAATTGTGAAAAAGAGTACAAGGATAAGTTTTCTGTGGCAACTTTAATTAAAGATATCATAAGTGAGGTTGGGCCATAAAATTTTGTTCAAGTGATAATCGACAATGCATCGATTTGTAAAGCCGCAGGACCATTATTAGAGACACAACATCCTCATATCTTTTGCACACATTGTGTGGTATGTACTCTTGATTTTGCTCTTAAAAATATATGTGTTGTAAAAAACACCAAAAAGAATAAGGTTACATATATGTTTTGTTTTAGATAAATAATGTTGGTGATGATGCTATCTTTATAAGGAACTTTATAATGAACCCCTCTATGAGGTTGGCAATATTTAATTATTTTGTGCGTTTGAAATTATTTGCCATTGCGGATACTCAATTTGGTTCTATGATTTGTGATGTTAAAAATACTCAAGCTCATTAAACGGGATCTCCAAAATATGGTTATTAGTTATGAATGTCTACTTCTAGAGAAGATGACGTTTCCAAGCCTCTTTGGTGAAGGAAATAATTTTGGATGACCTTTGGTGGGACAAGGTTGATTATATCCTTTCTTTTACGAGACCTATATATGATATGCTTCAAATTATGGACATGAATAGACCTACTCTTCACTTGGTTTATGAGATGTGGGATGAAATGCATGAATGGAAGAAAGGAGATGAGATATCTATCTTTTATGAAGTGGTATATGATATTCTTCTTGATCTATGGACTAAGAATAGTACACCACTTTATTGTATGACTCATTCTTTAAATCCAAGATAAACTTAGATAACATATATTCCATTTATGTTCATTTTTATTCTTTTATACTTGTTTTATTTATTAACAATTAAAATTTTTTAAATTATTTGTTTACATAGTTATTATTGACTTAATGAGATTCCAAATTGCCTTTCTCCATATAAAGGTGTAGAAATCATAGAAGAAATGAATAAGTGCTTAAGAAGATATTTTCCTTCTACCGAAGAAAGGAAGATAGTTTTCCAAGAGTTTGCAAGATTTTCGGGAGCACTGGATATTTTTGGTTCCTTTGATTCACTACAAGATAGGTGGCTTTTGATCCTAAGTTTTGGTAGTTAGTGCATTGGACTTCAATTCATTTGTTCTAAAACTTAGCTTTGAAACTTCTTGGACAACCTTCTTCATCATCTTGTTGTGGGAGGAACTGGATCACATATTCGTTTATCCATTCCACGAGGAGAAACAAGATTAGTCCTCACCGTGCCGAAGTATTAGTATTTGTGCATACTAATCTTTGATTACTTTAAAAAAAATACTCTTCATTATAAAGAAGGAGAGAACAAGATGTGCGATATTGGAGGTGATGTATTTGACTCATTTGAAGGAGTTGGAGTTCTTCAAATTGCTAGCTCATCTCTTGATGAACCAGATATGGAGATGGTAAATTTTGCCAATGAAAAAGAAGATATGAAAAATGCTAATGATATTAATTGAACTAGAAAATTGCTCTCTTTTTGCTTCTTTTCGTACAAGTCTTCTTAGGTATAGGTTGAACTTCAAATTTAGATTTGATATTACATGTTTTGTGTAATGAACTTGGAAAATGTATTACTATATTTTGTCATATTTTATGTAATGACAAAAGAGCTTAATGAAAAATATCAATATTTTCATTTGCATTAAGTATTTTAACATAAAAATATATAAAAATATTAAAAATATTTTTTTATTGTCGTATCTTGTCATATTCGTGTCCTCATTTTTAAAAAATTTATTGTGTCGCTGTGTCTTTATCATGTCGTACCGTATTACATGTCTGTGTCCATGTTTCATAGTGTGGAACAGGCTCTCCATGAAAGCTTGTGAAAAAGATGAGTGATAAACTTAATGAAAGCTAAACCTTGCAAACAATTTGTGTTGAAGTGAACTGAAACAGACATAGTTGTATTAGCATAAGCATTTCTAGAAAGTGATTTGTGATACTATTTTCATGTTGTTTGCAGGTGGTTGAATCTCTTGAAAATATCATGTTTAGAAGAGTTGTTCAGATACATGGAGAAGGCTTTGGAGCATGGTGCTGTAGAAATCAATTGCTCAGTTGGAGGAAGTGGGTCTTTTACCTACTGCCATGGATGTCATTGGTTCTCGTATCGATCTGACAGATACAAACACTGTCACTACATTAGTAGAATATTCAAAACCATTGATTCAATACCTAAAGGGCCTTCCCTAAGAAGAGAAGGTAAGTCAGTATATTTGATATTCCAACATTAGTAGAATATTTAGCCATGTTGAAAAAGGAGTCGTGTTAGTTGGTTATTATAGTGCGGGGTGGAGTAGAAGCAAGGGATGAATGGTGTTGAGTACAATGCTTCTTATGTTGTAAATAAATAAATAAATAAATATGTTTTAGACTAATTATAGAGATTTTTTAGTTTTAATCCAAAATAAGAAAAACTACAAGTCAGCAACCAATAAATAGATTAACAGAATTTTTAATGGCATCAATTCTAACAATTTTCTTAATTAGAATGACTAAGACTTAGTTTGGATGGGCTATGCATTTACCTTCGGTGATGTTAAAAATAATGGTGGTTGTAAGATTAGTTACTGTAGCGGTGAGATTAGAAACAACAGTGGAGTATGTGTTTGGATTCAAACGCAACTGTAGCAGTGAGGTGAGAATAGAAAATGACTATTAAGGACATCATATTAGAATTGATATATAATAAAGTTTTTTAAATTATTTTACTTTTATAAAATTATTAAAATATGTGAATTTATAAATTCATTTAATAAAATATTAAAATGTATCTTTTAATATTTTATTATAAATATTTTAATGAATTATATAATCAATTTAAATTATTTATTAGATAAAATGATAATTATTTTTAATTTTTTATAGTTAAATATTCTTTTATAACAATGATAAATATTATTTTTACAAATAATAACATTATACTTGGATCAAAATTTGAAGTATCTAATCAAATGATTTTAATACAAAAAAAAAAAACATAAGACATAACAAGTTTCATTATTATTAGAAATTAGGTTATGATACAAAATGTCGTTACAAATAGGAATTCATTAAACTAGTCACAATGGTTTCCCTTGACATCGCGATTTCAAGGTCACCGTCACTGTTAGAAGAACTCAATTCACCTCGACCAAAATGGCCTGAAGAGGCTGACATGTCGGGTATATTCCCAAATTTTCAAAAATCCTCATAATTTGACCAAGCATGTCTTCAAATGTGATTATGCAAAACCATTTTTGCAATAACTATTAAAACTTGCTTATCGAATGAATAACTTCGAATATCTCTTATGTAACACCTCAAACACATCCTAGACATTATGGCCGAATCCGAGAGTGTTACGAAGAAGGGTTTTGAAACCGACGACACATCGATAAAACCATGTGTAGCTATTTGATAAAACGTCCAAGTTTTATAAAAAAATTTCATTTATATATTACTGAAACCATTATAAGTTGTGCTTTAAAGTCAACCATTTATTTCCCAGTGGAAGTTTGAAAATCGTTTAAAACAAAACCATTTGTTAAAACCAATTGTTTGTGTAAAGTGTTTTAGTCAACGTTGCAGAAAAGAGAGTAAAACAAAATCCGATTCCAAAAGTTAAACCATACAATCCGAATAGTCCCAAAAATTACAAACTCTCAAGAAAAACTAGATTTTAAAATAGAATCATTACTACTAAATAAAAGCAATTCTCTATCGAGTGGTCATCGCTGAGCCTCCGTCGCACCGACCCGCCTAAGTTTGTGGATTACCTAAACAGAACAGACAAACAAATATGAGTTTTCGTAAACTCAATGTGTAACCCAACAGAAACGGTCATGCAATATACATAAAATTTCTTATACAGTTAGATATAGATTTGGCCCTAAGTCTATAACAGATACAGATATATAGAATCCTACCCCCATCCTCTACACACCATATCTGACCATCCCATCACACCATGTAGGGTTAAAAACACCCACACATACCAACACACCATATAGTGTCAAAGCGACACATAACAAAATGATATGCAACCAAGCTATCAGAATATAGGCGAAAAGGTGTTGTACAGATCACTTCCTCCGCATATGCAAATCCCACCCCAAACAAAAATACAGAATACAAAATTAACAGAATTAACATGCTTAACATGCTCGTATACAGAAATCATATATGCTCAAACAGAACAATTAGACATACCTATCAGTGTCCTAGTTAGATCAGACTATCAATATATCATATCACATTAGTTAGGGTTTGGTTAGCCTTTATCGACCCTACTATAGGCCCACAGTCGATCGAAACGACCCATGCGACCCTCACACCGAATCTCACACAATCGTGTCGTGCACACGGCCACGCCTTCAGCATTCACACGACTGTGTCTTGCACACACCAGTGTGGCGTCGATAGTGCCCTTTTTTAGCTTTCGCAGAACCTCAATTTTTCATGTTTAGGGTACACACCTGGTACGATTTTGATGCGAAAACACTCCCAAGACCACCAAAACCTAAACTCAATTAAGAACACTCATCAATAATTGAAACAATATATAGAACTAAAAATCCCCAATCTACCCAAGTGCATACCTTTGGTGAACAACTCCCTTCAAATCTAAACCGCCGAAGAATCAAAAGCTTCCAACCCCTTTCCTACACAGTCAACCAAATCCAAGCATTCAAACTCAACATTCATGAAAATTGCAAACTAATTCCCACAACAGAAAATACCTAATGCGCAACCAAAAAGGTAAAACTACTTAGGAAATACTCCCACTGCAGAACAGATAATCAAAAAGCACCTGAGTGATTAAACAAAATTGAAGAATTTACCACACTGCCGTTTGACCAAACACAATGGAGAGAAAGAAAAGAAAACACAATATGGCAGATGAGGAAAAAAAGGTGAATTTGGGGAAGGGAAAACAATTTGGAAAAAGAAAATAAAAATAAATTTAACTAATATTATTTTAGTCATATCCTTAAAATCTCTCTAACTGTCCACTAACCCAAACCAACCATTTCAGAATTCCAACCCCACCGAAACTCTGACAGATAACCAAGACAAAAATTAACATCCACACTCATACAATGAATCAAACATGAGACCATAGGGAAAGTTAACACCTTACCACTTGAACCAGCAGGCTCATTCTGAAATGAGTTTGCAAACAATATTATATAAGCCCACCTAACAGGGATAATGCTTGGATAAAAAAAATAACAAAATTGCCAAAATGGGGAGTTGAACCCAAGACCTCATACACACACCCAAATCACTTAACCACTGAAATAAATACATATTTGTGATAGGATTTACAGAAACAAAAATAGATTATTCAGGGCGTTACAACTCTACCCCCTAAAAGAAATTTTGGCCTCAAAATTTCCCTAATCCAAAAAGATAAGGATACTGCTGATGCATCAAGTCTTCAAGTTCCTTTGTCGCTTCCTTAGTGCCATGATTCCACTACAGAACACTAACCAATGGTATGGACTTTCTCCTCAGAACCTTTATATCTTGATCCAAAATCTGAATCGCCTCCTCCTCAAACATCAAGTCCGATCTAACATCAATCTCCTTACCAGAGACAATGTTAGATAGATCATATCGATACCGCCTCAACATCGAGACATGAGACATATAATGGATATGATTTAACTCTGGAGGTAGCTCTAACCGATAAGCGACCGGTCTTACACGATTCAAAAATCTGATACGGTCTAATAAATCTAAGACTCAACTTGCCCTTACAACCGAAGCTTAGAACCTTCTTCCATAGAGATACCTTAAGGAATACAAAGTCACCCACAGCGCACTCAATATCCCTTCTTTTCAAATCCGCATAGGACTTCTGTCTATCTGAAGCTGCCTTTAGATAATCTCGAATCAGTCTAACCTTATCTTCAATATTGGAAACCAACTCAGGACCCAAAACCCGTAGTTAACCCAACTCAGTCCAACATAACGGAGTATGACATTTACGACCATACAAAGCCTCGTAAGGTGCCATCTAGATGCTAGATTGGAAACTATTGTTGTAGGCGGACTCAGCTAACGGCAAAAAATCCTCCCAACTACCTCGAAAATCAATCACACAGCCCCGAAGCATATCCTTCAGTATCTAAATCATTTTTTCAGATTGACCATCGGGTGGAACGCAGTACTGAAGTCTAATCTCAAACCCAGAGCCTCACGCAGTTTCGTCCAGAATCGATAAGTGAAGCAAGGATCTCTATCAGAGATTACCGAAACTGGAACCCCATGCAATCTCAAATATCAGAAATATAGAGCTTCACTAACTTTTACAGAGACTAGTCCGTCTGAACTAGAATAAAATGGGCGGACTTGGTCAATTGATTCACGATGACCCAAACAAAATCCTTCTTAGTGGGTGTCAAAGGCAATCCACTAACAAAGTTCATCGTCACTCATTCCCATTTCCACAAGGGAATCTTAACAGGTTGAAGCAAACCCGAAGGCAACTGATGCGCAGCCTTAACTTGCTGGCACGTCAGACAACGAGAAATGAAATCAATTACCTCACACTTCAAATCTGACTACCAATAAAGTTCACAGAGGTCCCGATACATCTTATTACCACTAGGATGCATAGCATAAAGGCTACTATACGCCTCCCTCAGAATCGACTGCCTCAGATTAGAATCATTCGGTACACAAACCTAACCTCAGAAACATAGAACTCCATCATTATTCAGTCTAAAATCAGCAGTACTACCACCCTCGACCTGACGAAACCGCATAACTGGATAATCATCCCCTAACTGTTTATCTCAAATATGATCAATTCAAGTCGACTTAACTTGCAACTCGGTTAACAGACCCCTATCATCAAACAAACTGAGATGATCGAACATCGCCTTCAAATCAGAAATTGCTCTACGACTGAGAGCATCAATCACCACATTGGCTTTACCGAGATGATATTCTATTGTGCAGTCATAATTTTTGAGCAATTCAATCCATCGATGCTGCCTAAGATTCAACTCCTTCTGAGTAAGGAGATACTTGAGGCTCTTGTGATCGGTGTAAAAAATACACCCCTCATCAAATAGATAGTGCCTCTAGATCTTTAATGCAAACACCACCGTTGCAAACTTGAGATCATGCATCAGATAATTTCCCTCATGTGACTTAAGCTGATGGGACGCATAAGCTACAACCTTACCATCTTGCATCAATACACAACCCAAACTGACCTGCGACGCATCACTATACACTATAAAATCCCTACTAGATTCAGGCTGTATCAGGACGGGAGCCTGAGTCAGAACAGACTTGAGCTTCTAAAAGCTCGATTGTTACACATCAGTTCAGATAAAAGGAACATTCTTGCGTAGAAGCTTAGTCAGAGGAGCTGCAATCAATGAAAATCCCTTAACAAAACGCCGATAATAACCTGCAAGACCCAGAAATATGCGGATCTTCAAAACGTTTTTAGGTTGCTTCCAATCAAGCATAACCTTAACCTTTTTAAGATCAACCCGGATCCCCTCAGTAGAAACCACGTGCCTCAGAAATGTTACCTCTTGTAACCAGAACTCACATTTGCTCAACTTAGTGTAGAGCTGTTTCTCTTAGAGTATCTAAAGCACTACTCTAATATGCAAATCATGCTCAACCTCAATCTTAGAGTACACCAGAATATTGTCGATGAATAATATGATAAAGTGATCCAAATACGGCTGAAAAACTCAGTTCATTAGATTTATTAATGCAGCCGGAGTATTCTTCAAAGCAACTCCCCAAACAGTTAATCCATTAGATTTATCGGAAACATAACCCCTTGTACTTCCAACTTCTTATATAGTCTACTAACCCAAATAGATTACCCCAACAGACTCAGTAAATAATCTCACATGAAGTACACTTAATAGAAATCCCTAAGTTCTTGAGAATAGAACTAGTTACATAGGAGTGTGTAGAACCTATGTCTATCAAAGTAGTATATGGGGCATCAAAAATTAAAAACGTACCTGTGATCACGTCAGGAGCGTCTCTATCCTCTCGGGGTCGAGTAGCATAAACCAATGCAGGCTGTTTCTCCTCAGTCTGATTAGCACCTCTGCCCAGTGCTCTCTGTCCTCAGCCCATACCATTACAACCCCTAGCCAGTCCACGGCCCCTAAGTGGCTGCTGTACTGCCCTTTGAGGCTAAACGGAACCTAATCTGGTAGCTTGCATCTGATCAACATGATATGGACACTCTCTAATCCGGTGCTCTAATGACCCACATCGTAAGTAAGCCCCTAATCTTCTCCAACATTCGCCCGAATGGCACCTACCATAATTACCACAAGACTAAATCCCAGCAGGAACAACAGGAACTCCCACTCTAACAGGCCCATCAAGTCTGGCCCATTTCTTAGGCCTCTGAACAAAAATAGAGGGCTCCGAATCCTTTTTTTCTTGCCTCTCCCATGGTCTCTGTTCTGGCGCTCCACGCACTTAACCTCTTCGGCGATCTTCACCTTATCCAGCAGAATAGCAAACTCACGCTCCCTCTGCAGAGCAATCAATACCCTTAGACTATCCCTCAATATCAAAATAGACAGATTTCTCATAATTGGATGCTACCATGCCATGAGCATAGTGACTCAACCTCAGAAACTAGGACTCATACTCAGCCATAAACTTATCACCTTGCGTGAGATTTATGAACTCACGCCTACAAGCATCCACATAGTTTGCGCCTATGTACTTCCCCTAGAAAGTAGTCTTAAAGTAGTACCAGTTCAGACGATCCGGTTGAGTACCCTCCTCAATCGACAACCACAACTAATATGCCTCATCGCGAAGCAAAGAAACTGCACCCTTCAATTTCTACTCAAGAGTGCAGTCGATGTCATTCATAATTCTCTCGGTGGCCTTTAACCAATATTCAGCCACAATAGGGGTGACTCTAGTGACACCCCTAAACAACTCAGCTCTATTGGACCGAAGTCATTCAATTTCTGACCCACGGCTCATAGATCCAGAATGGGGTCCAGCAACCCTCTCTAAAACTTTCAACATGGCTTGGGACAGTGCATCATCCCCAGCCGAGTGGCTTTGAGATCCAATCTGAGTAGCAGGTGAAACCGGTGTCTCACTCGTATCAAAATTCAGCATAATGCCCAAAGAGGAATACTCAGCTAGAGCCCCCTATAGCCCCTCCGCTCCCACGAATACCACAACTCGAGTTTCATGAGCGCTCATTGTATTTTCAATTTTATCTACATTATAAAATATTATGCATCAGTTCCAGTGTTTATTAGCATATATTTTATGCTCAAATTATCAGAAGTTCAGAAGTATTTCAGAGGTTTTAGTCTCTTACTAACTCAGTACTGTTTCAGAAAAATAGACAAACAGATATGAGTTTTCGTAAATACAAAATAGTAATGCAATATACACAGAATTCTATGTACAGTTAGATACAAATTTAGACCTAAGTCCATAACAGATATAGATATACAGAATTCTACTCCTATCCTGTACACTCCATCTTCGACCATCCCATTACACCATATGGGGTTAAAAACACCCACCCATCCCAACACACTATATAGTGTCAAAGCGACACATAATAGAATGATATGCAGCCAAGCTGACAGAATATAGGTGAAAAGTTATCGTACAGATCACTTCCTCTGCATATGGAAATCCCACCCCAAACACAGATACAAAATACAAAATTAACAGAATTAACATGCTTAACATGCTCATATATAAAAATTATATATACTTAAATAGAACAGTCAGACATACCTATCAGTGTCCTACTTAGATCAGAATATCATATCACATGAGTTAAGGTTTGGTTAGCCCTTATCGACCCTACGGTAGGCCCATAGTCGATCGAAACGACCCGTGCGGCCTTAGAGAAAATTTTAGAGTCCTAGGCCCACACGCCCAAATTAGCCTTGCTCGTGTGGCCCACACAGCCTGGCCCAAAACCCATACGCCTAATCTGGCCTAGCCCGTGTGGCCTACACAGCCACACTCACACCATTACAGAGCCGTGTCATGTGTACAGTCACACCTTCGACATTCACACAGCCGTGTCTGGCACACACCAATGTGGAGTCGATAGTGCCCTTTTTCAGCTTTCGCTGAATCTAGATTTTTTGTGTGTAGGGTACACGCATGGTACAGTTTTGATGCGAAACCACTCTGAAGACCACCATAACTTAAATTCAATTAAGAACACTTGTCAATAACTGAAACGATGTATAGAACTAAAAATCCCCAATCTACCCAAGTGCTCACCTTTGACGATCAACTTCCCTCAAATTTAAATCGCCAGAGAATTGAACGTTTCCAGCCCCTCTCCTACACAATCAACCAAATCCAAGCATTCAAACTCAACATTCATTAAAATCACAAACTATTCCCACAACAGAAAATCCTTAATGCGCAACGAAAAGGGTACGAAATACTCCCACTACAGAACAGACAATTACAAGCACCCAAATGATTAAAGAAAATAAAAGAACTTACCACACTGCCATTTGACCAAACGCAATGAAAAGAAGGAAAAGAAAACATAATATGGCAGATGGGGAAAAAATGTGAATTTAGGGAAGGGAAAAATTTGTAAAAAGAAAATAAAATAAAATTTAACTAATATTATTTTAGTCATATCCCTAAAATCTCTCTAACTCCCCACTAACCCAAACCAACCACTTCAGAATTCCAACCCCACTGAAACCCTGATAGACAACCTAGACAAAAATTAACATCCATGCTCGCATAAGGATTCAAACATGAGACCATAGGACAAGTTAACACCTTACCACTTGAACCAGGAGGCTCATTTTGAAATGAGTTTGCAAACAATATTATATAAGCCCACCCAACAGGGATAAGGCTTGGATAAAAAAGAATAATAAAATTGCCATAACAAAATTGCCAAAAGGGAGACTTGAACCCAAGACCTCTACACACACCCAAATCACTTAACCACTGAAGCAGATACAATTTGTATCATAAATAAATTATTTAGGGCATTACATCTTAATATTGGCCATTTCTTTTCCACACTCCAATCACAGAGCGTAACGAAGAATGGGCATGATTAAAGATTTTTTTTCAGATACTTGATGATTACCTTGAAAAAAATCAGGTAAATGATATCGTCCCCCCTATATGGACCTTGAAATCCTACCATTTGTGGATATCTTGAATCCACAAGATAATATTTTCCTACAAAAGAAGTAAAACATAATATCAAGTTTTAAAATAAATTAAAAATTTTAATATTGTTTTTATGTAAAGATTAATTAAAAAAATTAAACTTCAACCTAGTGGAGGGTGTGGAAATTTTAACTCTTATTTTCTAAGTGCTTGCAAAAAAAAAAAGATTCTACTATCACGTGATGCTCTTTCCCTACCAGGAAATGCAAAAATAAAGCAAATGTTGAAGTCACAAACTACCATAACATTTTGAGTTGGTTCACCTTTCAGTCGGATATAAGTTATTTAACAAGAAGGCAACATGCATGCTTTTATGTGTGCTCCATCTATGGCCCCAATACAATCCTTTAAAATAAATACAAGTACTGAGATAAAAGTTAGAAATAATTTATATTTTAAAAATATAAAGATTGTGTATATTTTACCTTAAAGTGAGGCCAATATCTTGTATCATGTCAAATATGATTCGATACTTCCTCGATTTGACCTTCATTGGGTTTAATCATGTCTATTCTCGTTCAAGCAAATATATGCAACATATCAGTAAATATTCGACTAACAGTTTCCCCAAATCGTTGAAATCACTCTGTTTATTTGAATTTGATTATCTATTTCCAAGAATGTACAATGATAATGCTAACTTCTCCATCGCTGATACTTTCCCATGCTTTAAGCCATAATTTGTTTGCAAATCATGCAACAAGTTGTGAAATATATTTTTTGGCATCCTAAAACTATTTATGCAACGATCATCATGCCTATTTAATACTTTGTTCACCCACATTTGACTTGTATAATTTGAATCCATACATGGTTGCATAGTGAATTAAGTTTCATGGTGTACCAATACACTGCCTAACACATATTCTTCCTCTTCATGATAATTGTTGTGCTCAACTTGTGTAACAATTGTGGCTATTCTTCGTTGAGCTTCTTCACTTAATTTAAGGGTATCATAATTCATATCAAAACTATTATATATATTGTTCAATTCATCCATAACTTGAAAAAGTAATCAAATGAAAATAAATTAATATTTTGTCACTTCTATACAACGCAAAGAAATTTGAATAAAAGCATAACATAAAAATACCAAACATAAAAAATATCATACATTAGTTTTACGCGTAAAAAATTAGTATAATCATATAATAGTAATAATCCTAAGGAGCTTATGGTAGAGGTGGTTGATGGAATGTTGGAAGGGAAATGAGGATGTTGCTACCAAGGATGAAAATGATGCAATCAGATTTTGTTTAGCATACTCAAGTTGAAGCCACCAAACCCTAACATCTGGATCTATGTTCAAAAACACTTCTCATTTCATCGGTATATGGAACATTTTGATGGCAAAATAGTATAGTTTATCTTTGTTTTTTTAAATTTCATCTCTCAAAGCACGTAAAGCATCCATTGCATTTGAAATATTATATTAAGAGTGAGGAAAATTAATTTCATTCACTAACTTCCTTAGACTAGCCATATGCTCACACAACTGCTCAATCTGAGTAGTTAATGTATTTCTTGATAATTTTCTACTTGAACTTGATTTTTTTCCTTTACCATGTACAATCCTAAGTGTTTGCTTTCTTCCATTAGGAATTTCATGAGAAGGGTTTGATGGTGCCTCATTAGGAGGAATACCTTCATTCTCATTACTATGTCCATTTGAATCACCAAATTCCTCATGAAGTGTATCATCTCCTATAGGAGCCTCGCTTGGAAGAACATTAGACGAAGGTACCCATGCATTCTCTCTAATGGCTACAATGCCATCAAACAGTTGCCACATTAACTCATTCAACTATGGTTCAAATCTTTTCTTCTTAAATAATTTAAAATAAGGATTTTCCTACATAATATGTTAAATGTTAAATGTTATACTAAGATCTTTATATTTGTAAATTATTAATTTCAATAAAATTTATGCATTAAATTAATGATAAAGTTAACACTAACCTATATTTTTTCAGCCCACCATTCTTCGGTAGCATCGATAGTCTTTTTAGATGGACATCATCCTATACCTATATATTCCTTAAGCAACTCCCTCCATAACCTCCATTCCTTTTTTAACGTATCCCACTTATTTTTCAATTGAGGTTGTCCATAATTACTTTTGTGTTTTTGCTTGAAAAAGGGCAATGACATTTTCCCATCCTTTCGAGTTTAGATGAGTTGTCAGTTTATTACTAGCATTAACTTCATCCATGTAAAGTTCACAAAATATCAATGTCAGCTCATAATCCCAAACAACTTTTGTTGCTAAGGTACTATCTCCTTCCACAAAATTTCGTGTCTTTACCATCTATTATTATTTTGATTTTAACTGTCAACCGACATAAAACCATAAATATATATATCATAATAAGCATAATTTAAAGATCACCATTATAACAAATACAAAAAAACATATATTTTAAGATATTATTGTATATATATATCCACGCATTTGTAAAGCTCCTTCAATATTTCTCACAACTGATCAATAATCCGATCTAAACCCAAAAATTTTAGAAACAAAGTGAAAAGATAACACGAACATGATACCATACTCAACATCCCCAAGTACAAGCTATATGTATATTTGCATTCATCATAGAGGTGAAAACAACATCTCATATTTGTAGCTACCCAACTGATCCATAATTCGATATTACAAAAAGGCAAACATCTTGACAATTTTTCCAAAACAAGGTTGAAAAATAACATCAGTTCATATAATAAATAAAACAATAGCTCATGAACCATCAATTAGAAAATAACAACGAAAAGGACAAGTTGAGGCTAAAAAATCCAATAAAAAAGAAGAAGCAAATCCATTAACGAAACACACAATGCGAAAAAAACCCAAAATTTCAAATATATGAAAAACTAACCTTTAGGAAAAATACAGTATTTTTTAACAGAGAAAACCAAGGGAAATTTGGGAAAAGAAAAGAAGAAGACTAGAAAGACATTTATATCATGAAAATGAAATGACCCATAATTAGATAATAGTTCTTTTAGCTACTTGAAATTTGAAACACAAATCAATTTAATTTCAAGTTCGTAGTTCTATTTTCAGGAAAAAGGGATCTTAAAACTTCCCATAATACTCAAATATTATTTAATCAACACACATATATGAAAAACTAACCTTTAGGAAAAATATAGTATTTTTTAATAGAGAAAAACAGGGGAAATTTAAGAAAAGAAAAGAAGAAGACCAAAATGACATTTATATCATTACAATGAAATGACCCATAATCAGATAATAGTTCTTTTAGCTACTTGAAATCTGAAACATAAGTTTTATTTTGTAATCTGAAATCTGAACATAAGTTCCTAGTTCTGTTTTCAAGAAAAGATATCTTAAAACTATCCATAATACTCAAATATTATGTAATCAACACAAATATATGAAAAGCTAACCTTTAGATAAAAATAAAAAAGAAAAAAAAAAGTAGTAGCCACAACCAAGAACAAAGCAAAAAAGTAGGGAGAAATGAACAATAATGATTGTTTCAATTCTGAAATCTGAAAACAAGTGACTATTTCGTTTCCAAATTCGAAACCATTTTTTTTAGAGCGGTCGACCTTTTATTTTGAAAACGAAAATGAAAAATGGGAGTCACCACCAATCTTTTTTTTTTTTTTGAGTTGTGATCGGGTCACCTTGTGATTGATCGTTTTAATAAAACGTTTTGATTTATTAAAACAACAATTTTGGTTTACGAAATTTGAGAAAACAGGTTCGGGAGTTGGTTACATACGAGGAAGGATTAGCACCCTCGTAACGCCTAAAAATGGTACCTAATTGATTAATTAATGTCTTAACGTTGAAAGCTAAAACTCGAAAAGAATTTAAAATACGATCCTTTTTTTATTAATGTTGATTTAAAAAAATGCTTGAATATTGAAACGAGCAATAAAGGCCCTCTCGTCTCGAGATAACAAAATGCCGCATCCCATAAGTTAGAACAAGACATTTGAACCCTCGAAAGTAAGCTTGCCTTATGGTTGTTTTATTTTAAAAATTGCACTTTTATTTTTAAAAGGATATTTGGTTGTTTAGATCCAACGAGAAAAATTGAAACCCCATAAGTTAGGGCATGCCTTCTCGAGTTTCCAAACGCGGAATATTGCATTTATTTTTATTTAAAAATCATATTTTTTTATTTTAAGAAGATATTTGGCTATTTAGGTTTAACAAGAAAATTGAAACCCCGTAAGTTAGGGTACGATTTTTCAAATTCCCAAAATGCAAAATATTGTTTTATTTTTAAAAAAAAAAATTGATTTTGAATAATAATAGGTGTAATGTTTTAAACAATGCATATTTATTTTATTTAAAACGGTAATATGCGAATAAAATTGTTATGCTAATCAATAAAAAGAACATGAATATACTATTAAAAAAACGATTCACAATAATCACGTAATATATATATGCTACTTAAATACTAATATGAACAATCGAATAGAAAAGTAACCAATATAGAATAATGACGATAATAATAATCACAATAATAATAACAACAATAATAACAATAATAATAAAATCTAAATTTTGAAAATACATAAAAAATAATAATAATAAATAATTAAAATAAATAAACACAAAGGAGAAATAGAAGAAAATAAAAAAACAATTGTAAAAGATGAAACTAATTGAGTAAAGGACTGAATTGAAATTAAAATGGAATTTAAAGTATAAAATCTAAATAATAAACCAACATAAGGATCCAGATGGAACGCGCGCGACAAGGAAAGGGATTGACTGGGTAATTATCCCAGGCCCTCGGAGTGCACCGTTTCGATGTGGACCAAAATGCAACAAAGATAAAATTATGCGAAAAAATTAAAGAAATAAAAAAAACTGAATTATAACTCGTCATGAAAAGGAGGGCCTAAAGCACAAATAACCCTTGTATTGAAAACACGCAGGCCCTGGAATGGGTCGGGTCAGACCATGGATTGGCCCAAAACGGCACCATTTTGGGTGTTTAACCCATTAAAATCGTCTAGGGACCAAATTGAAACAAAAATAAAGTTTGTGGTAAAATTTAAAAAATAGAAAAAATGATATAGGACCAAATTGGAAACTGGCGAAAAAGTGGAAGGACCGATAACATAAATAGCCCATTAGATGAAAACGCACGGATCCCTTAGGAGCGAGTCGAGTGGCGCGCGGGTCAGAGCCTAAACGGCGTCGTTTTGGCGTCTGTGGGCGATGGCCTAAAATGGCGCCATTTTAATCATCTATTTAAACCAATTTTTTTTAAAAAAACTTCATTTCTGCCTTTGCTTAAAAAATGAAACCCTAAAAAAAAACTCTCCCCTCTCTCTCTCTCCATCCTTGGGCCGGCCATTGCTCCAGCGCCTGACACCGTGGCGGCCGCCGGTCGCCGGCGATGGCGCCACCGTCCACGGTGGCCAGAAGAGAAAAAAAACCCTTTTTTTTTCATTTTTTCAACCCTTCTAGCCCTAAAGACGTCATTTTTATCAGAAACAACAACCTTTGCCACCTACGGCAGTGATAGACGAATCGACAGGTAAGTTTTGATATCCTTTTTTGTTTTTTTGGTTTGTTTCTTTTAAAAATAAACAAATAAAGCGAAGATAGAAAATGAATAAAAGACAACCTTAAAAAAAAACTTCTGTTTTTGATTGTTTTATTTTTGTATTTCAATTTTTATATGTGTGTGTTAGTGTGTTCGTAACCAAAAAAAATAGATCGTGTTTATGGCCTTTTTATAGCTGAAAAGAAAAAATAAATACAACAAATTTTCTTCTTTTTTTTTATTCTTTTCTATTGCTATTTCTCTGCCATTGTTGCGCTGTTGTCCTTGCAAGTACGGAGGCGAGGACGTGAAAGCACGCAATGGTGGTACGGATGGAACGAAGGTGATGTGGAGCTGGAGAGTGGGGGTTGCGGCACGCCTAGGGCTAGGGTTTCCTAAGTTGTCTAAAATTGTTTAAATCTTTAGGCCGTTTGGGCCTTGTAATTTTGGCCTTAGGGTTTTTTATTTTTTTGGGCCTGTTGGGCCATTGTAGTTAGACATTGTTGTAAATGGACTGTTTATTGGTATTATTTCTTTGTTTTTGTTTTTGTATGGGCCTGGGCAAATTTGGGCTTGTGCAGCTGCCCCTCTTTGCTTATTGTCGTGTAATGGAAATGAAGCAAAGACTTTTAAGAAGGACCAATCTTGTCCAGTCTCTGAATTTTAACTTCTTTGGTAGCCTCGTTCCAGTCCACTGCATCTTGTTGCTTCGATCTACTCTACCGCGACTTTAGAGAGGGGAGATTTGTAGTTTCAATCTACTCCGCTGCAACTTGAGGGAGATAAAGTTTATGACTTTGACCTGTTCTACTGCTACCTCAAAGAGATAAGATTCATAACTTGTAGCCTCAATCTGCTCCACTGCAACTTTAGGGAAATGAGATTCGCTATCTTTAGTCTACTCCACTGCAACTTTAGAGAGATAAGGCCGGTGGCTTCAATCTGCTCCACTGCAACTTCAAGAAGATAAGATTTGCCATAATTTGTAGCTTTGATCTGTTCCACTGCAACATCAGGGAAATAAGATTCGCTATCTTTAGTCTACTCCTACTGTAACTTTAGGGAGATAAGACTCGCAATTTGTAGCTTCCATCTGCTCCACTACAACTTCAGAGAAATGGGATTCGCTATCTTCAGTCTGCTCCATTGCAACTTCAGGGAGATAAGGCTTTAATCTGCTCCACTGCAACTTCAGGAAGATAAAAGCTGCCATAACTTGTAACTTCAATCTGTTCCACTGCAACTTCAGGGAAATAAGATTCGCTGTCTTCAATCTGTTTCGCTGCAACTTCAAGGAGATAAGATCCACCATCTTCGATCTACTCCACTGCAACTTTAAAGAGATAAGATCTACAACTTTAATTTACTCTACTGCTACTTTAGGGAGATGAGATTTGTGGATTCACTGATCTTGCTACACCGTCCTCTAGGGGACATGACCTGTAGAATCGATTTTATAGGCCTATGCTTATGCCTAATGATTAGGATGTCATGATCAGAATGAATCAAATGCTCTTAACTAGATGTTTATGAATGACATTTGCATGAATGCAGAATGTCATGAGAATGATCCGTTCTTAATGTGTGGGTTGTCATTACTCATTGTTCATCAAGATTCTATCACTAACGCAATATCTTGTCTTCTTTTTTAGCTGATATCTTTGACAAAAAACCCGAAGAAATAGTCACAATTTAGACTCTTCTTTCTCAAATATTTCCAACCCTTAGGCTTGGTGAGTTCTAAATAATAGTCTTGTTTCAAGTTCTTGTACTATTTAGAAGCTTCCAGAGTAATATGCAGAACTCCTTTTTTGAAAGTATTATTAGTCCATTAATCGTTATTTCAATGCAAAATGCTTGAAAAAGATCATAATAATGGATAAGAAGGAAATTGATTGAGAGTATAGCTCGAGACGAATAAGTTAATCAAAGATGGCAAATACAATAAGAAAGAAATTGATAGAGAGCATAGCTCGAAATGAACAAATTAATCAAAGATAGCAAACTTCGCTAAAATTCAAAATGAGTAAGATGAAAATAAGTGCCCTAAATATTGCAGCATAAGCTTCTTTGCACAAACTTCATGAGGACCATTCTGAGCTTGAGATGTGTCTAAGAGACCTAGAGTACTTTGTTGATGCTCAAAGATGTAGCATACCTCCTCCTTGTTAATTCAATGATAGCAAGACTACTGCATGCCCCACCTTCGATCAAAAATTTTATTGCCCTTTTCTTAGGCTTTCAATTCAAAACCCATTTGGTCTTAAGGCGCCCTTTGCGGATTTTCGCCTTGGCCTCTCCTTTTTTTTTTTAGGTGAAGTATTTCTTGACTGAATCCAAATTCACTGGATTAGGCAAGTTCTTGCCATCCATCTCACTCAATATCAATGCTCCTCTAGAAAAGGTCTTCTTTACCACATAAGGTCCTTCCCAGTTTGGCACCTATTTTCCTCTGAAGTCCTTTTGTATGGGAAGGATCTTCTTCAGTACCAAGTCCTCCTCATAGAATTCTCTAGGGAGAGCATTTTTATTGTAAGCTTACATCATTTGTTTTTGGTACATTTGACCATGATGTATAACTTTCAACCTTTTCTCTTAGCTCAAATTTAGCTGATCATATCGACATTGGATCTATTTGGCTTCACCTATTCAACTCTGACAAAACTCGGAGAGAAGACATATCGACTTCAATGGACAAAATTGCCTCCATTCCATAGATTAATGAGAAGGCATTGCCCCGGTGGAGGTCCAGACAAACGTTCAATAGGCATGGATGGTAAATGATAACTTCTCATGCCAATCTTTACAAGTCTTAGTCATTTTCTCCATGATCTTTTTTGGTTTATGTTTTTTTGTTTGTTTTGTTACTGTACTTTTATTTTGGGGCGATATAGTGTTTAATCTTGAACAGAATGCAAACTTCTGATATCATGCTGCTGTTTAAATTTAGTGCATTGTCAAATATGATCTTTTTTGGCATTCCATACCGACATATGATTTCTTCTTTTCTCTTTTTTTTTTTTTTTTTGAATTTGATGACTGGTGACTCTATGACATTAGCACTTGAAGCAACTTCCACCCACTTAGTGAACTAATTGATGACCATAAAGATGAATTGATACTTGCTAGAAATTTTTAGCGAGATCGGCTCACTGACATCCATGCCCCACATAGAAAAAGTCCATAGAGAAGTAGTGACATGAAGGAGGCACACGGATCTTGTCTCCATAAACTTTTACACTTATGGTGTTTCTCGGCATAACTGATGCTATCCCTTTCCATGGTAGACCAGCAGTACCTGAAACTCATGATTTGTCTGGCCATTGTAAAATCATTAGCATATGTTCTTCAGACACCCTTATGGACTTTTTCCAAGATTTTCTTAGCCTCAACAGTGTCCACACATCTTAGTAGCCCAGGCATATCTTGATACGACCATGCGAAAACATCTTTAAATTCTTGAAGTAACTCAATGTTGTCTCTACAGTAATGCAAGCTCCAACTTTCACTTCTTTTCCTTCTTCCAAGATCACAATCTCTACTATCTCTTTGTGAGGTAGAATCTTTTTCTCTTTTCGTTCTACCATCCTTAACAAATCTAGAGATAAATTATAGTCTCTATCATCTTCAAAGCCTTGATCCCTCTAGACACATGTCTCGCTCAAAAGGAGATTCTGGGTCAGTAGTAGCATCACTCATGTCGTTGATATCTGGAGACCTATTGTAGGCACGAAGGAATATCCAAAGAATAAATAAATCTAAGAACAATTATTTATGTGGTATGAATATGAATGAAATGAAGGAATAAAAGAATATTTGCTCAAAGTGAGACACAAAAATGCATTTTTTATTGAAATAAAGATGTTAGACATGAGCCTATTTCACAAAAAGATTCTTATTGCTTCTAGGCTTAAAGTAACAAGCGTGTTTTGAACATTAATTTGAATCAACTCTAAAAACTACAAGAATCTCTTCCGCAGTCCAATTGTTCAGGACACTTCCAGGCTCATAAGGGCAAATGCCTGATAAATTTTCTCTTTCAATTCCATTTTCGGATATAGCATTAATGCTCCAATTTCTGAACATTCCTCCCGAGCCTTTAGTATATTCAAAGAATTCTAGTTCCTTATTATCCATCAGGTCTTGCACCAAGGTTCTAAATTCATTGCACTTTTGAATCTTGTGACCTTCAGCATCATGGAACTCGCAGTAGTTCCTTGCTTCTTCGGGTTTCTCTCTTAAATCCTGTGTGATTAATCCTCCTTCTACCATTTTCTTCCAAACCTCCCTCAGTGAGGCTTTTACTTCTGCTACATCTGTCTGGATTCTCTTCCCTGTATTCTCGATTATCATGTTTACCCCTTTGTCAGAATGGTTGGGTAAGGAATTTTCTACACCAGATGGATCATCGAATTTCACAATACCCATTTTGATGAATCTTTCAATTATCTTTTTGAAAGCGGTGCAGTTCTCGCTCGAGTGTCCTAAGATCCCCACGTGGTACTCACATTGGGCGTTTGCATCGTATCATTTGGCGTATGGGGCCAGCATAGGTTTTAGGTAGAATGGGGACACTATATGTGTATCAAACAAACTTTGGTACAACTCCTTATACGTGATTGGAATGGGCGTGAACCGGAGTTTTTCTGAGTTTGGTCTTAGATTGGGTTCTTGCCTTGGGGGCATCTGATGGCTAGTAGTTATCGCCCTTGGCTGGCTTATGATAATCAGCTTTGAATACATACTCGCATGATTCACCTCATTTTTCTTTTTCCTCAGGGCCTTTAAAGTATTGATTTGGGGGCTCTACTTTCACCTTTTTCGTTTGCAATGATCTTCAAATTGCTTTGGGAATTCCATTCTCGCCTTTTCTATTTTCGCTATAGCATCCAGATCAAGGACAGTAGGATTGGTTAGGTTACCCTTCGGGTTAGAACCTAAACCTGTCGAAAAGTTTATCGGTGCCGAGATGCCTGTCTGGTATTGGGGTTTGATGTTAACGAACACCCTTTGTGGATACGCGTTTGGTTGGCTTGGGTATTTGTTGGGGTAAAGCCTGGAGAAAAAGCAAAGGTCCTCATTATGGTCCCCGGCATTGACCATAGGGCTCTTTCCTTTTTCTAATCCTCCAGCCAATAGTTGGGTTAACTGGCTCATCATATTTCTTTGGAATTCTAGCATCTGATCCCTCATATCTTGTCGAATTTTGGCCAACTGCTCTTGCATCTGTATTTTCATTTGCTCTAATCTCTCTAACCTTTGATCCATTACTTTAGTTTTTCCTCATGTACTGTAACGATGTTAGATTGGTTGGCTATTGATGGTTTCCAGATTAACTAAAATGATTTTTAGTTAACTAGGATCCTTTTGCAAAATTTAATGCATATTATGCGATGTAATGTAAATGCATGGAATGAATGCAAAAAGAAAGGCGTCGACTCTGATTCAATTTTAGAATAACTTTACTAGAAAACAAAATTCTTTACATAAAATGTATTACATATATGGCTTTGCCCTAATGCTTAAAGTTTTAACTTTCCTAAAAAGCCAAGCTAGCTCTCAGCCCCGGTCTGATTCTAATTCACATTTCACACTTAACACGTTAGCTTGAACTGCTAGGGTCTGTAAATGATCAGCCACCTCTCGTATCTGAGCCACATCTTTTCCCATAATATAATCTTTGTCCCTAACTTGATCCTAAGAACGGTAGAGTTGCTCTTTCCAATGCTCATCATTTGCTTCAAGAAGTTTAACCTGGAGTTCTCAGTTTTGTAACACAGTCTCGAGTTCTTCTATTTTCCTTTTCAGCTCTTCAATCTTGTTTAAGCTCACCTTCAGCTCGATTGCAGAGTTGCAACTATGGTACTGATGAAGCGAGTTTTCTAGTTTTACTATTTTAGCCTTTAATTCGATTTTTTCATTTCGGCTTTCTAACAAACTCTTTTGTAGGGCCTCTTTTCGAACCTGAACATATTGGAATGTTCTCTCCCATTGATCGACTTTGATCTTCTTTTTGAACCTGCTCTGACATTTTTCCTAATCCGACAGTTTTTATCGATAAGTGCAACTTCTTATAATCCGTTTTCAAGCTATCTAAATTTTTCTCGGCCTTGTTCTTCCCCTTTCTCAGTTTCTTGGTCTCTAGTTTCTGAACATCAACATCTAATCTTAAATGCATTTTTTCCTCCTCCAGTTGCTCTATCCTCTTTCCTAGCTCCGAATTCCTCTTTTCGAAATCCTGCTTTATGATCTCTAGCTCGGAGGAGACCACTTGCAGGTATTATTCCATCGATCGAGCGCCTTCTTAACTCAGCCCGGGGATGTTGTCATTGATTCTTCTACTCCACCACCCATTATACTAGGGAGTCGTCATCAGACCTACAGTAAATCTTTTCATCCGGCAGGTCTGATTCCAAATGTTAGACATTTCCCAAACTTTCTTATTGTAGTTATCACCCTTATATGAAAACTTACACTGAGCTAGCCCCTGTGCCACTTGTATAAACTATCTTGATCCCTACTATCTCAACACGAGCAAAGGAGCATATCTGACAGCTTCCCAAATCCCAGGCAGAGGGACCCAGTCAAAATTCTCACACCGATATAGAATCTCATCGGGAACCATCCAAGGGACTCTCCATTCGACGTCCTTTTCTTGGAGATTTTAGAGGATTGCTGTCCATTTTTCCTCTGAAATGTCATCCTTTTTGGGTTTAGCCACTATTTCCTTTAATGGAGAGTATTTCTCAAAGAATACCCGATAAGAAACTTTGTCTACTTTCCAGAAATGGCTGTGGAACCAAGCTAGCGATAATTGCACGCATCCGATGAATCTTCCTTCTCCTGCCCTCTAGCATGCATTTAAGGATCTGAATGTTTTGGCCAAAATTACGAGAACAGGAGTGACTTTCTTATCAAGTCAGTCAAACAAATCAAAAATCGCCTCATCTATGTGCCCTAGCATTTTAGGAAAAACCATCAGCTCGTAAATAATCCAAGCAAAAACATCAACCCTTTTATTCATATCCGAGTGTACAAAAATCAGATCTCGCAAACTTTTCTAGGGAATACATTTGCTTTCTCCTTTTTGCTTGATCTGAGCCACGACCCACTGTTCACTCATTGTCGTGATATTCATTAACTTCTTCACGAAAGTTGGGAAATTGACGGCTCTAGAATAGGCCTTGTCAGCTTGAATCTTTGAACAACGAACAAAGCTATATACTTCTCCACTGTAGGCACCAAATCCACATTCCCAAAGGTAGAACAACTGTAGGGGGATTCCAAAATTGAGCCAGTGCTCGAAACAAATATTTGTCCACCTTGATGTCGAGTAGATAGGGCAGATCACCATAATTACTGTAAAATAGCTGCTTGATCTCATTGTCCCAATGGGCCCATATCTCTTTCAATTCCTGGAGATCGTTTTGTACCACGTTGACACGAGTGAAGTCCAATAATTTAATGTGTACCCCTCTGCCAAACTATCACCTTTCTCTAATTGTGTTTTCTCTGACCACATTCAGGCAGCCGCATTATCTTCCATTTTATCAAGAAATTCGTTCTCCATGGCAAGCACTCTATTTAGTAATTGAACGTTAATCGAATCCTTTTTTATAATAGAAATGTCATGCAATCACAATCAAGGCAAAACAAAACAAGTCAGTACATTTTATACAAAACTAAAAATTTAAAGCAAGAAAGAGATAATAAAGTGCCTATTCGGGTAACCATTAATGGTTTGGTGCAAATCTACCTAGGGCGGGCTCTTATGCCTTACTATATGTGGTTCAGTTCTAAAGAAAGGGTACCTAAACTGACAGATTCCTCGATCCTCACCGATTATAGGCTCATACGGACTAAGTTTAGTTCAAGGGAATACATTTCCCTGTGGCTATACGGAGATAAAAATCTCACGAAGACACAGGTACGAATGTATCCCGAAAGCAATCCACTATCTTATACGGAGGTGAAGACCTCACGAAGGACTAGCTTCTCACTCCCACTTAAAAAGGTAAGATCGAACGGTCATGCAATGCAATATGCATAAATAAACCAAAAGACACAAACCAATTAAAGCAAATATGAACAAAATGATGAAAATTATAACACAGTCGGATGAAAGCAACGAAAGGATCGTAAATTTTAAAATCGAATCATCAATTTTCAACCAATAAGACAAGAATTAATCAAATCTTGGCTTCACTCTCTTATTTGATCCCCAGTGGAGTCGCCAAGCTGTCGAAACCTTTTTTTTTAGAACGATCAACTTTTTATTTTGAAAACGAAAATGAAAAATGGGAGTCGCCACCAATCTTTTTTTTGTGAGCTGTGATCGGGTCACCTTGTGATTGATCATTTTAATAAAATGTTTTGATTTATTAAAACGACAATTTTGGTCTACGAAATTCAAGAAAACAGGTTAGGGAGTCGGTTACGTACGAGGAAGGATTAGCACCCTCGTAACGCCCAAAATTGGTACCTAATTGATTAATTAATATCTTAATGTTGAAAGTTGAAAACTCGAAAAGAATTTAAAATACGATCCTTTTTTATTAATTTTGATTTTAAAAAATGCTTGAATAAATTGAAACGAGCAATAAAGGCCCTCTGTCTGGAGATAATAAAATGTCTCATCCTATAAGTTAGAACACGACATTTGAACCCTCGAAAATAAGCTTGCCTTTTAATTGTTTTATTTTAAAAATTGTACTTTGATTTTGAAAAGGATATTCGGTTGTTTAGATCCAACGAGAAAAATTGAAACCCCGAAAATTAGGGCACGGCCTTCTCAAGTTTCCAAACGCGAAATATTGCCTTTATTTTTATTTAAAAATCATGTTTTTTTTTATTTTAAGAAGATATTTAGCTATTTAGGTTTAACGAGAAAATCAAAACCTCGTAAGTTAGGGTATGATTTCTCGAATTCCCAAAATACGAAATATTGCTTTTTTTTTTAAAAAAAATTGTTTTGAATAATAATAGGTGTAATGTTTTAAACAATGTGTATTTATTTTATTTAAAACGGTACTATACGAATAAAATTGTTACGCTAATCAATAACAAGAACATGAATATACTATTAAAAAAAGATTCACAATAATCACGTAATATATATGCTACTTAAATACTAATATGAATAGTCGAATAGAAAAGTAACCAATATAGAATAATGACAATAATAATCACAATAATAATAACAACAATAATAACAATAATAATAAAATCTAAATTTTTAAAATACATAAAAAAAATTATAATAAACAATTAAAATAAATAAACACAAAGGTGAAATAAAAGAAAATAAAAAAAACAATTGTAAAAGATGAAACTAATTGAGTAAAGGACCGAATTGAAATTAATAACAGAATGTAAAGTATAAAATCTAAATAATAAACCAACATAAGGATCTAGATGGAATGCGTGCGAAAAGGAGAGGGACTGAGTGGGTAATTATCCCAGGCCTTCAGAGTGCACTGTTTCGATGTGGACCAAAATGAAACAAAGACAAAATTATGCGAAAAAATTAAAGAAATAAAAAAACTAAATTGTAACGCGTCATGAAAAGGAGGGGTCTAAAGCGCAAATAACCCCTGTATTGTAAACACGCAGGCCTTGGAATGGGTTGGGTCAGACCATAGATCGGCCCAAAACGGCACCGTTTTAGATATTTAACCCATTAAAACCGTCTAGGGACCAAATTGAAATAAAAATAAAGTTTGTGGTAAAATTAAAAAAATAGAAAAAATGAGATAAGACCAAATTGGAAATTGGCGAAAAAGCAGAAGCACTAGCAGCATAAATAGCCCATTAGATGAAAATGCGCAGATCCCCCAATAGCCAGTCGGGTCACGCACGGGTCAAGGGCTAAACGGCGTCGTTTTGGCGTCTGTGGGAAATGGCCTAAAACGGCGCCGTTTTAATCATCTATTTAAACCAAATTTTTTTAAAAAACTTCATTTATGCCTTTGCTTAAAAAAATAAAACCCTAAAAGAAAACTCTCCCCTCTCTCTCTATCCTCTAGGCCAGCCATTGCTCCGGCGCCAGACCATCGTGGCAGTCGCCGGTCGCTGGTCGCCGGTGATGGCGACGCCGTCCATGGTTGCCGGAAGAGCAAAAGACTGTTTTTTCGCTTTTCAACCCTCTTAACTCGAAAGACGTCGTTTTTCATCGACAGGTAAGTTTCCATTTCCTTTTTTGTATTTTTGGTTTGTTTCTTTTAAAAAAAAACAAATAAAGCGAAGATAGAAAATGAATAAAAGACAACTTTCAAAAAAACTTCTGTTTTTGATTTCTTTGTTTTTGTATTTCGATTTCTGTATGTGTGTGTTCGTGTGTTCGTAACCCAAAAAAATACATCGTGTTCATGGCCTATTTATAGCCGAAAAGAAAAAATAAATATAACAAATTTTATTTTTTCTTTTTGCTCTTTTCTGTTGCTATTTCTCTGCCATTGTTGCGCTGTTGTCCTTGCAGGTACGGAGGCAAGGATGTGGAGGCACGCGGTGGTTGTACGAAGGTGACGTGGCGCTGGAGGCTGGGGGTTGCGGCGCGCCTAGGGCTAGGTTTCCTAGGTTGGCTGAAACTATTTAAGTCTTTGGGCTGTTTGGGCCTTGTAATTTTGGGCTTAGGGTTTATTATTTTTTTGGGCCTGTTGGGCCATTATAATTGGACATTGTTATAAATGGACTGTTTATTAGTATTATTTTTCTGCTTTTATTTTTGTATGGGCCCGGACAGATTTGGGCTTGTACAATTGCTATTATTGTTCCCTCAAAAATTGGAATCTGAGTGAATTTTTGGGTAAATAAGGAAATTTGATTAATATGTCAAGTAGACATTTTTTCAATGACATGTAAAAGATATGTAATAAGAGTGTTGACTCGATTTTTTGGTTTAAAATATTTAACAATGTTTGTATAATTCATCAATAACGAAAGTTGGAATGATGTAATTTATTAAATTCAAGAATTATAAATATATAAAATTTAATATTAAGTTTAAAATTTGTCCCTCATTTTCTTGATAGCTCATCTTTATTTCTTTATTTTATTAATAATTTCCATCACCACTTTCTACCAAAGGTATCTCAAGTTTTATTATCAGGATTTTCAGTACCATATTGGTATTGTTTTTATTTTATTATTAGTATTTGTCAGTATCAGTCTATTTTAATATATGGTTTCAGATTTATTAATATTTTTCAAATATTTTTTATATTATGTTTTTATACAATATTAGAAGGAGAGATAGGGTCACTATATATATGTTTACAGTTTAAATTTTAAATTTTTTTAATAAAATAAATTATTACAGAACTAAATATATCTCAATTAAATAAGTATAAATATATCTATAAATATAAATATAAAATTAGATAGATCTATTTTTTTAGTTCTTAGTCTTGAATCAAGATTCAATCTATGACCAAAATTAACTTTTTTATTAAAAAAATTAGTTTTTGTATAGATATCATCTTTAAAAATAGCTCAAAAAATAAAAAGGAAACCTTTTTAACAAATAAGGTTTTAATTTGAGCAGAGATTGAATTTTGATTCAAAAGGTTTAAAAAGTGTACAATTTTAATTTCACATTAGATCCTCTAATTTAATTTGTTTTTATAAATAATAATAAATAAATTTAGTTAAAATAAAAATAAATTTAAAATGTTGCATTAATTAATACTAGCCGACATACCAATGTAAATCAGTATTAGTGAAAAGGGACAGCAACAAAACGGTGAAAATACGCTGAAATTTTGATTGATTAAAAAGATAAACCACTTCAAAACTGAAATCATCAGTATGACTTATACTGATCCCGTATGTTGATTATTATTTCCCATTCAACCGGTCTTCCTTCTCTATTTGTTTGTCTTTTAGTTGTTGAAATTAAAACATTTCACTACTTGTACCAAATAATTACCTTAAAAATAATATTATATAATGTAAAAAATAATGTTTTATTAATTGTAATTGAATTTAAATAATTTTTAGCTTTATCTCACTTATTTTATAGTGACAACTTAAACATATATGGGATAGTAATTTGCTGAAATAGATGTACTGAGATTTAAATTTCAAATTTGGATGGATTTAAACAATTATGTACTGTAATGATATTTTACATGAATTCAACGAAAAATTTCTTATTAATTGAACTGTTAAGTATAACTCCTATTTCAATCAAATTTGATAAATAATCTTCTAGTTAAACTCTATTTATTTATTTCAATCAAACTCTGATTAGTCTAGATTATTTTATTATTATTTGACCTATAAATTTAGCTTATAAATAGACTCTTGTACAACCTTAGAAAATACACCCATTAGATATTAGAACTCATAACACATTTAGAGAATTTTATGTTTACGTTTTTTAGGGTTATTTGTTTTCGAGTTTTTGGGGTTTAGTTTTTATATCCATATTTTGTACTCTTCGTTATTTTGTCATTATAGTAAAATTATCTTTACTTGTGGTTCTTTTATCCTCTTTGGAGCGGTTTTTTCATGTTAAATTTGTGTGTTCAATTTCTCAATTTCTTCTATTATTTTTACTTGTTCGTTGCTTAACCGGGTTGATCTCCAACAAGTGGTATCAAAGCTAGTTTAATTTTTATAGTTCAGCCCGTTTAGAGATGACATCATTTGAAATTGAGAAGTTCGATGGTGTCACAAATATTAATCTGTGGAAAATTTGAATGATGGCAATTCTAGTTCAAACAGACCTGAAAAAGGTTGTTATTGGGAAAAAGCTTGCTTGATGAAAAGACCTTGTCTGCAATCCAGTTGTGCCTTACGAATACAGTATTGCAAGAGGTATTGATAGAGAATACCTCATACACCTTGTGGAAAGTTTAGAAACTCTTTATGCGACTAAGTCTCTAGCTAATCGTTTAGTGTTGAAAAAACATCTATTTACATTTTGTATGAACAAAAGTGAGCTTCTTAGATATCACATCAGTCAATTCATTACTATTTTAATGATTTAAAGAACGTTGAAGTTTAGACTGAGGATAATGATCAGACTATGTTATTATTATGCTATTTACCCCCTTCATACAAGTCTTTCAAGGAAACCCTGATTAATGGTAGAGAAATACTCTCATTTGAATATGTAAAGGGTCATTTGTTGAGTAGAGACAAACTCAAAAATCAATTTGATTCAGATAGCAAAGCAGTTAGGCAAGCTTCTGTTTTGGTAGCATCAAAGAAGCGAGATAAAAAGTGTCGCTATTGTAAAAAGTTAGGTCACGTAAAAGTAGATTGTTATAAACAGCAAAATAAAAGAGCTACTAAGAGTAACGAGGAAGATATAATTGGTGCTAATTTAGTCGATGAAAACGGTGATGATTTCTTGTTAGTGTCAACGAGCGATAAATCCAAGCTTACGTCCTAGTGGATCCTAGATTCGAGATGTTCTTTCCACATGTGTCCCGATAGAGAATGGTTCTCCACATATAGTTCGGTTGAATGTGGAGTTGCGCACATGGGAAATGATTCATCCAGTAAGGTAATTGGTATTGGTGCTGTTAAATTAGGATACACGATGAGACAATTAGGACACTCTTAGATGTCAGGTATATACCAGATTTACGAAAGAATCTCATCTCTTTGAGTATTTTAGACTTGAAAGGATGCAAAATTAACATCAAGTCGAGCGACATTAAGGTATTTCACGGAGCTCTCGTTTTGTTAAAAGGTAAAAGGACCTACAGTCTTTATATTCCGGAAGGTTCAACAGTGACCGGTGAAATCAGACATCCCTCATTTGTTACGAAGTCGAAGTCAACTCTTTGGAGTGGAGGCAACTTGGTAATAGGAGGGAAAAATGTATGATCATTTCGTTGAAGAGAGGTTCTCTTTTGGATATAGGTTTTGAAAAGTTAGGGAACTGTGTTCATGAAAATAAGACCCAGGTTAGTTTTGAGTTGGCAGTGCACAAGTTGAACGCTAGAAGTCTTCCAGTTTCTAAGCACATATTCGACTCAGTTTATTCCCTGCATAGTTCAAGGTAGGCCCATGACGAGTTTTGGCAAAGATGGCGTTGTGGAAATATGAGTCAAGGTGGAGATTTGTTAAGTATGACTCCTATTTCAGTCAAATTTGAGAAATAATCTTCCAGTTAAACTTTTTTTATTTATTTCAATCATACTTTGATTAGTCTAGATTATTTTTTTATTATTTGACCTATGAATTTAGCCTATAAATAGGCTCTTTTACAACCTTAGAAAATACACCCATCAGAGATTAGAACTCATAGCACATTTAGAGAATTTTGTGTTTACGTTTTTTAGGGTTCTTTGTTTTTGGGTTTTCGGGGTTTAGTTTTTATCTTCATCTTTTGTACTCTTTGTTCTTTTTCCATTATAGTAAAATTATCGTTACTCGTGGTTTTTTTATCCTCTTTGGAGGGGTTTTTCTACGTCAAATTTGTGTGTTCAATTTCTCAATTTCTTCCACTAATTTTACTTGTTTGTTGCTTAATCGGTCGATCTCCAACATGAACCCTAGGACTTAGAGTTTTTATGTTTAAGCAGGGGCGATAAGAATTAAACCAAGACAGATTTCAACTATTTGATTGATTTGTTTTTAATCAATTTGAGGCAAGTCAAAACGCTTCCAAACCTCTTCCCCCAAACCCATGCTTTGAAAGGCATATTGAGGAAATGTGGGTTTATCTTTTTTTTCTAACGGAGTTGTGGAGAGAGATACTGGGAAAGCGATTACTAGAGATGTAATATGAGACATAGATGGTAACTGGATTTTGGGATTCATCCATTATTTGGGTAATTGTACTCCTTTTGAGGTAAAACCTTGGGGTGTTCTTGATGAGATCCTTCTTATGCTAAAAAAATGGATACAAACAGGCCACAATGTAGACAGACAATTTGGAACTAGTTAAAACCTTGACCAGAAAAGAGAGATGGATGATTTAGATAACATTGTTCTTAAAAGAGCACAAAGGATTCTGCGGTTCAAGGGTTAGCGGCGAATTCGACATGTTCCTAGAAGAAAAAACTTAGTTGCAGACTAATTGGCTAAATTATGTCTTACATGGAATTGATAAGCCTCCTAATGAAGTGCTGGGAACTCTCCAATAGGATTTAGCATGTGATTTTGCTGATTTTTTTATTTGATGTAATATATCGTTTTTATTCACAAAAAAAAATTTATGTACTTCTTTAAAGTTAAATTCTGTAATTAATATATACTATTTGTTTTTATATTATCAAATTTTGTTTGGTCCGAATAATAATAATTTTTTATCTTATAAGTCCTAAATCAAACAGAATTGATTAAATTTAAGTAAAAATCAAACTGTTTTAGAAGCAAATTTAATAAAACTGAATCCAACATTATGATTCAAGTCAATATTCATTTTTTTCTGAACCTTGAAAGAGTTCATTTGGTTTAAGGAAAGTAAATTTTAAAAAAGTACTGACTTGTTAATCTTATATTCCAAGAGTGTCAAGATTTAAGAATATATCAATCTTTTCTTCTTCTTTTTTTGGTAAATTTACTCATTTTTAATAACTTAGACTCATTTAGATAAATCAAGATGAAATAATAACAATTAATAAATCAAATTATCGAATTCTTTAATATATTCTTTAAATAGCATTTCAATTAGAGGATATTAATATTTCCCCTCTTATATTACATTTTGCTCAAATTATTATTTTTATAACAGTTAACTGTTCCTTTATTTTTTTTCGTATTCTAATAATTAAAAAAACCCTTAATTTTCTCGTTTCTTTTCCCTTCAATGAAAGAGAAGCCTAGTTGCTTACTGTCGAAACCATTTTTTTGAAAACGGGAATCAACTTTAAAAATGAAAATTAAAATGGGAGTCGCCACTGATCTTTATTAGGTGTGATCGGATCACCTTTGTTTTAATAAAATATTTTAGTTTACTAAAATGATGTTTTTGGTCTACGAAACTCGAGAGAATGGGTTTGGGAGTCTGTTACGTGCGAGGAAGGATTAGCATCCTCGTCACGCCCAAAATTGGTACCAAATTAATTAGTTAGTGTCTTAATGTCGAAAGTTGAAAATTGGGAACAGATTTAAAATACGATCCTTCTTTATTAATGTAGATTTTAAAGACGCTTGAATGAGATCAAAACGATTGCTAAAGATTTCCTCGTCTCGAGATATCGGAGCATCACATCCCGTAAGTTAGGACACAATACCATGAACTCCCGAGCGCAAGTTTATCTTTAATTTTAATTGAAATTTCAAGTGTTCTGGAACTTAAAAGGATATTTGGTCATTTAGGATCAACGAGAAAATCAAAACCCCGTAAGTTAGGGCACAATTCCTCGATGTTCCAAAACGTGAAAAATTGCTTTATTTTGAAATTTTTGTTTTTGAATAATAGCGAGTACGATATTTAAACGACGTGCGTTATTTTGTTTGGAGTAAAATAAAATGATCCATATTTGATAAACATGTTGGAGCTTAATACACGATACGATGACATGAAATAAAAATATAATAATGTGCATAGAATAATAATGCATGGATACAATATTATACAAGTGAATAACAATGATATGCAAATACAGATGAACGAATTATAACACACAATGGCAATAATCACATAGCATACATAACTTAAATACCAACAATAATAATCAAAAGAATGAAATAAATAACATAAAACCATTTAAATTAAATAATGAAACAATTTTAAATAAGTAATACATAAAAAATGAGTTTAAAATATATATTATAAAAAACAATTTAGAGTTAATAGTATAATTCAATCTAAAATAATTAATACACAAAGTAATTTAAAATAAAATAATGCAATCTTAAAATAAATAATATATCACAATTTAAAAGAATACATAGAAAGTCTAAAATAAATAATCCATGAAAAATAAATTTAAAATAAATAATATATATAAAAATAGTTTAATATAAGTAATGTATGAAATCTTAAAATAAATAATAATAAGAGGTTTACGATAAATAATAAAAGAATTTAAAATAGTTTGCATATAAATAGTATAACAAAATAACATATAAGAAATTTTAAAATAAATAATATACACGTATAATAGTTTAAAATAAAAAGATATATAAAAAAATTTTCAAAATAAGTAATATGTATAATAGTTAAAATAAATAATATATGTAAAATATTAAAAATCTATAATAATTTAAAATAAGACGTAAAAAAGGGTTAAAATAACTAATAATAAAATGGTTTAATATAAAGAATATAAGATAAACAAACTTAAAATAAATAATAGTAAAACAGTTCCTAAGAAGTTGAAATAATAAATAAATGAATAAATTAAATAGGCTAGGACTAGGTTGAAATTGAATTGAAATTTAAGGTGCGAATTATAAAAAATAATAAAAAAGGGGCCACTAAGGACCGAAGTGAAACACGCATAAAGAACGAGGGACTGATTGGGAAAATATTCCCAGTCCTCTATGCTCAGCGTTTCACAGGACTCGGATGTAATCAAAAATAAATTATGCGGCCAGATTTATAAAAATGAATAAAGTGAATGAAAGGCCCAAATCGTGACGCGCACAAAGGCGGAGGACCTGGTGCACAAATATCCCAATAATGGGAAACACGTGGATCCCCCCATTGGGTACGGGTCGGATTCGGGTTCCCTCCCCGAAACGACCCCGTTTTGAGGCGTGTGGGAAAGGTCCGAAACTACGTCGTTTTGCATGGCTATTAAAGCCAATTTTTTTTAAAATTTTCATTTCTTTCCTTCCTTTTAAAAAACAACAGAAACATCCCCCCACCTTCTCTCAACTCTCTCCTTAGCCGGCCATTAACCTCACCGACGGTTCACCATGCCTTCACCACGAGCGGTGGCCGGAATTGCACAATATTGGGCTCTTTTAGCCCCGTTTTGAAACGCCCTTGAAGGTTAAACCACCGAAACCTGAAGAATCGAAAGGAGGAGGCCCTCAACCCCCCTTTTGGGTCCAATATCGGCGACAGAGAAGAGCTTCGACGACACGACCACGGGGGTTCGGTTAAGTTTCTTTTGTTTTAAAGTAAGTTAAATAAAAATAAAAAAATAAAATAAAGTAAAACAGAAATAAACAAGAAGATCGAGATAACAAAGAAAAAAATTCGAAGTTAACCTTCTAAGTTTTCTATTTTTTTTATTTCTGATGTTCATAAAAAAAAAAAAGGAGAAGGTTTTAAAGCCAAGTTACAAAACTTTTCTTTCTTTTCTTTTTATTTTTTTGTCTGTTTCTTCTTGTTTGCTATTGCTATTACGTGTTACCCTTGTTTTGCAGGTGTCAGATGCATCAGATGCTCGTGGAGGTCGGCGATGGCGTGCTAGGGAGGGGCGGCGGCAGCTCTTAGGCTAGGGTTTTTTTTTTCGCTGAAAGTTAAAGTTGTGGGCTTTTGGGCTGCTAGGTTTTTTTTTTAAAATTTTGGGTCATTTGGGTGGTGTATTTGGGCTTGTAAAAATTGGACTGTGAATGGACTTTGGGATTTTCATTTGTTTTATTTTGTTTAGGTGATTTGGGCCAAAATTGGCTATTACAGCTGCCCCTCTTTGCTCATTGTCGTGTAACGAGAATGGAGCAAAGACTTCAAAAGGGTCAATTTTGCCTAGTCTCGCCGAATCTTGATTTTGTTGGTGCTTCTATTCTTCGAGTAGCTTCATTCTGTCCCACTACATCTTCAGGGGTATAGGAATTGTTGCTTTGATCCACTCCACTGCAAATTCAGTGAGATAATAATCGTAACTTCAACCTGCCCCACTGTAATTTCAGGGGGATAAGGTTTGTGGCTTTAATCTATTCCACTGCAACTTTAGAGAAAGAAGACTTGTAACTTCAACCTGCTCCACTGCAACTTTAGGGAGATAAGGTTTGTGGTTTTATTCTACTCTACTGTAACTTTAGAGAGATAAGATTTGCTATATTCAGTCTGTTTCACTACAACTTCAGGGGGATAAGACTTGTAACTTTAACCTGCTCCACTGCAACTTCAGAGAGATAAGGTTTGTGGTTTTAATCTGCTCTACTGCAACTTCAAAGAGATAAGATTTGCTATATTCAGTCTGCTCCACTGCAATTTTAGGGAGATAAGACTTTTATCTTCAACCTGCTCCACTGCAACTTCAGGGAGATAAGATTCGCCATGATAGATTTGATCTGACCCACTGCAACTTCAAAGGTATAGGACTTGTAACTCATAAATTTAACCTGTTCCACTGCAACTTCAGGGAAATAAGATTTGCTATCTTCAGTTTGCCCCACTGCAATTTCAGGGAGATAAGACTTGTAACTTCAACCTGCTCTATTGCAACTTCAGGGAGATAAGGTTTGCTATGATCTGCTCTACTGCAACTTCAGAGAGATAAGATTTGTAATTTTTTATCTACTCTACTGCAACTTCAGGGAGATAAGATTTGTAACTTCAACCTGCTCGACTACAACTTCTGGGAGATAAGGTTTGCTATGATCTGCTCTACTTCAACTTCAGAGAGATAAGATTTGTAATTTTCGATCTACTCCACTGCAACTTCAGGGAGATAAGATTTGTAACTTCAACATACTCCACTGCAACTTCAGGGAGATAAGATTTGTAACTTCAACCTGCTTCACTGCAACTTTAGGGAGATAAGGTTAATGGCTTCCATCTGCTCAACTGCAACTTTAGGGAGATAAGATTCGCCACGATAGATTTGATTTGACCTACTGTAACTTCAGAGGTATAGGACTTGTAACTCGTAACTTTAACCTATTCCACTGCAACTTCAGGAAAATAAGATTTGCTACCTTCAGTCTGCCCCACTACAACTTCAGGGAGATAAGACTTATAACTTCAACCTGCTCCACTGAAACTTCAGGGAGATAAGGTTAATGGCTTTTATCTGCTCCACTGCAACTTCAGGGAGATAAGATTCGCCATGATAAATTTGATTCGACCCACTGCAACTTAGGGGTATAGAATTTGTATCATTGATATATTACACCATTCTCTTGGTAACGTGATCTGTAGAATCCATTTCATGGATCTCTATTTATGCTGAATAGTTAGGATGTCATGACCAGAATGAATCAAATGCTTCTAACTAGATGTGTATGAATGATATTTGCATGAATACAGAAAGTCATCATCATTTTTTTTTAGAATAATCCTCTTTTTAATGCTTGGGTTGACATTGCTCGTTGTTCTTCGAGGTTTTATCACTGACGTACTATGCTGCCTTGTTGTTCAACTGATATCTTTGACAGAAAACCCAAAGAAATAATCACAAATTGGGCTATTCTTTCCCAAATATTTCCAACTCTTGAATTTGGTTAGTTCGAAATAGTGGTCCTGTTTCAAGTCCTCATACTATTTAGAAAACCTTTCAGAGCAATATGCAAAACTCCTTTTGTTTGAATATTACTAGTCCATTAATCATTATTTCAATGTAAAAATGCTTGAAAAAGATTGTAACAATGGACAGGACTAGAATTTATTAAGAGCAAAGCTTAAAATGAATAAATTAATCAAGATAGAAAATTTTGCTAAGGTACAAAATGAATAAGATGAAAATAGGTGCCCCAGATATTACAGCATGAGTTTCTTTCCACAAAACTTCTTGAGGACCCTTTGAACTTGATATGTGTTTAGAAGACCTAGAGTACATTGTTGATGCCCTAGGATGTAGCATCTTTCCTTCTTGTTAATTCAGGCATAGCAAGACTACCGCATGCCCCACCTTCGATCAAAATTTGAATTGCCCATTCCTGGGTTTTCAACTCAAAAGCCTTTTGGTCACAATGCGCCCTTTTACGGGTTTTTGCCTTGGCCTCTCCTTTTTTTTTTTCCTTTTTTTTTGAAACAAAATAATTCTTAATTTGAACTTATAGGATTAGGAAAATCCTTATTATCCCTCCTGGTCAATAATTGATGCTTTTCAGATAAGGCCTTCTTTACCACACAAGGTCCTTATCATAGATTTCTCGAAGGTAAATTTTTTGGCAATCTCGCGTCTTCTTTTTTTCTTCCCTTTTTCTGTATATTTGACAATGACATATAGCCTTTAACCTCTTCTCTTCAATCAGATTCAATTGATTATATCGAGATCTTATCCATTCTACTTCGTTCGTCTTCGGCTCAGCCAACACTCGGAGAGAAGGAACTTTGACTTCAATGGGCAAAACCGCTTTCATCCCAATGATAAGGCGTTGCCCCAGTAGAGATTTTGATCGATGTTTGAATTTTCATGCCAATCTTGGTAGGTCTCAGTCATTTTTCCCACGATCTTCTTAATGTTCTTATTAGCTGCCTCGACCGCACTGTTCACTTCTGAGTGACACAGTGGTGTTTGATTTGGCTGTAAACTTCTGATATCGCATTGCGGTTTAAGTTCAGCGTATTGTCAAATACAATCTTTTCTGGCATTCTATATCGGCATAGGAACTTTTTTTTTACAAATACCGACTTTATGATATTAGCGTATGAAGCAGCTTTTACCCGCTTAGTGAAGTAACGAACATCTCCACAGATGAATCAGTACTTGCTAAAAGCTTTTGGCAAGATAGGCCCCAATGACATCCATGCCCCATATAGAGGAAGGCTATGAATTTCACTGACTCTTTGTAAGGTAGTATCTGTTCTCTATTCTACCATCCTTAACAAACTAAGAAATAAACTACAGTCTCAGTCATCTTTAAAATCCTGAGGTTTCTATGGACACATATCTTGCTTAAAAGGAGGTTCTGAGTCAATAGCAGTGTCGCTCATATCATTGATATTTGGAGACCTGTTATAGGGATGAAGGAAGATCGAAAGAACAAAAGAATCCAAGAATATTTATTTGTATAGTATGATTATGAATGAAATGAAAATAATCAAAGAATATTGGCTCGAAGTGAGAAACAAAAATGCATTTTACTGAAATAAAGATGTTCGACATAAGCCTATCTCACAAAAGAAAGCTTATTGCTCCTAGGCTTAGAGCAAGAAGCGTGTTTTGGACATTACTCCAAATTAGCTTTAAAAAATATAGGGATCTCTTCCACAGTCCTATTGTTCAAAACACTCCCAAGTATGTAAGGATTTGGGAAACTTTTATTCCCCGGTTCCCTTTTTGGATATGTCATTCAGATTTCCCAATATTCCTTTCAGGCTTTTGAGTTGTTCAAGGCATCGCGACTCTTTTGCTCCCACTTTCAAATATCGCTTTTACTGCATTGTCAAAGTGATTGGGTTCTGAGGAATCGTCAAACTTCACAATTCCCATTTCAATGAATCTTTCAACCAACTTTTTAAATGTTGTGTAGTTTTCGATTGAGTGTCTCGTTATTTCCGCGTGGCACTCGCACTGAGTATTCTTATTATACCATTTTGGGAATAGAGGTTGCACAGGTTCCGAGTAGAATAAAGACACCACATGCACATCAAAAAGATTTTGATATAACTCCTTATATGACATCAGGATGGGTGTGAACTGGAATCTTTCTGTGTTTGGCCTCGAGTTCGATTCTTGCCTTGAGAGGCCTTGATAGCTAGTAGTTGCGGCCTTTGGCTGGCCTACGGTGACTGTTTGTAACACTCTTTGCTCACATTATTCACTTCATTTTTATTTTTCTTCGGGGTTGATCTTTTGATGCTTTCTCCCGCGTCTATCTTCCTACTCCTTACTGTATTTTTGATCATCTCACTGGATATTACCATATCTGAGAAGCTTATGGTAGCACTTCCCAACATATGGTTAATGAACGGGGCTTTCAGAGTGTTGATGAAAAGCATTGTGGTTTCTTTCTCCAAAAGAGGTGGCTGGACTTATGTTGCCACCTTTCTCCATCTTTGGGCATATTGCCTGAAGCTCTCACTTTGCTTTTTTTTCATATTCTGCAGTGTGATGCCATGTCTGTCACGTGGCTATATTGCTTCATGAAAGCCTATGCCAAGTCCTTCCATGAGTGAATTTTGGCACAGCTAAGTTGGTTGTACAATTTAGTAGCTGACCCGATTAGACTGTCTTGGAAGCAGTGGATTAACAGTTGATCATTATTGACATATCCTGTCATCTTCGACGGAACATAGTGATGTGAGCTTCTAGACAGCTAGTCCTATTATACTTTTTAAATCCTGGAGTCTTGAATTTCTGCGGGAGTACTAGATCTGGGACCAAACTCAGATCCTTGGCGTCAACCCCACAATGGTAATCAGCATTCTCCATTGCTTTGAGTTTTTCTTCCAACCAATTATATCTATCTTTGAGTTGCTTTGGTAGTTCCACCCTTATTTCTACCATTTTATCAAGATTAGAAACTACAAGATTGGTTAGATTGTCCCTCGGATTGGAACTTGAGCCTATCAGGTAGTTTATTGGTATCGAGGTATGGGTCTGATTTTGTTAGGGTCTGATAGTAATGGGTGTCCCTTGTGGATGCGTGTCTGGTTGGGCTTGGGTGTTTGTCGGGGTAAAGCTTGGAGGATAGACAGGGTCTTCATTATCGTTTGCAATGCTCTTTTCTTTTTCACGTTCTCTAGCCAGTAACTGCGCCAATTGGCTTATCGTACTATTTTGAGACTCTTGCATTTGTTCCCTCATTTCTTGTTGAATTTTAGCCAGTTCCTCTTGCATCTATGCTTGCAATTGCTCTTGCATATCTCTTTGCATTTGTTCCAATCTTTCTAATCTCTAATCCATTACTTTGGTTCTGCGACGAGTATTGTAGCGGTATTCGGTTGGTTGACTCTTGTTGGTTTCCAGATTAACTGAAATAATTTTACCTAATGAGGGTCTTTTAGTAAAGTCTAATACAAATGATGCAATGCAATGCAAACGCATGGAATGAATGCAAAAGAAAGAGGCGTCGATTCTGAATTCAATTTCATTAGAACAACTTTTCTAGAAAACAAATTCCTTTACATAAAACGGATTACATATGCGACTTTGCCCTCATATTCCAGGTGAAGACACCTATATTCCTCTTCATATTCAGATTTCATGGTCGAGTCTTGCGAATTTTCCAAAAGATGTCCTTATTAACTCCTTTTTGCTTGATCCAGACCGCGACTCATTGCTCACTTATCCCTGCTATACTCGTCAGCTCCTTTAAGAAAGTCAAAATGTGACGGCTCTCGAACAATCTTTGTTGGCTTGAATCCTCGAGTAATGAAACAAAGTTTTGTTTTACTCCGTAGACTATCAACCGTCTTTCGTTGTGTTTTACTTGGACCATATTCAGGCAATCGTATTATATTCCACTTTATCAAGAAATCCATTTTCCCATGACAAGCTCTTCTATTTAGCAATCGAATATGAATCAACACCTCCTTTCTATGATGATGTAATGCAATGCAAACATAGACAAAACAAAACAAAATACGTCAGTACAGAAGAAATAAACAACAAAATAGAACACCTATCTAGGTGACCACTAGGGTTTGGCGTGGCTCTACCTAGGGTAGGCTCCTAGGTCTCTCTATATGTGGTTCGGTTCTAGAGTAAAGGTACCTGAACCAGCAGATTCCTCAATCCTCACCCGTTATAGGCTTATACGGACCAAGTTCAGTTCAGAGGAATACATTTCCCTATGACTATACGGAGATGAAAATCTCATGAAGACGTAGGTGCGGATATATCCCGCAAGCGACCCACTATCCTATACAGAGGTGAAGACCTCACGAAGGAATAGTTTCTCTCTCCCACTTAAAAGGGTAAAATTGACCAATTTATGCGATGCGATATGCAAAGATACATCAAAAGAATTAAACCACTCAAGCAAGCATATTATGAAGAAAACCACGAAAGTAACAGATAACATGTAATGAAGTAATCGTAAATTTAAACAGATTTTCAATTTTTGACAAAAGACAAAAACTAATCAACTTATGGCTTGATTCTCAAATGTCCCCAGTGGAGTCGCCAAACTATCGAAACCATTTTTTTGAAAACGAGAATCGACTTTAAAAATGAAAATTAAAACGAGAGTCGCCACCGATCTTTATTAGGTGTGATCGGATCACCTTTGTTTTAATAAAACATTTTAGTTTACTAAAATGATGTTTTTGGTCTACGAAACTCGAGAGAATAGGTTTGGGAGTCTGTTACGTGCGAGGAAGGATTAGCACTCTCGTCATGCCCAAAATTGGTACCGAATTAATTAGTTAGTGTCTTAATGTCGAAAGTTGAAAATTGGGAACAGATTTAAAATACGATCCTTCTTTATTAACGTAGATTTTAAAGGCGCTTGAATGAGATCAAAATGATTGCTAAAGATTTCCTCGTCTCGAGATATCGAAGTATCACATCCTGTAAGTTAGGACACAATACCATGAACTCCCGAGCGCAAGTTTATCTTTAATTTTAATTAAAATTTCATGTGTTTTGGAACTTAAAAGGATATTTGGCCATTTAGGATCAACGAGAAAACCGAAACCCCGTAAGTTAGGGCACAATTCCTCGATGTTCCAAAACGCGAAACATTGCTTTATTTTGAAATTTTTGTTTTTGAATAATAGCGAGTACGATATTTAAACGACGTGCGTTATTTTGTTTGGAGTAAAATAAAATGATCCATATTTGATAAACATGTTGGAGCTTAATACACGATAAGATGACATGAAATAAAAATATAATAATGTGCATAGAATAATAATGCATGGATACAATATTATACAAGTGAATAACAATGATACGCAAATACGGATGAACGAATTATAACACACAATGGCAACAATCACATGGCATATGTCACTTAAATACCAACAATAATAATCAAAAGAATGAAATAAATAACATAAAACCATTTAAAATAAATAATGAAACAATTTTAAATAAGTAATACATAAAAAATGAGTTTAAAATATATATTATAAAAAATAATTTAGAGTTAATAGTATAATTCAATCTAAAATAATTAAAACACAAATTAAAATAAAATAATGCAATCTTAAAATAAATAATATATAACAATTTAAAAGAACACATAGAAAGTCTAAAATAAATAATACATGAAAAATAAATTTAAAATAAATAATATATATAAAAACAATATAAAAACAGTTTAATATAAGTAATGTATGAAATCTTAAAATAAATAATAATAAGAGGTTTACGATAAATAATAAAAGAATTTAAAATAGTTTGCATATAAAATAGTATAACAAAATAACATATAAGAAATTTTAAAATAAATAATATACACGTATAATAGTTTAAAATAAAAAGATATATAAAAAAATTTTCAAAATAAGTAAAATGTATAATAGTTAAAATAAATAATATATGTAAAATATTTAAAATTTATAATAATTTAAAATACATAAGACGTAAAAAAGGGTTAAAATAACTAATAATAAAATGGTTTAATATAAAGAATATAAGATAAACAAACTTAAAATAAACAATAGTAAAACAGTTCCTATGAAGCTGAAATAATAAATAATGAATAAATTAAATAGGCTAGGACTAGGTTGAAATTGAATTGAAATTTAAGGTGCGAATTATAAATAATAATAAAAAAGGGGCCACTAAGGACCGAAGTGAAATGCGCATAAAGAACGAGGGACTGGTTGGCAAAGTATTTCAGCCCTCTATGCGCAGCGTTTCAAAGGACCCGAATGTAATCAAAAATAAATTATGCGGCCAGATTTATAAAAATGAATAAAGTGAATGAAAGGGCCAAATTGTGACGCGCACAAAGGCGGAGGGACCTGGCGCAGAAATATCCCAATAATGGGAAACACACGGATCCCCCCTTGGGTACGGGTTGGATTCAGGTTCCCTCCCCGAAACGACGCCGTTTTGAGGCATGTGGGGAGGGTCCAAAATTACGTCGTTTCGCATGGCTATTAAAGCCAAAATTTTTTTAAAATTTTCATTTCTCTCTTTCCTTTTAAAAAACTACAGAAACAGCCCCCCACCTTCTCTCAAATCTCTCCTTGGCTGGCCATTAACCTCGCTGGTGGTTCACCATGCCTCCGCCATGAGCGGTGGCCGGAGTTGCACAATATTAGGCTCTTTTAGCCCCGTTTTAAAACTCCCTTGAAGGCTAAACCACCGAAACCCGAAGAATTGAAAGGAGGAGGCCCTCAACCCCCCTTTTGGGTCCAATATCAGCGATGGAGAAGAGCTCCGATGACACGACCACGGGGGTTCGGGTAAGTTTCTCTTCTTCCTCTTCGTTTCTTTTGTTTTAAAGTAAGTTAAATAAAAATAAAAAAATAAAATAAAGTAAAACAGAAATAAACAAGAAGAACGAGATAGCAAAGAAAAAAATTCAAAGTTAACCTTCTAAGTTTTCTATTTCTGTTTTTGATTTCTGATGTTCATAAAAAAAAAAAAAAAAGGGAGAAGGTTGTGGCTTTTAGAGCCAAGTTAAAGACTTTTCTCTCTATTTTTTTGTCTGTTTCTTCTTGTTTGCTATTGCTATTGCGTGTTGCCCTTGTTTTGCAGGTGTCAGACGCGTCAGATGCACTTGGAGGCCAGCTATGGCGTGCTAGGGAGGAGCGGCGGCAACTCTTGGGCTAGGGTTTCTTTTTTTCTGCTGAAAGTTAAAGTTGTGGGCTTTTGGGCTGTTAGGGTTTTTTTTTTAATTTTGAGCCATTTGGGTAGCGTATTTGGGCTTGTAAAAATTGGACTGTGAATGGACATTGGGATTTTTACTTGTTTTATTTTGTTTGGGTGATTTGGGCCAAAATTGGCTATTACACTTACCACTCTTCCACAATTCCATTTTATTTATTTAAAAAGAAGATATGAAATTATTTTATTTGAGAAGTACATTAATTTATCATTAAAATACGATATTTTATAGTAAACAATAACAAAAAAGAAGAGAAGCAAAACAATGACAAATTAGTAAAATGCTAATATTAAATTTCATCATTTAAATAATAAAATTTTATATTTCAATTAAATGAACCAAATAAAGTAATGTAGCATATTCGATAATGCGTTAAGTAATTTTACATTCTAATAATACTATTATCAGAGGTAATCCTACACTTAATGAATCAAATTCTTTTAAGGGGATGTTTGGTGTAAATAATGTCACATTCCTAGGACATTTGATTCATCGTACATTTCTGGGGGTAATGTAAGATTCTATTAAAACATAGATAATCTCAATGGCACATATTCTTTTAAGTAATGTGAAATTTTTTATTTTGTTAGTGTCAATTATAATTGTCAACTTCAACACCAATTGCAACTTAAAAGAAAAGTTGACAACATATTATACCTTTATGTTATTTAATTGGAATGTTTTGATGAAATATAGTGAAATTTAAAGAACACCTTAGTACAGGTTTGATGTGCGAGAATCAAACCAAATCAAAATTCCCAATATTTGATTTTCAAGGATATATTGAGGGATATCCGAATCCGCTATTTGATTCAGTGAATATTTTAATATCTTAACTGAATAATATGTAAAACGCATCTTGGATATTCGCCATTAGCTAATTTTTTTTAAATTTTGATATATTAAAATTTCTAGTCTCATAATTGTATTTGAATTACTTGTAGTTTATTTAGATGTGGTTTTGAGGAGGATCGCCAACCAATTTAGAAAACAAAAACACCAAGTTGATTTTTTTTTATTTTTTTTGTTAATTGTGATAAATTTTTAAAAATGAGAATGTTGTAGTTTGCGTTTGAAATTTAAAGGAAAATGTTAAGTCTGGCAAATAAACCTGTGAGGAAGCCTATAATACTCTCACAAAATCAATACCCAATTATTTACTTGTCTCGACTCCTGAAAATCAAAGGTTGAAGTTCAGATTTGTTATTTCATTACAGTCCTTTAAAACATTTACAGATAAATCAATTTATTGTCGACTCAACCTTATTTGTAAAATAAAATAATTTTTGGTATTTTTTATAAGGCATAATGAAAATTTTAATCTTTAAATTTTTTTTTGTCAACTGATCTTTATTTTTTTTAGTTAGATTTTGTTGAAAAACTTTAGTTTAGAAATTGATTTTGTTGTACGATAAAAAATTAAAATTTTCTAAAACCGAGTGGTTGTATTGTTTATAGCAATAAAATCCTAACCATATTAAAACTTGTGCATTGAATTAAGTGGCCTAAAATATTTCCTACCTTTTGGTTAAAACAATCTTCTCTTTGTTATTCTAAAATTTTAGTTTGCTTAAAGTGTTTTTTATAAATTGATTGCACAAAACGAAAATTGTATTTATATTTAGTGAATATTAGTTTATCTCAAAGATTAAAAATCAATAAGACAAACTCTCTCAAAATATAGTATTTATTTTGAGAAATTTACACTAGATTTTGATTGAGTATCAACGTTTAAGTGTTATATGTTTGGCCTAGCTGATGGCTTGTATTTATATAAAAAAATGCAGAAGTCTCTATTGAACAAAGTATAAATAAATAATATTATTCAAATAGAAAAATAACATATATTCCCTAATTGGAATGCATGGGTGGCGGCAACCCCTTTTGGGAATTAGGATTACTGCCCCTTACTGCTTACACGGGCCTCCAAGCTTATCTCTTGTGTTGGGTATTAATTATATATGTTTTTTTAAAATTACCTTATATAATTTTATTAACCTAACAATTAAATTTAATTAACTTCCTAATTAAATTATTTTTCAACCTAATTCTAATTCCGTTAAAGTCATAGTTAATTAATTTATTCAGTAAAAAACTATGACCATGATGGCTAATTAATTTAATTTCCACTTCGAATTTCAATTACAATTAATTAAATAATAATTCAAATAAATGAATTTAATCCCTAAGTCATCTCTTGCATATGGCAAGAAAACACATTCACAACAGATAGTGATACATTTGTACCATTTCGTAAATCCGTCATTTTTTTCATCGTATTGATTCAATTACAAACTGTTTAAGGTTACATCAAACTAGCGAAAGGACAATTGACCATATATATTTAGGGCTGAATAATTCGCAAATTAAATTCAGGATTTTTGTCTATTAATTACATAATCTCACATCCTTTAAAGATACCTCTTAAGGTGATATTTATATATCATTGTTTTACTTTGGGGCCTGTAAGAGCCACAATAAAAGGATGGGATTAAGCCTGAAAGCTCAGTTCAGTTCAAATGGTCGATTCCCCCCTTGCGCGTGATATTAGGGCTGAGTTTAGTTTTGCTTTTTTAATTTTTCAAATTTTATGTTATTTTTTTTAACTATTTTAGTAAAACAAGGATACTTGATTTTCTAATTAAATTAGATTTTTCTAACGTTATTATTAATCAACTTAATCAAATATTCTTTTCCAGTTATTTTTCCAATGTTATGTTTTTTTTTTTTTGGCTTTTTTATAAAATTAATTTAAAAAGTTTAATTAATTATATAAATGACCCATTTTTTTATTAAACATGTAAATGACTTAAAATCTACAGTGAAAGTTGGTGGAGCCAAAGAGTTTGGCACCACTAACATGCCACGTCAACAACCGGGATAAAAAATTAATTTTTTGGTGGAGCCATGTAGAATGACACCACCTGTATAAATATCAAGAAATACTATAATTTTTGAAAAAATGGAGGGACTTTAAAAAAAATTCCATTTTCTGATGGAGCCAAATAAATTAGCGCCACCAATTTCCAATGTAATTTTTTTTAAGTTTTCTAAAATTTTAAATATATTGAAAAAATGTTAAGTATAATTAATTTTAAAATTTTAATATATTTAAAATTGTAATATACTTAATATATATTTTTAATAGGTAAAGACAGAAAAGATTTTCTTAATTTATTAAAAATTTTAAAAAATTTAAAATTTTTTAAATATATTAAAATTTTAAATATGTTAAAAAAATGTTGAGTATAATTAATTTTAAAATTTTAATATACTTAATATATTAAAATATATTAAAATTTTGACCATATTAAAAAAAATTTAAGTATTAACCAATTTTAAAATTTTAATATATATTTTAACAGGTAAAGACAAAAAAAATTTCTTAATATATTTAAAATTTTAAAAGGAAAAAGGGGTGAGTAACTTTGGAAATTGATTTGGCAGGGAAATTTTTTTAAAGTCCCTCCATTTTTCAGAAATTGTAATATTTCCCTTGTATTTATATAGGTAGCACTATTCTACACGGCTCTACCAAAAAATTAATTTTTTTATCCTGGTTGTTGACGTGGCATATTGGTGGCGCTAAACTCTTTGGCTCCACCAACTTTCACTGTAGATTTTAGGTCATTTACATGTTTAATTTAAGAAATGGGTCATTAATTTATGTAATTAATTAAAATTTTTTAGGTTAGTTTTATAAAAAAGCCTTTTTTTTAGGATCACTCAAATTTCCGTATCTTTTGCCTTTTCTTTCGAGAGCTCTTTGCTTTCTCAAAGCTTTTTTTTTTTCTGTTTTAATTGAGTGTTTAATTGGTTTGTTATTCTTTATTTTCTATTTTCCTATAATTAATAAAAGTGTTTGTTGAATCTTGGAGGATATGTGAATCCATGAAATATCCTTAAGTGGTTATCACACCTCAAGCAACAATTTCAAGTTTCTAACCCTTGGTTGAACAACGATATTAAGGATATTATGGGTCATAATGATGCTGCCAGTTTTCTCGCCACCACTGCTGCTGTTATTCCTACCTTTATAGACGTTTTTGCAAGCTTTCCCTCCAATCACCCTACGACCATTGTCGCGCATATTTCCCTCGCCTTGGCTTCTATCTCGATGATGCGCACTGTCTCGTATGCTAAACCATTCCTTGATATCTCTAAGATCAAATTTTTTTACAAGCACTGCCCCTGTGTCCAAAGGAATGAAAACTAGAACCATTGCTGAACTCAGAACCTCCATACAGTTCTATCAACGGCTTTTTGACAGGCTACGAACCAAGTTGCATAAATAATTCTGTGTGTTTAATTTTGTTTACTGCATCCAGTTTAGTGTAAAGAAGTGCCCACTCCCCTGTCACTCATTCTAAGCACTTTGTTAGTTTGCTGGCAACTATTTCAAAATTTTATTTTTCACAATTTCAGCGACTGATCAAAGCATTGGAAAACATAAAAACAAAATGGTTAAATGCTCAAATTAGCACCCAATCTTTTATGGGTTGCTCATATAAGGACCCAGATATTTGAAAATAGCCATATAAGGACTTAACCTTTACAAAAGTGCTCAAGTGTTTTTCATGCACTTTAGCTCAGTTTGTAGTAAAAATTAGGTGAATGCTAAGTAAAAATTAGGTGAATGTTAACATGTTTAGAATAAAACATATAACAATTGCACCAAATATTGTTCGAAAATAAAAGAAACCCTTAAATAACCATTTTGAGAAGCCCTTATTTGGGCATTTTCAAAAAATTTGATCATTAGTTAAGTACTTTCGAAAATGTTTGGCCCTTATTTGATTATTTTGAAAGGTTTGGCCTTCATTTAAGCACTCTTGTAAATGTTAGGTCCTTATATTACCATTTTAAAAGGTTTGGTCCTTATGTGAGCAATCATTAAAAGGTTAGACCCTATTCTGAGTATTCAGCCAAAGAAAATTGTAAAAATATGATGGTGATAATATAGAGAAATAGATCGGTAGCACAAAGACCTTGGGCTAAAGATGTTTTCAGAGCTGGGTTTCACGAATCAAGATTGATATTCTGATCATCCTTTGCTTCTCAATTGACTGGGCTAAAGATGATTTTCTGCTAATCTATTCTCTGCTTGATAAAGTTTGTGATGATTGGTACAAAATGGTTAGGGGGAGTAGCATTATGGTTCTTGGACTCAATTTATCTTCAATATATCCGATTCTTGTAAATCATTTTATTTTGTATAGGAAGTGTTGAGTTTTCTTACCAAGTTTTGTCAAAAATATTAAAGAGGAGAACGAATTTCAAAGCGATCGATATTGAAAACTAATACCAAACATAACATAAATTAATACCAAAATTATGGTTTATTAATTAAGTATTTATCTTTTCCATAATAATCTGAATTGAAATCACAGTTATATACAAATATATATATATATATATATAACATAAACTACCAGATGCAGCTGTGATTAATTATGATCCTGGGTCTGGGTACCAACTGCATATGGGGGATCACAGACAACACCACTCCCTGCATGAGGATGACATGGTACTCCTACTCCTATTAGCTTTCTTTCAATCTCTCGGTTGACTTCTTTTCCTACAGCATCAACCCCAAAAGCAATAACAAAATAATGAAGCAAAAATGACCCAAAGGAGATATACAAGGCATTAAGAAACACGTTTTTAACATATGGTTTTAATAGAACTTACCAATTAAGTGTGTGTTTGTTGTGGTTGAAGTTGAAGATGGAGGCAAGAGTAGCGAAAGTGAGAGCAATAGTACAGATATAGAAAGCAGTGGAGAGATCTTAGGGGCCATGTTTTGCTGCTCAGAAACTGATTTCAGGACTTATATTATTTTGGTGGAGAATGAGGCCTTTGGTACTCAGTTTGATATTAATGGTTATAAATTCCAATGACAAAGCAAACAAGTTGGGTCCACTTTGTCTTTGTTGGAAAATTCCCAGTTGTCAATATTTTTTAAATAAGTTATTGATTTGTCGAATTGATCGGTCCAATTAATTTAATAAAAATTTATTAAAAATTAAAAATATCTATTTTAACTATCGGTTCATATCAATTTTTAATCTAATTAAATTAAAATCATTCTCTAAATTAATATCTCAATTAAATTCTTAATTCAAACAATCCAACTGACATCCAATTAAAATGAAACAATGCAAGTTGTAATCTTGCTCACATTCTTAATATTCACTTTTTAAAAATTCAAAGTGGGTGTACCAGTGATATGTGGTAGGTATTTAGTCTAAGAAAAAGCTGACAGTGGGTCGAAGTGAGTGTACTGAAAGTAACGGTATTTTAATTCATACATCTACTTAAAACAATAAGATTCAATATGCCTTACTTCTCTTGCTCTTTATAATTTTAATTTTAATTTTAATTTTTAAGATTTAATTTTCCTACTTTAAAATTTTTAAAAAAATGTTATTCAATTATTAATATTATTAAATTTATTATTTTTAAAATTTATTAATATGATATTTTAAAATAAAAAATTTATTTAATAGTAATATAATTTAAAAAATAACATTATAATAAACCTTAATTTAATAACATAATTTTAACAATATTAATAGTTAAATATAAATTTAAAAATTAGATTTCTAAAAATAAAAAAAATTTATGAGATTTAACATAAGTTTGGTAGTTGTCAAAATAGAATAGGTCCCACTTGGTACTCAATGATTAATGTAGAATTAGATCTTGCTGACTTCAACATCTAAGTATCAAATCATGGACAAATAGCTAAACAGTGTGGAACCTTAGCTGTTGAGATTTTTAAAAACCTAATGTAAACCGTAGGATGAAATAGACTTCTACCATATTTATTTAAATTAAATTTGAATCGAAAGGAATTTAATTAAATATCATCATTTAAATAAGATTAAATTTACATTGTTTATAAAAAAATGCGCATTTACTTTAATTTTTATAAAATTTAACCCTAAATCATAAAAATAAAAAATAAAAAATTAAATTTCTCAACTTAATTCGTTGTAATAAATTTTAATGTTAACTCAAAAAACTCAATTAAATATTTTTGTTAATAGAAAATGTAACTTATCCTATTCACTCTTCAATTTTGTTGACGAGACTAATGAAACTCTTTTTTTGAAGTTGATATTGACCTAGTAATATTCCAAATCGACAAATATTAATAAATTATAATATGTTTGAAATAGTATAAAAATATTAAGCATTATTAAGCATTATTATATAATTATAAATATGGTAAGATATCATCAAATTTCCAAAAAAATAAAAATAAAAATTATATAAATATTTAAAAATATTTATACATTGTGAAAATTTTCTAAAGAATATAAAAAATCTCAAATTTGTTATAAAATAAATAGACAAATAGTAAAGAATAAAGAAAATGAGAGGGCAAAAGAGAGAGCATATTTTATTAATAAATAGGAAGTATAAATGAAGTAGAGATCTACTTCTAATGACTATTAGAATTTAAAGTATATCAAAACTTATCTTGATCTTGATGGACATCCACTTATAAGATATTCATAACACTCCCCATTAAATGTCGATTTGTAGATAATGTATCTCGTTAAAACCTTACTAAGATAAAAACCTGGTGGGAAAAAATATTCCTAGTGAAGGAAAAAGACTGCGCCATATCTTTATTCTATATCTATTTTCTCAATAGATTTATTCAAGATCCTCCTTTTATTTCATTATTTCAATAATAATATTGCATGCAAAACCATTGTCAACTACTTTTATTATTCGGTTCTATATTTTCTTGAATTGACATAACTTATCGAGATCTCTTATTTTCACTATTTTAATCTTTAGTTTCAGGTACCTGAATCTTTTTTGGAGTTTTAGTTATGTTTTTGGTCTCTTCAAGAGCACTCGGCTTCACTATAAAACCATATAGAAGAATTATTTTCTTTTATGAAAATTTTCATATTTGGAACTTGTAATGAGTTATCCTTGTTAAACTTCTTGTTCAAATTACTCTCCCCCCCTAACTCATTCCAAGATATCATTTCTCTCCCCCTAATGTCGGGAAAACTATTGAATCAAAATAGTAATCACAAATCATGTCATAATTGAATCTCCAAAACATTTAAAACATATAATAATACAAGGAGACTTATAATTAATATATATTTCCAACTTTCTTTGAGGATTCACTCATCTTTGTGCATTGTGATGGATCAATTGGAATATATACGCACATACAAAAGTTCAAATATGAGAAATATTTAGCTCGTTACCAAAAACCAATTGTAATGGGGAGTATTTATAACTTATTGGCTTGATGCGTACAACAAATAAATCAACATAATCTCATGTTGAAATAGGAAGTCTAGTTCTCAAAAGTAATTATTTAAACGTTAATCAGAGGCATTCAACCAACAATTTGTCTAAATCATTTTGCGCATAAATAACAAAATTTTACAAATGTTTTTCAAACACAATCAACAAAATATTGAGATATAAACTCATCAGTATTAACAAGATGAATTGTCTTAATTGCATGATCTGAAATTAATTATTTAAATAAGCAATCTTACAAATGACAGGTTGCAAGTTGATAACATATACGTGATTATTTTGTAGATGCATATACCAAAATCATATAATATTAAAATCATCCACATGGTGGATGAATGAACCCATATTCATTTCAGAAATGCAAGACATTAAATCTCAATTTTAGCTAGTGAGTTTCTAAGAATCAATTTTCATTGCTTTAATGAATTTCCATATGAATTCTCAATTAATTTTCACATCATATATGATCGAGGATGGTCTAACATGTCATGCCAAGTAGTAAATGCATTTATACCAGTAAACTTCTAGTTTACTTTAACATGCATTTCAATTGTACTAATAATGTCAATATAAATTGTGACAAATTGATAATTTTATTATCATTTCTTTTACTGTGTATCCACATATAAGTAATATTATGACATTTACTACCAGAAATGTCTATATCAATATGAAGTTTAAAAAACTATTTTCTAGGTGTACAACAAGTATATAACCAATGACTTTTCATACATAAGTTTTCTCTCTTACAAGTTCTCATCAGTAATATTTTTCCACGTAATTTTAATTGAGAACTTATTCTGAAAACTGTAGAGTTATACTCAGTTTTAAAAAACTTATAACTTTAGGTGCCTCTAACCATAACGAGCTTTAGATATATTTACCATATTCTATTGCTCATAAGTAGATCTTTCAGAGTCAAATATTTTGCTTTCAAAGCCTTAATGGGGATGATGACAAAAGATCACAAAGATAGTTATAGTCAATTCAATTTAATAACAAGAGTAATCAATAACTCAGTCCTCCCTTTTTTTCATCATTTCAAAATAGATATTTATAGCAATAGTGATTTATATGAAATATAATCTTTTCTTCATTCACAGTCTCAATATGAGATACATTATAAATATCTTTTAAAACCAATGGATTAACCATCACAAGATATTAATATATTAGCTTTTCTGGAGCTTTCGACTAATTTTGTACTACCAAATATTGGAATAATATTGGTTTATATTTTCTTTTACGTTCACTTCAGGGAGATTTACTGGGACAAACTTATAAACATCCCAAAAAATTCTTTATTTCATAATCACCATCGCAAACATGTGTGACTTGCAAATCAAAATCTATCTATTCATTTTGTCATGATTAATCTCCAATTATAATAAACATGATATAATAAATGAATCATAGTAAAATATACCCAAGATTCTTTAACATCATTGCTATCACCCTGGTTGAGTGGTTAAAGGCTCTAATAATTACCCATAATGCGCAGGCCTTAATTGAGACAGCAGCAACTCTTTGAGGCAATCGACAATAGTAAATTTTGGGATATTTTTGTGACTTATGGAGAAAAACAATTGAAAGAGAATCGTGATGATAACGTATTATAAAATAAATAGACAAAGATAAAGAACAAAGAAAATGAAGAGCAAAAGAGAAGGCGTATTTTTTTGATAAATCAAAGGCATAAGAAGTATGAATGAAGTAGAGATTTACTTCTAATGACTATTAAAATTTAAAGTACATCAAAACTTATCTTGATTTGATGGACATCCACTTGATTAGATATTCATAACAAAAATTTTATTTAAAAAATTAAAATGGTAGAAAACTATTTAAAAATTAAAAAGATTATAATGCTATCAATTTAGTCCCAAAATCTTCAACGATAAACCTCCGCTAATGTCAACAATTAGCAACCATACTATCCTTCCCACCACTCTACCAATCAACTTATACCTTGACCACAATCTTCTACTGGAAAATGACTCCAATCACAATGCCTTCATCCTTGAGTTTGTGGCTAAGGCATTTCCTTGCTGCCTAATCACAAACCCTTCCACTTTAACGGCCCTCCCTACCTTTATGTTCAACCACGCACCTTCAAGGAGGCTTAATTATGTCTCCTTTGGAAAATGACAATGGGAGGGAGGCCGAAATGAGAGATATGGTGGAGATATGAAAATGGATATAGCTTGAGGTTTTAAATGGTGGAAGTTGTGAAAGAGATGGGATCAGAGATGGAAGTAGGGAGAAACCAGCAATAATGACTGTTTCAGTTCCCAAATCTAAAAACAAGTGACTGTTTCGTTCCCAAATTTGAAAACAAATAAGGTTGTGATAGAAATTAGTTTAACTTTCAAGGATAAAAAAGTAAAATAATAAATAAACGTATTGGTACTTTTGTTTGTTAAAAATATCTATTGCTTTATTGTGCTGAACTGGTGGTAAAACCTTTAGTCAATTTTGAGGCTATCAGTGTGATAAAAATGAATTTCATTTCACTATTGATGCTCATCCAAACACAGTACCAGTGAGGTTGATAGCAGTTCTTAGTCTTGAATCAAGATTCAATCTATGACCAAAATTAATTTTTTTATTAAAAAAATTTGTTTTTGTATAGATATCATCTTTTAAAATAGCTTAAAAAATTAAAAAAAGATTGTACTAACTAATACAAGCCGACACACCAATATAAATCAGTATTAGTGAAAAGGGACAGAAACAAAACAGTGAAAATATGCTAAAATTTTAATTGATTAAAAAAATAAACTACTTTAAACTGAAATTATCAGTATGACATTTATTAATTCCATATGCTGATTATTATTTCCCATTAACCCAGTCTTCCATCTCAATTTTTTTATCTTTTAATTGTTAAATTATTTGTCAAATTACCTTAAAATAAATGAAAATGTTAATGTTTATTAATTTTATTAAAGTGGTGTTCATGTGACAATCCACATATATACCACGTTAGCAATTAATTATTCTTAAAAAATTAAAAAATTAAAAAATTAAATATTTTATATAATTTTTTAATAATTTTGAATTTCTTAAAAATAATTTTTTGAATTTTTTGAATGCAAAAATATTAATTAATTATTGGCATGGCATCCATGTGGAGCAAAGTTAATAGACATTAACTTTTACATCCATTTTGAGCTGATTTGACAAACAATTCAAGTTTAAAGATTAAAATTGTTACAATGAAAAGAAATTATCAATAGCGATAGAAGAACAGAGAAATCAATGATCTTGTGAACTACTACAACATATTATTCACTGACCAAAGCTTTAAATAAGTAAAGAAAAACTGCAATGTGCTAAAAATAGAAGCACAAATATTTAAAAATGAAACTAACTAATATCGCTAACGATACAATCCTTAAAAACAAGGTCTACAAACCCCACAAATGACACGTAAACTCAACAAATCCTCCCTTAAGCCAAATATTTTATAAATATTGGTTTAAAAGGAATATCAAAGTAGATCTTCTAAAGCGCAAATTCCAAGCAATGTCCTTAGCTTCTGAAATGTAGCTCTCTTTAGAGATTTGGTGAAGATATAAGCAACTTGGTCCTCACTTCTGCAGAAAACTCAATCAATGACTCCATTATTTGTGAGATCTCTCAAATAATGAAATTTTACATCTATATGCTTGCTTCTTCCATGTAACACTGGATTTTTAGAAAGTTTAATTGTTGAATTATTATCACAAAAAATCGTTGTTGCTCCTTACTGTAAAAAATGTAGTTCTTCAAGAATATTTCTTAACCAAATGGCTTGGGAGGCACAAGCTATAGCAGCTACAAACTCAGCTTCAGTAGTAGACAAAATGACTATTGATTGCTTCTTTGAAGACCATGAAACAACCCCTATACCTAGCATAAAAGCATAACTAGAAGCACTCTTTCTATCATCAAGATCGCTAGCATAATCACTGTCAGTGAAGCCAAACAAATTTGTCTTTTCACCCCTCTTGTAGAACAATCCGTAGCTGTGCCTTTCAAAAACTGAAATATTCTTTTTGTAGCTAAGAGATGCATCTCCTTTGGGCACTCCATAAACCTGCTAATTAGACTTACAAAATGCATAATATCTGGTCTTGTTGCAGTCAAATACATCAAGCTTCCTACTATTTGCTTGTAAGAGGTGCTATTAATCTGTTTTCCTTCAGGATTTCAAACAAGCTTTAAACTAACTTTAGTTGGTGTGCAAACAAGATTGCAGTTCTTCATCCCAAACCTATCCAAAATCTCTTGCACATATTTTTTTCTGAGAAATGAAAATTCCAGCAACAGATTGTATCACTTCAATACCCAAAAAATAATGTAACATTCCAAGGTCAGTCATATCAAACTCAACCATCATGGAATTTTTAAAATCATTAAACATCGCAACGTCACTCCCAATAAATATAAGATCGTCAACATAGAGGCAAACAATAATAATCTTACCCTATTCACCAACCTTGGTAAAAAGTGTATGCTCATATGAACATTTCTAGAAACCTTCTTTTAAAAAATAAGCTTCGATTTGACTATACCAAGCCCTTGGAGCTTGTTTCAATCCGTACAACGCCTTTTTTTATCTGTACACCTTGTTCTCGTTTCCATGTTTCACATATCCAGGAGGTTGATCAGCAAACACTTGTTCTTTCAAATCACCATGTAAAAACACTGATTTTATATCTAATTGGAAAATAGGCCATGAATTTTGGGCAGCAAGAGAAATCACCAACCTAATTGTATCATGATGAGCAACAGGAGCAAAAACTTCTTTATAGTCGATGTCAAACTCTTGCTTGTAGCCTTTAGCAACTAAGCGTGCTTTGTACTTGTCAACTTTGCCATTCTCTTTCAGCATTGTCTTGTACACCTACTTCACACCAACGATTTTTTGTCCTTGTGGAAGATCTGTCAATTCCCATGTGTTGTTTCTTTCAATAGAAATGATTTCATCATCCATGGCCTTCTGCCATTTTGATTCTTTGACAGCATCTTCAAAGACCGTAGGATCACAGTTTAAAATAGAGAAAAATGAGTGAGAATGTCTTCACTTTGATCAAATCCTTGTACCTCATAATCTTCCATCCGTGCAGGTCGCTGTTAAATTCATTGAGGTCGATCATTTCCTGTGATAGAGGCCGTAAATTGTTGAGTGCCTGCTGATTGTTGCACATTTTCTAAAGGTTGTGCATTCTCCAAGGGCTACTGCTCTTGTTCTCAATTTTCACCATCAAAATCTACCAGGATTTGACCTTGGTTATTGTTTTCATCACCAAACCATAATTGTTCTTCATCAAAGAACACGTCACAACTAATGACAATTTTCTTGGTGATAGGATTGTACAATTTGTACGCTTTTGATTGTTCACTAACACCAAGAAAAATGCACTTTTCAGCTTTGTCATCAAGATTAGTCCTCTTTTGATCGGGAATGTGTGCATATGCAATGTAACCAAATATTCTGAAATGCTCAATATTCAGCCGTTTTTTGCTTGATGCTTCTTCAGGTGTCATATTTTGAACAGTTATGGTAGGACTTCTGTTTAACACATGAATACTTCAATTGATAGCTTCGGGCTAAAAACTTTTTAGAATATCGCTTCTTGTAAAAATGGTTTGCATCATGTTTAAAATTGTATGGTTCTTCCTCTCTAAAACACCATTTTGCTTGTGGTGTAGGCTGTAGTAAGTTGTTTTTAAATTCCATGCTCCTCACAAAAACTAACAAATTCTTGTAAGTTGTATGCTCTGCCAAGATCGCTACGGAGAGTCCTAATAGGCATTCCTACTTCCTTTTCAACAAGCGCCTTAAAACTTTTGAAAGCTAAAAAAGTTTCAGACTTATACTGTAAAAAATAAACCCAATATAAAATAATGTTTACCACCATTTGATTCGAATTGATAGGGCCGTATATATCGGCATGAACCAGCTCCAGCACTTTCTTCGCTCTCCTTAATTTTCCTTTCAGAAAGTGGTCTCGATGTTGTTTGCCAACAACATAATCTTCACAGACTTGAGAAGGACTTTCAATTTTAGGAAGACCAGTTACCATGTTTTTTTGCTGTAGCATTTTTAGACCACCAAAATTTAGGTGTTTGTATCGAAAATGCCACAACCATGCTTCATTTTTCATTCTTGTTAAAAACCATGATTGAGCGGCATTGTTGAGATATAGTGGGAACATGTGGTTTGTTGTCATGTTTACTTGAGCAATTAAGCCCAATTTTTCATCTTTAATGCGACAAAATCGATCTTTGATAAAAGTCACATATCCCTTCTCTTGAAGTTGACCAACACTGAGCAGATTAGTTTTCAAATCAGGAACAAAGAAAATATTTGGAAATAACCTGACTAGTATTCTCCTTAGTGTGGATTTTCACATTGCCTTTACCCAAGACAGAAACTTTGGAATTGTCTCCAAATGAAACAGTGCTTCTAAATGCTTCATCTAATTCAAAAAACATCATTTTATCTCCATACATATGATTGTTGTAGCCTGTATCTAAATACCACAAATTCTGGTGAATTTCTTCCTTCACATGACAAGCCATCAAGAGAGAAATTTCTTCTTCCTTTTCTTTTTCTAGAAATTTGATTTCACACCACGATTTCTGTTAATATTAGTTCTACACTCTGACTTGTAATGAGCATGCTTGTGACATCTGTAACATTCAATATTTGACTTGTCTACAGACTTTTGCTTTTAACTATATGAATAGTTATTGTCACGGCCTTTTGTTTTTCCTCTAGAATGAGTAGAATAATTGTAACCTCTCAAACCCAGCCTAGACATTATGGTCGAATCGAGAAGGCCACATTGGACACCTTAGTGTCAAACTTACCCTAATGATAGCTAAAAACCTTCAAGTACTTCTTTTTTTTAAAACCGTCCATTTACTTAGTCCAACCATGCTTAGGTCAAATTAGCGAATTAGGTGAGTTTTTGTAAAACTTTACTGACGGCGTTGCCTTTGAAAAATCATTTTGCTATCTTCTTAGCAGTAGAAATGTACCATTATTAATCAAATTATTAATTTAGTCATATATCATGCATAGCCCATTTCAACATATTATAAAAACCATGTATCTATATCAAATATGTGTGTCATGCATGCATGAAAAACCCCAAAATCTCAAACAGTCCCAAACCACAGTTTAAAGAAACTTTACAATCCAAAACCAAATAATAATAATAAAATAACCTAAAAATATAATTAAGTTAAAATAATATGACAAAGTAAAGTCCGAAGTCCGCCATACGTCCGCATGCCAATTCTAATCCTAAGTTCGACCATTACCTGAGAAGTTGAGATAATGGGGTGAGCTTAACAAGCTCAATGTGAGACTAAACGAGTATTAAGCATTCATAATGGCAATTTCATAGAGGTACCAATGGCACAATCAAACATTAACAATAATAATTTTCAGATGCACATGATCATGAAAAATGTACATGTGAGATCCTACCCATACCATCCGCTACACACCACGAGTTCCCCAGAACCCGTCTGCCAAACTCCAACGTATGTGAGTAATGCTCGATGTGGTAAAACCACCAATAATTAATAATGCAGTGAAACTGCCAAATATATAATGCGATATAATCACCAATCCTCTCGGTACTCCAAATGTAGTGCACTGACTAAAAATATATGTGGAATTAATATGCCGCTGGTACTCCACGGAACTCCTCCGTCAACCACAAAATCCCATCCCAATGCACATGCAATATGTCATACAAATTCATACACAATCATCCCAATGCACATGGAATATGTCATACAAATTCATACACAATCACATTTCAATACTTTTCACTTTTATTTGACATGCTCAACATGTCCTCAATAATCACATACTTTCAGAGAAAAGGAAACAATGTTCCAATTTTCAAATTACCATTAAGATGGTATCCATCAATATCGTTCAATTCACATACTTTACGAATTTCATTATGCACCAATATCAACCTCACGTATATATATCATAGTAAAAATTTCATGCATTTAAATCATGCATAAAACTAATATCTCAACATTTCATACCATTTCATCAAACATTCTCATACCACATAATATAACTATGCATAACAATCTCAATTACACATTCATACAGTCAAACTAGCAATTTTGCTAACACATCAATATTTTACGGCTCAAAACGTACCTGGTTCAACCACTCGCAAAACTAATATTTTGGCCACTATGCCAAACCAATCAGCAAGCTAATTATCAACTATAACCTAACATTTATCATTATCAAACAAATTTTACAAGTTTAGGATCCACACCTTATTTTTCGCTTTCTCGCAGCACCCTAGTAAATCTTCCAATTTTCCTTAATAAACCTTTATAAGATCCTAAACCAAAATTCAGTATAAATTAAATCAATTTACCACTTAACCAATTCCCAATTACCCACTTATGGGTTCAAACCAATTGTCAAATTAATAACTATTTTACGAATTCAACTAGTTCAATTTCTTACCTTGTATCGATGCGAATCGTACGTACGATCGTTCTTCGGCTTTACAATTGATTTGAATCATTTGGATCAGCACCTAATTCCATAATATAATAGAAAATTAGTAGCTAATAATTATTCAATTCTGTCATTTAATCAATCCATAACATTTACCCTACAACTATGTCGAAGCAACAATTAATTTTACACTTAACCGCACTTATGCTTCCCAATTTGTGAGATTCGAATGCCCAAACGATCAAGAACCTTTTTTTCCCTAATTAAAATGGGTTTAATAGATGATTAGGAGAGTTCAAGAACCCAAATTAAGGCTGGAATTAATTGGGCAAGATTCAAGAAAAAAAAATAGCCCCCTATTCTACACATATGCGTACACATCACCGCCCATAGTGGCCGAAATTGGGGCTGAATTTTAAAATGATTTGATACCTCATTAAAATCTGAAAAAATAAATTTAAAACCATTTAAAATCCCCTAATTCCAGATCTGGAAATTTAGGTTTTTAATGGACAACATTAATTAAGAAATTGAAGAGAGACCTTACACAAGCTAGTTGAGAGAAACAACAATGGCACTTCTAGGCGATGTTTGGGATCGATCTTAGAGTTCAAAATTTTAGATTTAAGGCTAATTTAATTTAGGGAAAATTGCAGTAATATAGCAAAGGAGATGGTGCACAATCTTGATGCAAAAAGAAAAAGAAGATGATGATAAAATAGGAGGTGTAGGCAAAGACAACAATGGAGGAAAAAGGGAAAAGAAAAAAAAATAGAGATGAAGAGAGGAAGAAGGGGTTAGGGACGGCTAAGGTAGAAGAAAATGGATTAAAAGGCTGATTATTTTGATAAAAAATTGTATTTATACCTAGGTTTACTAAACTTGGATGCCAATACATAAAAAAACAAGAGAATTTGCAAAAGCTTAATTTATTTTGTAAAAGTTGAGACTTGAACTTGAGACCTCCAACTAACTTTCAAGCTTTCACATTTAATGAGTAACCATTGGGTCAATTCCCTATTTTTGATATATTTCTAAATTTTATGGAGCTAAATTTGGCATGTTACAATAAACCTCATCTGCGTTGTGGTGCTCCTTCTTGTCCTTCCATCTTGGTTTCCCACCCCCAAGACCTTTTGGACTGATTGTCGCCTTCAACGCCTGTTCTTCTTTATCTTGCTGGACAATCTTTTGTTCATGAACCAGTAAAGAACTTTGTAGTTCATTAAGTGTAAGGGAACCAACATCTTTTGATTCTTCTATCGAACAAACAACAAAGTTAAATTTAGCTGTCAACGATTTAAGAATCTTTTCAATAATGAAAATATCCTCCATTCTTTCTCCATGGATTCTCATCTTGTTGGCGATTACCATTGTTCTTGATAAAAAATCAGTAACCGGCTGTCTGTACTTCATTCTTAAGTTTTCAAATTTAGTCTGAAAACGTTGCAGCTGCACACGCTTCGACCTTGCATTCCCTTGATGATTTCTCTTCATCGAGTCCCATATCTGTTTGGACATATCTTTGCAAAGAATCATCTCCAAAGTGGCTCGATCAATGGCTTCTAAAAGATAGTTCTTGGCTTTGAGATCTTTCAACTTCAATGCTTCCAATTATGCTTTCTGTGTACCTATCATTGCAACACCTTGCTCCGGTTTTGTCACTCCAGATTCAACAACATGCCAATACTCTTTAGACCTCAAGAAATTCTCCATTAGCATGCTCCAATGGTCATAGTGACCATCAAAATGAGGAATAGCAGGTTGGATGAAGTTTTCTGCTGCCATCATATGCTTATGACTTGGCTCGATACCACTATTACACTGAAAAGAAATTATCAATAGTGATAAAAGAACAGAGAAATCAATGATGTTGTGAACTATTACAACATATTATTCATCGATCAAAGCTTTAAATAAGCAAAGAAAAACAACAATGTGCTAAAAATAGAAGCACAAATATTTAAAAATGAAACTAACTAATATCACTAACAATACAATCCCTAAAAACAATGTCTGCAAACCCCACAAATGACACGTAAACTCAAAAAAAAATAAGCTAAAAATTAAATGAAGGGCTAAAATATTTTTTTATAAAGTTAAAGGATCAAATAAATCATTATACCTAAAATTTTAAAAAACAAAAACATTTATAAAAAATTTGATTTAATAATTAAATAAAGTTTAAGTTGAAATAGTAAAAGATATAGAATATTATAGTATTTTCGGTTTGAATCCATCAAGTGCATTTTTTTTCCCTAAATTTCACAAGATTTGAAATGATAAAATATTCCCACAATGATTTTTATTTATTATTTTTATAAAAGGAAGAGTTTTCAATAATTGTTCAAGTAAATTGGGACTCGATTGTAGGATGACATAACTCAATAAACCCCTTAAATATAGTATAGATAAAAGGAAGGATTTTGGTAATTATTTAATTAAGTTGGAACCTGATTATAGAGTGACACCAACTCAATAAACCTCTTAAATATTGTATGGATGGATAAACAGGAAATGCATGTGAATATCACGTGTAGAGACTTCATCTTCAAAACATTAAATTATAACATTAAAATTTTATATATTAATCTTATGTACAATATTAAATTATAAGCGAGAAATAAATAAATTTAATAATGAAATAAAAAAAACAAAAATATTTAAATATACTTACCTTTATGTTTCGATTTTAATATGTGATTGAGGCATTGGTCTAATTAATGGTAAGACAGAGGTGTCAACATTTTTGAAATCCTCCGCTCAAGTTTCATTTTTGTAAATTATAAATGAGTGAGTATAAAATTATTTATTTTTAATGTGATAATAATTAAATATTATTTAAAAATTATTTGGTATATTAGTGGTGAAAAGTTTTAATTTCATATATGGGTTGAGATTTTGTTATGTTTCCTTAAATTATATTTAAAAATAAATAACACATATTGAAATTTTAATTCACTTGTGGAATAAAAACATTCCACGTGTAACAAATAATTACCTTAAAAATAATATTATATAATGTAAAAAATATGTTTTATTAATTGTAATTGAATTTAAATAATTTTTAACTTTATCTCACTTATTTTATGGGGACAACTTGAACACATATGGGATTGCCATTTGCTGAAATAGATAGACTTAGACGAATGTTCAGATTTAAATTTTAAATTTGAATGGATTTGAACAATTATATGCGATTATGATACCATTCATGAATTCAACGAAAAATTTCTTATTAATTGAACCTTAGGACTAGTTTTTATGTGTAAGTAGGGGTGATAACATTTAAACCTAGACAAATTTCAACTATTGGATTGATTTTTTTAATCATTTTGAGGCTAAAATGATTCCAAATCTCTTTCCCAAACCCATACTTCAAAAGGCATACTGAGGAAATGTGGGTTTATCTTCTTCTTCTTCTTTTTTTTTTTTTTTTACGGAGCTATGGAGAGAGATTTTGGGAAAGCGGTTGCTAGAGGTGTAATACGAGATATGGATGGCAATTGAATTTTGGGATCCAACCATTATTTGGGTAATCGTACTTCTTTTGAGGTAAAATTTTGGGGTGTTCTTGATGGGATCCTTATCATGCTAAAAAATGGACATAAACGGGCCACAATTCTGACGGATAATTTGGAAGTAGTTAAGACCTTGATCAGAAAAGAGATGAATGATTTAGGTATCACCGTTCTTAGAAGCTCACAAAGGATTTTGCAGTTCGAGGTTCGAGGGTCAATGGCGAATTTGACATGTTCCCAGAGAAAAAAACTTAATTGCAGACCAATTGACTAAATTATGTCTTACATGGAAGTCAAGTTTACAAACTTTCGATAAGCCTCCTAATGAAGTGTTGTAACTCTCCAACAGGATTTAGCATGTGATTTTGCTGATTTTTTGATTTGATGTAATAGATTGTTTTTATTCAAAAATATATATATACTTCTTTAAAGTTAAATTTTGTAATTTATATATAATAAAATTTAAAAATTAGATAAAATAAAATTTTATTTGGTTGGAATAATTATGATGTTTTATCTTATGAGCCGTAAATCAAACAGAAATGATTAAATTGAAGTAAAAAAAAAAAGTGTTTTAAAAGCAAGTCGAATAAAACTGAATCCAACATTCAAGTCAATATTCAATTTTTTTCTCAATCCTGAAAGGGTTCATTTGGTTTAAGGAAGGTAGGATTTCAAAAATTATTAACTTGTTAATCTTATATTCCAAGACTGTCAAGATTTAAGAATATATGGAACTTTTCCTTCATTAATCTTAAATTTATTGTTAATGTGGTATTTTTGGTAAATTTACTCATTTTTAATAACTTTCCCTCATTTTAGATAAATCAAGACGAAATAATCAAATTATCTCGAATTCTTTAAATTTCTGTAACACCCCAAACCTAGCCTAGTAGTTAGACCGAATTCGGAATGCTACATTGATCACCAAAGTAATCGAGAGAAAATCTTATAAAACCAGTCGCCCTTAATTCCCTTTCCGAAAACCCTAATATTAATGTATTTAAAATCGGAATAAATAAGCTAATAAGTCTTAAAACAAAGTTTGTACTACAGTATTAAAACCTTACATTTCAAAACTGAAATCACAACCTTATAATTTATTTCCCTCAAGACTGCCTGAGTCCTCCGCATACCGAGCCCAGCAACCAAAATTTCCAAGTGCACCTGAAAGGGGAAACAGAAGCGGGGGTGAGCTACTCGAGCTCAGTATGAGATCAAAACCAGTAAAGTTCCAGAAACGAAAACATAACAGAGATATAAAGGCTTTAGAACAATTTAGGTTCAATGGCGAAGTAGAACCAACCTACCAAACTACACGGAACCGGACGATATATGCAAAGCAAACCTTACCGTTAGATGATAGTTGAGTATATACTCCTGTAATCAACTTACCCCATAAGTAACTTTACAATCATATGGCCCAGTCAGTCACAGTAGCAGAAATTTCAAATAGTTACAGGTTGGGCCTAAGCCCTTTCCAGAATCAGTATCAGTAGGGCCTTAGCCCATCACATTAACTATCTAGTCAGACAGTCGTAGTCAATTCTATGAGGTTCTCTTAGGCACGAGTGCCTCTCAGTCGATCACTCAATCATATCCAAATACAATATCACGTTCAGTCAAACATATCATTCAAACATATCTATCGAGCAGTACAGTCACATTCAGTCACACAGATATAATCAAATGCATATAAGTGCAAATGAGTTATAAAATAACCCACCCATCCAGCCAACATACCATTTTCATCCAACCCTACACTTCCTGTGGGGATTTAATCAATCCACTCATCCCTGCACTCCGAGTAGGACCTCGAAAAGCCCATCCAACCTTATACTCCACAGGATGTCATCCCGGGTTACCCGGCAACGATGATTATCAGCATTTTCCTCGACCCTCTGGGAATTAGGGCTATCAGTGTGCAGATAGACTACTAGTCTCATATATTACGCAGCCATGCTAGCGTATGAGCTGTACCGTGTAATGCGGTGAACCGCGGTACAGATATGCAGTGTGAACCGCCAGATCAGATAATAGAACGTAGCGTAGCTAGCGTACATGCGGTATACTGCAATACGGTAATCCACTATACCTACGGTTTGCAGTAAAACTACCAGATCAGTCAAATCATCTACGACCCTCTGGGTATTGGGATTGCCCACGACCCTCTGGGTATTAGGGGCTTCAGTATGCAGATAAATTGCCAAATCGTAAATCACCCTTCACTTCAATATCTCAACCCCAAAACTGGCTTATACAAATGAATGTATGCAAATGTATGAAGGCAAATGCACCAATTCATAACACAATTTTAGACAGTCATTCAGAAGCAATCACTTGCAATCAGTCAATCAGTTATAGAAACGTGCATACCTATCTACTTAGATTCGATACTTAACATAACACACATTCAATTACAAGTAATACATAATTCGAAGTTAGTACAAAGTCAAATCTACCCTCCATAAGTTTGGTCGAGGGTTGGAACACATAAAATTGCGATTGCACTTGAATTGCCCTAAAATCAAAATTTGGCGAGTTAAGGCCACACGCCAGTGTGCTCAGACCGTGTGGAGTAAACTAGGCCGTATGGGGATCCAAATGCCTGTGTAAAGGGTTGTACATGGCCGTGTGACAAAGAACAGGCCGTGTAACACACAGTCCAAATTTGTTAAAATAAGGTACAGGGCAGACATGGCCGTGTGTTTCGAAACACTTGCCCGTGTGGAATCCCTACTCCCTAAATCCCTACTCACACGTCTATGTGCCCAAGGGACACGATCGTGTGAATTTCGACAAAATCCCTAAATCAGCCACACGATCGTGTGGCACCAAAAATGGCCCGGAACCCTAATTCCCAAATCCACATAGCTATGTGCCTCGGCAATGCCCGTGTGGTGGTCGGGGAGGTCATGAAACCATCATGTTAACCACCAAAACCATCCCCAACCATTGCCCTATCAAAAATACCTCAGAAAGCAAAGTTTTCCCACACTCCCAATGCCTATAAACTCAAAACCAATAGGTTTAACATACCGTCAACAAAAGCTGAAAGCAAATGTTTGCAAATCAAGATAAACAGAAAAGGAAACTGTAGACAAGGTTTGAATCCCACACCTGTTTCGACGACGAAGGAAACAGCGGAGGAGTGAAAAATCCCCGATGTCAAAAACCAAAATCGATCTTTTAATAATTTTTTATCAAAAGTGAAAACCAAATAAAAGAAAAACAAAAAGGCAAAAGGTGAAAGAGAAGGGGAAAACCAAAAATTAAAAACAAAAATAATAATGATAATAAGATAATAAATAATAAAAATAGACAAATAAATTCAGCTAAATAATTATTAAAGCAAAAACAAACGCAATGTTTTCCAAAACGCCTACACCGTGCCTCGAACACAAAACATAGAGACAAACAAACACACGTACAACCACTAGACTAGCAAGCCCATTCTTGTCACTAAAGTGCACAACTAAACACATAAGTGCACTCTCCTCACTGTCTCTATGCTCAAACCTCAAAACTTCTAGGCCTAAAATTCAAGGTGTTACAATTTCAATTAGAGGTAATTAATATTTCCCCTATTATATTACATTTTTGCTCAAATTATTATTTTTATAACAATTTGCTATTCCTTTATTATTATTATTATTATTATTATTATTATTTCGTATTTTAATAATTAAAAAACCCTTAATTTTCTTATTTCTTTTCCTATCACTTCAATTAAAGAGAAGCCTAGTTGCTTACCACTCTTCCACAATTCCATTTTATTTATCTAAAAAGAAGATATGAAATTATTTTATTGGAGAAGTCCTTTAATTTATCATTAAAATATTATATTATAAGCTTCAAGAATTTTATAATAAAATGCATTTTAAAGCAATCTTATGTTAGTACAAATCTCCGGTGAGGAAAATCTCGAACACGAACAAAACTTGAACAGAAAAAGAAGAAATGGGACAAGGCTCTAAGGCGTGTATCAAGTCACTATCTTTAAGGTTATATTTGCCCCCACCTATCTTTGGTGTGCAAATGAGTTCCAAGCAAATTAACCTTGAAGATACAATGAAGCCAATGACTATTTTTGTTTTGCACTGACAAAAATAGTCCACTACGCATTGAGCAATGTATAACAAGAAACTCAATTTTTACAAAGGATTTCTATAGTAATACTTTATAGAATAATCTAATAATATTAGAAAATGAAGGAAGGAAAGAAAGAATATTAGAATTTGTTGGTGTGGTTTCCAAATGAAATCTCATTCCTATTTATAAGAATTTTAATGTTTCTTCATAGAGACATCTTTCAATAGGCGTCTTTCTGAATAATAATGTCTTTAAAATAAACACATAATTATTCATTTAATATTATAACTATTCAAATAATATTATTTAAATAGTTATAATTCTTTTTCAAAAAACTAAATAATATAACTTTTGATTAATTACATTCATTCATTTATAGTTATTGGAACACTATAAATATTTAAAAATGTTCCAACAATCTCCCCCCATTTTCAAAATATTTTAAATTTTGATATTCTTAGAAATTAATTTGCATAAATGAAGGTATCTTACGATTGAACCTTCACTTAGTGAAAACATGTTAAACGAAATTGCATGGTAGACTAAGCTTTCAACCAACTATTCCATTTGATTAACCGAACACATCTCACACAATGATTTCAACATTCGGTTAATGCATACTATCTAGGGATACTATTATGGCCATGTGTCTGTGTCCTGTTTTCATGAGTGCTGCTAAAGCCAAGCCCTTGAGCTTCTAGAAGTGGCCACACTTCCACTCACATAGGTAGATCCCATCAAGAGTGTTCCTGTAATTATAACACTTTAACAAATTTATGTTATGGATCTATTAAGAGTACATTACTCATCCTTTCCTTATTATTACGGATACCTAGCACTTTAATCTTAGGATTGATTTATTTATAGTGCTAACAGTCACATACTAATGATGTACTTTGTCTCATTGAACTTAAGACTTGACGTTATTCCGAGGGTTGAGTCGAGTTTCCATCATGGGTGACTCTAATTAATGGGCTTGAGTCTTATCCCCTTTGAGGTCCTTTTTACTGCATCTCTAGCAAGACTTTTTGTCAAAGGATCTGCCAAATTTTCCCTTGACCTCACATAATTAATAGTGATCACTCCATCAGAGATTAATTGTCAAACATAACTATGTCTTAATCCAATGTGTCTAGACTTTCCATTATATACTTGGCTATATTCCTTTGCTAAAGTAGCCTCACTATCACAACAGATAGAAATAGGTGAAATTGGCTTAGGCCATAAAGGTACATCATAAAGCAAATTTCTTAACCATTTTGTTTCTTTAGATGTAGCAACTAATGCAATAAATTCTGCTGCCATGGTGGAATCAATAATACATGTTTGTTTATTGGAACCCCAAGAAATGGATCTTCCACCAAGAATGAAGATCCGTCCACTAGTAGATGCATGATCTTCCAAACTTGTAATCCAACTACCATCCGAATACCCTTCTAAACCTGGAGGATATCCATTATAACACAATCCATAGTTAATAGTTTTCTTTAAGTGCCTAAGTACTCTATTTAAAGCTTGCCAATACAAGCTACTTGAATTACTTGTGTACCTCCTCAATTTCCCAACAGCATATGCAATATCTGGTCTTGTACAAGTCATTATCTACATAAGACAACCAATTAGACTTGCATATTTCAACTGATCAATTTCCCTACTGGCATTAGATACTAATTTTATTTAAGGATCCTTGGGTGTAGATGTTGGTATACAATTGAAAAGATCAAACTTTTTAAGCACCTTTTCAATGTAATGTAGTTGTGATAAAGCTATAGTGCTTTCATCTCAGGTTATTTTAATCCCAAGAATAACATCTTCTACACCCATATCCTTCATAGCAAAGTTGTTTGACAAGAATTTCTTTGTGTTTTCTATTTGTTCCAAATCTATGCAAAAATGAGCATGTCATCTACATATAAACAAATTATGACACCTTTTCCATTTTCAAATTTGCTATATAAGCACTTATTAGATTCATTTATTTTATAGCCATTAGATAAAACAACCTTGTCAAACTTTTGGTGCCATTGTTTTGGTGCTTGTTTAAGTCCATATAGAGATTTAACAAGCTTACATACCTTATGCTATTATCCTGGAACAATAAATCTTTCCGGTTGTTCCATGTACACTTCCTCTTCCAATTCACCATTTAAAAATACAGTTTTAACATCCATTTGGTGAACAACCAAATTATATATAGAGGTAAGTGATATTAAGAGTCTAATTATAGCAATTCTTGCTACTGAAGCATAGGTATCAAAGTAATCAATACCTTGTTTTTGTGTAAAACCTTTGGCTACCAACTTTGCTTTAAATTTATCAATGGTTCCATTGACCTTTATTTCTTTTTGAAGATCCATTTACAACCTATTGGTTTGGAACTTAGTGGAAGATCAACTAGGATGCAAGTTTAATTTCCCATTATTGAATCCATCTCATCGTTTATTGCTTTTTTCCAAAAAGTAGAGTCTTGAGATTTCATTGCCTCTTCAAATGTAATAGGATTAGATTCTGTATTATAATAATAAAGTATCTTATTGCATATACTTTTATCTTTTCCTTCTACAAGAAACATAATGAAATCTGGTCCAAAATTTTTGACCTTTTTAATCCTCTTGATTCTTCTTAATTCTTGACAAGAGTCATCATTATTATCAATTTTTTCCAATGGAATATCATTCTCATTTGAAGAATGAATCAATTGTTGTGGCTGTAATTGTCAATAATAGTATTAATTGAAATTGAATCATTTGGTTCAATTACCATGAACCTATATGCCTTGCTACTATGTGCATATCCTATAAATATGCATTCACTTCCTCTTTCAGCTAACTTTTTACATTTAGGTGTTGGAACTTTGACAATAGCTCTATAACCCCAAACCCTTAAATAATTAAAGTTTTTTTCTTTTTCTTCCATTGTTCATAGGGGGTTATTTTAGTTTCCTTATTAGGAACTTTATTCAATATATGACAAGATGTTAGAACAGCTTCTCCCCAAAAACCTTGTCCAAGACCTTAATATGATAACATTGAATTTACCATTTCAGTCAAGACTCTATTTTTCCTTTCAACTACACCATTTTGTTGTGGTGTGTAAGGGGCCAAAACTTGATGGACAATTCCAGTGGATTCAAAATAACTTGGATTATAGTATTCTCCACCTCTATCTGATCTTAAGAACTTGATAAATGATTCACACTGAAGTTCAACTTCAGATTTATAAACTTTAAATTTATCAAGCGCTTCATCTTTTGAATGCAATAAATATACATAACAATATCTAGAACAATCATCAATAAAAGTAACAAAATATTTCTTTCCACCTAATGTAAGAGTATTATGCATGTCACATAAATCACTATGTATTAAATCAAGCAATTTTATTTTCCTTTTAATCTTAGGGAAAAGGGTTTCTTGTAATTTTTGTCAACATACATGTATTGCATTTGTAACACCCCTAACCCATATCCGCTACCGAATTAGGGTTACAAGGTATTACCAATCAATACACAACATATAGCTTACATTTATTATTATAAAGCATTCATTCTCATATATCATTCAATACAATCACCTTGTCCCTTGTAAGGGCTTACATGGTTCGAGACTAAACCGATAACATACAAAAATTTTGGAAAACTTAGAAATTTTTTTCAATCATACAAGGGTCGCACGCTCGTGTGAATAGGACGTGTGCCTCACACGGTTAATAGACACGCCCGTGTGGAAACAAGGCACACATACTGACTTGCATCACATGGTCGATGACATGTCCATGTGCCAAACCGTGTGAAAACTGGAGAGTATACTAACTTGGGTCACAAGGCCAGCCACACACCCATGTGTTCAGCCTATGTGCCCTTTGAAATGGCCATACACTCCTATGTGCTAGGCCGTGTTCCATTTAGAGGGGTATACTAACTTATACCACACGGCCAGTCACATGCCCCGTGTGAAGCATACTGACTTCAATTCAATTTCAACACCAGGGGACACATGGCTGTGTAACCTAACCATGTGTTGTACACGGCTGAGATACACGTTCGTGTCTCTGTCCGTGTGGATAAAAATAGGCCATTTGCAAAGCCAAATTGTCACCCTTTTTGCACATACCTACATAAGCTCAATTGGTATCATTTTAAGTCACAAATATGCAACCAAAGTTCACCAACCAATACATAATCATACGATAGTCATTTCAACTAAATTTAATACTCAAATCCATACCATTCACCTATTCAAATACCAAACAATTTAACTTGCTTTACTAAGCATAATTCACACATATAATTCTTTTAATAAAACCAATCCAAACACACATAACCATTTCAATCTCATTCATTCATTATAGGTCTATTACCAACATTAAAAGTAGAACTAGTTGCACATTCATAAGCATCATCAAGTTCATCATCTTATGCCAACTCGAATGGCCAAAATACATATCCATCAAACATACCAAAATGACTCAAGCCTATACATGCCATATACTATATATACATAGCTTCAAAAGTACCAAATAGATGATCAATATTGCGATGAAGCCTCTGACAATTCCCGAATCTGAGCTAGCTTCGTGAATCTATAGAACATTGAAAATTAAATAGAGTAAGCTATAAAGCTTAGTAAGTTCACACGTGAACATGAAATAATCACAACATTCATTAGCAAATCAAAATAGATAATATCATTAACATTTAAAGCATCAATTCATGAGCTAACATCAACTTTATTCATATCATCATTCATGAGTTCTCAACATCATCTAACTCGATACTTGAATAGTTTTCCGTACATACATGTACTGATACTTTTCTATTTCTCATCAATACTCTTATCAAACCTTTCCGGTTTATAGATGCTCACAATACAAATTCATTGATATTCCGATGCCATAGTCCAGCTATGGTCTTACACATACATTGCGAAGGGCCTGCCATGGTCTTTCATTTACATGCCATAACCTGGTTATGGTCTTGTTATTCGATTGCCATAGCCCAGCTATGGTCTTATTCGGCAACTTGCCTTACTCAACTCGTATATTTCATGTAATATCTCAACATTTATCCAATAGAATAAATACTATCTCAATTTCATCCACTCAATAAATGTATGCACATTTAAGTTCAAATATACAAACTTACCTCGTGCTTGGAATTGATTGATCGGGTCGACTACTCGATAACTTTGTTTTTCCCCCGATCTAAATCTGAATTCTTTCTTTCTTGATCTATATGAATTGAAAATTGACTTATTTAATCATATATTCTTTCAATTTAGTCCAAAAATACATATTTGGGCATATTTGCATATTAGCTCCTAAATTTTCACATTTTCACAAATTGGTCATTATTTCACAAATACAAAAAATTTACATAATTTCATTGTACCCTAGCTTAGTCAAATTTCCTATAGGTCCCTAGCAGCCCATAACTTTCATTTATTTCACATTTCAACCCATCAATTTACACATTTCACAATATAATCCCTATTTGACATTTTTGTTAAAAATCACTTTACAAAACATTAAAATCTATCATCAAGTTTTCATATTTCATCATCAAACATCAAAGAACTCGTAGATTCAACAATGGAAACTCTCAAAATCTTTAATAGTTTTGAAATTAAAGGTACAGGCTAGCTAGAATACGAAGCAATGATCTCAAAAACGTAAAAATCATCAAAAATAGAGTAAAAATTACTCACCAATTAGACCATGCAATAGCCGAACCTTAGAAAGCTTCAATGGCTTCTCCAAACATCAATTTTAGGTGGTGGAAGATGATAATATGAATATAATTTCTTTTTGTTTTATTAATTTAACTTTTAATTATCCAATACCAATTTTAACCTTTGTTATAATCTTATACAATCATATAATGAATGTCTAATATTGTCCACCAACATTTCAAATGGTGTATATCATCATAAAGACCTTAACTTTTATAAACCATAGCTATTTAACACCTTTAACAAGTAGAATGCAACTTTTGCATTTTACGCTATTTAGTCCTTTTTCTCAAATTGACTGATTAAACGATAAAATTAATTCACGAAATTTTCACACATATCAAATAACATATTGTAAACACCAAAAATAATATTAAAATAATATTTTGACCACGAATTTATGGTCCCAAAAATGCTGTTTCGTTTTGACTCAAAAACGGGCTATTACAACATTTTTCAATATTATTATTAAAAGCAAGAATTAAATTTAACATATACATGTCATTCAATTTTCTATAATTCAAATAACTTAATCTATAATGCCATAAGCAAAAAGATTCAACCATATAAGCAGAAATAGTATTTTCATTCTTATTAACAATATTGAGTTTGAAATACTCTAATACATATACCCTTTCCCTACAAAAATTCCTCCCTAAGACAATATAAACTTATCTGCCTCAAAAACAAGTTTGAAACCAAACTTGTTTAATGGACTTCCAAACACTAAATTCTTCCTAACTTTTGGTACATAATATACATCATTTAAGGTTAAAACCTTTCCAGAAGTGAATTGTAGTTTTTGCGGACCCTTAGCCTTTGATTGTTGCGATGGAAGAATTTTCTATTTACAAGACATTGTCATTTTCACATTGTGTGAACTTTGTAAACATGTTTTTGTCTTTGCACACATGTTTGGTTGCTCCGGTATCAATCCACCATGTATTATCATCTTGTGCCATATTAATTTCAGATATCATTGCAACAAACTTTTCATTATTATCAGCTTTAAAAGATGATTTCTTCTTTAAAAATCAACATTCATTCTTGAAATGTCTCGGCTTATCACAATGATGGCATGAGCCCTTTTGTTTCTTTTTAAACTTAGATGCTCTATCAGTCTGTTTGAACTTTCTCTTAAATGGTTTAGTACTCTGTACTTCCTCCGTAACATGCACTTTAGCATTTTCAAAATTTAGGTTCTGATCTTGCTTTCGATATTCTTCTTCAATATGAAGATGATTTGCCAAAGCCTTAAAAGATATTTCCTCTTTCTTACGTTTTAGACTTCTTTTAAAGTTTTTCCAAGATAGAGGAAATTTGTCTACTATGGAGGATACAACAATCATTTCATCCATTTTCATATCATATTACTTGAATTGATTTAGCATCTTTTCAATATCACGAAATTGTTCTATAACAGAACGACCATCAACTATTTGATAATTATTGAAATGAATGACAAGAAATTTCTTACTTGTAACATCTTCGGTCATGTATCTTTTCTCCAATTTGTCACATAATTTTTTAGCGGTGACCTCATTTTGGTAGGTGTTGAACAAACCATCAGATAAACCATTCAATATATAGCCCATGCATATGCAGCATGGTCCCATTTTTGTCTTTCTCAGGTTGCAACAACAGATTCGTTTCATTCTCTTCAAGTCTTGGAGTATCTAAAACATAAGCAATCTTCAAAGTTGATAATAAGAAGTGCATCTTTTTCTGTCATCATTGAAAATTGCTACCATCAAACTGATCAAGTTTGACAAAGTTGGAAGCTTACCCCTTAGTGTTCCACTTTCATGTGTTGTGGTAGTCATCAAGAAATATAACCTTAAAATTGTTAGTACAAATCTCTGGTGAGGAAAATCTTGAACACACGAACGAAACTTGAACAGAATAAGAAGAAATAGGATAAGGCTCCAAGGCGTGTATCAAGCCACTATTTTTAAGGTTATATTCGCCCCCATTTATCTTCGGTATGCAAATGAGTTCCAAGCAAATTAACCTTGAGGATACAATTAAGCCAATGATTATTTTCATTTTGCACTGACGAGAATGTATAACAAGAAACTCAATTTCTACAAAGGATTTCTGTAGTAATACTTTATAGAATAATCTAATAATATTAGAAAATGAAGGAAGGAAAGAAAGAATATTAGAATTTTTCGGTGTGATTTCCAAATGAAATCTCATTCCTATTTATAGGAATTTTCATGTCTCTTCATAGAGACATCTTTCAATAGGCGTCTTTCTAAATAATAATATCTTTAAAATAAACACATAAGTATTCGTTTAATATTATAACTATTCAAAAAAATTATTTAAATAGTTATAATTCTTTTTCAAAAAATCAAATAATAAACTTTTGATTAATTACACCCATTCATTTACAATTATTAGAACACTATAAATATTTGAAAATATTTCAACATCTTACATTTTATCATTTAAATAATAAAATTTTGTATTCTAATTAAATGAATCAAATAAGGTAATGTAGCATATTCGATTATGTGTTAAAGTAATTTTACATTCTAATAATACTATTATTAAAGATAATCCTACACTTAAAGAATCAAATTCCTTTAAGGGGATGTCTGGTTTGAATAATTTCACATTCCTAAGACATTTGATTCATCATAAATTTTTAGGGGTAATGTAAGGTTCCATAAAAACATTTGGATTTCAAAAATTATCTTACATTCTTAATAGTGCAAAGACTCTACAATATAACAAGTAATCTCAATGGCACATCTTCCTTAAGTAATCTCACATTCTCATGGTAATGTGAGATTTTTTATTTAATTCATTTTGTTAGTGTCAATTCTTTTTCTGTTTTTTCTATTGTCATAATTGTCTTTGAATTATTTATACTTATATTTAGATGTGGTTATAGCTTTGAGAAGGATCGCCAACGAATTTAAAAAGCAAAAACACCAAGTTTGTTATAGAAAAATTAATAAAACAATAATAATAAGTAAACATGGATGAACAATACAGGAGAATTTTCATTGTTTAATTCTCACTTACAGGGTGTTATTTATAAACTCATTTACATTCAATTAATAAATATATTACATTCAATCAATAAATGTGAATTAAGTTTTCTTAATTACTCCATTTATTCATCTCCTGATTATAAATGAAGTAAAGAGTTTTATATCATTACTTTAATATGTTTAAAGGGGTTATAGACATCTATTTAATGTATTTGCAACACTCCTATTTGGATTTCTTTTAAATAAAAATGTGCATCATTAAAATATTTATTAGGAAAAACCTTGTGGGATAAAAACCTAATGAAGGAAAAAGAGTACACAATCTCCTATTACAAGTTACCTCGTTAAAAAACTTTACTAGGAAAACCCAGTAGGACAAAACCTTGGTTAAAGGAAAATAGTACAATGTGTTTTAGACTCCACATAATGGCAACATCACATTATGTCTTTGAGTCGACGCATTCCAATCTTATTTCATAGTCTTTCAAATGTTGAAGTTAGCAATATCTTGGTAAAAAAAACTGCTAAATTATCACTAGAACGAATTTGTTGAACTTATATGTCGCCTTTCTTCTCAAGATCATGAGTGAAGAATAATTTTAGTGAAATATGTTTCATTCTATCACCTTTGATACAACCACTATTTAATTGAGCTATACATGCTGTATTATCTTCATATAAGATAGATGGCATATTTTCCTGTAAAGACAAATTACATATCTTCTGGATATGTTGGGTTAATAACCTTAGCCAAAGACACTCTCGGCTTGCTTTATGCATTGCAATTAATTTAGCATGATTTTAAGAGGCAGCAGCTAACGTCTGCTTTGTCGAATGCCATGATATGGCAGTACCTCCACATGTAAATAAATATCCCATTTGAGATCGACCTTTATGTGGATCCAATAAATATCTAGCATCTACATAACCAACTAATAGTGTAACACCCTAAACCCGGCCTAGACGTTATGGCTGAATCTAGCGTGTCACATCAAAGTATTTTTCACAGACCATGTTTTCATTAAAAATCCTCCTTAATAAAAAAACACCATTCCTTTAAAAACCTCAATTTGTGATCGTTTATTTTATAAGTAATTTTACCCTATAGGGGTATTTCGGTAATTTTACACTACAAGGGTATTTCGGTAATTTTATAAACAGGGGATATTTCATTAATTTTACAAATTGAGGTCTTAACGACCCAACATATGGTCCACCGTCGCCTCGAGCGACTTAAGTAACCTAAACAGACATAACGGTGTAAATAGGCCTAAGGCCCACACCCGGCCCAAGTGGGCCAACACGTTTGTGTGGCCCATTTAGTCCAACTTCAGTTATAGCTATGTGACCTACATAGCCCAATCCAATATTTATCAACTACCGTGAATTTAATCTGTATGGGGATCACGAGCCTATTGGGCCCACACGACCCATTTCGGCCCAACAAAGCCCTTAATGGCCTATGCCATGCACACGATATGACAAGCCCAACTACTTCCCACCTAACAGTTAGATTTACACAAGCGGGCTCATGGGCCCATGGGGCCCAGAATAGCCCTAGCACACGAGTACGCTCGTGGTGGCCTCTACAGTCTATCGCCCATGATTTGTAGGCTCGATTTACCCCACAAGCGATCGCATGCTCATGAGGCCTCAAATGTTGAGGTTTCGGCTTTTGTTGACTTCTAACAAAGAAGGGCATGAATACACACCTGTTAATGAGAATGCGTCGAAGTCCACGATCCCCAACCTTGGTTAAGCAGGTATGAAATAATCTCTCCTAAAACCAGTGATCCCAACTCAACTTGTTCGCTCTATTTAAAGCCAGCTTCTCACCAATTCTCATGTTAGCTTCTCAATGTGGGATTACTTTCAACCATTAGGAAAATTCCTTATCTTTAAACGACCACTTTAACCACAGAGTTCTAGTCCAACTCCACCTCCTACACACTCAAACAGCAAAATAGATACTCCATTGCGCATGCCAAGACTTGAACCTTAAACCTCACAGTTACACAACACACCACCTTCTCACTCTACCACAGGCTCTTTCTGTGTTATAAATTCATCAAAAATATTCTTAAAGCCTACCCACTAACATCAAGGCTCCTTTAAGAGAAAAACATAAAATTTTGATAAAGCCCAGGTTTGAACCCAGGACTTCTCTAACACTCCCAAACACTCCTAATCACTTAACCACTGTAGTAGACAATCAATTGTGATATTTCTTCCACACATAAAATTTTATGTGCAGTCGTCTAGCGGTTCCCACACACAAGGCCCAATACTTCTAGGCCCAGAAATTCGAGGCGTTACAAATAGAGATTTTGAATCATTTGAATAAAATAACCCCATATCAATGGTCCGTCTAAGATATCTAAATACATGTTTAATTTCATTCCAAGTCTATGTGCTAGAGAAGAACTAAATCTTGCTAACAAGTTTGCAGCAAAAACTATATCAGGTCTTGTATTGTTTGCAAGAAACATCAATGCTCCTATGACACTTAGATATGGTACTTCAGGGCAAGAAACTCTCCATCATTCTCACAAGGATGAAATTGATATTTACTCACATTTAACGATCATACAACCATCGAGGTACTTAATGGATATGCTTTATCCATATTAAATTTCTTTAAGATCATTTTTGTATAAGTTGACTGATGGACATGAATTCCATCTTTTAAATGCTCAATCTGTAGGCCAAGACAAAACTTTTTTTTTCTAAGATCTTTCATCTCAAATTCTTTCTTTAAATAATTTACTGTATTTGGAAGCTCTTTAGGAGTTCCAATAATATTTAGATCATCAACATAAATAGCAATTATCACAAAGTTTCCTTTTTATAAAAACACATGGATAGATTAGATCATTTTTATAACTTTTTTTTAACAAATATTCACTAAGACGATTGTACCACATATGTCCAGATTATTTTAATCCATATAAACTTTTCTTTAATCTGATTGAGCAATTTTCCCAGAAAACTCTATATCATTCAGGGATTTTAAATACTTCTGGGATTTTCATATAGATTTCACTATCAAATGTACCATACAAATAGGCTGTAACAACATCAATTAGACACATGTCAAATTTTTCACGTACTACCATACTAATAAGGTATCTAAATGAATTTTTTTACGTACTACCATGCTAATAAGGTATCTAGATGTGATTGCATCCACCACAGGAGAATATGTCTCTTCATAATCAATGTTAGGCCTTTGTAAAAATCCTTGTGCTACAAGTCGTGTTTTATATGTTACGACTTCATTTTTTTCATTTCGTCTTTACACAAATATCCATTTATATCCTACCACCTTACATATTTAGGTATTTGTACTATAGGTCCAAAAATACTACGTTTAGAAAGTGAATTTAATTTTGCTTGAATTGCATTTTTCCATTTTGACCAATCTTTTCTATTTCTACATTCCTTAATAGATTTAGGCTCAGGATCCTCATTTTCTTTTATTATTTTAATAGCAACATTATAAGCAAAATTGTTGTCGACAACTATATTTTTACGGTTCTATCTTTTTCCTAAAGTAACATAACTTATTGAGATTTTTTCATTATCACCATTTTTAGGTACCTGAATCTCTTCTGGGGTTTTTTGATTAGTTATATCTTTGGCCTCTTCTTGGGCACTTGCCTCCACAATATTACAATTTTGAATTATTGCTCCTTTCCTTTTATAAGGATTTTTATCCTTGGAATCAATTGGCCTTCCACGCTTCAAGCATGGATTACTTTCTTTTGCACTAACAATTTGCCCTATTAGGATATCAATTCGTATTAGAGCATTTTCACCTAGTATGTGAGATTTTGTAATTATCTTTAGGTCAATAAATGAATCTGGTAGTTGATTGATGTTGTTTTGCAAATGTATGATCCTTTGAACTTCTTGTTCACACTGATTTGTGCGAGGATCTAATTAAGATAATGATGATCCTTTCCATATAATTTCTATTACCAGTTGTATTTTCTCTTCCCCTAATGCTGGGAATGTTGTTTCATCAAAATGACAATAAATAAATCGTGCAGTAAATAAATCTCCAGTTAATGGTTCAACATATTTAATTATAGAAGGAGATTCATAACTAACATTTATTCCCAACCTCTTTTGAGAACCTATCTTTGTGCATTATGGTGGAGCAATTGGAACATATACTGCACATCCAAAAATTCTAAAATGGGAAATATTTGGCTCCTGACCAAAAGCCAATTGTAATGGGAGTACTTATTATAACTTGTTAGCCTTAAGCGCACAAGTGCTGTTGTATGCAAAATAACATATCCCTAAGTCGTAACAAGGAGTTTTGTTCTCATAAGCAATGACCGAGCTATTAGTTGGAGGCGTTTGATAAATGATTCAGCCAAACCTTTTTGTGTGTGAACATGAGCTATAGGATGTTCAACTTTTATCCCAATTGACATACTAATAATACTCTAGAACGACATATTTCTATATGCTAATCGCATGTTTATTTTGAGTATGATCTTACTAACTTGGGCTATTTTATGGTTTTTTATCTTTTAGGGACTAAATTGTAGGCAAAAGTAAATTTAAAGGTGAAAAGTGTGAATTTAGAGATAAAGTGGGCCAATATGCGGAGTAGGAGAGAAGTGGTGCCGAAAATGCAAAGTATGGAAGACTTTTGGGGCAAAAATGCAAAGGAAGAGATTTTATAGCACAAGACTCTATTTAATGTTTAATTATATTAGGATAATTATTAAGGATAATTATTTAGATTTAATTTTATGATTTAATTTTATTTATCTTTATTTATCTTTAAACATCTTTATTTATTTGTATTTATCTTTTAGAATTTAATTAGGAATAGGCTAGGTTTCTTAGTACTATAAATAGGGGAAAAAGTGACACAAATTTTGTCCATCTTTTGCTGTAACACTCTCTCCCCCATAAATTTAGTTCTTTCTTTTCATATTTCAATAAAAAATTCCCTTTCCATTATTTTTGTTTGTTTTTTCCCAAAAATCATGAGCCATTAAATTTATCTAGCTGAAGGTTGTCAAAATTCCCCAAAAAGCATTCATGAGGCTTAGAATCCACGCTTAGCCTTCTCAACAGGGTATTCATCGCTTCTCCGCATTACGGGGCTGACACTTCCATCCATGTCCCTTAATAGGTAATATTTTCAACTTGTGCAAGGAACGGCCGCTTTGTACGTTTTGGGAAGGTTGCACAGTCGGTTCATTGGCTTTCTACATCAGAGGTTGGCGAGTCCAAGAGACAAAATGGCAAGGTATTTGCCGTTGGGAAGTGATGATCTAGTAAAAAATAGTCTCACAAAAGCGATTATTGGCTAGAGTCAGGTTCCGCCAAATAGTAAGTCTAAATCCTTGGAGCTGGTGGTCATAGGTGTCCTCTTTCACTATAACTGGCTTATTCTGCATGAGAAGGATTACTTAAAAGCTAAAGATTGAACCCAAGGAGAATCGAGACAATCGGAGGCTGGAATCTCACCACATAAGAAACTCTCTCTTTTCCTAAACTCTGTTTATTTTTATATTCTCCATTTTAATTTCCATAATTTATTTAATTTTGCAATTTCAATTCGACTTCTAATTCTGTTTTTATTTTATTTTTCCAGATTAAAACTTTTAATTCTATTTTTTTATTTTTTTCCAGAAACGGAGGTTTTTTTGGGCACGATTCTGCCTAGGATTTCAAGAAATAAACATTCATGCAATCCGGTCCCTGAGGATTCGACCCTACTTCCCCTTTACTGTTCTTTTTCATTATTTTGTAGGAAATAGAATATATTTGGTGCTCTCAACGACCGCATCAAATTTTGGCACCGTTGCTGGGGACCAGTAACATACTAATCTTGTTTTTTGTTTTTTATAACCAGATTTGCTTCAGGTACTCTTGCGTTGGATTCAGAGATTGAAAATACCGCAAGAGCTAATTGCAAGAAAACAAAGCTAAAGAAAAAAATAGTCCATGGTGGTTGGGACTCAAAGTAATCCACTGCCAGAATTCAGAATCGACGACAAAGTAGAGTCGAGGGTTAACGAAAACCCTACTCAAATGTTTGAAGGCAAAAAAGTAGAAGTTGATTTCCCAGAAAAAGTGCCTACCGCTGGGGTTAACGAAAACCCTAATCTAGCACCATAACCGATGGCTCAAACAATTTGGCAACTGGCCGAAGCTCCGGCAGAACAACCGCCACTATGCATCACGTATCCTACTATGGATACTGATTTTGAACTAAAGTTAGGTTTAATCCAACTTTTGCCAACTTTTCATAGGTTACAAAACGAAAATCCCCTCAAACATTTGAAAGAGTTCTATATATTTGCCTTAGTATGAAACCTCAGAGGGTAACTGAGGATCAAATTAAATTGCGTGCTTTCCCTTTTTCTCTAGCAAATTCAGCTAGGGAATGGCTATTTTACTTATCTCATGGATCTATTACAACTTGGGCTAATTTTTCTTGTTTATTTCTTAACATGTTTTTTCTAGCATCACGTGCAGCAGAGTTAAGAAGAGAGATTGTTGGAATAAGGCAAAAAGAACCAGAGTCTCTTTACGACTATTAGGAGCGATTTAAGAAATTGTGTGCTAGCTGCCTACAACACGATATTACAGAAAAATCTCTTCTCTAATATTTTTATGAAGGCCTAAAGCCCATGGAGATGAATATGGTAGACACCGCTAGTGGAGGAGCGTTGGTTAACATGACTCCCCAACAAGCAAGTGACTTGATCTCCACGATGGCTGCAAATACTCAGCAATTCTGAGCCAATCCTAAGCCCCCTAGGAAGGTTCATCAGCTAAGTAATTCAACCTTAGAAGATAAAGTTGATAGACTTACTAATATTGTGAGCTTTTTTATTGCAGGAAAAGTCAAACTAGCCCGAGTATGTGGAATATGTACTACACCTAAACATACAACTGATACATGTCCCAGTTTGTATGATCCTACTATGGCTCATTTAGATGCTGTGGGAAATTTCCCTAGGCCATCACAAAGGCGATACGACTCTTACGCTAATACCTATAACCCAGGATGGAGGGACCATCCTAACTTGAGTTATGGGGCCAATCCACAATATAACCAACCATACCAAAATTAGGTTCCACAGTAACCATAAGATTCAGGTAATTCTCTAGAAACTTTGGTCAATAAATTAGCAGCTAATATGTTTGATTTTCAACAGAAAACTGAGGCATCTATAAGAGAATTGACCATATCAATTGAGAAATTGAACTCTCAAGGGAAGCTGCCGTCACAAATAGAACCTAATCCAAGACAACACGCAAATGCAATGACGTTGAGAAGTGGAAAGGTACTGGAACCAATTCCTGATAGGAATCTTGGCCAACAAAATGCCCAAGAAAATCTCGAAAATGACGAACAGGTCCGAGCGAAACCTCTATTGCCAAAAATCCAACCTCTATTTTTAGGACGATTAAATCAGTGTTGGAAAGGTAAAGAAGACAAGGAGATCCTCAAAACATTCAGAAATGTTGAGATCAATTTACCACTGTTGGATGCCATCAGACAAATTCCTTGGTATGCCAAGTTCCTTAAAGAACTTTGTACCAACAAATGAAAATTAACAGGTAATGAAAAGGTAAGTGTTGGTGAGAATATATCAGCAGTGTTACAGTGAAAAATGCCAACGAAATACAAAGATAGGGGTATGTTTGCAATACCATGCAAAATAGGCCATTTGGGAATTAAAAAGGCTATGTGTGATTTAGGGGCCTCAATAAATGTAATGCCTTTTTCTGTTTATGAATCACTTAACGCGGGTTTTTTAACAAAAACAAGTGTTATCACTCAATTAGCAGACAGGTCCATTGTGCATCCCGAAGGAGTCCTCGAGGACGTATTAGTCAAATTCAATAGGCTTATCTTCCCTACAGATTTCTATATGATAAAAATGGAGGAGGATAACGCTCTTGGGTCTTCAGACATCTTGTTGAGGTAACCTTTCCTTAGTACTACAAATACTAAGATTGATGTACGAAGCGGAACCCTCACGATGGATTTTGATAGGGAAATCGTGAAGTTTAACGTTTATGGCACTATTAGTCACCCAAGTGAAGTCTTGGACGTAAATCGTGTCGACATAATTGACTTATCAGTAGAAAAAAATTTGAGTCATCTTGTAAAGATAAATCTAAAATGATGTTTGATGATTTTGAATCTGTTAATAAATTATTGGCTCCTATGGATATTAAACTTCTACCTTTTATTGTGCAGGCACCAAATCTGAAATTAAAACCACATCTCGAGCATCTCAAATGCACATTTTTGGAGAATGATAAGACCATTGCTGACTTAAAAGGTATCAACCCTTTGGAGGGAAATACGAAACCAAAGAAAGAGGCGCAATGACGATTAAACCTAAATATGGTGGACGTGATAAAAAAAGGAGAATTTCCAAGCCCATACGAATGAAAGAATTCAGCTGGAACAGCCCCAATACAAGTTGAGGCGTCAAGCTAGCAACGTTAAATAAGCGCTTGTTGGGAGGCAACCCAACCTTTATTTTTTTACTTTTCTTAATTTTTATTATTTATCATTTTATTTCATTTTATTAGTATTTATTATTTTATTTTATTATTTATTAATTTATTTTTGGATATTAATAAAATTATCCTCTTCTGTCTAGGTAAACTGAAGCGAAAATAGGGAGAAAAAAAGAGAGAAACAAAATATTTGCATGCAAACAAGCGCTTATCGTACCCTTATTCCAACCAGGAATAACCTATCCCTACTTTATGACTACCCTAATCCTACAGCCAAACACTCACCTTTTAGCTTAATATAACCCAAAACCCTAAAAGTTTTTTACCATTTTTTTCCCAAATCCCCCTAGCCGCCGAAACTTCTCCACCACCCCTCTCATCACCGATTTTCAACCACCATGGTGAGAACCCGAAGCCGAGCCGCCGCCGCACGCGTCACCTACCCCATCGCCACCCCTCGTCGCTTTGCCTTCTTCTTTCCTTTCGCACGAAACCACCGCGCCATTGCCCTCCTTTCCTCGTGTGCTGTCCTCTCTGATAGTAATTACACGGGGAGTTCTTCTAAACTTTTCTTCCTCCTATTTATTAATTTATTCCATATCAAGGACTATGTGTTTTAAGTAAGGGGGAGGTATTCCTCATTATTTCTGTCGTTTTAGATGCTTTTTTTGTTGTTGCTGCTACTTTGGTCGTTGCTGCCCATATAACTTTTTTTTAAAGAATATTTTGCCTCTTTTCATACCCAAGAATTTGACCATGATTTGGCCACTGTTTGACCTTCATGCATGATTCTTATCTACTGAGTTAATTATGATTTTGCTTGATAGATTTCATCTCCACTGTTTTATTTCTTTTAGTTAAAATAATTATGATTAATAGAGTTAATCCTATTTTGCTTTTATTAAATTTGATTAAATTTAAACACAAAGAGGACACTTAATACAATTGCATGCTTAAAATATGTTCATGACTATTAAGGTGGTTACTGAAACTTATTTTTGACACTTGATTGTTTTTCCTAAGTCCTCCAAAATTAAACTTCCGTTTAATAATAATAATGTTTCTGTGGTTATAAGTGCAGCTTAAGACGTGACTAGCTGAGTAACCAGGGTAGGGTGCTTGGGTTGTCATCCTATTTCGCGTCAAAAGGTTGTGTGTTCTTAAGAAAAATAAAAATTAGGAATCTGTTGGGCTGAGTAACCGGGGTGGGGTGCTTGGTTGTCATCTCTCTTCGAGTCAAAAGGTTCAATATATTCCTAAGTAAAAATAAATAAATAAAATTTAAAAAATTTAAAAAAAATGAAAAAAAGAAAGAGATATTAATAAAATGTGGGGACTAAAGGTAAAAACAAATAGGGTGCCTTGATAGGTTTGGTAAATTACCTTATTTTCATGAAATAATCCAAGTCGATCTTTTTTTTTTTTGTGTTAATTGGAATACTTTTTCAATTTTACTTAAAGCAAGCTAAGCGTTCTCTTTATTTTTCGTATGCATTTTGACTAATTTTTATAAAACTTTGGAGTAGTATTTCTTTCATGGCAGGATTTAATTTTCACAGTGGACAGGAACCGTACTTGAGGGCAAGCATGGGCTAAGTAGGGGGAATTTGATAATACTCTAGAACGACATATTTCTATACGCTAATCGCATGTTTATTTTGAGTATGATCCTACTAATTTGGGTTATGTTATTTTCTTTTATCTTTTAGGGACTAAATTGTAGGTAAAAGTAAATTTAAGGGCGAAAAGCATGAATTTGGAGATAAAGTGAGCCAACATGCGAAGTAGGAGAGAAGTGGTGCCGAAAATGCAAAGTATGGAAGTCTTTTGGGGCAAAAATGCAAAAGAAGAGATTTTATAGCACAAGACTTTATCTAATGTTTAATTATATTAGGATAATTATGAAGGATAATTATTTAGATTTAATTTTAGGATTTAATTTTATTTATCTTTAATTATCTTTAATTATTTGTATTTATCTTTTAAAATTTAATTAGGAATAGGCTAAGTTTCTTAGTACTATAAATAGGGGAAGAAGTGACACAAATTTTGTCCATCTTTTGCTGTAACACTCTTTCCCCCATAAACTCAGTTCTTTCTTTTCATATTTCAATAAAAAAATTCCCTTTTTATTATTTTAATTTGTTTTCCCCAAAAAAATCATGAGACACTAAATCTATCTATCCGAAGGTTGTCGAAATTTCCCAAAAAGGGTTCATAAGGCTTAGAATCTGCGCTTAGCCTTCTCAACAGGGTATTCATCGCTTCTCCACATTACGGGGCTAACGCTTCCGTCCATGTCCCTTAATAGGTAATCTTTTCAACGTGCAAATAACAACTGCTTTGTACATTTTGGGAAGGTTGCACAGTCAGTTCATTAGCTTTCTGCGTCAGAGGTTGACGAGTACAAGAGAAAAAATGGCGTGGTATTCACCGGTGGGAAGTGATGATCTAGCAGAAGATAGTCCCACAAAAGCGATTATTGGCTAGAGTCTGGTTCCGCCAAATTGTAAGTCTAAATCCTTGGATCTGGTGGTGTAGGCGTCCTTTTCGACTATAACTGGCTTATTCTGCTTGAGAAGGATTACTTAAAAGCCAAGGATTGAACCCAAGGCGAATCGAGGCAACCAGAGGCTGGAATCTCGCCACATAAGAAACTTTCTCTTTTCCTAAACTCTATTTATTTTTATATTCTCCATTTTAATTTTCACAATTTATTTAATTTCGCAATTTCAATTTGACTTCCAATTCTATTTTTATTTTATTTTTCCAGATTAAAACTTTTAATTCTTTTTTTTTCTAGAAACGCAGGTTTTCTTGAGCACGATTCTGCCTAGGATTTCAAGAAATAAGCATTCGTGCAATTCGGTCCCTAAGGATTCGACTCTACTTCCCCTTTATTGTTCTTTTTCATTATTTTTTAGGAAATAGGATATATTTGGTGCTCTCAATGACCGTATCACATACAATAATCATTAAAAGCTTGGAATGTAAACTCACTAGTATTATCAAGACAAATAGTTTTGATTGCATAAATTGGAAATTGTGCTATTAATCGAATTATTTGAGCTAGTAATCTCGCAAATGCTAGGTTGCAAGTCGATAATAAACACACATGTGACCACCTACTAGATGCATATATTAATACCATAAAATATTTGAATGGTCCACATGGCGGATGAATGGGCCCACATATATCACCTTGAATACGTTCCAGAAATGTGAGAGGTTCAATCCCAGTTTTAGCTGGTGATGGTCGAATAACCAATTTCCTTGAGAACAAGCAACAAAAGATAAATCATTGAATTTAAAAATCTTTTGGCACTTTAATGGGTGTCTAATTGAATTCTCGATGATTCTTCGCATCATAATAGATCCGGGATGGCCTAATATGTCATGTCAAATAGTGAAAGTATGTGGTTCTACAAACTTCTGGTTTGTAGTAACATGTGACTCAATTGCACTAATATATGTATAATATAAACCTAATGAAAAAGCAGGTAGCCTTTCTAAAACATATTTCTTTCCACATTCAACATTCAATATTTTTCTCATTCATAGTCTCAATATGATATACATTAAGATGAATATAAAGTATCATCAATGACAAATTTTGTACCTTTATGTAATAATATAATAGTTCTTCCAGAGCCTTCAATAAGTTTTGAACTACTCAATACTGTATTAACATGAGCATTACTCATTGCCAAATGAGAAAAATATTTTTTATCTTTGAGTATCTTATGTGTTGTAGCACTATACGCAAGACATATGTTTCCATTGATTTTGGGTCCATCAGAATTATTTTGAATATTCATATTCGTATATAGTTTAATGGGAGTTATAGGGGCAAATTATATAAAGTGAAATGACGTGAACTTCACTATGGACTCGTAGAAGCCTGTATTGATAACATGTTATAAAAAAATTAATAAAACAATAATAATAAGTAAAAGTGGATGAAAAATACGAGAGAGTTTTCATTGTTTAATTTTCACTTACAAGGTGTTATTTATAAACTCATTTACATTCAATTAATAAATGTATTACATTCAATCAATAAATGTGAATTAAGTTTTCTTAATTACTCCATTTATTCATCTCCTGATTATAAATAAAGTAAAGACTTTTATCTCATTACTTTAATATGTTTAAAGGAGTTATAGACATCCATTTAATGTATTTATAGCAAGATTGATATTTATTTTGGTAGTTGTGATAAATTTTTAAAAATGAGAATGTTGAAGTTTGCGTTTGAAATTTAAAGAAAAATGTTAAGTTTGTGAGGAAGGTCACAAAATCAATACCTTATTAATTACTTGTCCCTAGTGCTGGTTGAAGTTCAGATTTGCTATTTGATTACAGTCCTTTAAAATATTTATAGTTAAATCAGTTTATTGTCGAGCCAACCATATTTGTAAAACAAAATAACTTTTCACATTTTTTTATAAGGTATAATCAAAATTTTAATCTTTAAGCTTTACTTCTCTTTTTTCAACTGGTCTTTATTTTTTAGTTAGGTTTTATTAAAAAAAAACTCAGTTTAGAAATTAATTTTGTTGCACGGCAAAAATTTAAATTTTTTTAAAGTCGAGTGACTGTATTATTTATCGCAATAAAATCCTATTTATATTAATATTTGTGCGTTAAATTAAGCGGTCTAAAATATTTCCTGCCTTTTGATCAAAACAATCTTCATCAAATCTCTATTATTCTCAAACTTTAATTTATATTTATTTAAATTTCATAAATTGATTGCACAAAATAAAAATTGTATTAATATTTAGTGGGAATATTAATTTATCTCAAAGGTCAAAAATCGAGAAGACAAACTCTCTCATAATATATTATTTATTTTGGGAAATTAAATTACACTAGATTTTGATTGAGTATCAACGATTAAGTGGCATATGTTTCGCTTAACTAATGGCATGTATTTATAGAAAAAAATGCAAGAATCTCTATTGAACAATGTGTAAATAAATAATATTATTTGTAACATTCAAAATTTTGATATACGTGATTTGTTAGATTTTTTTTATAGTTAAAGTATTTGTATTAGTGGTTAAGTGCTCTAATTTTGTGTCTAAGGTTTTGGGTTAAAATCATACACTTCTGGGAAATTTAATAAAATTTTGCTTTTAGGTTTATCTTTGCTCGTTTGACTTAAATATTATTTTTGGTCAATTTATGTTAGAATGAGCTTACTGGTTTAATGATAAGATTTTAGCTTACTCGATGATCTCGTGTTTGAATCCCCACGTGAACATATTGGTAATATTTTTATTATTTCTATTTGAGCTGGTCATGTGGTAGTTATGGTTTATTTGTGGAAAAAATCTAATTAATTATCAAAATTTTGAATTTGAATAATATTGGTTTTGTTTTAAAGAGATAAAATAAAATAAAATAAAATAAATTGTTTACCCTCTGATTTTTAAAACAAATTGTTGTTATTTTATTTAATTTTTCTTTTCTATTTTATTTTGTTTTCCCCTTAACCCACGTTTTGGCTTTTGTTCTCCCACTTCACGATGTTATACATATTCCCTGCCTGTACAATGTATTTGTTTCTTTTTCTGTTATAGGCCAATTTTGGGCCGTTTTTAAATGACTTGGGCCCAAATACAATACATAAACCCAAATACAATCCATTTCTATAACCCAAACCCCAATCATTAAACTAACCCATTTACAAATTTAACCCAATACCCACCAAACCCCAAAAACCCAACACCAGTCCAAACCCGAATGGCCCACTAAACCTAGCTCAACAGCCATCACAAACCCTAGCTCCCACTTGCCTTCTGCCCCCAACCACCCCACTGCAACCCCATCCCCTGGCGCCACCTACCCGTAGTCACCTCCACCGTTCACCCACCCCCTGCACAGCAAACAGAGCACACAATAGTAATAAAAAAGGAGACAACTTGAAAAACAGGCTATAAAAAGCCGAATGTACAAGGAATAGGGGGTTCTTTTTTCCTTTCTTTCTTTTTTCTTTGTAAACATCAACCAAAAAAGGAGTTGATAGCTTTCAATAAACATACATAAGTTGTTGTTCAAACAAAAAAGGAGAGATCCGAGAATCAAATCAGATCAGTGGCAAAAGGTGACCCTTTTTACGTGTATTTCTCATTTCAAACATCTGTATACGGATAAATAAAAGGAAAATAAAAAACAAATAAAAAAAGCAACAGAAAAGGAGAAAATTTTACCTCTTCGGCCACCGTATCCGGTGACGGACCGTACCCTCTGGCCGGAAATTGTTCGGCTCCCCCGTCTCTCCTTTTTTTTTCTGATTCTGGTTCTAAATGATTTTTTCTGATTTTGGGCCTATTTATACTGATTGAAAACGGCGCCGTTTTGCATTAAAGACTCAGGGCCTAAAATGACGTCGTTTTGCCCTAGTCGGACCGACCCGACCCGACCCGCTAGGATCCGCGTGTTTTTTTCAACGGAAGGGCTAATTGCGCTTTTAGCCCTTCCGCTTTTCTGAGACTTCACAATTAAGTCTTTACGGTTTTTTTTAATTTGGCCCTATAATTCTTCGCGGTTTTCAACTTAGTCCCACTGATACGCTGTGTTTTGATGAAAAGGGGTAATTGTTGTTTTGGTCCTCCTAGGTTACGCGTGTTTTGCATTTATATCCTTCTTCTTTGTTTCTTTTCAAATCTGCCCCAAAATTCGATCCTTTATTCGATTTTAGTCCTTTTGGCCTATTTTCATTTCTTTATTATTAAATTAATTACTTTTAATATTATTTAATATTACTATATTTACTATTATTTATATCATTCTAGTTATTATTATTAATAGTAGCATATAAGTAATTATATACATAGATATTTAATATACACTTATATATATATATATATATTTATATAGTAATTACTAGTTTTTATATATATATATATATATATATATATATATATATATACTTTGTAAATATTTCAATATTATATTATGTATACTCTTCTAATATATTAGGCATATTCTAAATTCTATATTACGTGTATATATATATATATATATATATATATATATATATTTTATATAACTATATTATGTATACAATTTACGTATATTGTTATGTATATATTTTAATATTTTTATCTTTTATACTATTTTATGTATATTTCTAATACTATTGTATATTTCTAACATCACTATTATTTATATATCTATGTACATACTTATGTAACGTGTGAATAGTTTTATATATTATTATCATTTCTATGTATATATATATCACATATATTTTATATATTATGTATGTATTTTAATGTTAATAGTATATATTTCTTACATTATTCCATGAACATATTTTTATATTATCTTATATGTATATTCTTACTTATTATTATTATTTATGTATATATATTTTTAAATCCCATGTTACGTATAGACATTTCTAAAATGTATTTCTAATACTATATTATGTTTTCATATATATTATGTCTACGCTTTAGTATCATAGTTATATATTCTTGTACGACCTCATGTACATACATTTTATTGTTCTTGTATACACATTTTATATATAGTATTGTTTTCGTATAACATTATATTTATTATTATACCTATTATTTTCACTATTATCGCTTATCATTTTATTTTAATATTATTACGTATATATTTTTCATATATGTTACGTATATACTCATACCATTATTATACGCGTATACATATACATTCACCGTTTCTATTTCATGTTTAATTCTCGTATTACGTTTAATATCGCATATATCTTTATCGTTTTTAATATTATTGTCACACTTGTATTTGCTTCAATATATTTCAAACTCTTTCTATTATTTATTTTTATTTCATAACAATCTGCTTTGCATTATAACAAAAATCTTATTCTTGTTTTCTAATTAATTTCAATACATGAGGCAACATATCGGTTTAACACTAAGTCGCCGGTTTCATCGCTATGTTGGGTGAACATCAATCGACTTGTGTTAAAACGGTATATCCTTCTCAAAAATCAAAAAAATTAAAAATTCTTGTGTTTCAATCAGATCACGATTAAATTTTACATTGAACTCGTATTTTTGAAAATTAAGACAATGAGTGTTTTTACAAGATACCAATTTTGGGCGTCGCGAGGGTGCTAATACCTTCCTCGCATGTAACCGACTCCCGAACCCTAATTTTTCTTTGGCTTTTGACGTAGACCTAAACCCGGCCTTCTTTTTGTTTTAAAAAAATATAAATTTATTAGGTGTCCGATCACACCTAGAAAAAAAGATCGGTGGCGACTCCCTTTTATTTCAAAATCAAACCTCGGTCTTTAAACTTTCAATCAAACACCCTAATTAGCGACCAAGCTAAATTTTTTTCGTCGCTACATTTTCAATTCAATTTTGTTCTCCTTCTAGCCTCTCACGTCTGTTCTTGTTCCTTTAGTTGTTGTTGGAGCTTTCAAATTCTTGCGTTTCATGTTTCAATTTTGCAAGTATTTTTCAATTTGTTTTAGGTTTTTTTAGTTGGTTTTCAATCCACGAAGGTAAGGTTTATCACTTTTACTTGATTTTGTTGTTGCAAGTGTTCGTTAACTGTGTGCGTTGGTTGAATTTCAAGTTTATGGTGTGAAGGGTGTATTTTGGATTATCTAATTAATTTAGTTCATTTTAGGGGACGTTCGTGAGATGAGTGGCGATCTTCCAACGACCTAAATTTCATGTTTTTGCTGCCCGTTAAGTGGTAAGAGTTTCGATTATGTTTTGGAAGGTTTTAGTTAGTTGTTTGTGAACAACATTCGTTTAAATTCGCAAACCGTTACTAAGCTAGGTTGCGTTAACTGTTGGTTTAGGTGTGAAATTATTCGATTGTGGAACTACATCAGAAATTATTCATTTGCGTACTGAAAACACGAAAAAATAGTAGTCAAAGAAAGCCGAAAAAGTTCACTGTCGACACCACACGGCTGTGTGCCAAGCCATGTGATAGGCCATGTGTGACACACGGTCATGTGACAGGCTATGTGCTGGACCGTGTGTGATACACAGTTTGAGCTATTTGGGCCGTGTGGGCCACACGGACGTGTGGACCCAAAGATCTGAAATCTTTCCTAGGGTCGTATACGTTATTCCGTTAGACCGTGGGCTTTTTGTATGGTCGGTATGAGATTAAATGTGCTGTAAAATATGAAATCTAGTTAACTGTTTGCATGAATTCTGATATCCGTTCATATAACTAAATTGTCACATGTTGATTAAACCTTTGTATCTGTTATGCTATGTGTTTATACTGTAAGTATGTCTAATATATGATATATTATGTATTTGCATCTGAGATAATCTTGATATGTGGAGGAAGTGTTTCTGTAAAATGGCGACAGTTCGCCTAATGATTATGGTGTGTTGGGATGGACGGATTTGGTGTGTAGTAGGTGGGGGTAGGATTATATGTCTCTATTTGCTCCGTTATAAATTTGTTTGATATGTATTTAACTGTTTTAAGTTATTTGTTGTACACTGAGTTTCAAAAACTCACCCTTTGTTTGACTGATATTTTCAGGTAATCCTCAGACTTAGGCGGATTGGTGCAGGCGGGAACTCGGTTAATGTCATAATCTATTTAATTTGATTTATTTAAATTTTGGTATTTTAGTTTTGTAAATTTTTGGACTCTTTGGACTTTTTGGACTTTTAGATCAATGTTTAAACTTTTTTTTCCATATCTTGCTTTATTGCTCGAATGTTTTAGTTGACAAAATTCGCTTCTCTACAAAATTAAAGGCTTTCAAACAATAAGCTATGTTTCTCAAATATCCCTTTTTAGGTAGTCTTTCGCTGCAAAAATTATAAGTTTTAGAAAATAAAAACAAAACAACTTTTTTAGTCAAATAAAGATACTTGATTTTTTAACTAAATCAAATTTTTCTAACATTATTATTAATCAACTTAATCAAATATTCTTTTCCAGTTATTTTTCCAACGTTATGTTTTTTTTAGGATCACTCAAATTTGTGTATCTTTTGCCTTTTCTTTCGAGATCTATTTGCTTTCTGAAAGCTTTCTTCTTCTGTTTTAATTGAGTGTTTAAATGGTTTGTTATTCTTTATTTTCTATTTTCTTATAATTAATAAAAGTGTTTGCTGAATCTCGGAGGATATGTAAATCCGTGAAATATCCTTTAAGTGGTTATCACACCTCAAGCAACAATTTCAAGTTTCTAACCCTTGGTTGAACAACAACATTAAGGATATTATGGGTCATAATGATGCTAGCAGTTTTCTCGCCACCACTGCTGCCGTTATTCCTACCCCTATAGACGTTTTTGCAAGCTTTCCCTCCAATCACCCTGCGACCATTGTTGCGCATTTTCCCTCGCCTTGGCTTCTATCTCGATGATGCCCACTGACTCGTATGCAAAACCATTCCTTGATATCTCTAAGATCAAAATTTTTTACAAGCACTGCCCCTGTGTCCATAGGAATGAAAGCCAGAACCATTGCTGAACTCAAAGCCTCCATAGAGTTCTATCAACGGCTTTTTGATAGGCTACGAACTAAGGCAAAAGCTGTCAGAGTAAATATCGAAAATCAAACAGCTCTTTTGGCTGATATGCCTGCCCAGGATGATGAAGATTGATTGGCAATTTTGTTAAACAAAAAGGGGAAGAAGAAAGTTGAGAATGGAAGCGGGAACCTGCTGGGGCAATTTTAATTGAGGAGTAGTCAACAACTCTTATTTCATTTTTTATTACATTTTTTTGGATAATTGTATAATTTTTATTAATGGTGTTTGCTGCTACTTAAATTTTGATTTGCTATGAACTACCTTTACTTTGATGCATTCGGTACTTATTTAGCTTGAGTAGTTATAATATTCGTTGTTTGTTGATGCAATTCAATTCTAGCATTAATGATTAATTCACTGAATTATATACTAAGCTCAGTTTATTAAGTTAATGGGATTATGCTAAGGGAGATAAGGTTTCTTTGTTGATGTAATGTTAAACAAATTGTCAAAGGGGGAAAATGTTGAAAAATATGAAATTGGCCATTGAGTGCAAGGTAGTGCCTATTTCCGTGGCACTGGATCCGTTCAAAGATAATTCCCATATTAGAAGTGTTGGATATGTATAAACGATATAAATAGGCTATGCTAAGTATTTGATTAACACCTAGTCCATAAATAAAATCATTCTACTCGAGGAAACGTAGTTTGGTGATTGAATTGAACCGAATCGCCTAAGTCAAAATTCCTTGGATCATGGACATTTAGATTGGATTGAAACTCTAATTGGCTGGCTGCCAAGAGCCCATGTTTTTATTATTTACTATCTATATTGTAATCAGTTTATTTTGTTACTATTTTAATGAGATTGTGATAGATTATCTATGTAAGCAAGTCTCAACCATAATCCATTCAATGGAAAAGCTTGTATAGGTTACCGTACTGAAAGTTTTGAGCACTTTTGCTGTTCGAGTGAGGAACTTTTCATAGAGTGCTTTTTTTTATAGTAAAATCAGTTATATTGTGGTTTTATTTGCTGAGTTCACAGGGGTGAACTTAGTGACGAGAGTGTTGATCTTCAAGGTTCAAAAATGAGGGGAATTGTCACGGAATGTGTGATAGGCTAGATTTACTTGTTGTATTTGTTCAAGAGAGTGAATATTTCTCACTGAGTTAGGCTTCACAGATGGAAACCAAGCTGCATAAACAATTAATGTGTGTTTAATTTTGTTTACTGGATGCTCCTTCCAAGCACTTTGTTAGTTTGCTAGCAACGATTTCAAATTTTTATTTTTCACAATTTTCAACAACTGAACAAAGCATTGGACAACATAAAAATAAAATGGTTAAATACTCAAATTAGCACCTAATATTTTATGGGTTGCTCATATAAGGACCCAAATCTTTGAATATAGTCATATAAAGCCTTAATTTTTACAAAAGTACTAAACACTACAGGAAAATAGGGCTTTAGCAGTGTTTTTAGTGGCGTTTTATCGAAAAACGCCGCAGAAATTATAAAACAAGGAGCAATAGCAGCGTTTTACCAAAAACGCCGCTAAAAACAGAGCAATAGCGGCGTTTTAACAAAAAACGCCGCTAAAAACAGAGCAATAACTGCTAAAAACCAGAGCATTAGCGGCGCTTTCGATAAAACGCCGCTAAAAGTCATATAATCCCTAAAACCCTAGACCCCAAAAAAATAATAAACACTAATTTATAATCCCTAAAACACTAAACCCCTAAATCTTAAAAACCCCTAAACACTAAACTATAACCCCTAAAACCCTAAACTCCAAAAAACATCATATGGATGTTGATGTGTATATACATAAATATTAGTGTAAAAGCTTATGTTCATAATAAATTATGGAATTAAAATTGAATGGGGTTTGAAACGATATCACATACAATTAAAGAATTTCAATTTGAAAGAGTGTAGCTTAAAACTGAATGGGGTTTGAAGGGGAAGAAAAAGGTCTAAACCTTTGAAACATGAACTACAATTGAACAACATTGGTGTGTTAGCATACAAATTAGATGACATGTTTGATGGTACTGGGATGTCACCCAACTGTTGACTGAGTCTTAGCAATTAACATTCAACACCAATTGTGAATTGTGAATTTATTTAAATTTTCATTTATGGATGTAATTTAATTATGATTTTAGGGTTGTTTTAGCAAAAATTAATAACTAATATTATTATCTAAACATGAATTATCATCAATTTAACTCTAAAACCCTAAACTCTTAAACCCCTAAACCTAATAAAACCCTAAACACTAATCTCTAACCCTTAAAACCTTAAACCCCAAAAAACTTCATATGGATGTTGATGTGTATATACATAGATATTAATGTAAAAGCTTATGTTCATAATAAATTACGGAAGCAATACTTAATATTGATTAAATTTATTTTTGGGTTTAGGGTTTAATATTTAAGATTTAAGGTCTATGATTTAGGGTTTTATGGTTTAAGGTTAATGGCCATGGGTAGTATGTTAATCTCAAGTGAATCATATTCAATTAAATCCTAAACCCTATAATTAATATATATTTAGGGGCATAAGTAGGGGGTTGAAAGGGTCTTTGCCCTTCTAAAATGAAAAATTTTCCATTTCGATTTTTTGAAATTTTTAAAAATTCTAAAGGTAAAATTGCACTTCATTCCTTTGAATAATGGAAAATTTTTGATTTAATCGTTTCAAAATTATAAAAATATATGCTAAAATTTAATTGTTTAAAGTTTAGATGATAGGGGGTAAGGGTTAAAGGTTAATGGGTAAAAATTTATGGTTTATATTTTATGACTTAAGGTTAAGGGTTAAGGGTTTAGATTAATGCTTTTATTTTTAAAAATATTTAATCTAAATCATTTGATATATTTAAATATTAGATTAAAAAAACATTGATAAATAAATAAAAACATTAATAATAAATAAAAATAAAATATAAAAATAAAAATGTATAAAATAGAGATTAATGGCGTTTATAAAAAAAACGCCACAAAAAATAAGCAATAGTGACGTTTTTTAAAAAACGCCACAAATAATCATTTTACTTAATAAAAATGGCGTCTTTTTATTACCAAATTTCCTCTCCTTTCGAAACCCTAAAATTTCCCCCTAAAATTGCTATCCTCAAAACTCCCTTCACACACGCCGTTTGATCGGTTTACCTTGGAACCCATACGATCCCTTCCCCTTTCCCTTTCCCTTTCCCTTTCCCTTTGGTTTTGAAAAAACCCATACGATACTTTGGAACCAAATGCAGCAATTAATCACAGGGGATAACTTGTTTAGCATAGTAAAAAATATGGTAATCGAAGTTTTGGATCCTTATTTAGGAAGGCTTCAGAACCAAAAGCTCACAAATCCTGTTAGTATTCATGGAGATCCTGAGTCTAGCAGAGGAGCTGAGATTTGCAACAACATACAACTAATGAGGTTTTAAGGGCTCTATTGTATCCTCAATCTAAGGTATTTTCTTTTATCATATTCAAAAGTTATATCTTTATGGGTTTGATTTCTCTTTCATTTCTTTGGACTTCAATTCTTTTGTTAATGGAGTTTCTAGTCACATAAAGCTTCAAAGGTTGAATCCGTTCTTCTTTCAATTGGGTTATTTGATGCTGAATAAAAGAATTTTGTTTTAAAGATTTTTGTTCTTCTTTTTTTTTTTTTTTACGAGTGGAAAATTTTTTTAATCTTCTCTGAACGTTATTGATGCTTAAGCAAACAAAGACTTGACATTGTTTCTTAGTATTGGTCTTGTTCTGTTGTTTTTTAACGTATTTTGTATAGTTCTTTGCCAGTGTTATCTCATATATAAGTTCTCTTTTCACCTAATTTTTACATTCTCGCTTTTTTTTTTTGTTTCGATCGTTGAAGTTTTAGTTTTTGTTAATTACACCATGTTGGTGTTGGTTTAGGTGTTAGGAGGAAGGTATTTTCGTCCTGGTATGGTGGCTTTACCACAGGATTCCCTGAATGTGCCCCAGAATACAAAGCCTACAACCAATGGTTTGTGCATCATTTTTAGCCTTTTTAGGATTTTATTAAAATCATTCGTATATTTATGGACAAGAATTTGCTCAAGTTGTTGTCTTCTTTGGAGTCTTTATAACTCTGGTATTTGATTTAACACTATTTGGTAACTTAAGAGATTGTGGTAGAAATTAGATTATACTCTTTGCTCGTGTTTTGAATACACTTATTTTATGTCGTTCAATGACTTGATGCAATCGTGATCGGTTCTTGAATCCTTGTTTTTGTGTTTGAAAACTCTCTAAATAATCAATCCAAACTTGTCGTAATCATTCTAAAGGGCATGCGGTGAAGTTCGAAGTGCGAAAATGGAAGAGTGGGTTCCATTTATCAGAGCAAATAGAACCATGTCATCTAAGTTCATCGATCTACTATGGTGGCCAAGACATATACATTCGGTCCTGTAGTGACCAGGACTCTGGATTGGTGAGTACCTCAAAAGACCTCTGGAGTATTCCTTCTGCATTTAAATTTTGATTTATCAATCTACTAACATGTTTTTCATAACTTTCTAGAACGATGATAGTGAAGGAGATCAATTGGGGTATGCATCAATAGGAAATTGGTGGCAAGGTGTGGTTGTCTAATGGGGTCTTTATATTATGAGAAGCATAGCATATAACTTTTTTAACTCAGGTTGATATCTTTGTTTTTTGTTTTTCTTCTTTTTCTGCAGGATCTGTCTATTATTGAGAGTTCAGTTGCCAATCTACGTGGATATCAAGGTTAGATATTCACTGGAATAGCCAATCAATATGCTTATATATGGTCTTGTTGTTGGTACTGCATTAAACCCATTTCTCTATTAATCATCACTTAATAGGTAAGACCTTTAAAACCTGAACCAATTCTTCGACAACTGGTAGTTAAAAGTGTTAACCCCGCTTGGTCTAACCACCATCACTACTAAACTGATATTTAACTGTATTATTTAACCTTGAAGTAAAGTAATTTGAAGGTGTATAAGCGAATTCTTAATGCTCTCCATGCGCAATTCTGTTTCTCTCTTCATTTTTTCTTTAGATACAAATGGTTGGCGAGTAACTCATTGTATTTTCATTATTTTTCTGATACACTTGCATATTCTTCCTTAACAGGTACATAAGGAAGATACAAATAGCAGTTCGATCTGTTTCTAGCTACATACATTGAACTGGACTACAGTAATCAGACATTACGGACAACACTATAGTTATTTGGCTCCCTTCTTCGACTTGAAGGATGAGACTTGTTCTTTTTTTTTTCTTTCTTTTAATTCTGTTAAGCATATCTACTTAAGTGACTTCTTGATATACTTTGGCTTACAGGTGCATACTTTGGGTTTGAAGGTCGTATAAGTGTTTAATAAAGAGAAAACCATTTTATGTGTTAAATGCTGAAAATTTAGTTGTTAAATGCTACAATTTATGGTGTCTGAAAGTTGTGATTTATGATATTCGAATGATGTATTTTAAGTTGTTCGAATGTGTTAAAGAGTTGATTTAATATAATGCTTAATGGTTGTTTATTGTTGTTCAAAGCATGATGAAATAAACATGTTACTATGCTTAATGTATTTTAAGACTGTTACTATGTTTCTTCTGGCTATTACAAGTCTGATTCAAATTCTCGTGGTGGTCGTAGTAAAAGATAGTGCGATCTTTGAGATCTTTGCTCATCATAGGATCTGTTATGTTTCATCTCACCGACTGTTTATGTCACTTTGAGCCTTTAGCATTGCTTGATTTCTGTCCTATTGTTCTTGAGACTAAAGGGAAAGGAATTTGAGTCTTCTATATATATCGATGCAATGTTTTATGTTGTTTATCTTGTCTCATTTGTTATGTCCTATGTGCGACTTTGCATATTCTCATAGAAATTTGTTTGGAAGAAACCAAAAGCTTAATATTTCCTTAGAGAGGGGCCAAATCGACTCTATATTCCACATTAACTATCTGAGACCCATGGATTGAAGGAGATGATAAGAGGACATCTAGAACAATAATTATCCAGTGGGTTTTGCTTTTACTTTTAAATAATTGGAAGGTTGATTTCTACATTGAGCTCTCTCTCTCTTTTTTTTTAAAGAATTCAAGAACCCCAGGGACACTTGTGCATGGTAACCAACATGACAATAGCAGTCTGAGCATTGGCCGTGTAACAGCTGGTATTGAGTTTAGTCGACCACTGAGGCCAAAATTATTTCCACAGCTGTTGTTCTGAGGCACTACAGCTTTAGATGCTTTTTACTTCTTTACTTTTCTTCAGTATTGAAGAGTCTTCTTATATTCTCTGTTTTCAAACTTCTTTCTCATCCTCGCTGAAAACTATCCCAAGCTCTTCTAGTTCCTTAGACTTGTATGCTTCATGTTCTACCAACAAACATATGCATGCTTAAACATGAAAAAAAATGATGTATGAGTACATAATTGGCTTATCTATTTGATGCATTTTTGATATCCTAAAACATGCTGATGTAACAATGTTTGATTGCTAATCACATGATTTCCACTTTTGTTTTCTCTTCAATAATGATTGATTGCTAATGTAACAATGTTTTTATCTTGATGAGTCCCGAGTTTATCCATTACTAGTTTGATTTTGACATGAGTCCCTTAAACATGAAACTGGACTTATGCTTGTCACTTATTTACAGCTACAGTAGCATTTACGATTAGCCTAGCATCAGTTTTTTTATTATGGGTTTACTTTTTACTGATTTCACTTTCATTACAGTAGATGGTATAGCTAATTTCCTTGTTTTGCTCAGTTAGGTGACCGAGATTCTGTTTAACAATTTTCTTTATTGCTGGAACAAGTCTTAACCAAGATCAAGATCAAAGAACTTAACTAAGTTATATATGCAGGCATTGCAATGAGAGGTGATGATGATTTGGCATTATATTCTCACCAGGATGAATTTTGTTTTAGAACTTTATGTGTTTTTTTTATGTATTAAATTACATATTGAATCAATGTTTATGTATTAAATTTAAATTCATTAATTTTTATATTTAGTTTTGAAGTTTAAATTTTAATGGAAAATTTAATTTAATTAATGTTTTTTATTTATCCTTAAAAGTTCAAATTTGTTTAAAGTTCAAATTTCAAAAATTAAACATAATATAATATTTAACATAGAAATAAATATTATTTAATTAAAATAAAATAATTTTTTTGAAGTTCATGATTTTTAGCGGCGTTTGTAAGAAAAGCGCCGCTAAAAGTCATGTTCTTTAGTGGCATTTATGGGAAAAGCGTCGCTAAAAGTCATGATTTTTAGCGGCGTTTATGGGAAAAGCGCCGCTAAAGGTCATGGTCTTTAGCGGCGTTTTTTTAAATAAACGCCACAAATTTTTTGCGCCTGCTATAGAGGCGTTTTTTGCGGCGCTTGTGAAAATGCCGCTAAAGACAAAAAAAAAACGCCGCTAAAAGTCTATTCTCTTATAGTGAAAATAAGTGTTTTTCTTGCACTTTAGCTCAGGTTGTAGTGAAAATTAGGAATACTAACATGTTTAGAATAAAACATATGATAATTGCATCAAATATTGTTTGAAAAAAAAAAAAAGAAACCTTTACATAACTATCTTGAGAAGCCCTTATCCTAGCATTTTCAAAAAAGTTCAATCATTAGTTGAGAACTTTCAAAAAGGTTTAGGCCTTATTTGATTATTTTGAAAGGTTTGCCCTTCATTTGAGCACTCTTGTAAATGTTAGATCATTATATTACAATTTTAGAAGGTTTGGTACTTATGTGAACAATCCTTAAAATGTTAGACCCCATTTTGAGCATTCAACCAAAGGAAATTGTAAAAATATGATGGTGAGAATTATATAGAGAAATAGATCGGTAGCACAAAGAACTTGGGCTAAAGATGTTTTCAGAGCTGAGTTTCACGAATCAAGTTTGATATTCTGATCATCCTTTGCTTCTCAATTGATTGGGCAGAAGATGATTTTCTGCTAATCTATTCTCTGCATGATAAAGTTTGTGATGATTGGTACAAAATGGTTAGGGGGGAGTAGCATTATGGTTCTTGGACTCAATTTAAGCTAATTAATCATCAGTATAACGATTTCTTTAATCTTCCAAAGATACAAACAAAAACAAAAAAAAGAAAAGAAAAAGTCATTTTAGTTCATCATTCAATTTTTTATTTATTTATATTTTTTAGACTTTAAACTTGCGTTGTTTGTCAATAGATGAAAAAGTTAAGGTGTTAAGGTAAAGTTTTTTATTCATTTTGAGATGATTTGATAAATAATACAAGTTTAAAAGTTAAAAAAGATTAAATTAAATGTAAAACTAAAATGATTTTTTTAAAAGTAAAAGCTAGTGAAAATAAAAATAAATTATTTAAAAGAAGAGTAATCTGAACCAACATAAATTATTAAATATTATTTTGATAAATAATACAAAAAAAGAGATGATATCCGTGCCTAATTTTAAAAGCTTCAATAAGAAAGAAACAACATACAGAATAAATTATTTAAAAGAAGAGTAATCTGAACCAAATGTGAAGATATATTATATAGAGAGTACACGACGAAGTAAAAACGTTTCTTAAGTGTTGGAAACTAAAATGATTCCTTTAATGGCAAAGTTAAATTGTCGGTTGTAACTGACCTAGTCATTGAACACGAAGGATTGATGTCCCAAGATTCAAATATGTCATCAATTTCAGATTCTTCATCACCACTTCCTTCAATAGCATTACCTTCTTCTGATGCTTTAATCAACTCTAACTCCATTGCTACTTGTTTCATGGTAGGTCTTTTCTTTCCATTAAGATTCAAGCATCTTTTTGCTAATTTAGCCACTGCTATAATCTCTTTTTCTAGGCCATCATTTGCTACCTTTGAATCGAGAATATCAGATAACGAATTCTCCTGCATTGATAGAAGAAAAAGAGATACCAAGCTTATCTCTTCATCAGGTTGTTTTGAGGCGATGGGTTTTTCTCCGGTTAACAGTTCAACAAGGACAACCCCAAAACTATAAACATCACTCTTCTCTGTAAATTGATTTGACCGGAAGTACTCCGGATCCATGTAACCAAATGTTCCTTGAACTCGAGTTGTTAAATGAGTTTGTTCAAGTCCAATTGATCTCGAAGTTCCAAAGTCCGACACTTTTGCCTTGTATTTTTCATCCAAAAGTATGTTGCTTGATTTAATGTCTCGGTGATAAATAGAAACAGATGCAGCTGAATGCAAATAGAACAAAGCATTGGCAATTTCAGTTGCAATCCGTAAACGCATTTCCCATGTCAACGGAAGTTCTTCATTTTGGCCATGAATGAGATCATAAAGTGTTCCATTTGGGATGAACTCATAAACCAACAAAGGAGTTTCAGCCTCTAAACAACATCCTAAAAGCTTAACCACATTCCTATGATTAATTTGAGATAAAATGATCACCTCATTGATGAACTGTTCAACCTTCTTTTCACCAAATTTCTTTCCCTCTTCCATTCTAGACTTCTTAACAGCCACAATGCTTCCATCCGTTAACATTCCTTTGTAAACAGTTCCTTGGCCTCCTTGACCAAGGATTCGATTCTCATTATAGTAATCTGTGGCTTTTTCTATCTCCTTTGAAGTAAACATTTTTATTGTTTCAAAATAACTTGTATTGCTAGACAAATGTTGTTGCAGTAACAAACCTCCATTCCGTTTGAAATATTTCTGCTTCAGCAAGCTGTTTCTTCTTCTTTTCACTACTTCGTACATTTTCCATAATCCAAGTAGCAGAAATATTGTCCCGATACTAGTGCTGCAACCTATATACATATAAGAAACATAATTTTATCAACCATAGAGATACTTCAATAAAGGTTTTTTTTTTTTTTATATTTTATATTTATTAGACTTCGCACAAAATTATTTTATATTTACTGATAGTTTTATCAACCATAGAGAATATTCATTACAACATCACGTTGTTTTAACATTAAACTTTTAAGGATATAATGAGTAAATGAATATTACAATACGAAAACTAAAGACTCAAACATCATACATTCAAGTCAAAATATATCACTGCTTGAAATTAATTCGATAAACCTTTAATGCTTCCATTTGTAGAAAAGAAAATGTGAATTCAACACGTACCTATAATAATGATGGTCAAACTCTGCATATTTTTTGGCAGGCCTTTTGAAATAATCTCATCGGGCTCGCACCTAACTCCCGTACTATTGAATTTATATTCTGGAGGGCAGTCCCGTGATGAACAATAGTTGCCAGGAGTATTTAAACAAAGCATGTGACACCAAACATAGATCCCACAATTCTCTTCTGAATTTATCGAAGGAATAGAAAAGGTTATATTTATACAAGTAAAATGTAATATAGATTATTGAAAAAGAAGTGTTAATTTGTACCTTCGCAATACGTTGAAATATCACCGATACCAAATTTCTTGTTGCAAACACATAGATGAGTAGAGCTCAAACTTTGCCAGCAATACTCACGATCGGAGCTACAAGAAGTGTTTATACCTTGTCTCAAACGGCACAATCCAGACATCGGTGTGCTCCACTGCAGTGATGTTGGAACATACGTCCAATTGTTTACATCAAAATCATTTGATTCCAAGGTCAAATCAAAATACAAGTCTGATTTTATCAGGGAAGCAAATCCGCAAGATCTTTTTCGGCTATAGTTGCTAGAATCAACTCTACCACTCATGTTTGCAGAGAAAAAAGTGAGACCCTGCGGAATATTAAAAGGGCAGCCAGTAGCAGAGGAAGTCTCTTTACTAATTGTACAACTTGGCTGCAAACACCCGCCTACAAGATTACTTGTTTCCCTGTCGAAAATAGTGGCCAAATTACCACAACCTGAAGACCAGAATACGTTGTCAAAATCTGAGTAGTAAAAGGGGGTTCCCGTTAGGTTGAGACTCATCCCATTGGTACTGTTTTTGCGACAATTGAAACAGGTTATGGAATGGTTCACCACAACGTTTCCGTACAAAAATGAAAAGTCGAGTATTCGCAGATTGACGCCATTTATGTTTAAGAACGGCGTGGTCTGCCCATTAGAGGTTTTTTTGCAGATTACTTTAAACCAGCCATTGGGATACTCTTGATCGATTATTTCAAATGGGTATTGAAACGTAACATTCCCACAAGACTTTTCGCCGTTTAAGCTGATAGGTCCTGGTCTTGGTTCGCATCCTGTGGGCTTAGCAAAAAATGAGTAAATTGCACGAAGTTAACACCAATTAAAATCTGAGTTATGTACATCCAGTCTTTGAATGAAATTAAAATCGATATAATTAACTGAACAAGCGACAGCGACTGATACTGACCTGCATCACCACAATAGCTTGAATTCCAGCTGAGCGTTGTGGGAACATGAGTGGTTTCAATATTGATGCCAATGGGTAAAGGGTAAGCTTCACGGAAATAAAGCCTGCTAAAGATGAAAGCAGATGAGCATCTCTTTCCGTCATCCTTACCAATAGGATACATCGCTGTCATGTTTACGATAGTTGAAGTGAAATTTCCAGAAATTGTATTAGAGCAGCCAGATTCTGAAGCCCCGTCGCCACATAGTGGTTGAATGCAGCCGCCGAAGGCATCAGCTTCATTACGGAAAATTGTGACCAAATTTCCGCAACCAACAGTCGCGAAATTGTTGTAGTCGCTTGAGAAGAAGAATGGAGTGCCTGTTAGATCAACTCTGGCACTAGCAGCCTCGTTTTTATGATCACAGTTAACGTAAGTTACTGGATTTTTTATCAGAATGGTGTTTTCAAATAAGGAACCGAGTACCTCCAGATCGAACCTATTTATTCTTATGAAAGCCTTTTTCTCTTTGTGGATCTGTTTGCAAGTTACTCTAAAAAGAGGATGAGTATAGCAGCTGCTATGGATTCCAAATGGTGATGGAATTGTAAGATTTCCGCATACTTCATCTCCGCAAATAACTTGTTGAGATTCTGCTGCCTGTAATGTGGGGCAGAAGAGGAATATGAGGAGTATGAAGTAAAACCATAACTGGAAACCCATTTGGATTGTTAATTTCTTTGATGGAAATGAAGATGAAGACTGGGTTAATAAAGAAGCCGTTGATAGCTTTTATAGGTATATGTGAGTACAGATATTAGAGAATGATGTGCAAATGTCACTAGGCATGAATGCTTTTCAATTTTTTATTGGATAGTGGAAGATGAAATACATATATATAAATTAATAGCATGCTCGTCATAAAACATTCAGCTCACCAAACTTGAACATTTAAGTCATTAATGAATATGTAATAGGTTAAAGTTGGAAAGAAATTTCTAGGCTCTTTGCTTCCATTCATCACGTATTCATCACGTAATATAGAAATTGAAGTAGTATGTACACATAAAGAGGGAGCCAATAAGACTCAAAGAAAATGGGATCTGAAAGAAATTTAGCAAAATAGAAACAGAGACAATATTTATGGGTGTGAAACCATTTATTTAAAATGCATATATTCGTTTACAAAAAGTATGCGTTAAATAATGAAACCTATAGTTTAAAATTAATAATAACACATGTAACATGTTTGAATTAAAATAAAAAAATAATTCAAATTGTGAGTAGAAAGAAATTTAAATAATTAATTGTATTAAGAATATTAAATGCACTCAAATTGTTTATCTTGTTATTTTTATTTTTTTGGGTTGATATCGAGTTGACTTGTAACGTTAATTCAATCAACGACATTATTAATATATACAAACAATATGGGTGAAACAACTAGTATAATGACATTGAAATGTATAAAGATACTTTTAAAAAGCTTTAGTTTAAGTGGTAAAAAAACTTAATAGATGTTAATAGCACAGGTTCAATTTTTAACATTTGCAATTTTACTGGTTTTTTTTAAATAAGAAAAAGATAAAAGTATCATTGTAATATTATATCTTATGTAAAATACATAATGTTATTTTAATAATTTCATTGATTGAGTTAGTGTCGAGTTGATTCGTGACACCGATTCAGCCATACACTTAAATAATAGCGTAGATATAAATAACCGTTGAATATCTAATAAGATCGGGTACCGTTACACGACTTAAACCTACAATTTCAAAAATGATATAACAATACAGATGTCAACTAAATTACACGATTTACATACTTGAACATGAAATAAAAGGTACATAAAATAAAATTATATTATCTATAATTAGTTAACTATAAAAGTTATTAATGAATTCTTAGTTGAAATAATAAAGTTGAAATTATTATAAAACCGTTGAAAATTACATTTTAACTCTATTATTGTCAGACTAATCTGACAATTAACTCCAATTGTTGTAAGTAAAATTTATCCAGTTCAAGCTTGGATTGGCTTTGGATTTTATATTATATTATATTTTATATTTTGGAATGAATTTTATATTTTATTATTTATTTATAATAACAATAGCGATTATTTATTAATAAAAAAAGAAGAAGAAAAGAGATTGCCCGTAGCATTATTTTTCTTTTTTTCAATCTTGCCACTAGCATAAGTTGCGTGAGACTTGTTCAAGGTCGTCGTTTCGGACTTCGATTTCCAAGTCGTTTCGGACTTCGATTTCCAAGTTTACATATACTTTTCTTTTAGTCCTCACACTCTATATTTTGTGTTTTTCTGTGTGGTCACACTCTATGTTTTGTAGTTTTTGTGTGACCATGGCTTTTGTGTGTGGTCACACTCTATGTTTTATGGTTTTTGTGTGTGGTCTTTATTAGTACGTTATCATATTTGAACATTTCACGGTGTGTGTTCTTCATTATTCATCATCATATTTGATCATTTCATTGTGTGTGGTCTTTATTGTTACGTTGACATATTTTTGTCATTTTATTGTCAATCTATGGTTTCATCGTTGTTAGATAATATATACTATTATTGTTATTGTGAAAAAAAAAAATAAAATAAAAAATAAAGAACACAAAATTTTACGTGGAAACCCTTTCGGAAAAACCACAGGCGAGGAGGAAGAAAATTCACTATGTCGAAAATTTGAATCAATACAAAAGGAATAGACTATGTCTATTTATAGAACTTGTAAAGCCATATTCTAGTAGGATTGAAACACCTTATCCTAGTAAATATAAAATAGATGGAGTTTAATAAGGTTTAAAAACCTTATTCTAAAATAAAATAAAAGAAGTCTAGTTCTATATGGATTTTACTTTTATTTTATTTTCCATCGTATTTTATTTAAATAAGAATTAGGGTCACTTAATTCTAACAATCTCCACCTTGACACAAATTCTCAATGAACAAGTTCTTAATTGCGAACAAGTTCTCCACCTCTTCCATAAAACCCCTTAAGGGTTTAACTTCAACAATGAACACCAACCAAGTCTAAGCAATGCTCAAACTTGGTTATAGGAAGTGACTTGGTCATCATATCTGCAGGATTTTCATGAGTACTAATTTTGCTCACAACAATATCACCACGAGCAATAATATCACGAACAAAATGATACCGAACATCAATGTGTTTTGTTCTCTCATGAAACATTTGATCTTTTGTAAGAAAGATGGCACTCGATCATCACAAAAATCTTTGTCTTGATTTGAAGGTCTTCATTTAGTTCACTAAAGAGTCCCTTCAACCAAATAGCTTCTTTACAAGCCTCGATGAATCGCCATGTACTCGGCTTGATGGTAGACAAAGCGATTGTAGTTTGCAAAGTGGCTTTCCAACTTATTGCACAACCTCCGATTGTAAAGACGTAACTGTGAGAGATCTTCTTCTATCAAGGTCTCCAGCAAAATCAGCATCAACATACCCAATAACTCCATCTTGATTCTTCCAAATCGTAAGCAAACATCGATGAGTACTCGTAAGTATCTTAAAATCCATCAATCGCTTTCAGTTCTTTACCGGATTTGCCATATATCGCTAACTGCACCTCGATCGCATATGATAAATCCGACGTGAACAAACCATAGCATACATGAGAGATCCCATCGCACTAGAGTATGGAACATGTGACATGTACTCAATCTCATCATCCGATTGTGGAGACAAAGCCGATGAAAGTCTAAAATGGCATTTGCTAAAGGAGTACTAATGGGCTTAGCACTCCGCATATTGAACTCGCAAAGAAGTTTCTCAATGTACCCTTCCGACTTAGGTACAATTTACTTGTTTTTCTATCTCTAAGAATCTCCATACCAAGTATCTTCTTTCTTTGGTCCCAAATCTTTCATCTCAAATTCTTCACTTAGTTGGGCTTTGACCTTTCTTATCTCTCCTTTGTCTTTTCTTCGCTATCAACATGTCATCAACGTAAAGAAGTAGATACACAAAAGAACCATTATTGTTTTTCTTAAAGTAAACACAATCTGTCAAAACTACTTCTTTTGAAATCGTGAGAAGTCATAAAGGAATCAAACCTCTTGTACCATCGCTTGCCTTGGTGATCGCTTTCAAACCGTAAAGGGATTTTTCAAAGCAAGCAAACATAATCCTCTTTTTCTCAAATCAGAAACCCTCCGTTGTTGCATGTAAATATCTTCCTCAAGTTCTCCATGCAAAAATGCGCTTTTACATCTAATCGCTCAAGCTCTAAATCATGCATGGCCACAATACCAAGCAAAGCTCGAATCGAACTATGCTTCACAACCGGGAGAACACATCTGTGAAGTCCACTCTGGAACTTGATCAGAACCCTTTGCAACAAGCCTTGCTTTATATTTAGGTTCTTCAACTCCTGGAGTCCCTTCTTTCTTTTTAAACACCCATTTACAACGAAGCAGTCTTCTTACCTTTAGGAAGTTTCACAAGATCCCATGTTTTGTTTTTGTGGAGTGATTCCATCTCCTCTTGCATAGCAAACATCCATTTTTCTCGAGTCTTCACACTAATCGCCTCAGAATAATTTGATGGCTCTTGATTCGCATCTATATCTTCAGCCACATTTAAAGCATAAGCAACTAGATCACCTCAAGATACTTCTTTGGAGGTTTAATTTCTCTTTTAGTTCTGTTTTTGGCGATAGAGTATTGAGGCGAAGAAGCAACTCTATTATCAATTTTTGTACCGACTTGAGGAGTCGACTCAGTATTATCTGATGCTCCACCGCTTTTGATTTTCTTTATTGGAGCAGTCTTTAAGAGATAAGTTAGGAAGCATAGCAGTTTCATCAAAAAACAACATCTCTGCTAATCACAACTTTCCTATTTTCAGGACACCATAACTTATACCCTTTTACACCAGACTTTATAACCAAGAAAAACACATTTAATGGATCTCGGTTCCAATTTTCCATTATTAACATGAGCATACGCAGGACACCCAAAGATCTTTAAATCGAATAATTAGCGGGATTACGGACCATACCTCTTGTGGAGTCTTTTTCTCAATGGCAACGGATGGAGATCGGTTGATCAAAAACATGCAGTAGAGGTCGTCGCGCCCAAAACGACTTTGGTAAGTTGGCATTTGACAACATACATCGAACCTTCTCCATGATCGTTCGTTCATTCGCTCGCAACGCCGCTTTGTGTGGAGTATGACGAATCGTCAAGTGTCTCACGATCCCTTCCGACTTGCACAATCTATTAAACTCATCGAGCGTAACTCTAAGCCATTGTATGCGTGCGGAGGTATTTTATCTGCTTTTCCGTCTGCTTTTTCAATCATAATTTTCCAAGACTTAAATGCGGAAAACACATCGCTTTTCTCGCTTCGGAAGAACGCCCAAACTTTTCTCGGAAAAATCATCAATAAAGGTTAGCATATAATTAGCTCCACCTCTCGAAGGCACTCTGGATGGTCCCCATAGATCGAATGAATATACTCCAACGTTTCCTTCGTGTTATGGATTCCTCTAGTGAATCGAACTCTCTTTGCTTCCAAAAACACAAAGGTGCTCATGAAATTCACTTTTGCAAATTCCTTGCCCATCAAGAAGTCCTCTTTTGCTCAATTCTACCATGCCATTCTCACTCATATGCCCTAAGCGCATATGCCAAAGTTTAGTAATATCATCATCCGACAAGGAAGAGGAAGCGACAATGCATCACCACGAATAAGAGAACCTCTGCAAAACATATAACTTGGCGTTTTTCTTTGCCCTTTCATCACAACAAGGGACCCTTTGAAATCTTTAAAACCCCACTTTCACTGTGTATCTGCACTTTTGAATCAAGAGTACTCAATGAAATTAAATTTCTTTTCAATTTTGGAACATACCGTGACGTCACTAAGTGTTCGACAACTCCATCAAACATCTTAACTTTAATTGTTCCAACACTGCGATCTTACACGAAGCATTATTTCCCATCAAAACAACACCTTGTGATAATGTTTCGTAAGTTGTAAACCAATCCCGATTGGGACTCATATGGAAGGTGCAGCTGAATCAAGTATCCACTCCTCACTTACTTTAGAATCATTGATGTAAGCGACTAGAAGTTCACCATCGCTGTAGTCTTCTACAACATCGCCTTCACGAATTTTTTCAGTTGTTTTCCCTTTGATTCATGACCTCCCTTTTAATCTTATTTTGTAGCTTATAGCACTTTCAGATTTAATGTGCCCTTTCTTCTTACTGAAGTTACAAGTTTTACCTCTATTTGAAGACTTGATCTACCCTTAGATTTACCACGATGATTTCTTTCCTGTGTCCTACCACGATCATCATCGTATTCGATCTTGTCTCCCACGAACAATGAGACCCTCTCTCCGAGAGTCGAGTTTAACCACAAGATGTTTCATCTTATCATACGAGGTTAAAGAATCATAAACCTCATCAACCGTGAGAGACTCATGGCTATATAAAATCGTGTCTCTAAAGGTTGAATAAGACGGAGGCAACGAACAAAGTAGAATCAACCCTAGATCTTCCTTATCATACCGAACCTCCATGGCCTCCAAGTTTGAGAGAATTTCTTTAAATATGTTAAGTGTTCGTGTACAGACGCACCTTCCTCCAAACGATGAGCATAAAGACGCCGCTTCATATGCAACTTGCTTGTTAGAGTTTTCGACATACATATTTGTTCTAGCCTCTTCCATAATGCAATGGAGTCTTCTCTTTCATCACATCTCGCAAAATTTCATTGGACAAATGCAGATGCAATTGTGTTAATACCTTTCGATCCTTACGCTTCTTCTCTTCATCTGTTAATGTCGAAGGCATCTTATCTATCCCTAGCAGGGCATCCTCCAGATCCATCTGCGCAAGAACTGCTTGCATCTTAATCGCCGCCATAACGCAAATCGGTGTTGCGATCCAACAACGGAATTTCATATTTCAAAGACGCCATTACCGTGATCGAGATGAACAACCAGGAAGCTCTGATACCAATTGTGAAAAAAAAATAAAATAAAAATAAAGAACACAAAATTTTACGTGGAAACCCTTTCGGGAAAAAACCACGGGCAGAGGAGAAGAAAATTCACTATGTCGAAAATTTGAATCAATACAAAAGGAATAGACTATGTCTATTTATAGGCTTGTAAAGCCATATTCTAGTAGGATTGAAACACCTTATCCTAGTAAATATAAAATAGATGGAGTTTAATAAGGTTTAAAAAACCTTATTCTAAAATAAAATAAAAGAAGTCTAGTTCTATATGGATTTTACTTTTATTTTATTTTCCATCGTATTTTATTTAAATAAGAATTAGGGTCACTTAATTCTAACAGTTATGCTTCATTCGTGTTAGGACATGTGTTAAGTTTAGAAGATATTTAAACAATAAATTTGCCACTAGCAAGTTGAGAAGTCACTTGTGAACTCACCTTCTCGAAATAACTACCCAAATAATAAATGGCCTAATCTTCATTGCGAACATGAAGTCGTTTGGTCACTGAACATTACGTGGACTTAGTTGCTTTATCCAATCAGAGTCTGAATGAAGGGAGGATCGGCCTTAAAAGAAGACTAAGCCTACCCTCTTTCAACATACTCTCAGCTCTCAACCTTCATGTTCTCTTCACCGCCACTCTTCTTAACTTTTGACTCTCTGACTCAACTGGGTAAACCGGTCTCCATAACAACCACTCTCCTATCTTTAGTATTCTTCTTTTTTTTTTCTACACTATATCAACCATTATTATTTGTTATCATTAATGTGAGGTGACCATTACTATTCCATAGTTTTAATATGGATAATCACAATAACAATGATATCTTTATTAGTATGTGGCTGTAACACTCAAGGGTGAAGTTAGAGATTATATTTGGGGTGCCAAAGTTGACAACAATTGTAGAATCGGAATATAAATTTTATAAAAAATAATAAGTTTTTAAGTTAGATAATTTAAATGTTTTCTTTCCGTTATATTTTAAATCATTTTTAGCTATTCTTTTTAAATTCTAATGGTCTTCTATTTTTTCTTTTTGAGGTTTTTACCTTTTTTTCATCTTCAACTATTCTTTAAGTGAATTTTTTAATCAAATACTAAAGTTTGATAACACAAACGCAATCAATGTTATGGTTTCCATTTTCAGTTTTTTTGCTCAGTCTTTTTATTTCAAATTTGCTTAATTTTCATTTATTAGTTTTAGGTTTTTTATTTTTATTTTCGGTTTTTTTCTTATGTATTTTTTTATCAAATTTGCAATTTTTAACTATTGATTTAAGCGTCTCAGATTATTCTGCTTGTGATTTTTTTTCATTTCAACGTGTTTATTTTTTTCTCTCAAAAGCAATTAATTATATAAGTAATTTAATTAAAATTAAATTAAGTTAGAGAAGTTATTAGATATGCATAATTATATAATAACCATTGTATGTATTTAAAATTTGAGGATGTGACACTATTTACATGTGCTTAAAAAAAGTATAGATTTTAGGGCTATCCTAAGATAAGTTATTCCCTATTTATAGTAGTAAGTTTTAGAAATTTTATAAGGGTTTATTTGGACAGCTCCGAATAACTGAATGAAAGTATAATTACTAGGATAGTAATTACACTCTCTTGTAACTAAAAGGTTTTTTTGAACAACACAAAGTAATTAAATGAAAGTGCAATTACTAGGGTAGTAATTACACTCTCTTATAATTATAAAGATTTGTAATTCCCTAGACATATTTGGTTGACAGAGTGTAATTCCATTGTAATTCTCTATATAATATTTAGTAATACAAATTGTAATTATATAGTTACATAATTTATAATTTTAAAAAAGATTAATTACTATAAAAAATGATTAGTATGATAAAAATAATTTCTAAACAAGTAACAAGAATCAAAATCAATTCGCCATATGTATTATGTAAGTCTAGAAAGTAGTTGATAATACAATCACTAATAAAAATAGCAAGAAAAATAAACATTATATATAATTTTCAGTGCATATTTGTTGGGTTATTGATCTACCGTAATTTGATATGCCAATTTAGATTTTCACAGTGTAACACTCTATACCTGACCTTATCCATAAATTCGGGTACCAAATGTGACAATAAACTCGAATTACTTAATAAGACTTCTAGACCGACTTGTTTGATTATTTTGAATTTATTAAATCATAAGATTTAGCTTCAGTAAAAATAATCCTCATCATTCTAACTCCATAATTCTTACAATCCCATTACATTAGCATAATTGACAGTATATATGTAATTCTGACTTCAGCCTATATCACGAATACATTTGATTTAATCCTCAAGACATAGCCTCTTGGAACTTGGCCCCTCTATACACATGAATGACATCTACATCCTCCCTTAAACTAGTAGTGTTTGGCTTGGTCCCTCCCCTCGATTCTTGGGCCAAACCTTTTCCTACAAATACACAACAATTTCTTAAGTTCAATTGAACTTAGTGAGATTCTATGAAAATAGCACACAACACTCTTCTGTAAGCCTTTATGAAATAGAATTAAAAACTTAAAATCAGAAATTTCTAACTCCCTGACTATTCTTGGCCTTTAAGAGACTTATCGACATGGTCGTCGCACTGCTCCTTCCTAGAGTTCACCACCTGACACGAGTTCTCTATGGGCTTAGCCTAATTCTGCCTCATCCTAGATTCTTTTGCACCTTAACCAACCTACCTCACCCACTTGGATACGGGTTCATTACTTACTACTGGCTATTTTCCATTAATATTCACCTTAATTTCATAACCTCAACCTTACAGATTGATCTAAGGATTTTGGATTATCTTATTCCAATCTTTCATAAAACTAGAATTAACATCTAATTTCTATCGAATTGTATCCTACCACTTATATGCGAATTATCCTTCCCAAGTAGTCCTTGGTAGACCCTTTCTCCTATTAGGCCCATATGGTCTAACTGGTTTCTTCTCTACAGATTCCTAATTGACTCTAAGAGTTAGACTGTTCAAGTAATCATTACCTCTGTGTGGATGATAACTCTTGAAAAGATTTATATTTCAAGCATCTAGACTTGGTTAATTGTTTGTACTTAAGTAGATGTATTTGCATTTTAGGATATTATTTTAGTATTTTAGGACATTGCATCATGAAGCTTGGATTGTGCTTATGTAACAGCCTGTTTTCAGTGAAATCAGAACAATGGTTTTGGGACCACAAATTTGACATGAAAATATTTATTTTATTAATATTTTAATGTCTAAAACATGTTAGTGGTGTCATATAAAAATTTCGTTAATAAGTTTTATCATTTGCATGCATAATTTGATAAAAAGGAGTAAATTGCATAAGGTGAAAAATTAGAGTTCTATAACTAAAAGGTGTCAAATTACTTTGAAATTTTGAATATGAGTGGCCTTAAATGGTAATTAGACCACTAGTAATATTATTGGACAAATATGGACACTTTTTAGGTGATTTCCAAGGTTATTAATTAAGGTTAATTTAGTAATTTAATAAAATACATAATAGTAAAATAATTAAAACAAAGATATCATTTTTGTTCTTTCTCCTCTACCATTGACTTTTAACCTAAAGAAAAACCATAGTTGAAGCTTCAAAGTTCGACTATAGGTCATCCTTGTATGTGAGTGATACTTTGTCTCGTTTTTAATGATTTCTATGTTTTTAGAGTCGTTGTAGCTTAATCTAGCTAGTCTAGGACTAATTTGTAAAAATGTTAAAAGGTTAGGGTTTTACCATGAATATTGGTTTTTTGTGATGTTTGATTGAATAAAATGAGTGTTTATTGTTAGTTAAACAACTTTTGTAAAGTGAATTTTGATGAAAATATTAATTAGGGGTTAATTGAAAAATGTGTAATATTCATGGTAAAATTGTGAAAATAATGAAATGTATGAGTTGCTAGGGACCTATATGAAATTCATCTAGAATGGGTTAATGGAGAAATTGCATGAATTTTCATTTTATGAGTTTAGGGACTAAATTGTAAAAAGTTAAAATATTAGGGGTAAAATTATAATTTTGCATAAATGTGGTTTCTGGATTTAATTGAATAATTGAGATGGATTGAATCACTTATTTGAGTATAATTATTTATTTAGATCAAGATAAAATTCAACCAGATTTAAATCGAGGGAATGCGAAAGTTACGGATTAGCCGGTCGTACTCCAACGCACTAGTTGTCGATGTAAGTTCATAGTATTAAATTGTAAAATTGAATTTCCATATGTCTTATTATTTTATAGGTAAGTAATTAATTGTTACATAAATTATACCTTGTTTGTAATTTGGTACTCCTGATTGTACATGCATACTCCTGTTTGTACTTCGGTACCCCTAATTACAGATACATGCCCCTGTTTGTACTTCGGTACCCCTAATTGCACATACGTGCCCATGTTTGTACTTCAGTATCCCTGATTGCACTTACGTGCCATTGTTTACATTTTAGTAACTTCAATCAAGTACAATAAGAGTTTCATTCAATTAATGCTAAGTTAATTAATTTGTTATGCTCTTACTAAGCATTATAAGCTTATACGTGTTTGGATGTCATTTTGTAGATCACTTTTGCTGACTTTGGACAGATCGAATCTTCAGCTCACACTATCCATCATTATTGGTAGCTCTTAAACTTTTTAGGGTTGTGGCATGTATATGTGGCTATATATGTATCTATAAGTGTATAGTTATTTTTGGTATAATGATGAACTATTAAGTTAGGTGTCTAGATACTTTTTTTTTTCTAAGTTTGTGTATATAAATATTTTGCCTTGATATAAAGTTATGAAATAAACACTTGTGAATGGTTTTGATTTTGATAAATTAATTTGTTATGTTAGTTTACAAAAATGGTACATGGATTGGTGTGTTTATGTCATTTTGAATGTTTAAAGGATTGGTTTGGACATGATCAATTTGGTACACTGAATTGTGGTTATTTATGAAATGTTAGGTATGTTATTGTGTATGTGATCGAGGTGCCTAAAAGGCATATTGGTTTAATGGTTATTAGTTCATTGTATAGAGATTTTTATTTAGGTTGTGAATATAATTATAGGTCTTGAGCATGTGTGCATTAATGCATAAAGTTATGCTTATGGAGGGTGAAAGAAATGACTTGATCCTAGCCATTTTCTTGTCCACACAGCCAAAGACATGGGCGTGTGTCTCAGTCGTGTATGACACAGAGTTACATGGCACGGCTACGTGGGACACACAGTCACACGGCATGGCCGTGTGTCCCCTATAGCTTTCAAAGGGTTACAAGTCAGACAGTTACACGACCTAGCACACAGCCTGGCACATGGGCGTGTGGTTTGGCCATGTAACCCAAGTTAGAGAGTTACACAGATACGAACATGGGCTGGGATACGGCCATGTGTCCCTACTTTGAATGCCCACACGGCCATGTGACCTTTGCAGTGTGAAAATTATAACTTTTTCTTAAAAATTTTACTTGTTTCTGATTTAGCCTCGATTCATTTCTAATATGTTTTTAAGGCCTCGAGAGCTTGTATTAGGGATAGTATATGTATAATTGAATGGATTATGATGTGATTCTTGAATTGTTTGAATTGAATGGTTAAATTTTAAATTTCTCTGGTAATGTTCTATAACCCTATTCCAATGATGGATACAAGTTAGGGGTGTTACATTTAGTGGTATCAGAGCTATAGTTTAGTTTATTATAGGACTAATGTAGTGAAGTATGATTTAGTATATATATGCCACATATACCCCATGATAGTGTGCTGCTTTTGATCCGTTCTAACAATTTATTTATTATAGATTCAAGATGTTAGTGGAATCAAATTGAGCTATAGTTAATGAAGCTGAAAGTAATATTCAAGCTTTGAATCCTGAGGCAAGTAACAATGCTCATATTCCTCAATCTGTTGGTGATGAAATGAAAAATATGTTATAGGAATTATGAACCAATGGTTGAATGAGTTTAAGCAAGCAAATATGGCCACTCCGCCTCTTCCACCCCCTGTTGTGCCTCATTTGGAACCCCTAAATACTACAAGCCTATACCTGTGATGATTACTTGGGTATCCGTAGACAAAATTTAAAAATGTCAAGTAGAAGAGTTTATAGGTACAGTAGATGATGTTCCTTCAAAAGCCGAGTATTGTCTATTAAACACAAATAGAGTTTTTGCAGAGTTGTTGTGCACCATTGAGGATTGCTTGAGATATGCAGTGTCTTTACTGAAAGATGAAGCGTACCTATGGTGGGATACTTTGAAAATTATAGTACTTGATGCTTGGGTTAATTGATATTTCTTCCAGAATAAGTTCAAGAAAAGGTATGTTAGCTGGCTGTTTATTGACCGAAAAAAGAAAGAATTTTTTGAGTTAAAATAAGGAAACCGGATTGTAGCTGAGTATGAACGAGAATTTGTGCAATTAAGCAAGTATGCTCTTAACGTTGTATCAAATAAGAAGGAAATGTGTATTAGATTTAAAGATAGATTGAAAGACGTGATATGGTTGGCTGTTGCAATATTAAAGTTGCGGGAATTGGTGGAACTTTCCGAGTGGACTTAGAAGGTTGAATATATTTGTAAAAGTAAATGACAGTCATATTCAAGAGTTAGAGATTATAACAAGAGAGGGTTATTCAAGCCTGCTCAATCATCTCCCTCGAAGAAATTTAGAAATGACACAAGTTGATTAGCTACTCTTTCAGAGTTTGTTAATCAAGAGAAACCGAGACAAAGCAATTTCTAATCACTCAATGCTTTAGCGGCGAGTGTTGGAAGTGTAAAAATTGTAGAGAGAACCTTTCTGATGTGTGATAACTATAATAAAAGACATTTTGGGGAGTGTCGATCAAAATCAAGAGCTTGTTTCCATTGTGGATCTACTAAGCACTTTCTTCATAATTGTCCTTAAAAGCAAAGCGATTTCGGGAATCAATCAAATAAGCTTGAGGCAATTTCCCATTGGGGTAGAATATCTGGAAATGTTAGAAATACTACTCCTAGTTGAAGAAATAATAGCGAGATGAATGAATAGTCGAAAGTGATTGCAATCCGGGCTCGAGAAGAAACTATTGCTCCAAATTTTATTACGAGTACTTTTTCTCTCATTGATATTAATGTATATGCATTGATTGATCCTGGATCAACTCACTTGTATATATGTACTACATTAGTAGAGAAAAAAATACCTGTTGAATTCATTGAATATACTGTTAAAGTTATGAATCCTTTGGTGTTCTAGTTAATCAGTTATGTAGGTCTTGCCCACTGAAAATTAGGGGTTACGACTTTCCCGCTAGTTTGATATTGTTACCTTTTGATGAGTTTGATGTGATTCTGGGAATGGACTGATTAACACAACATGATGTTATTGTGAATAGTAGAAGAAAATATATTATGCTTAAATGTCAAGATGGTAAATAGGTCTGAATTGAATTAGACAGATTGGGCGGTACATCTCGTATAATCTCTGCTATGACGACATAAAAACATGTTAAAAAGGGTTGTGAAGCATATCTTGCTTATATAGTTGACTCCAGGATTTCGAAAATGAAACTAGTATCAGTTCCTGGTAGTATTACAAAGAACATATGTTTTCTCCCTACTTATTGGTTAATTTGTCCCATTTAGTTATCTTTAGCACATATTTTAGAATTTTCAGTTCAATCAATTGCATTTTCTAACTCAATGGATCTTAGCCTATTTATCCTTAATTTTATCATTTTTTGGTACTGATGTTGTTGCATGAGTATCTCCAGATTGCGCCCAAAATTTTCACTGCACCTAACAGCTGCCCGGATAAGAACAAAAATGTGTAAGCTTTTCAATCTGGTATAACCAACTTGTACATATAGAGGCAGCATAATTTTGATGAAAGGACACCTGTACTTTTTGGAGGCATAAAAACATTCACGTGAAAAGGAAAAAATGAGAGCTTTTCAAAAATCATATTCTTCAACCTATCTTTTGAAGCTTTTCGAAAATCATATTCTTCAACCTATCTTTTGAAGCTTTTCGACTATGGCAGCTTAAGTCTCCTATGGGTGAATCGACGTGAAAGGGGTGCAGATCAGCTGATGATTAGTTTCTATTTCATGTTTGTACGAAAGTACACATGATTACTAGGTTAAATTCTATTTTATTCAATCTTGTTTCTACTGTTTAATCTTTGGGTTTAAATGTTTTTAGCATAGAAGTGTTATTACAGTCCCTAACATTGGAAAGTGCAGTGATAGTTTAAGCTAACAAACATGACAATAAAAGTTGCTTGAGGATTAGAGGAATTTAATCCACTTATTCTTAATAATGTCTCATTGCCATCATCGGAAGGTATGGTAAATAAGCATGTTTAAGTCTTAGATTAAATATAAAAGTTAAGCTTGGTAAGATATTCATTACAATTTATTGCATCGACAATCATCTATCTTTTTATACCTTGTGAACACTTAGTATTCTGTTGAATATTTACGTTAGGGATCCCAATTTATCATTATCATACTTTATCTTATTGTTTTCAAGTTAACTATTCTCATAATTTATCTCGTTTATAGCTATTTATTACACTGACATTGATAGTGTAACAACCCAATTTTGGGCCTAGTCAGAAAACTGGTTTCGAAACTACTATTTCAAGGCCAGAGAAATTATTTTTAATATTATTTTATGTGTTATAACATGATTATATAAGTGCATAAAAAAATTGGTGAATTAATTTTAGCGTTTGTGAGCTTAATTGTAAAAAAAGACTAAATCGCATAAAGTGCAAAAGTCTTATTTTGATAGCTAAGGGTGTTAATTAGCTAGATAACCAAAAGTGGGGGTCTTTAAAGAGCAAATAGATCCTTGAAAGTTGGATGGCCTTCCATAGGGGACAAGAATTTGAAAATTGTCAAAGAAATTAGGTGGATTGGTGACCTATTTTGATTAGAATAAAAATAAAATAAAGAGAAAAAAAATATCTTCTTTTCCTGTCTTCTTCTCCATCAAAATTTTCAGCAAAATAAGGGTTTGAAAGCTTGAAATTTTACAGCCACTCTTCACCCTCACAAGTAAGTGATTTTCATGGTCATATTTGATAATTTTTATACTTTTGAGACCCTTGTAGCATCAGCTAACTAATGAGGGGACCATTTTGCAAAATGGTTGATAGTCTAGGGATTTCACAAGAAATATTTTATGATATTTTCTAAGTTTTTATGGAAGAAAAGGAATCATGGGCGTTAAGTAAGCAACTTTTGTTAAGTAGTTTTCATGAAAACCCTAACTAATGACCATTTTGCAGAAGTTATAAATTAGGTGATAAATGTGTGAAATATTTGGAATTGAGGATTGCCTCTAGTATAAAAATAATTTGGCTAGGCTTGGTTAATAAAGAGATTTGATAAAAATTAATTTTCGGGTCTAAGGATAAAATGGTCATTTTGTGAAAGCCTAGGGGCAAAATGGTCATTTTGCCCAATTGTAAATCGTTGAGTACCTAGATTAATATGTTGATTAAATTAGTGAAATTTTTATCATTTTAGATCAATAAATACAAAATCCGAACCTAGACTAGGGGAAGGCCAAGCAAGTAGACTAAATCAACTAGTCGTTTACATTTTGTAATCTGAGGTAAGTTGTATGTTAATAATGCAACTAGATTGTTATGATGTGAGATTGAATTGATATTGCCTAAATTGTTTTGATTGCGAATATGAGTATGCATGTTGAGAAATTAATGTAATAAAGACTCCCGGTTGAATATTAGGAATAGATTTGGATATTCATGCCATGACGTTGGGTGATATGTGTGCTAGTGTAAGACATGTCTGGGACATGCATCGGCCACATTATAAGAGCCAGTATAATACATGTATGAGACATGCATCGGCATTAAGACGAAAGCTAGTGTAAGACCTGTTTGGGACATGGCATCGACTTTGAGGTGCTAGCAAGACCATGTCTGGGACACAGCCTCGGCATCTATTCCCATGTTTGGAGCTATTGAATATCCTATAGTATTCCAAATGGTTCAATGGGAGATTTGTGGTTTATATCGAAATGAGAAAATTGTGATCATGTTGTGAGTGGTACAGGTACCTAAATGTGAATTCAAATCAACGTTGTATGATTGATGAGAAATGAATATGAGCAGGTGGTATTTATGAATCCTCACCTTAGCATGCAAATTAAGATTTGTTAGGAGTATAATCCCTTATGGTAACTCGTAGTAATTTTATTATTTACATGCAACTTACTAAGCTTTGTGCTTACCTTTTTTCCTTTCCGTTCCCTTATAGTGCCACTAAACTAGTCCATGGATCAAAGAACGTCAGAGGCCTTATTTACACTATCATTTGAAGCACTTGGTATAGTTAGTTCTTTTATCTTGATTATGGCATGTATAGGACCTTATCTTTTGAGTTTTGTGTCATTGTTAATTGGTTAAAATGTGTTGGCTAGGGCGAAATCCCTTTATTTTGTATAAGGCCATGATAATGGCTAATGTTTTTCAATGATTTGCAATTGATGATGTTTCATGGATGGGCATATTGCATGAATGAACAAGTGCATGCTTAGATTGTTATAGTGTAATGATGGTTGATTTTAATTATCATGTTGTGGTTGAACTGGCCTTATGTTGATGCATGGAATTGGTAATATTGATGTGGTATAAGTTAGTGCAAGTAAGGGTGGCAAAAACGCTTGGTAGATAGCCTTATTTTTGTCCACATGGGTAGACACACGGGCGTGTGTCTAGGCTGTGTGTGACACACGGTTAGCCGCATGGGCGTGTTGTCCGGCCGTGTGTCTGCAGCACGTTAAATTTACAAGTCAGTATGCATGGTAGTAAACACACGAGTAAAGACACGACCGTGTGTCTCATCCGTGTGAAGGGCACGACCTAGCACACGGGCGTGTGCCTTGGCCGTGTGACCCTTAAGGGCTGCTAACGTCAGAAATAGAATGTCCAGGTTTTTGAACATGGGCGTGTCAAGGCCATATGAGGGACACAAGCTACGGACACGAGCGTGTGCCTGGTCATGTGAAAACCCCTATAGGTTCGAATTGAAAAATAATCCACGAAAGTAAGGGGCACGGGCGTGTCCCTATGTGCTTAAGCCATGTGAGTCGCACGGACTCGCACGGGCCTTCAACACGACCATGTGAAGATGACCACACAGGCATGTCGCCCTTTTCACACAGATGTGTGCCCCTGTTTCAGGTGTCATTTCTCAAAATTTCCTAACGGACTTGAGTTGGTCCCGAATGATTTTCGATGTGTGTTTTAGACCTCGTAGGCCCATGTTAAGGAGTTTTATGAAAATTTTGAAAAGTTAAAATTTTGATCAAGTTTTTATGACTCGGGAATGTATGTGTGCATGTGTTTAAGTTTAGTAATGCCTCGTATTCCATCCCAGCGTGGGGTACGGGTGTGGGGTGTTACAGATAGACAAAAGACAACTATCCTCATGGGATCAATATCCGATAGACTCATATCTGTCTGCTATACTTGCACTGACAGTGTACTCTTGCACATTATTGCTGTGACGTTAAACAACCAATCAAGCTTTGGCGTCGTTGCTAGGGACGACATTTGTTTGATGTTATTTTTGTTTTTGCATTTTGTTTTTTATTATATAATATTTAGTTGTCACTAACTTGTTTTCTTTTTATCACTCTTTTCACATTTTATTTTAGGTGTTTTATGACTCGAAGCAAATTAGAGTTTATTACCAATTTTGATCTAGAAATTGAAAGAACTACTTGGAGGAGACTTTAAAAACAAAGGAAAATGGCTTTACTAAGAAACAATGAAGCTATACCCCCAGTGCAACACTAAAATGAAAATGACCTACTGTTGCCGCAAGACCCTCTAATACAAAATAGGACTATATGAGATTTTGTAGTACCTGTCTTGGATGACTTAAAACTGGGAGTTTTTTGGCCAGGAAGCCAAGCTTGGAATTTTGAATTCAAGCAAGTAATGTTTCAAATGTTGATTCTAATGGGCAATATGCTGGACTGCCACATGAAGATGCATGTGAACATCTTAAATCATTCTTATTGATTTGTGCTTCCTTTAGTCAACAAGGCATTCCTGATGACGCTTTGAAGATGCAATTATTTCCTTATTCCTTGCAAGGAAGAGCTCGTACTTAGTTTTTTGGGCTACTTGCCAAATATGATTGAAGATTCTTTAGAGGTTTTTATGGATGATTTCTCCATCTATAGGATTGGTTTTGATCGTTGTGCTGACAATTTGGATAAAGTATTGAAGCAATATGAAGACACACATCTTGTTTTAAAATGGGAAAAATGACATTTCAAGGCAACTGAAGGCATTGTGTTAGGCCATCACATTTCTAGTCAAGACATTGAAGTAGACAAAGCCAAAGTGGAAATCGTTGAGAAATTACCTCCACCGACAAATGTGAAAGGTATTCGCAGTTTTCTTGGTCATGTTGGGTTTTACCAGAGATTTATTAGAGATTTCTTGAAAATTGCAAAGTCTTTATGCTCATTACTAGAACATAATCAAAAATTCCTCTTTGACGATGCATGTTTGGATGTATTCATTCAATTAAAGAAGCAATTAGTAAATGCACCTATTGTCGTTGCACTAGATTAGTCTCAGATTGAGTACTGCAGCAGAAGTTAAGTAAGGGCTAAAGGAATTTAGTGTACTTATTCTTAATAGTGCTATATTTACACCATCGGAAGGTGAGGTTAATAGGCATAATTAAGTCCCAGATTGAGTAAGAAGCAATATGGTAAGATATTCATTTTTATTACGTCGACAATCACTTATTTTTTATACCTTGTGAGTATTTAGTGAACTGCTAAAGATTTGTTTTGGGAATCCCATTTTATCCATAGCATATTTTATTTCATTAATTTTTAAGATTTTGCTCTGATAATCTTCCTTACAATTATCTCATTTTAATCTAACTTTGCACAGACATTAATAAACACAAGTACCTATCCCTATGGGATCGATACCCAACAGATTCACATCTATCTACTATTACTTGCATTGACAAGTATGCTTGCACGTATTGCTATGACGTTATCAGTCGATCAAGTTTTTGGCGTCATTTTCGGGGATAACATTTGTTTGATGTTTGATAAACCATAATTTATACATATTTATAACCCATGCTTAACGCATTCTATGAATGATTTCTCCTTAGATTTAGTGAATTCGATGCTCCTAATGCCTTAATTTCATGTTTTATTCTCAGGAAAGCATAGGAGAATGAAATGAACGAGAAACGGGCCGAAAACGGAGAAAATGGGCCAAAGTACGAAATCAACACGGCCTGGACCTTCTCACACGGGCAGCTCACATGCCCGTGCCAATCTAACAGGCTCGAACACAGCCTGAAGAAGTCACACACGACCGTGCCACACGGGCGTGTCCTTGCCAAACCCTAGTTAAGCTTCATTCGAAAAAAGCCAAATTTTAGGGCTTTTAGGCCTTCCAAAGCCTATAAATACAACCTAAAGGAGGAAAAGAAAGGGGATGGAGAATAGGGAGTAAGAAATTACTCCCAGAAAGCTGATTGATCCATCTCAGAAGTTGTATCCACCATCAAGACTGAAGATCTCTCCTCAATTTCCCTTTCAGGAGTTTTAGGTTTTCTTTATGTTTTGTAATCATTATTATTCTGAGATGTCTTCTTGTTTAGTTATGAAATAAATCCCTAAATACCTAAGGGGGATGAAACCTATGACTAAACCTTGCTATTATTTCTGAATCGTATGATAAATATTTGACTTATTCTTAATTACGTGTTCTTAATTCTTGTTTTGGTGTTTCAGGATATCATCTCAAGTTACTACTCTTAGTTGGAGAAGGAATAGACCCTGACTAAGAGTGACTTTGTTGTAATTAAGCGGAGTTGATTGCGTGCCTAGAGATAGGCTGACAAGATTTTGCTAGATTAGGGTGAAACCTAATAAGGGAATCCATAGATCGAGTTAATGCAACCTTAGGGTGTTAATTAGAGATAACTCTCAGTTATTCAACCTAGAGATTAGACATTGTTAGTCTCGAGAGGGATAATAATATACATTAGGGATTTCTACAGAATAAGTTGAATGAATAAATCGTCCGGTTCGGAGCCAGAATAACAAGTAAGAGTCTAGGTGGATTTTTCCTTAGGTATTGTCTTGATCAATCATCTTTCAAAAGTAATTTCCCAAATCTGTTTTCTGCAAATTCTTAGTTTTATTTAATTCATTAAAGCAAATCACTTTATTTCTTAGGCTAGATAATAGAAAGACAGTCATTACTAGTACTCATAGTTCTTTGGGTTCGACAATCCGGTCTTGCTAAAACTATACTACTGTTCGATAGGTACACTTGCCTACGTCATGATTATAGTTAATTTCAAGAGCGAATCATTATAAATTTTTAAAACTTATCACACACACAAATCACGCGATCAAGTTTTTGGCGCCATTTCCGGGGACTAAGATATTAAGAACGCTCAATTTTTATTAATTTTGCCATCTATTTTCTTGCAATTTAACTTTAACTTTTATTTTACTATTTTTCTTTCTTTTTCTCCTAGCAGGTTCTTGTAGTGTATGGATAGAAGAAACCCGTCAGGACCATTACTTTTTGACAAGGAAATTGATTGTATAGGTCATAGAAACCGACGAGAAATCAGGCGCAGCTTAAAATACACAGAGGAAGAGCAATAGGACGATATATCAACTACAACCAAGGAGATGGCTGAAAATTAAGACAATCAGCTACCTCCAGCCATACCCGCTGAAGTAGCAAATCAGAACCCTGCTTCTCGTAATATGTATGATTATGCTAACCTAATTTTACAGGAACTGAGTCAAGTATAGTTAGGCCTCCTATTGCTGCTATCAATTTTGAACTAAAACCTAACACAATTCAAATGATATAGCAATTTGTTTAGTTTGATGGTTTACAGGATGAGAACCCCAACATGCACTTGGCAAATTTCCTAGAAATGTGTGACACTTTCAAAATTAATGGCATTTCTGATGATGCCATTCGCCTTCGGTTATTCCCTTTTTCACTGAGGAATAAACCTAAATAGTGGTTGAACTCACTACCACGAGGATCTATTACCACTTGGGAGCAAATGACCGAAAAATTTCTACTAAAATATTTTTCACCGGCAAAAAAGCTAAGTTGCGTAATGATATTTCTTCTTTTGTGTAGATGGACTTAGAGACACTCTACGATGCATGGGAGCAATTCAATGACCTTTTGCAAAGGTGCCCCCACCATGGCTTACCCCTACGGTTGCAAGTTCAAATATTATACAATGGTGTGAACCCTTCGACAAGACAAATGATTGATGCAGCTGCTGGTGGAACCATCAATAACAAAACACCTGAAGAGGCTTCTGAATTTATTGAAAAGATGTCACTGAATAACTATCAGTGGCAAGTCATGAGGACTAAGCCAACAAAAACAATAGGCGTTTATCACATCGACTCAGTCACTATGTTCACAAATCAGGTAGAACTTCTGAACAAGAAAATTGATGGTTTACTTGGTTCTACGCAGGTACATCCAGTGATGAGGTGTGATCAAAGTGGAGGGGGTATGCATACAGAATACCCATCATTCAATCCTGCAATCAAAGAGGAACAAGTCAACTATATGGGTAACAATAATTTTAGATCTCAAAATAACCCGTATAGTAACACTTATAATGCAAGATGGAAGAACCACCCAAATTTCTCTTAGGGTGGTCAACAGAATCAAAGGCCACAGAACCCTCAAGGTTTCCAACAGCCACCTTATCAACAGGAAAAGAAACCGAACCTTGAGGAGATGCTATCCAAATTCATCTCGGTGTCAGAAACTCTTTTCAAGAATATCGAGACAGTACTCAAAAATCAACAAGCATCAATTCAAGGACTTGAAACCCAGATAGGTCAGCTGTCCAAACTAATATCCGAACGACCACAAGGTAGTTTGCCAAGTAACACTGAACCAAATCCAAGAGAACAACTCAATGCAATTGATGCTCAAGAAAGATGCGTTGAGACTAAGCCAGAACCGAGGCAAGAAATTATGGAAAGCAAAGGTAATGGTGAGGTAAGTAATAATAAAACGGTGAATGAAGAATACAAACCTCGTGTCCCATACCCTAACGTGACAAGGAAAGACTGCTCAGAGGAACATTCGATAAATTCCTTAAACTTTTTAAAAAATTACATATTAACTTACTGTTTATTGAAGCTCTGTCACAGATGCCAAATGCAATGAAATTTCTAAAAGAACTTTTAGCAAACAAGCGGAAGTTGGACGAGTCGTCGCATGTGGAGCTAAACGCAGTTTGCTCAGCTATTCTACAGGACAAGCTACCACATAAATTAAAAGATGCAGGGAGTTTTACAATTCCGTGCTTAATTGGTAGTTTGGATATAAATCATGCATTAGTTGATTTAGGGGCAAGTATTAATGTCATGCCTTACAAAATGTTTAAACAACTAGGTCTTGGGAAACCTAAACAAACTAGAATGAGCATTCAATTGGCAAATAAAACAATAAGATTTCCTAGGGGTATCATTAAAGATGTACTAGTGAAAGTGGATAAATTCATATTTCCCGTTGATTTCGTTGTTTTAGACATAGAGGAGGAGACCAACACCCCTCTGATTTTAGGGACACCTTTTTTAGCAATGGCTAAAACAATTATTGATGTTGGCATAGGTGAACTTACACTTCGCATTGGAGACGAAACGATTATCCTTCAAGCTCGTAATTCTGGCATCACATCGAATGAGAAAGGTAATGATCCGCATCATCATACTAAAACTGATAATATGACCCAATCCACTGTGCAGAAATTAAGTTTGAAAGAAGTAAATGAGCCATGTTCCAACAACAATGGAAGACCCATTCATGAAGAACGAAGGCTACAGATAGAGGAGCTTGACGAATGGCGAGCATATAAATCGAGAACACCCGATAAATCAAAACTACGCCAAAAGAAGCTCGATACCTCTCCAAATCAACTTAAGGTCGGAGATCACTTCTTATTAGATGCCGCAGACCCTCACATTGTCACTTCTTACGGTACTTAGTATTTTCCCATTTGGTACAGTGGAGGTAAGTTACCCCAAGTTCGGCACTTTTAAGATACACAATTCCCGGCTCAAACTTTATTTTGATAAGAATGGTAACAGAATGAGGAGTACGAACTCCTTAAACCACCTTGACCATTCAACAGAGAGGTAAGTCAAGCTTAGACTATAAATAAGCGCTTCTTGGGAGGTAACCCGAGCACTAACTGCACTAAATTCTGTAAATTTTAGTGTTTAACATCTGGCCATGATTAACAGAGATCTTGAAAACAGGTTTACCACAGGGGCACAGCCAAGCACAAGGGCGTGTGTAAGGCCGTGTGGAAACAGGGCAAAAATTTTCCCAAAACACGGGCTGCAATAAATCCCCACGGCCATGCGACATGGCCGTGGGCGAACTTGCCAAAATAACACGAGCGTTCAACACGCCCGTGCTTGATGACCGTGGATGAAACTTAGAAACTAGCACGGGCGTGCGACACCCCTGTGTCTATCACCTGTGGTCAAACCTGTCAAAGTAACACGAGCGTGGGGCTTACATACATAGGTGTGGGAGAAGCGAACAAAGCTAGACACTGTTATGCGACACGGCCTGTTAAACAACACGCTCGAGGCACACGAGCGTGTGTCGAATTTCAAACACCCCAAAAAAGGAAAAACGCGAAACACACGGCCTGAAATTAGGACACACGGGCGTGTCCCCTGGCTGTGTGCTCCAAAATCTATAAATACCCTGCACTATTCATTGTCTTCCTCACTCAAAAACCCTAACCCTAGCCGCTGCAAGTCCACATAGCCTCCCTAACACGCCCGTGCACCGCTCTTCACTCCATCTTTGACGCTCCAATCTCTCTCCCTTAGTGTTTGTTCACTCTTTTCACTTTTATTTTACTCATTTTTACTGCTTTTTCTTAAAATAATCGCTATCTTCATCATACTTTTCCCATGTTGTTCATTTTTTTTAGATTATTCACCATGCATTCCATGATTAATTTAGGTTGTTAGGCAAGCTCATTCTCTTATCATTCACATGCCATTACTATGACATTACCACACATTTACAATGATAGTGAAAGTTTGCTATTAAAAAGAACTCTGGAATTTTGGTTCATATTTTGGCTGAAATTACTTGCTCAAAATTATGGCTTTTGAAATACATGTACCTATTGTTATTTTTCTTCATTTTATACAGGCTCACAATGTCGTCTTCTCGAGGCAAGAAAGCCGCCGTCCCCGCTTCAAAGAAAAAGAAGGAAGCATCATCTTTCGCGAGCCCTACCGCGAAAATTTGTCACCCTTACCTCCAATTTCCCAACAGGCCCCAAGAGGAACTATATCAAATACTACGGGCTCGACCATTAGTAGCGAGTCGCTGCATAGACTAAGATACACTAGAACAAATTCAGTTGGCTGACGCAATCCGAGCCCACCTTACTACCGATCCATGGGAGTTTTTTTTTAGGATCATCGAGCCGACATACTTAGAGTTGACGATAGAGCTATGTTCTACTTTTCATCTTCAAACAGTGATGACAAACTACGATGATCTCGGCACAGTACAGTTTCGCTTAGGTGGATTAATCCGCCAACTAAATGTTCCCCAGTTCGGTACTGTATTGGGACTTTATACGGAGGAGTTTCAAGAGGAGAACGACCTCGATACACTTTATCGCCACATCCATTATTCTCCTTCAAGGTGTTAGAACGCCCTCGTGCCATGTTCGGCCACCTACGACCCCAGTCGCACTAAGGCGTCATCTCTCCCTCCATCCCTAAGGTACCTTCATTCTCTCTTAGCTCACACTTTGACAGGACGGAGGGAGAGCACTAGCGTCGTCACTACTCACAACGTCTATTACTTGTGGTGTATGTCCAACGACCATGTTATCGACCTTGCCTACTTCATCGCCTTTGCCATACGCCACCAAACGGAGCGACACTGGAGGGGGTCATCTTCATTGGCCCCTAGGTGACTCGATTGGCACGACACTTTGGACTTCTCGACACCACAGCCCAAGCATCATCTTTGACCCTCATTGGTTAGATGTCTCCACAAAGCATCTCGAGCATGCTTAGTATGAGGATGATCGAGAGGCACCGAGGAACCTATCCTCCCTAATACCATCTCGCTCAATCTACCGAGGAGGAGGTTCCCGAGGACATTACTGATGATGTCCCTACCCAGTTCGAGGACCCACCGTCCCAGCCACCACTACCCTCTCGTCCAGTTCATGCGGCAGCTTCATATGCTGAAATCTCTGAGCGCCTCAACCGATTTAAGCAGCAATGTTTTCAATGATCTGACAACATTGATGCTACCTTACAGCAGATTTCTCAGCACCTCCACACCTCATCGCTAGCCCCACCTTGCGAACCATCTAGCGATGAAGATGTTTAGAAATTTTTATTTATTATTTTATGTTTTTATTTTTATTTTCATTTAAGACGTATTTTTGTTTTGCTTTCATTTTATTTTTATTAGGACTTATAATTTTTTTATCTAACAATTTTTAATCTCGGCTAATCTTTTACGAGTAATTATTCTTCTTAATATCCCCTAAATAGTTCTTGCTTTTATCACAGTTATAATGAGCTCCCAAGCTCACAATCACTTAAGAACTTCAAACTCCATTGGAAAAGATTCTCCACGACTGCCACGTCATGCTCAATGAAGAGATATAATATTCTTTTGGCACAGCACTGTGGTACCTAACCTCTACCGCCACCAAAGTATCCTCCTCCACCTCCATTTCTCCAAATTAAGGAATTCATTCATTCACGAATCAGAAAGTTTCAATTCTCTCCCTATCTTATGATCTTACATTTTCTTATATATTTAACTTTGTACATTAAGGGCAATGTACATCTTAAGTGTGGGGGGTATTTATTTTATTACCTGAATATTGCTTTGTTCTCTGGTGAATCTCTCATATCATGTTTAAAATAAATTTTGATTGATATATCTGGAATTAAAACATAGGCATTCATGCATTGATTGTTAAACTTTAAGACACTAGAAAACCAAACATGATAAATTGATTTTTAAGAATTTAAGATTTTAGGTTGTTTCCCCAAATCTAGGTATTATCTTGAATTGAATCCTACAGTTTTAAACATCAAAAAGCCATAATTTTTGTGAGATTTTTGAGCCTTTTGAGCATCTATTAATTTTTTCATGCTTACTTTTATTATTGCTTTGAGTGTGTCAATACTGAATTTTTATTCTAAAACTTACCTGATTATGCATGTCAAGACCACACTATTTGAGTTGATATGTCAAGATGATAGAGGCACTTAGGATTAACCCACTCATGCCATGAAAAGCCTACCTCCATAATTAACCCTTAGTAAACCCCATTGAGCCTAACAAGCCACTCTTTGTATTACCCTCAATATTAACCTTTAACCCATTATTGTTGAAATCCCCTTAAAATAATTTGATTCCCATTTTTTGTCGAGAATTGATTTGAATAAATTGCTTATCTACGTCTTGTTCTTGTAGTAATCTATGATATTTGACTTATTCTTAATAATAAAAAAAACATGTATTTATATATTAGTAGCTATCTCTGGTTTGTAAGCTTCATCATTCAATTTCCGTAGTTAGAAAAAAAATTTATGTTGTATGCAAGTGGTAATTAAATTTTTTTTTCTAGTTAAGTAATTTTTCAAAGAAATCTCGATTTTAACCTTTTCTTTCAGCTTGTGAACACACCCCCTAACCAAGCTTCATTACAACCATCTAAAGAACTTTTGATTAATGTATCATCTCAATGTATAGTGGTGGAGATTTGATTTTCATGCAAGCTTACGGTAATAACTTTTCATACTGACTGATGAGTGCTACTTTCATTGTCCTTAAACACTTCGAGTGATTTGAGTGAATCGTTAGTGAGGATGCTAAACTCTGTAAGGTTTCGAATCAATGATAACTACTTAGATGAAGGGAGATGCCTAAGTTTTTCATGATTAAATACTCAATTTAGAATGTTTAAAGCTCTAATGTTCTTTTAGTTGAATTCTCAAGGTATGATTACTTATGAGATGATTTGAGATAATATTGATCAAAACTATAAGTTGAGAAAAAAGAAGTTTTGACTGTGATCCGAGGATTTTACTTGAGGACAAGCAAACGCTTAAGTGTGGGGGTATTTGATAAACCATAATTTATACATATTTATAACCCATGCTTAACGTATTTTATGAATGATTTCTCCTTTGATTTAGTGAATTCGACGCTCCTAATGCCTTAATTTCATGTTTTATTCTCAGGAAAGCATAGAAGAACGAAAGGAACGAGAAACGGGCCGAAAACGGAGAAAATGGGCCAAAGCACAAAATCAACACGGCCTAGACCTTCTCACACAGGCAGCTCACACGCCCGTGCCAATCTAACAGGCTCGAACACGGCCTGAAGAAGTCGCATACGGCCGTGCCACACGGGCGTGTCCCTGCCAAACCCTAGTTAAGCTTCATTTGGAAAAGGCCAAATTTTAGGGCTTTTTAGGCATTCCAACACCGATAAATACAACCTAAAGGAGGAAGAGAAAGGGGACGAAGAATAGGGAGTAAGAAATTACTCCCAGAAAGCCGATTGATCCATCTCAGAAGCCGTATCCACCATCCAAACTGAAGATCTCTCTTCAATTTCCACTTTAGGAGTTTTGGGTTTTCTTTATGTTTTATAATTATTATTATTCTTAGATGTCTTCTTGTTTAGTTATGAATTAAACCTCTAAATACCTAAGGGGGATGAAACCTATGACTAAACCTTGTATTATTTCTGAATCGTATGATAAATATTTGACTTATTCTTAATTACTGTTCTTAATTCTTGTTTTGGTGTTTCAGGATATCATCTCAAGTTACTACTCTTAGTTGGAGAAAGAATAGACCCTGACTAAAAGTAACTTTGTCATAATTAAGCGGAGTTGATTGCGCACCTAGAGATAGGCTGACAAGATTTTTCCAGATTAGGGTGAAACCTAATAAGGGAATCCATAGATCGAATTAATGCAACCTTATAGTGTTAATTAGAGATAACTCTCAGTGATTCAACCTAGGTATTAGCGTTGTTAGTCTCGAGAGGGATAATAATATACATTAGGGATTTCTACGAAATAAGTTGAATGAATAAATCATCCGGTTCGGAGCCAGAATAACAAGTAAGAGTCTAGGCGGATTTTTCCTTAGGTATTGTCTTAATCAATCGTTTTCAAAAGTAATTTCCCAAATCTGTTTTCTGTAAATTCTTAGTTTTATTTAATTCATTAAAACAAATCACTTTATTTCTTAGGCTAGATAATAGAAAGACAGTCATTACTAGTACTCATAGTCCTTTGGGTTTGACAATCCGGTCTTGCTAAAACTATACTACTGTTCAATAGGTACACTTGCCTACGTCGTGATTATAGTTAATTTCAAGAACAAATCATTATAAATCTTTAAAACTTATCACACATACAAATCACGCGATCAATGTTTAATTTTGTTTTTGTGTATTTTTTTTGTTTATTTTCCTTATATAATATTTAATATTCACTAACTATTTTCTCATTGTTGCTCTTTTTGAATTTCATTTTAGGTGTTGTATGACCCGAGGCAACTCAGAATTCCTGGCTAATTTTGATCCAGAGATAGAAAGAATTGTTCGAAGAAGACTTCAAGAGCAAATAAATATGAATTTACCAAGGGAAAATGCAGCCATACCCCTGATGCACCAGCAAAACATTAATAATCCACTACTACTGTAAAATGCTCATATCCAAAATCAAACCATAAGCGACTGTGTAGTACTTATTTTAGATGATCTACAACCAGGAGTTGTTAGACCAGTAATTCAAGCTAGGAACTTTGAACTCAAGCCAGTGGTGTTTGAAATGCTGAATTCCAATGGACAATATGCTGGATTACCACATGAAGATGCGAGAGAACATCTCAAATCCTTTTTGTTGTTCTGTGTTTCTTTCAGTCAGCAAGGCATTCCTGATGATGCCTTACGAATGCAACTATTTCCCTATTCTTTACAAAGGAGAGCTCACACTTGGTTTCTTGTGTTGCTGCAGGATTGATTACTTCTGGAATGCTCTAGCCATGTAATTTGTGTTACGATTCAACCAACCAATAATGAATACTCGTATTTGAGATGATATCACTACCTATCATCAGCTGGATGATGAAAATCTTCACACCACATGGGAACATTATAAGTCATTGCTTCGATGTTGTCCCATGCATGACATTCAACCAAGACACAAATCAAGATTTTTTATAATGGTTTTAATTCTCATTCAAGAAATCTTGTCGATGCATTACCTAATGGACCACTGCTATATTGTACTTACAATAATGCTGTGAGGATTCTTAAGAGAACTGCACAGAATGACTATCAATATCCCATTTCAAGAGTTGCACAAGCAAAACCTATTCTAAGAGTTATTGAATTAGATGTCATATCTGTGCCAAGTGCCTAAGTCTCTTCGTTTACAAACATGATTAAAAATATGCAAGGGACGAGTGACGTTTCCCCTATGTAGGTTGCTCAACAATTGGATGTTCCTACTTTTTGTTGCAAAATTTGTGATGACAACCATAGTTATCAAGATTGTCCGTAATATATAGAAAATGCATGTTATGTCAGTAATCTTCGTAAAAATTCTTATGGCAACTCTTATAACAACTCTGCACGCAACCAATAGCTTTGAGGAACTCAAAATATTAGCAAAATGCTACCACATCCAAATATAGGAATGCGTCTACTCAAGGCAATTATAATTCAAGACAGGGGAATTTTATTCAACAATAGTAGCAATACAATCATCATTCTCAGATGTATCCACAACAAGGTTCGGCATAGTTGCACCAAAATCAGATGCAACCACAACATTTTTGAATGAAAAATCAGAATCTCCAAGGGCAGCGACAATAGTATGCACAAACTTATACTTTTGACCCATTAGCTATTCTTGACGCATTAATGAGGGAGCATATTACTTGGACGGAAGCTACTTTACAAGAAATTTCATCCTTCATTTGAGCATTGGAGGCACAATTGGGACAACTTACCTCAAATCTAAATACTCGACCACAAGGCTCCTTACCCAGTGACACTGAAAACCCCAATCCGAGGGGAAAGGAGCACTGTAAAGCTGTCACTCTTAGGAGTGGTAAACAAACTGGTGAGTTAGTTATATAATCTGTTGTAACATCCCTAGATGTTGAGGATGTCAACCTTGATAGGAAGAGTGATCCTAAAGAGCGTGTCGATGTACCCGACAAAGAGGTACCACTTACTGTCGCTTACATGCCTTATATTCGACCCTTGAAGTTGTGGACACAACCAAAAGTGTCGCCACAATCAGATGCCCTTCCTCTTGTACCTTTTCCACAAAGACTCAAGAAGAATGAAAATGATAAATAGTATCAGCAGTTTCTGGATACATTGCAGCAGCTTCAGATCAACATTCCTTTAGTCGATGCTTTGGTACAAATTCTGAGTTATGGGAGGTTTATGAATGATATCTTGTCCAAAAAGAAAAAGCTCACTAATATTGAAACTGCACAGAAGGCTGTAGTGCTATTTTAACCAACAAGTTGACCCCTAAATTGAAAGATCCTAAAAGTTTTACCATTCCATATTCGATTGGTAATCAGTATTTGGGCAAAGCTTTATGCGATTTGGGAGCCAGCATCAATCTCATGCCACTATCTACATTTTGAAAGTTGGAAATTGGCCATATGAAGCCACTACTGTGACACTGCAACTGGCAAATAGATCTTTGGCTCAACCTAAAGGACAAATCAAGGATGTTCTAGTTCTTGTGGATAAATTTGTTTTCTCCACCAATTTTATTATACTTGACTGTGAGGCAAACAAGGAAGTTCCCATCATCTTGGGACGACCATTTTTAGCCATTGGCCGAACTCTCATTGATGTTTATAAAGGAGAACTAACCATGTGACTTAACAATGAGCAAGTTACCTTCAGTATTTTTGAGTCTATTCATCATAAGGATAAAGCATAATGCCATACTGTTGATGTGCTCGATGATGTAATTGAGGAAGAATTCAACAACCAAAGCAAAATCCTTGCTGACGAAATTGTAGTGACATAAGAGGCTCAATTCGTAGACATTTGTGATAGCATGGTTGAAACTAGTAATGTTGAAACAAGGCACAGATGGCAATTTGAACCCTTAGACCTAGCCAATAGAACAAGCCTAGTTTTCAAACCATCGATTGAAGAAGCTTTTACTCTTGAGTTGAAACCATTACCTTCCTATCTTAAATACATCTTTTTAGGTGCTCACAATAATCTTCCAATTATTTTCTCCGCAACACTGAATGCACCACAAGAGGAGAAATTGACTCATATTCTCATGCAGCACAAAGGAGCTATTTCCTGGAGTATTGCGGATATTCAAGGTATTAGTCTTTCTTTTTGCATGCACAAAATCAAGCTAGAAGATGAATGCAAGCAATCAATTGAACCACAATGAAGGTTAAACGAAAAGATGAAAGAAGTTGTGAAGAAAGAAATTATAAAATGGCTCGATATGGGAATTATTTACCCAATTTCTGAAGCCCATTGCAATGTGTCCCGAAGAAGAGTGGCATTGCAGTGGTTTGCAATGATAAGGACGAATTACTACCAACACGTATCCCCATGAGATGGCGAGTTTGTATAGACTATCGTAAGTTGAATGCAAACACAAAGAAGGATCATTTTCCACTTCTATTCATTGACAAAATGTTAGATATACTTGATGGAAAAGCTTATTATTGCATCCTTGACGGCTATTTTGGGTACAACCAAATTGCTATTGCACCGGGGGATTAAGAGAAAGCCACTTTTACTTACCCCTTTGGTACTTTTGCTATTCACCGTATGCCTTTTGGTCTCTGTAATGCGCCAACCGCATTTCAAAGATATATGACGGCAATCTTCTCAAATATGATCAAAGATTCTTTAGAATTTTTTATGGATGACTTTTCCATCTATGGGGACGACTTTGATCATTCCGCTGAGAATTTGGCCAAAGTACTGAAGCGCTGTGAAGACACTTATATTGTCCTAAATTGGGAAAATTTTCATTTTATGGCAACCGAAGGCATTGTGTTATGCCATCGCATCTTTAATCAGGGTATTCAAGTCCACAGAGCCACCGTGGATATCACCGAAAAATTGCCCCGGCCAAAAAATATGAAAGGCATTCGTAGCTTTCTTGGACACACAGAATTTTACCGGTGGTTTATTAGGGATTTTTCAAAAATTGCAAAACCATTGTGCTCATTATTGGAATAAAATAGGAAATTTATCTCGATAAGAAATTGCTAGCCGTAATTTTTTCTTTCGATAAGTTTCGCTTTTACCTTGTCGATGCAAAAGTTACTATTTTTACTGATCAGTCGGCGTTGAGATACCTCTTTGCGAAAAAGGATGCTAAACCATGATTGATATGATGGATTTTATTGTTGCAAGAGTTTGACATTGAGATTAAAGATCACAAGGAGTCAGAAAATCAAGTCACCGATCATTTATCTAGATTGGAAGCTGACAGTGAAGATGGGAATATATTTTGAATTATCAATGCTTTCCCAGATGAAAAGTTGTTTGCTATTGATATAACTCCCCGGTATGCTGATCTGTTTAATTACGTGGTGTGTGGTAAACTCTCATAGAGTATTAAGGGCCATAAAAAGGAAAGATTTCTTGGTGACGTAGTAAAGTACCATTGGAACGAACTGTATTTATTCAAGGTATGCAATGAAAACATCATTCGACGGTGTGTTCTGGAAGAAAAAATGTTTCCAATCCTGAAGCACTACCATGATGCTCCGTATGGAGGCCATTTCGGTGGTATAAGAACTACTGCTAACATTCTACAATCAGAATTCTACTGGCCATTATTGTTTAAAGATGCACATAACTTTGTGAATCAATGCGATAAATGTCAACGCTTTGGTTCTATTTCCCGACGTAATGAAATGTTGCAACAACCAATTATTGAAGTTGAATTATTCAATGTTTGAGAAATGGATTTTATGGGACCATTTCCAAGTTCATTTGGAAATCTTTATATACTAGTTGCTGTTGACTATGTTTCAAAGTGGGTAGAGGCTGTCGTTGTCCCAAGGGATGATGCAAGGACAGTGCTCAAATTTTTCACAAGCATATACTCACCCATTTCGGTACACCAAAGCTCTTGGTTATTGATTAGGTACACATTTCCATTGCAACCAGGTAAGAGCTACATTTAAGAGATATGGAATCCATTACAGAATGGCCACAACTTATCATCCACAAACCAATGGATAATGTAACAGCCTATTTTCAGTGAAATCAAAATAGTGGTTTCTGGACCACAAATCTGATGTGAAAATCTTTGTTTTATTAGTAGTATCGTATAAAAATTTCATTAAGAAATTTTGTAGTTTGCATGCTTAATTTGATAGAAAGGATTAAATTGCAAAAGGTGCAACACTTGAGTTGTATAAGCTAAATGGATTAAATAGATTTGATAATAAAAGGTTGGAGGGTTTATGTTTTAATTAAACCAATCATAATGTGAGTGGACATATATGGACACTTTATTAAGTGTTTTAAAGTTTTTGTATTAAGGTTTAAAATGTAATTTAACAAAATAAACCAAGTAAAATAAAGACAAATAAATTGTCATCTTCTAAAATGCATCTATCCACTGAAAATTAGACTTGAAAACTCCATGAAAGGAGCCTGAAGGTTCGGCCAAGAGTACATTGTGCATGTAAGTGCAATTTTGCTTGGTTTTTAATGATTTTTATGTTTTTAGAGTCGTTATAACTTAATCTAGCTATCCTAAGGGCTAATTTGTGAAACTGTTAAAGTATTGTTTTACCATTAATGAATGTGTATGTATTTTAAAGTTTAATGGTAGAAAATGAATGGTTTTGTTAGATAAACAAGTTTTGTAAAATGATTTTTGTTGAAAATGTCATAGGGATTTATTTGTAAAATATGAAAATTATGTGATGAAATGTGTGGGCTGCTATAAGCTTGTATGAAATTCGGCTAGCATGGCTGTGGACGAAATTGCATGAATTTTCATTTTTATGAGAGAAGAACTAAATTATAAAGAAGTTAAAAGTTTAGGGAGAAAATAGTAATTTTGCCATAACATGAATTTTTGGATTGAATTGAACAGAATGAGACTTAAAGTAATTAAATTTGATTATATAGATTAAGAAAAGCCAAGTTCAGATCTAGATCGAGGTAAAGATAAAGTAGTGGATTGATCTGTAGATTTTATCCAAACTAATTCGAGGTAAGTTCGTATATTAATAAGCATTAAATAATTCTGTTAAATGCTTTAATATTGCATTCTTGATGAATACGACTTCACGGAAATAATCGACGAATATTTGGCGACGTATGAGATTCTGGTTGAACCTTAGGAACAGATAGGATACAAATGACATGTCATTAGGAGTTATCGTGTTATGGGTGCTGGTCCTATACGTTATACCAGTGGCTAAGTTTTTCGGCATGTGTTGCGGTTACTCGTCAACTTGTGTGAGTAGACCCAGTGATGGCTCAAGAGTGAGCTTCTATATAAGATATGAGATAAAGATGGTTTCGACCATGTTTTGGCACTTAGTGTGCGAGATCCCTAAGTATCCGTTATTATTCCAAATGGTTCAATGGGCACAGTGAGTTACGAGAATTTATGAGTATGTACGTAAATCATGTGGAAATTGAATCTATGAGATTTGTGATTCCATAATTAACTTTGTTGGTAATTGTATATTAGGTTAATGAGACTAAATTGAGTTGCTTTATGATTTAAATTACTTGTCTAATTGTGGTTGATTGGTAAGCTATAATTGCAATTATGCGAACTTACTAAGCTTAATTGCTGACCCTATTTACTTTTCCATGTTTTATAGTGATTTGGAAGCTCACTCGGTTTGGAAGTTGTTGGAGATTACATCACACTATCGAACTCTCATTTTGGTACTTTTGGACTTTATGTACTTTGGTTATATGGCATGTATAGGTCATTTGGCTAAAGAAAGCCTTGTTTTGTTATGTAACTAGCCATTTAATGTGGCTTGATTTGGTATATGTTGGTATGTATATATATGTTGGCTAGCCTCATTTTCTATGATTTATGATTGCCATGGGAATGCTTTGATTGTGTATTGGTAGATTGGTACTTAATAGGTGAACTTGATAAATGGTATGCTTGTTATGTTTAGGCAAGATAGTACATATATGTAATTGACCATTTAGGTAGTTTTTGGAGGTGATTTTGGCATGTTTTTAAAATAATCATTAGAGATGCCTAAGAGTTTATGATTATTGGTAATTAAACTGCATGATTTAGACTTGGTTGTGATTGGTTTGAATGCCTATTAATGATATGGGTATATGTTATTTGGTATGTGTAGGTAGGAACCACATTGGGTGAGAAATAAGGCTTGGAAAATGGCTTATTTTTGTCCACATGTGTAACACCCCTAACCCGTATCCATTGTCGGAATAGGGTTAAAGGCATTACCTGACATATCAAAACATTTAGAATTAATTTCACAATCATCATAGCATCACAAGTCATACATCAATACAGAGCCCCTTACAAAGGTCAACAAGACCTTAAACATGCATTAGAAAAGGGTCGGGACTAAACTGAGCTCATGCAAAGTTTTTCAAAACTTAAACATTTTTCAAAATTGTACAGATCACACGCCCGTGTGCTTTAGCCGTGCTCATGACTGACTTTAAATTGTAGGACTACCCCTGGGAACACATGGCCGTGTAACATGACCATGTGTCGCACACAGCTGAGACACACGCCCGTGTGGACAAAAATAGGCCAGTTGAAAGCCAATTTTCCACCCATTTTGGGTCATACCTACAAGCATTAAAACCACAACATTATATCATCATTTGCATACATTCATAGGCAACCAAATCAACCAATTTGTACATGTTTCATGCTATTCAAATACCATTCAATTTACTACTCAATTTCACAACCAAAGCATACCAAAATCATTATAACTTACATAAATTCAAAGTGCATAAACTCATCATCTTATCACATACTTCATACCACAAAACTTACCAATTCAACAGTCCATAATCAAACCATCATATAAGCATTATATACATCATATAACTTACCTATCAAACACATCATTTAGGCCAATTTAAAAGGCCATACATACCAATATTTATAGGTCAAACCTCATGGCTAGATATTCACATCACAAAATATACCAAAATACCTCTAGCCTATACATGCCATATACCATATATACAGCTCTCAAAATGGTACCAAAATAAATGTCCGATAGTGTGAGTGAGTCGCTGACAATCCCTAGAACCGAGCTAGATTTATAACACTGTAAAACAAATAACATTTCACACAGTAAGCTTTAATACTTAGTAAGTTTGTACCATAAATAATCAAAATTTAATATAATATGAAACAACAAAGAATAAACACCATCATACTTCATACACATAGTATCATCTACCACACAGGTATCGAACATACCTGAACTTTCTCGTATTTAATCATTTCATTCTCACCTCTCGTTCAAATACATTAATTCAATCGGAAGTCTTTTTATGCTTTAAGAATTCGCACACTTAGTGCATAAATGATTAGCCGAAGCTATAAAGATCTCACACACTTAGTGCCATCTCAACTAACTGAAGTTATCTCGGTATCGCACACTTAGTGCCTCATATAGCCAAAGCTATTCCAACTCGCACACTTCGTGCTATTTATAACTGAAGCTGTTTGAATCACACACTTAGTGTTGTACATAGTCGATTTATCATCGTATTCAAACCAAGATTAAATATATACAATTTATATATCATCAAAATAGTAAAACACAAATTGTAACATCATTTATCACGTACGAACTTACGTCGTACTCGGAATTGACGATTCAGATCGTTTACTCGATAACCTTCGATTTCCCTCGATCTAAATCCAAATTCCTCTTTTCTTGACCTATATGTATTCAAAATTAACCCCTTTTATTCAAAAAATCATTAAATTCAATCCATATACGCATATTTAGGGTATTTTACAAATTAGCCCTCACATTTTCACATTTTAATGCTTTAGTCCCAATTTCACAAAATCACAAAATACACATAATTTCTTTTCACACATGCCTAGCCGAATCTTCATAATGTTCATGTAAACCCACATATTTCATTTATTTCACATTTTAGTCCTCTAATTTACAAATTTCATAATTTAATCCCTAATATGTATTTTTACTTAAAATCACTTTACAGAACATGTATATCAAGCACTAAGCTTTCATATTTCATCATTTAACATCACAAAAATCATGAATTCATCAATGGCATCTCATCAAATTATCAATAGTTTCATGAATTTAAGCATGGGCTAGCTAGAACACCTAACAACGATCACAAAAACGTAAAAATCATCAAAAATCGAGCTCGAATACTTACCTAATTGAGCTTAAATATATCCAAACCCTAGTTGAGCTTCAACCTTTCTTTTTCTTTTGTATTTTCAGCAACAAGATGATGAAAATAACACCAAATTTATGTTTTTGTTTTATATTAATTAACATTAATATCAATTTTCCAATTTTACCCTTTAATAAACCATCTAAAAGTCATTAACATATAAGGCCATTATTGCCCACTTACTATAAACATGGTCTAATAACATAATAAGGACCTCTCAATTAAAAAGACATAGCGAATAGGCACTTTAACAAATAGAAAGCCACTTTTACATTTTCTGCGGTTAAGTCCTTTTTGCAAATTAAGCACACAATTGATAAAATTTTCATACGAAACTTTCACACATGATAATTCACATATTATATGCACGGAAAATAATATTAAAATATTTTTTTGACTCAGATTTGTGGTCCCGAAACCACTATCCCAACTAGGGTCTAAATCAGGCTGTTACAACTCTCCCCCCTTAGGGATTTTCGTCCCCGAAAATCTTACCAGTGAATAGGTTTGGATATTGTTTTCTCATAGTATCCTCGGGCTCCCACGTGGCTTCTTCAACCCCATGCCAATGCCACAATATTTTCACTAATGGAAATTTCTTATTTCTCAACTATTTGATCTCACGAGCTAAAATATGTATCGGTTCTTCATCATAAGACATATCAGAATGAATTTCAACCTCAGTCGAAGAAATGACATGTGAAGGATCTGATCTGTATCTTCATAGCACCGATACATGAAATACATTATGTATCTTTTCTAACTCAGACGATAATGCTAGCCGATAAGCTACTAGTCCAATTCATTCGATAATATCATACGGCCCAATGAACCTCAAACTCAATTTGCCTTTTTTGCCAAAACACAGTACTTTCTTCCATATGGATACTTTCAGAAACACTTTGTCTCCGATCTAAAACTCAATATCTTTTCTTTTTAAATCTGTATAAGATTTCTGACGATCCAAAGCTGCTTTCAAACTATCATGTATTACTTTTACTTTCTGTTCAGTCTTTTTGATCAAATCGACCATGTGCATCTTATTCACACTGAGCTCAATCCAATACAAAGGTGTTCGACATTTGCAACCATAAAAAGCCTCGTAAGGAGCCATTTTGATATTCGATTGGCAGCTATTATTATATGCAAATTCAATCAGTGGCAGGTATCGTTCCCACGTACTTCAAACTCAAGAATACAACATCTCAACATATCCTCGAGTATTTGAATAATCCGCTCAGATTGACCATCCTTCTGTACGTGAAAAGCAGTGCTAAAGTGTAGTTTCGTACCTAACGCATCTTGCAGTTTCTTCCAAAAGCATGATGTGAACCTCGGATCGCTATCCGAAATAATAGAAATAGGTACTCCGTGCAATCTCACAATCTGATAAATGTATAACTTAGCAAGCTTATCAAGTGAATAATTTATACGAACAGGAATGAAATGAGCCGATTTAGTCAATCTATCAACAACAACCCAGATTGCATCTTTCTTACTCAGTGACAGACGTAAACCCAATACAAAATCCATCGTGATTTTGTCCTATTTCCACTCCGGAATCATAATCGGTTGAAGTACCCCAATGGAACCTGATGATCAGCTTTAACTTGCTGACAAACTAACCATTTTGAAACAAATTTCGTAATATCTCATTTAATACCACACCACCAATAAAGTTGTTTCAGATCATTATATATTTTGGTACTACCCGGATGAACAGATAACTGACTGCTATAAGCTTCATTCAAAATCGTCTGAATCAACCCTGGATTTCTTGGAACACATACTCGGCCTCTGAATCTCAAACAACTCTCAGCATCAACTTGGAATTCTGAATCAGTACTCAAATCACATTGAACCCATTTTGCTAACAATTCGTTATCAACTTTTTAAGCTTCATAAATCTATTAAATAAATAACAATCTCACTTTCAACTCAGCTAAAACCGAACCATCATCAGACAAAGTTAACTGAGTATTCATCACATGCAATACAAACATTAATTTTTGACTTAGAGCATCAGCAACAACATTGGCCTTTCTCGGATGGTAGTCAATTAAAAGCTCGTAGTCTTTTAACAACTCTCACCATCTTCGTTGTCATAGATTCAGATCTTTCTGAGTCATCAAATATTTTAAGCTTTTGTGATCGAAATAAACGTGACATTTCTCACCAAATAGATAGTGGCACCAAATCTTCAATGCAAATACTATAGCTGCCAATTCCAGATCATGTGTCGGATAGTTCTTTTCATGCGGCTTTAACTGTCGCGAGACATAAGCTATGACTTTGCCTTCCTGCATCAAAACACATCCCAAATCGTTCAAAGATACATCACTATAGATCACAAATGCTTTACCCGATTCTGGCTGAATTAACACTGGAGCTTCAGTCAATAAAGTCTTCAACTGATAAAACTTTTCTAACACTTTTCAGACCATTCAAATTTCACATCTTTTTGAAGCAGTTTCGTCAATAGAGTCCCGATCATAGAAAAACCTTTCACAAATCATCGATAATAACTGGCAAGTCCCAGGAAACTGCGAACTTCAGAAACATTTCTTGGAGGATTCCAATCCAGAATGGCTGAAATCTTGCTCAGATCAACTCAAATACCAGATGCTGACACAACATGTCCCAGAAAACCAACTTCTCGTAACTACAATTCACATTTGCTAAACTTCGCATACAATTGCTTATCTTGCAAAGTCTATAGCACTATTCTCAATTGCTCGGTATGTTCAGTTTCATCACACGAATAAATCAAAATGTCATCAATAAATATGACAACAAATCGATCTAAATACGGTCTGTACATTTTGTTCATCAAATCCATAAAAACAGCAGGTGCATTTGTTAGTCTGAAAGGCATAACTAAAAACTCATAATGTCCGTACCTCGTTCGAAAAGCAGTTTTCAGAATGTCTGAATCTTTTACTCACAATTAATAATAACCCGATCTCAAATCTATCTTTAAAAACACAGTAGCTCATTTTAACTGATCAAACAAATCATTAATTCGGGGCAGAGGATATTTCTTCTTGATAGTCACTTTGTTCAACTGACGATAATCAATGCACATTCTCATTGTGCCGTCTTTCTTTTTCACAAACAGAACAGGCGCACCCCAAGGTGAAAAACTTGGTCTTGTGAATCCTCTATCGATTAATTCTTGCAACTGAAATTTTAACTCTTTTAATTTAGTCGGAGCCATTCTATACGGAGCTATCAAAACCAGAGTAGTTCCCGGTACTAATTCAATGCCAAATTCAACTTCTCGAATCAAAAATAATCCCGGTAACTCATCAGGAAACACATCTGGATATTCACAAATAACTGGCACTGATTCAATCTTCTTTTCAGTCACTTTTGTATCAAGCACATAAGCTAAATAAGCTTCACAACCCATTCTCACATATTTCTGAGCTAACATCATTGAAATCACTGCTGGCAATCCATTCAAATCATCTGATTCAATACAGGTAATCTCATTATTTTGACATCTCAAATCAATCATCTTCTGTTTTCAATTCATAACAGCATCATGCATCATTAGCTAATCCATACCCAAGATTATGTCAAACTCGTCAAATGGTAACAACATCAAATTGGCCGGAAAGTAATTATCCCGAATCATCAACGGACAATTCTTGCATACTTTATCAACCAATACACACTTGCCTAAGGGGTTCGATACTCTAATTACAAATTCAATAGACTCTACTGGAAAAGTCCTACTGGATATTAAATTCACACATATATACGAATGAGTAGACCCTAGATCTATCAATGCAATAACTTTAGTATCATAGAGAGTAAACGTACCGGTAATAACATCTGGAGATGGCACTTCTTCTCGTGCTCGAATAGTGTAAGCTTTGGGTGATTTATTATATAATTGAGTGAATTAGATGCTCTTAATCCTTTAATTTCATGTTTTATACTCAGGAGAGTATAGGGGAACAAAAAGAGCAAAAAATGAGCTAAAAATAGACAAAACGGGCTGATTGAAAGACCCATACGACCAAGACAAATTCCATACGGGTAGAGCACATGCTCGTGTGAGCCACACAGGCTGGCCATATGCCCATGTGGCAACCCGTATCGATATCGCTCTAAGCTTCCCAAATACGCGAAAAAATCTAATTTTTAGGGTTTCTGAGAAGTCTAAAGTCTATAAATACATACTAGAGGAAGACCTAAAGGGGGGCACGCAGAGTAGAACACAGGAATTACTCAAAGAATGCCAATGAATTCAGTTCGGAAGCAGGATCTCCTTCAAGACTGAAGATCTCCCTTCAATTTCTCTCGAAGTGTTTGGGTTTCTTTATGTTTTGTTATCTTCCTATTTTTGAGATGTTTTCCTACTACAACATGAACTAAACTCCTTAAATACCTAAGGAGGATGAAACCTAATACGGATCTTATTGTTTAAGATTTTGAATTTAATGATAAATACTTATTCTTGTTCTTAATTATGTTTTCTTAATTCTTGTTTTAATATTTTCAAGATTTTTATTCAAATTGATGTGCTTATTTAGTGGAGCAAAAGTCCCTGTTTAAGAATATATCTCGCATAATTAAGCGGAGTTGCATGCAACCCTAGAAATAAGGCGACATAAATCTGTCGGATTAGAGTCAAATCTAATAAGAGAATCTATAGATCGAGTTAATGCGACAATAAGGATTTTAATTAGAAAGAGATTTCAATTAATCAATCCAGAGTCAGTTGTTTTTAGTCTCAAAAGAGATATTAACATAATTTAGGGATTTCTACGGATCAAGAGAAGTGAATAAATCGTTAGATTCAGAATCAAAATAATAAGTGAAGTCTAGGTGGATTCTTCCTTGGGTATTGTCTTCAATATTGGTTTATTCGACTATTTTCTTCACTCTCTGTTGTGTTTAGTAGTTAATTAGTTGGCTAATTTTAGATTAAAACAAATCCTTTATATTTTAGGTTAAATAATAGAAAGAAAGTTAATAATAGTACTTTTAGTCCTTATGGATACAATACTCTGGACTCACCATGACTATACTACCATTCGATAGGTGCGCTTACCTTAGTCGTGATCGTAGTCTAGTTTAGTGGTCCATAAAACGATCATCAGGTGCTCTAGCATCAGATCTAGTTGGAGTGTCTCGTGTCACACCTCTACCACCACTCCCATTTCCCGTGTTTCTCGGTGGTCTACCTCTAGCTGTAGTGTTACTCAGCCTCATGTTCTGAGCATTATCTTTTTCAGCTAACTCTGGGCAATCTTTTATAAAGTGATCTCGTGAACCACAACTGTAACAAGCTCGGTTATTACTTTTTCCTCAACAATCTCCAAAATGTCATCTTCCACATTGTTTACACTCAGGTTTTACGTCCTTCGCATTACCAACACTCGATAATGAGGTAGTTTGAGCTTTAGGGTTGGTATATTGCTTTCCAGAATCTCTATTCTAATTTTCCATTGAAGCTATTGATTGATCATTAAAATCTCTAGATTTCTTTGACGAGGAATGATAAGATTTATTCATCAATCACTTCCTTGAATCTCTAGCCTCTGAATCAGCTTTTCTCTTTTCTTTACTAAGATCTTTGGCTTTATAGGCCCTCTCAACCAGTATTACAAATTCTTTCAATTTAAGTATCCCGACTAACAGTTTTATGTCTTCGTTCAATCCATCAACAAATCTTTTACACATGATCTCTTCAGTAGACACATATTCTCAGGCATATTTGCTTCAGGAAGGGACAGATGAAGAACGGAAGAAGGAGGGACCAAATTGGTAAGAGTGGAGGAAGATGGAAAATGTCTTACAAAAATAAAATCGATAAGGCATTTTCCCTAAAAACCTATCTCATTTACCGTGTTTTAGAAAATTTTTTACCAATGGAATTTATTTTCAAGCAAACAAACACCAAAAAACCAGGAAAACATTCCTAGCAAAAAAACAGACCCTAAAATGGGAAAGTCATTACTTAGTTGAATTGGTTAAATGAATAAGTTATATTAGGACTTGATAACATGTCTAATGAAAATTTTAAAATAGTATGAGGACATAATTCACTTCTAACAGCACATACATATTACCTTGATATAAATAGTATATTTAGGGTTGATAAAATTGTCTTGAGCACCATTAGGCATAGAAGTATATTTAGCACATGAAATTTTTATATTTCCTCATGCATGGTTGATTTGAGAAGGGGACCTCAAAGTTGCATCAACGGTCAAGCCACCCTTTTGAAGGTACATATGTAGGTTGATTACTTTAACTAGTAAATGGTTATGATATTTTATTTATGGCATGTACATAGGTTCATTTTGTTGTTTATAAGACCTTTTGCTAGCAGTACAAGTTAATTTAACCTTATGCCATGATTCTATATGAGTTATAAGTAGTTTGAGAAAACTTGATTACTTGACATGCCTTAGATGACCATGCTATGTATTACGTGATAAGGAAATGTTCTTTTTGAGGTATTCGACTTTGGCTTTGGATTCTTGGAAACTTAAAATGTAACACCCCTAACCCATATCCATTGCTAGATTAGAGATATGGAGTATTACCATACAATCAAAAACATTTAAACTTAACTTCATTCAATAACATTAACAATTCATAAACTAATCATATTCATATATACTGTCTCTAAATCGAGCTCTCGAGGCCCTAAAAATACCTTAGAAATGATTCGGGACCAATTTAAAATCATTTGGAAAGTTTAGAAAAAGGTCACAAAATTTTGGAAATAGGGGTCACGCGGCTGTATGCCTCACACGGTTGAGAGACATGCCTGTGCCTTAAGCAGTGTAACTTTCGACCTAGGGAGAGACGACCATGTCCTAGCCCTATGTCTCCACCCGTGCAACTCTCTGAGTAGGGTCACATTGCCATGTCACACGCTCGTGTGCTGCCTCACACGCCCGTGTGCCAGGCCATGTAACTCACTGAGTTGCAACCTAAGAATTCAACAAATGGCACACGATCATGTCGCTAGTGTAATATCCTAATTTTAGGCCTAGTCAGAATAGTGGTTTTTTGACCACAAAATTCGAGATAGAAATAATTATTTTATGATTATTTTGAGGTCTATGATATGATTGCATGATTGTGTGAAAATTTCGTGAAGAAATTTTATGCATAAAGTGCTTAAATTGAAATTAGGGACTAAATCGAATAATTTGCAAAACTTATATTCTAAAAGTTTCTAGTATGAAATTGTTTTGAAATATTAATTAGGAGGTCTTAAATAGAAATTTCACCAATTTCTAAGTCTTGGACAAAAATTGGACATGGATGGAATTTTTGGAAAGTTCAGCAGTAACGGCATTTTGGTCATTTAGGGGTAAAATCAATTAAAATACAAAATTAAAAGCCAATTTTGCTCATCTTCAACCCCATGGCCGAATATAGCAAGGAGAAACCATGGCTAGGGTTTTTCAAGCTTCCAAGATCGATTGTAAGTCCGTTCTAGCCTCGTTTTTAATGATTTTTACGTTTTTGGAGTCCCGGTAGCTCGATTAAGCTTATGTTAGCAATAATTCAACCTAGGGTTCATATTTGGAAAAATACCCATAGGTAAAATTTGTGTATTTTGGTGTTTTATGATAGAATATGAGGTTTTAAATTATGTTAGACAACTTATACTACTCAGTTTTAAGCGAAAACGAGCAAAAGGGCTTAATCGGTAAAAATACATAATAGTCATAAGTACATGTTAGAGTGAGAATTTGATGTTGCCATAGAAGGGAAAAATGATCAGCATGTCATAAAACATAAGAAAATAGGCTGAAGTTTAATTTACGAGCTTTGGGGAAAAAGTGTAAATATGCAAAAGTTTAAGGGCAAAACTGTAATTTTGCCAAAATATGATTTTGGGTCAATTTGAATAATGTGAGTCCTAATTAGACTATATTATAAATGATAGAGCAAGGAAAACTGAAATTTAGGCTAAAATGGGAAAAATACCAAGTTGTGGACGAAATGGTAAAAGTAGCCATTTTCGCGTACGAGGTAAGTTCATGTGTAAATGTAGTAACATAATTGTCATTTTAAGCAATTTAATGTTGTTTATATGATATGATGCTAATTATTATCATGAAATATTATGCTTTGTGGTTATTGTTGAATAATATGTAATTATGTGAATTACTTGATGAGTATGAACTATCACCGAAGTATCAATTTCGATATTCCGTGGAAGACGGCAAAGATGTGAGATCGAGGAAAAAAGCCCGTTTGAACCTTAAGAATATATTAGGATACAAGTGACATGTCACTAGGATATTTGGGCATCCGAACTCGTTGAGTTGAGTCCGAGTTCACATATGGATGCGAATGTCCGAACTCGTTGAGTTGAGTCCGAGTTCGAGAGATGTAACTAGGCATCCGAGCTCGTTGAGTTGATTCCGAGTTCACTTATGGATTCGAACGCCCGAGCTCATTAAGTTGAGTCTGAGTTCACTTATGGGCGGGTTACATGGTAGCTTGCCTACATATGTGGCACTTATGTGCAAACTTTCCATGTATCCAAATTATATTCTAATGTGTTCAACGGGTAAAATTCTACTCAAATGGAGGAATACTCGAGATGAAAGGGACGTATTGGTAAGTGTTGTGAAATGAATACTTTGAACAGGTATGTACTTAACCCTCGGGTTGAAAACTCGATATAACAACAATATGGCAAGATGATAAATGAAAATGTGATATGAATGTCTCGGTGATAATGATGCAAATGATGTTTTATGTTTGCTTATATAGTTGTGTTACTTGCTATTTGCATGTGAACTTACTAAGAATTTATGCTTACTCCATCCTTTTCATTCCTTGTAGTGTTGACAACCCAGCTCGGAAATCAGGAACGGTCGGAGGCACGCTCACACTATCCGTATACCATCTTGACATAATGGCTTGTATATTTTGAGTATGGCATGTATAGTATTATAATCATTTTGTATATATGGTCTTATGATATGGTTATTGAGTGGTATGGAAATGCTTGGTAATGATTAGCCATTGGAATGGCTAATCATGATCATATTTGGTGTTATGTATGCTAAATTGTTAGCTAATCCATGGAAACCATGAAATAGGTAAAATTTACCATAAAATAGATTCAGACAGCAACAGTGACGTGAGTTTGAAAAATCACTAAAAATAGTAGAGATACAATTAGATGATGAATAAAATATGGAATTGAAGAATTATGAGTCTATTTTCATATGGATGGAACAAAACAGGTATATGAGTTATATTTTATGAGATGTTTAAATTTTTGTGAAACAGGTCCAGAGCGATTTCTGGATCCCGTGTTCTGATTTTAAAAATTCATCATAAATTGTACAAAATAATTAGAAGTGATTCTTTATATGTACAGATTCCTTATTGAGTCTAGTTTTAAGAGAAACAAACTTCATAGTCATTGAAATTCTGTACAGAGATATATCTGATTCGTAATGCACAGACGTTAGAGCAGTCGAACCCTAAAATAAGGGAGAATTTAACTAATAAACTGTACTAATTTGCTCGACCAAAAATTTTAGAAAAAATTTGTAAATAGATATATGAGTCTAGTTTCAGAGAAAATTTACGGAATTGGATTTCAAGTTTTGGAACTCGAGATATGAATTTTTAAGCCACTGTGATGCAGATTGCTAGCTTGACTGGAAATTTTAAAAATAAATTGTTTGTGCTGTTTAAGTAATGAATTAAGTCTGTTAACACCTCGTGTTCGAATCCGACGACGGTCTCGGGTACGGGACGTTACATTTGGTGGTATCAGAGTAGGTTTAGTCGGTTCTCGCACTAACCTAGCATGTGTAAAAGTTTAGCTATACATGCCACTGATCTGTGATAGTGTGATGTCTTCTGACGCATATGAGTACCGTCTTATTTAGACAGGATACTCTCCAACCAAGCTGCGCCGACCATGTTCAATGTTATGTGAAGGTATTTGAGTAAAATTATGATTATGATAAGTCTCGGTTCAGAAAAGTATGAATAAAAGTTTATGATACATATGTGATAAATATCCATATTTGCTTAATGCTCATATGATGTGGTGTATGTGGCTTAATTGATAAGATGAACGGAATAAATAGAAAGTAGTAGAGGTATGAATAAAGGTCATAATGTTATGATACGAATGAAAATGTCCTTGTCTTGAGTGGACGTCGAATGTTGATGAATGTTAATGATATATAATTTTTATGAGATAAAGGATTATAATGAAATGAACTTATCTATGTTAAATTGTTGGACTGAATTATATGATTGTAATGATATGTACATGATGATGCACGAAATGAAATTTGTGATTGTGATGCAAATATCTATGTTTGTTTGGCCTTATATGATGTCATGAGCATGAATTAATTTAATTAAATGAATGGATAAGTAAAGCTATCTAGAAAACATAGAATGTATGCATAAGTATATTGTCTAAATGGGACAATAGGAAAATTTGTGTAAGCCAACATGAATGTTGCATTGCCTGAATGAATGACATAATTTTGATGATGTTGCTATGATGACGGAAGTTGTGTCATATGTGTATGTATAAGAAAGTCGAGTCAGAGGTCCTACAACCCCTCCCCCTTACCGAAGTGGTACTTATAATGGAATTTCATGAGATTTGTATTGAATAAGTTTCCGGTTGAGAACCCAAAGAGTTCAGTGATAGAATAATTATAAGTATGATCAGAGATTGAAAATGAGCTGATAAGTAAAGTCAAAGCCAGTAAAGTATCGGATTGATATAAAGATTATTGGAATTATGCACTGTCCCAGTTAGAGAAGGAATTCTCTTTGGTAAATCGAATTACTCAGGTGCAAGGTCGAGAAAAGTGTAAATCAAAATTTATTCAGAACCGGCCTTCTTTAGTGAATGGTTTAATATGAAAATTGTGTGTGAGAACTAGTTGGGGAAATGATATTTGAAATGTGAACTATCCGAGTGTAGTGATTATGATTTGGACAGATTTAGCAGTCTCTTTTGAGATGTTCTATGTGTTTACCCATTCTCAGAAATATTTCTATGGCTATTGATCTTTTGAAGAAATTCTTGTTATATGGGAATGTCTTCTAATTCTGGTGTTGGATGAAAGCATTGGTAGTCTGACTGGTTTATAATTTATATTGCTCTATTTCATCGAGTATTCTATTTCATTTCGTCTAATAAGAATTGATGAGAGAATACATATGATATTATGATTTTGTTTCTTCTACTTGATGCTTCATCTGATATATATGTATGGGAAGATATATTGTTCTTGTTATATTTGATTCCAGTGGGATTAAATGATGTTTTCTTTTGGACTTTCTTTCTTTGAAGAATTATCGGGGTATTCTATATTTTCTCTATGAGTTTGGTTTTCGATTCTCCGGCATAGTATCGTATCTTGGGTTTCTTTATCCTGAATCTCTTTATTCTGGATTTCTTTATTCTGGGTTTCTCTATCTTGGATTTCTTTATTCGGTTTTCTTATTATCTTTGTTCTATAATTTGTCAATTATGACTCATGTTCGAAGTACTTTCTTCAGCTCGTGATAATCATGTCAAATATGACTATACTTCTAATTTGATCTTGGTAATGTGGTGATTTTAGTATTGGGATTTTTCTAATTTCTGTGTAAGGATTTGACATCAGTAAAGGCATAGGTCATAAAGGCGCGAGTTTCAGTCGGTATGGTGAATTATTTATTTGAAAGATTTCATGTGACAATTATGTCAGGATTATTTTTCTCAAGTCTGATAATATAATTTCATTTTTGTACTGATAAAAGAGTAAATAGTCTGAATGGGAAGTGTATATTTATTAGAAAGAGTTGGATATTAGTTAAAGTCACTACGAATGATAAGGTTTTCGTCTTGTGAAAGCTGAAAAGTTTAGTACATGTTCACAAAGTTTGGATAGATGAGAATATTGGTAACCGAAGCGTCTGAACTAGACTAGTCTACATTGAGTAAAGACTTCCTGACTTTTAGTAATGTACTGTTGTATGAATTGTGAGGTGTTTCAAGACAGTGAGGTAATGTGATAGTTTAGAGCATTTGATGTTACATAAAATCAGATTTGTTAAAGGGGTTAAAGCCGAGCATTGGGATCTATCAAAATTATCCTTGTCAGTGTTGATATTGGGATGGAAATGAGAAGGATTAATCTTGAGGCCATATCAGAATTATTTCCATGGCGGAAAGAGGAAAATGTGATGTATCCTATTGTTAAATGTTTGGCAATATCTATAAATCGTATCTGTATTGAATGAATTCCTACTCATCAGATTCATGGAATTTCAGGTCTCTTTGATTGTTGGATTTCTTGGAATTCCGGTCTCCATTAATCAAGTTAAGATCCGGGTTTTATGTCATGATATCATGGGAAACTGAGAAGGGTTAAAAATTTAAGAACAGTTGAGAGTTGAGATCGTGAGCTTTCGGATCATATGAGAAATTAAAGAGATGTATTGGAGGAGTACAGTCTAAGTGAAAGTCCTTCTAACACCGAATATGAGATTAAAAGTGAAGACCACTTTTACGGTAAGATTTTTGGGACGAAAACCCCAAAAGGGGAGAGTTGTAATATCCTGATTTTGGGCCTAGTCGAAAAAGTGGTTTCGTGACCACAAAATTTAAGATAGAAATAATTATTTTCTGATTATTTTGAGGTCTATGATATAATTGCATGATTGGGTGAAAATTTCGTGAAGAAATTTTATGCATAAAGTGCTTAAATTGAAATTAGGGACTAAATCGAATAATTTGCAAAACTTGCATTCTAGAAGTTTCTAGTATGAAATTGTTTTGAAATATTAATTAGGAGGTCTTAAATAGAAATTTTACCAATTTCTAAGTCTTGGACAAAAATTGGACATGGATGGAATTTTTGGAAAGTTTATTAGTAAGGGCATTTTGGTCATTTAGGGGTAAAATGAATTAAAATACAAAATTAAAAGCCAATTTTGCTCATCTTCAACCCCATGGCCGAATATAGCAAGGAGAAACCATGGCTAGGGTTTTTCAAGCTTCCAAGCTCGATTGTAAGTCCGTTCTAGCCTCGTTTTCAATGATTTTTACGTTTTTGGAGTCCCGGTAGCTCGATTAAGCTTATGTTAGCAATAATTCAACCTAGGGTTCATATTTGGAAAAATACTCATAGGTGAAATTTGTGTATTTTGGTGTTTTATGATAGAATATGAGGTTTTAAATTATGTTAGACAACTTGCACTACTCGGTTTTAAGCGAAAACGAGCAAAAGGGCTTAATCGGTAAAAATACATAATAGTCATAAGTACATGTTAGAGTGAGAATTGATGTTTCCATAGAAGGGAAAAATGATCAACATGTCATAAAACATAAGAAAATAGGCTGAAGTTTAATTTACGAGCTTTGGGGAAAAAGTGTAAATATGCAAAAGTTTAGGGGCAAAACTGTAATTTTTCCAAAATATGATTTTGGGTCAATTTGAATAATGTGAGTCCTAATTAGACTATATTTTAAGTGATAAAGCAAGGAAAACTGAAATTCGGGCTAAAATGGGGAAAATACCAAGTTGTGGATGAAATGGTAAAAGTAGCCATTTTCGCATATGAGGTAAGTTCATGTGTAAATGTAGTAACATAATTGTCATTTTAAGCAATTTAATGTTGTTTATATGATATGATGCTGATTATTATCATGAAATATTATGCTTTGTGGTTATTGTTGAATAATATGTAATTATGTGAATAACTTGATGAGTATGAACTATCACCGAAGTATCGATTTCGATATTCTGTGGAAGAAGGCAAAGATGTGAGATTGAGGAAAAAAGCCCGTTTGAACCTTAGGAATAGATTAGGATACAAGTGACATGTCACTAGGATATTTGGGCATCCAAACTCGTTGAATTGAGTCCGAGTTCACTTATGGATGCGAATGTCCGAACTCGATGAGTTGAGTCCGAGTTCGAGAGATGTAACTAGGCATCTGAGCTCGTTGAGTTGAGGCCGAGTTCATTTATGGGCAGGTTACATGGTAGCTTGCCTACATATGTGGCACTTATGTGCAAACTTTCCATGTATCCGAATTATATTCTGATGTGTTCAACGGGTAAAATTCTACTCAAATGGAGGAATACTCGAGATGAAAGGGACGTATTGGTAAGTGTTGTGAAATGAATACTTTGAACAGGTATGTACTTAACCCTCGGGTTGAAAACTCGATATAACAACAATATGGTAAGATGATAAATGAAAACGTGATATGAATGTCTCGGTGATGATGATGCAAATGATGTTTTATGTTTGCTTATATAGTTGTGTTACTTGCTATTTGCATGTGAACTTACTAAGCATTTATGCTTACTCCCTCCTTTTCATTCCTTGAAGTGTTGACAAGCCAGCTCAAAAATCGGGAACGGTCGGAGGTACACTCACACTATCCGTATACCATCTTGGCATAATGGCTTGTATATTTTGAGTATGGCATGTATAGTATTATAATAATTTTGTATATATGGTCTTATGATATGGTTATTGAGTGGTATGGAAATGCTTGGTAATAATTAGCCATTGGAATGGCTAATCATGATCATATTTGGTGTTATGTATGCTAAATTGCTTGCTAATCCATGGAAACCATGAAATAGGTAAAATTTACCATAAAATAGATTCAGACAGCAACAGTGACGTGAGTTTGAAAAATCATTACAATTAGTAGAGATACAATTGGATGATGAATAAAATATGGAATTGAAGATTTATGAGTCTATTTTCATATGGATGGAGCAAAACAGGTATGTGAGTTATATTTTATGAGATGTTTAAAATTTTGTGAAACAGGTCCAGAGCGATTTCTGGATCTCCTGTTCTTAATTTAAAAATTCATCTTTAATTGTACAAAAATAATTAGAAGTCATTCTTTATATGTACAGATTCCTTATTGAGTCTAGTTTTAATAGAAACAAACTTCATAGTCATTGAAATTCTGTACAGAGAGATATATGATTCGTAATACACAGAGGTCAGAGCAGTCGAACCCTGAAATAGGGGAAAATTTAACTAATAAACTGTACTAATTTGCTTGACCAAAAATTCTAGAAAAAAATTTGTCAATAGATATATGAGTCTAGTATCATATAAAATTTACGAAATTGGATTTCGAGTTTCGGAACTCAAGATATGTATTTTTAAGTGACTGTGACGCAGATTGCTAGCTTGACTGGAAATTTTAAAAATAAATTGTTTGTGCTGTTTAAGTAATGAATTAAGTCTGTTAACACCTCGTGTTCGACTCCGGCGACGGTCTCGGGTACGGGGCGTTACATTTGGTGGTATCAGAGTAGGTTTAGTCGGTTCTCGGACTAACCTAGATGTGTAAAAGTTTAGCTATACGTGCCACTGATCTGTGATAGTGTGATGTCTTCCGACGCGTATGAGTACCGTCTTATTTAGACAGGATACTCTCCAACCAAGCTGCGCCGACCATGTTCAATGTTATGTGAAGGTATTTGAGTAAAATTATGATTATGATAAGTCTCGGTTCAGAAAAGTATGAATAAAAGTTTATGATACATATGTGATAAATATCCATATTTGCTTAATGCTCATATGATGTAGTGTATGTGGCTTACTTGATAAGATGAACGGAATAAATAGAAAGTAGTAGAGGTATGAATAAAGGTCATAATATTATGATATGAATGAAAATGTCCTTGTCGTGATTGGACGTCGAATGTTGATAAATGTTAATGATATATAATTTTTATGAGATAAAGGATTATAATGAAATGAACTTATCTATGTTAAATTGTTGGACTGAATTATATGATTGTAATGATATGTACATGATGATGCACGAAATGAAATTTGTGATTGTGATGCAAATATCTATGTTTGTTTGGCCTTATATGATGTCATGAGCATGAATTAATTTAATTAAATGAATGGATAAGTAAAGCTATCTAGAAAACATAGAATGTATGCATAAGTATATTGTCTAAATGGGACAATAGGAAAATTTGTGTAAGCCAACATGAATGTTGCATTGCCTGAATGAATGACATGATTTTGATGATGTTGCTATGATGATGGAAGTTGTGTCATATGTGTATGTATAAGAAAGTCGAGTCAGAGGTCCTACGACCCCTCCCCCTTACCGAAGTGCTACTTATAATGGAATTTCATGAGATTTGTATTGAATAAGTTTCCAGTTGAGAACCCAAAGAGTTCAGTGATAGAATAATTATAAGTATGATCAGAGATTGAAAATGAGCTGATAAGTAAAGTCAGAGCCAGTAAAGTATCGGATTGATATAAAGATTATTGGGATTATGCACTGTCCCAGTTAGAGAAGAATTCTCTTTGGTAAATCGAATTACTCAGGTGCAAGGTCGAGAAAAGTGTAAATCGAAATTTATTCAGAACCGGCCTCCTTTAGTGAATGGTTTAATATGAAAATTGTGACGACAGAACTAGTTGGGGAAATGATATTTGAAATATGAACTTTCTGAGTGTGACAGTTATGACTGGACAGATTTAGCAGTCTCTTTTGAGATGTTCTATGTGTTTACCCGTTCTCAAAAATATTTCTATGGCTATTTATCTTTTGAAGAAATTCTTGTTATATGGGAATGTCTTCTAATTCTGGTGTTGGATGAAAGCATTGGTAGTCTGACTGGTTTATAATTTATATTGCTCTATTTCATCGGGATTTCTATTTCATTTCGTCTAATAAGAATTGATGAGAGAATACATATGATATTATGATTTTGTTTCTTGTACTTGATGCTTCATCTGATATATATGTATGGGAAGATATATTGTTCTTGTTATATTTGATTCCAGTGGGATTAAATGATGTTTTCTTTTGGACTTTCTTTCTTTGAAGAATTATCGGGGTATTCTATATTTTCTCTATGAGTTTGGTTTTCGATTCTCCAGCATAGTATCATATCTTGGGTTTCTTTATCCTGGATCTCTTTATTCTGGGTTTCTCTATCTTGGATTTCTTTATTCGGTTTTCTTGTTATCTTTGTTCTATAATTTGTCAATTATGACTCATGTTCGAAGTACGTTCTTCAGCTCGTGATAATCATGTCAAATATGACTATACTTCTAATTTGATCTTGGTAATGTGGTGATTTTAGTATTGGGATTTTTCTAATTTCCGTGTAAGGATTTGACATCCAGTAAAGGCATAGGTCATAAAGCGCGAGTTTGATCGGTATGGTGAATTATTTATTTGAAAGATTTCATGTGACAATTATGTCAGGATTATTTTTCTCAAGTCTGATAATATAATTTCATTTTTGTACTGATAAAAGAGTAAATAGTCTGAATGGGAAGTGTATATTTATTAGAAAGAGTTGGATATTAGTTAAAGTCACTACGAATGATAAGGTTTTCATCTTGTGAAAGCTGAAAAGTTTATTACATGTTCACAAAGTTTGGATAGATGATAATATTGGTAACCGAAGCGTCTGAACTAGACTAGTCTACATTGAGTAAAGACTTCCTGACTTTTAGTAATGTACTGTTGTATGAATTGTGATGTGTTTCAAGACAGTGAGGTAATGTGATAGTTTAGAGCATTTGATGTTACATAAAATCGGATTTGTTAAAGGGGTTAAAGCCGAGCATTGGGATCTATCAAAATTATCCTTGTTAGTGTTGATATTGGGATGGAAATGAGAAGGATTATTCTTGAGGCCATATCAGAATTATTTCTATGGCGGAAAGAGGAAAATGTGATGTATCCTATTGTTAAATGTTTGGCAAGATCTATAAATCATATCTGTATTGAATGAATTCCTACTCATCAGATTCATGGAATTTCAGGTCTCTTTGATTGTTGGATTTCTTGGAATTCCTGTCTCCATCAATCAAGTTAAGATCCGGGTTTTATGTCATGATATCATGGGAAACTGAGAAGGGTGAAAAATTTAAGAACAGTTGAGAGTTGAGACTATGAGCTTTCAGATCATATGAGAAATTAAAGAGATGTATTGGAGGTACAGTCTAAGTGAAAGTCCTTCATCACCGAATATGAGATTTAAAGTGAAGACCACTTTTCTGGTAAGATTTTCGGGGACGAAAATCCCTAAAGGAGGGGAGAGTTGTAATATCCTGATTTTGGGCCTAATCGGAAAAGTGGTTTCGTGACCACAAAATTCGAGATAGAAATAATTATTTTATGATTATTTTGAGGTCTATGATATGATTGCATGATTGTGTGAAAATTTCGTGAAGAAATTTTATGCATAAAGTGCTTAAATTGAAATTAGGGACTGAATCGAATAATTTACAAAACTTGCATTCTAGAAGTTTCTAGTATGAAATTGTTTTGAAATATTAATTAGGTGGTCTTAAATAGAAATTTTACCAATTTCTAAGTCTTGGACAAAAATTGGACATGGATGGAATTTTTGGAAAGTTTATTAGTAAGGGCATTTTGGTCATTTAGGGGTAAAATGAATTAAAATACAAAATTAAAAGCCAATTTTGCTCATCTTCAACCCCATGGCCGAATATAGCAAGGAGAAACCATGGCTAGGGTTTTTCAAGCTTCCAAGCTAGATTGTAAGTCCGTTCTAGCCTCGTTTTTAATGATTTTTACGTTTTTGGAGTCTCGGTAGCTCGATTAAGCTTATGTTAGCAATAATTCAACCTAGGGTTCATATTTGGAAAAATACCCATAGGTGAAATTTGTGTATTTTGGTGTTTTATGATAGAATATGAGGTTTTAAATTATGTTAGACAACTTGTACTACTCGGTTTTAAGCGAAAACGAGCAAAAGGGCTTAATCGGTTAAAATACATAATAGTCATAAGTACATGTTAGAGTGAGAATTTGATGTTGCCATAGAAGGGAAAAATGATCAGCATATCATAAAACGTAAGAAAATAGGCTGAATTTTAATTTACGAGCTTTGGGGAAAAAGTGTAAATATGCAAAAGTTTAGGGGAAAAACTGTAATTTTGCCAAAATATGATTTTGGGTCAATTTGAATAATGTGAGTCCTAATTAGACTATATTATAAATGATAGAGCAAGGAAAACTGAAATTCGGGCTAAAATAGGGAAAATACGAAGTTGTGGACGAAATGGTAAAAGTAGCCATTTTCGCATACGAGGTAAGTTCATGTGTAAATGTAGTAACATAATTGTCATTTTAAGCAATTTAATGTTGTTTATATGATATGATGCTGATTATTATCATGAAATATTATGCTTTGTGGTTATTGTTGAATAATATGTAATTATGTGAATTACTTGATGAGTATGAACTATCACCGAAGTATCGATTTCGATATTCCGTGGAAGACGGCAAAGATGTGAGATCGAGGAAAAAAGCCCGTTTGAACCTTAAGAATAGATTAGGATACAAGTGACATGTCACTAGGATATTTGGGCACCCGAACTCGTTGAGTTGAGTCTGAGTTCACTTATGGACGCGAATGTCCGAACTCGTTGAGTTAAGTCCGAGTTCGAGAGATGTAACTAGGCATCCGAGCTCGTTGATTTGAGTCCGAGTTCACTTATGGATGCGAACGCCCGAGCTCATTGAGTTGAGTCCGAGTTCACTTATGGGCGGGTTACATGGTAGCTTGCCTACATATGTGGCACTTATGTGCAAACTTTCCATGTATCCGAATTATATTCTGATGTGTTCAACGGGTAAAATTCTACTCAAATGGAGGAATACTCGAGATGAAAGGGACGTATTCGTAAGTGTTGTGAAATGAATACTTTAAACAGGTATGTACTTAAACCTCGGGTTGAAAACTTGATATAACAACAATATGGTAAGATGATAAATGAAAATGTGATATGAATGTCTCGGTGATGATGATGCAAATGATGTTTTATGTTTGCTTATATTGTTGTGTTACTTGCTATTTGCATGTGAACTTACAAAGCATTTATGCTTACTCCCTCCTTTTCATTCCTTGTAGTGTTGACAAGCTAGCTCGGAAATCGGGAACGGTCGAAGGCACGCTCACACTATCCGTATACCATCTTGGCATAATGGCTTGTATATTTTGAGTATGGCATGTATAGTATTATAATAATTTTGTATATATGGTCTTATGATATGGTTATTGAGTGGTATGGAAATGCTTGGTAATGATTAGCCATTGGAATGGCTAATCATGATCATATTTGGTGTTATGTATGCTAAATTGCTAGCTAATTCATGGAAACCATGAAATAGGTAAAATTTACCATAAAATAGATTCAGACAGCAACAGTGACATGAGTTTGAAAAATAATTAAAAATAGTAGAGTTACAATTGGATGATGAATAAAATATGGAATTGAAGATTTATGAGTCTATTTTCATATGGATGGAACAAAATAGGTATATGAGTTATATTTTATGAGATGTTTAAATTTTTGTGAAACAAGTCCAGAGTGATTTTTGGATCCCCTATTCTGACTTTAAAAATTCATCATAAATTGTACAAAAATAATTAGAAGTCATTCTTTATATGTACAGATTCCTTATTGAGTCTAGTTTTAAGAGAAACAAACTTCATAGTCATTGAAATTCTGTACAGATAGATATCTAATTTGTAATACACAGAGGTCAGAGTAGTTGAACCCTAAAATAGGGGAGAATTTAACTAATAAATTGTACTAATTTGCTCGACCAAAAATTTTAGAAAAAATTTGTAAATAGATATATGAGTCTAGTTTCAGAGAAAATTTACAGAATTGGATTTTGAGTTTCGTAACTTGAGATATGAATTTTTAAGCAACTATGATGCAGATTGCTAGTTTGACTGGAAATTTTAAAAATAAATTGTTTGTGCTGTTTAAGTAATGAATTAAGTCTGTTAATACCTCGTGTTCGACTCCGGCGATGGTCTCGGGTATGGGGCGTTACAGCTAGGCCGTATGTCTCACAAGGCTTAGTCACACACCTGTGTCTCAGACCATGTGGACCTAAATTTACCTAAAATCAAGTCATTTCCAATACCATTTCATGCATAAACATTTAGATCATTTGTGCACACTTTCATGGCACCAAAACCCTATCGAAACATACATATAATTTCCATTTTAGCAGTCCTAATTCAACTAACCAATATGCCATTCAAAGGTGCCACAAACAACAACTAAACATCTCCTACTTAGACATGTTTATATGCTTAATTCCATGCATACAATTCTAGTCCATTTAAGTATTAAACCATACATCATTTAGCCACTCTCAAAACTTACAAAACATACCATGAAAGACCATTATCAAGCCATTACAAACTTACCAAAAGAATCATATATACATACACATATAAGTGACCAAAATGACTGACCCAAGCAAGCATTGTAAATTCATCAACAATCCATAAGCATCCAAGCACAAGCATATCAAGTTACCATTTTACATATTCATCAAAAACATCACAATAACCCACCCTATACATGCCATTATAAACCTTAGCCAAAATATACAAAAACTATCGAATTGACTTTTGGATAGCGTGATAGATCCCCGACGAGCTTCCAACCAAATTAAGCTTTCGATAATTTATAAAACATAGAAAAGAAACTACGTAAGCAATTAATGTTTAGTAAGCTCGTATGAAATAAAAACATAACTTACCATTTCATTTGCATAAATAAAACATAAACATAATATAATCCAAACTATAAGCTTGGCATAAGCCTATACATCACCATTAATACACAAGTTAGCACACTTGCACATAAATCAAATAAGCCATTCATAATATAATTTATTTACCAAATGAAATACATCAATTAGTTCATGCATTCTTTCCATAATAATATGCTTAATTCCATTTGAATACTTACCTTTTCAATCCCTTTTCTTGCCCATTGAACCATTTAGAATTTCATTGGATACTTGGAAAAGCTCACACAAAGTGTGGCTTTACATATAACTGTAACATTTCCTTTACATCATTGCTCACATAAGCTGTGAAATAGGCTTGCTCACACGAGCTACGGGTTGAAATGTAAGCTACACAATGCTGCTCACATGAGCTGTGGAGTGTCTGCAACAAATGCAGGATCTTAGCCATCGGTAGGACATTCAAGACCAGTACCAAAAACAGGAAATCCCTAATGACATGTTATTTGTATCCTACGAATTCCTAAGATTCAACCAAGACTTGTTAATCATCATAGCATTGATTTGTTTATACATTGATCAATTCACATTATAATTAACATAATAACATATATTTTAAGTATTATTAATACAATAACCTTTCATACGAACTTACTTCGATGATTAGGAGTGTAGAAATTAGGTCAAACTAATCTAAAGCTTTTGCCTTTCTTCGATTTAGCTCCGGTTATGGTTTATCTTGACCTAAATAGATAATTATATTCAATTAAGTACTTCAATTAACCTCAAATATTCAATTCAATCCATAACTCTTATTTATGCAAAATTACTAATTTGCCCCTAACATTTTAACTTTTTCACAATTTAGTCCTTAAGTTTATAACTTAGAATATAACCTTTTTTAATCTAGATCCATGTTAATCAAACATGCAAGGGACCTTGAAACAACTCATATTTACCATCATTTCATAATAAAACCCTAAATTTTATACTTTTAACAATTAGTCCCTAATTCCAAAATTCATAAAAAATCATTTAATAAACACTTGTTTATTTTTCAACCAAGATTCATAATATATCATTTAACATCAAAAACCATTCAAGAACATTCATGGCATAACCCTTAACCTTTAACAATTTTACAAATTGACCTCTGAGCTAGCTAGATTAAGCTACAATAAAAACATAAAAATAATTAAAAACGGGTTTAAAAACCTAACATGCATGAAGAAATTTCATAGTCAAAAGCTCCCATTCTTTTAACAATTGATACTTGGTTCTTTTAGGGTTAGTAAACAATAAAGATAATAATTTTTAATTCATCTTATTTTAATACCTTTTACTTGTTTTATCTAATTACCAATTTAACCTTTTTTATTTCATTAAAACTACCACAAAACCTTTCCAATAACATCCACTAGTACCTTAAATGGTATATTTATCCCTCAAGTCATTTATCTTAAAGTTTCATAACAATTTTACCTTTCTTACTAATAGAACTCAACTTTTTCACCTTTTACGATTTAGTTATAAAAACATGCTAATTTTCTAATTGGCTAAGATGACTTTATCCACTATTTTCTTCATTAGTAACACATTTAAAATAATTCACTAACACCAAGTCATATTCATCAGTTTTCATGATAACCAAATTTCACAACATATTATTAATTAATAAGGCACATGTGGCCAAGTTTCATCAAGCAACAATATCACTAATCACTTATTGTCAACATTTTTTACCATGGAATTTACACACCTTCATTACTTAGTCAAACTCACATCCATTACACAATCTCATCATTTTCCTAAATATCAACATGTGAGCTTCCAATGTTGTCTCATACAACAAATCTAAATACCAAGTGAGTAAAAGTAGGAAACACCATTTCTTACATTATTGAAGCTTTCTCTCTCTAGCTTCAACTTTCTCTCCCAAGAACCATCAAAACTCTTGCTGAAAAATAAAGATTTGAAGGTGGATTCAAGCTTATGAAAGAGTTTTCTAGTTGATTTTGGTGAGAAATCAATGTGGGCGATGAGATTTTTAGTACGATTGAAGAAAAAGAGTAGAATAATGAAGAGAGAAAAGCTCTCGCTTTTCCATGGGAGTGGTCAACCATGAGGAAGATGATGGCCAAAATCTCCCTTCTTTTTTTTAAACCTTCTAAGATTGCCTATTCAAAGTCAACAAGTCAAAGTCTACCTAAATATGTGATCCACAATCCATCTCCTTATAAATCTCATCCAATAGTCCATATTTATTCCACATATCAAATATCTCATCAAAATAATATTTCCAACAGAAAATAGTTTAGAAATGGCCAAAATGCCTCGTTTTATGGCAAACTTACCATATTACCCCTTCTTGGGTTTTTGTATCATTTCTTGACAATTTTAGGCACTTATCTCACTCCAAGCTCATAATTCTTATTTAACCTTTAATACAAGTTTAAGGGTGGTCAAAATTTAATTTATAATTTAGTCCCTCTACTTTCAAATCTTTTCAATTTGGTCTCAAAAGTTATTTTTATCACATCAATACATATTCCCCCATACTTTTATGTCAAATAATCAGTAATAACTCTCATTTCTCATTTTGGTCAAATTTACATTTTAATCCCCAAACTTTTTAGAATTTACAATTTAGACATTTTGTCATATTCTCACACCCACGTTACTTTTCATTTCATTGATTTCAATCTCCAATATCACTTTTCCTTTCATAAAAATTCTTTATTTGATTGATCTTTCCAATTTTCTCGATATTTTATTGTATCCAATCATATATTAGTGACATAAGTCTAATAGAAGATTTGGGATGTTACAAAGGGTGTAGACACCTTTTTTTTTTTTCAGGGCTTACGATTTTGACTTGGACTTCAAAATTTTCAATGGGCTGAGAATTTCCTTTTTCATTCGTGATTATTTTGATTTTAAAAATAATTTGTTATTAATTTAATTCTAAACTTGAAATTAAAGTAGGGGCTAGTCTAAAATTAAATTAGATTTTGCTTAATTTTGGCTTTATCAAATTGAAATTAATTTTAAATTTAATTTACTTTTAAGTTTTTTAATTTGGCATGAAGTGGGATGGATATTTTGGATCTCCATTTTTAATAATAAAATCAAGTTTTTATTTAAAATAAAATAAAATTTTATTTTAATAACAAATTACAAGGGAAAGATTGAGTATTTGATGAGTTTAGAGATTGGAGATGGAGAAGTAGTTTATACAGTGATGTGAAAAATTTAAGCTAATTATTCATCAACATAATTATTTACTTTGTACTTCAAATTTACAAAAAAAATAAAGTCATTTTAATTTTTCATTCGACTTTTCATCTTTTTTAGATTTTAAATTTCCACTATTTTTCAATAGATGAAAATTTTATTGTGCTAAGGTTAATTTTTAAGAATTAAAATAACTCCTTTTATAAAGTTAGAGAGACAAATAAAACATGATGCCTTAATTATTTAAGTTGAAAAACATAAAAAGGATGATATCCGTGCCTAATTTTAAAAGCTTCAATAAGGGAGATATAGAAACAACATAAAGAATAAATTATTTAAAAGAAGAGTGATTTGAACCAAACGTGGAGATATATTACATAGAGAGTACAGAACAAAGTAAAAACGTTTCTAAAGTGTTGGAAACTAAATTGATTCATTTAATGGCAAAATTACACTGTCCTAACTGACCTAGATATTGAACAAGAAGGATTGATGTCCCAAGATTCAATCATGTCATCAATTTCAGATTCTTCATCACCACTTTCTTCAATAGCATTACCTTCTTCTGATGCTTTAATCAACTCTAACTCCATTGCTACTTGTTTCATGGTAGGTCTTTTCTTTCCATTAAGGTTCAAGCATCTTTTTGCTAATTTAACCACTGCTATAATCTCTTTCTCTGGGCCATCATTTGCTACCTTTGAATCGAGAATATCAGATAACGAATTCTCCTGCATTGATAGAAGAAAAAGAGATACCAAGCTTCTCTCTTCATCAGACTGTTTTGAGGAGATGGTTTTTCTCCAGTTAAAAGCTCAACAAGGACAACCCCAAAACTATAAACATCACTCTTCTCTGTAAATTGATTTGACCGAAAGTACTCCGGATCCATGTAACTGTTGAAGCTGACCTCCATACAGCTGGTATGAAGCAAATGCAGCTGGAAGCTGGCCCTCAAGCTCGTGACAAGGTTGCATCAGCTATGGTTACTTGTTGCTGTTAGTTTACAACCAATGTTTTGTTATTTTGTAATCTAGTTTGTTTCTTAAACTTAGTTGGTGATTTTTTGATGAATCCATTGATTGATTGACTGAAATTTCAGCAATACAACTTGGACACTTAACTTAGCTGTTTTCAATATAATAGAGTGGGGTTAGGTGTGATTTGGTAGTCATTTTGACTTGTTTACCACAACTTTCTTTTGATATATGTAATGGCTATCTGCCTATGTTTTCTTGATGAATGAAATACACTTCATCTCTATTAATGTTCTCTACAATTCTTCTTCCTTATTCTTCTTCTTCTATGCTCGTTTCCCTCTTGTTTGTTCAGCAAGTATCGTGACTTGCAGCATAAGTCACAGTCACACCAGCTGCTTGCTTGCTTGATAACACCAACAATTGGTATCTAGAGCCTTTATCTTTGAGGACCTGTTCCACCTGACTCAAAACTTGAATGGCTTCTGCTAGCTTCTCTCCAGCAGCACCACCAGTCTTCACTGGTGAAGGCTTCCATATTTGGTTGGTCAAGATGAGAACATACCTTCAGGCGTTTGATCTGTGGGAAGTGGTGAACTCGGATGCTGAGCCGGCTCCATCGAGGCCAATCCTACGGTGGCTCAGATAAGGCAACATGCAGATGAGAGGACCAAGAAGCACAAGGCCATGTCCTGTATTCAGAACTGTGTTTCTTATGTAATCTTTACCAGGATCATGACCTGTGAGACCCCGAAGCAAGCTTGGGACAAGCTTAAGGAGGAGTTCCAGGGTACTGAGAGGACCAGGCAGCAGCAGCTTCTAAATCTGAGAAGGGATTTTGAGAATCTGAAAATGAAAGAAGAGGAAACTGTCAAACAATATTCTGACAGGATAATGGCTGTTGTAAACAGCATAAGGCTCCTTGGTGAGCAGTTTGAGGAAGTAAGGATAGTTGAGAAGGTTCGCTCTACTCTACCAGAGAGATATGAGGCAAAGATATCCTCCATAGAGGACTCGAGAGACTTGACAAGGATCTCTCTGACTGAGCTTATCAATGCTCTCTATGCTCAGGAGCAGAGAAGAGCCAGCAGGATCGATGAGCACCAGGAGGGTGCATTTCAGGCCAAAAGCAAGCCTAGCTCGAGTAATGCTGCCTACAAAGGCAAGAAAAACTGGAGGGATAAATCCAAATCTGATGCCTCGAGAAAATGGGATAGACCATGCAAGCATTGCAAAAAGACTGGTCATCCAGAAGCCAGATGCTGGTTCAGACCAGATGCCATATGTCAACATTGCAAGAAAAGAGGCCATGTTGAAAGGGTCTGTAAAGAAAAAGACAGACCTGACCAGAATCAACCACAACACAAGGCTGCTGAGGCTCGAGTGGCTGAACAAGGCGTGATGATGAAGAAATGTGTGTTTGCAGTTTCATGTCTAGCTGCAAAAGGCAAGGTTAAAAAGGGATGGCTCCTTGACAGTGGCTGTACCAACCACATGTCACCAGATGCAACCATCTTCAAAACTCTAGATAGAAGCTGCAAAACTAGAGTAAAAATTGGTGATGGACACTGTATTCAGGCAGATGGCATAGGTGATGTGATAATATGCACTCCATCAGGTAACAAACTCATCCCAAATGTACTGTTTGTACCTGAAATAGATAGAAATTTATTGAGCATAGCTCAGTTGCTGGAAAAAGGGTATACTGTGGTCTTTAAAGGAAAGGAGTGCCAAATCAGTGATCAGAAAGGGTCCATACTCATGACAGTGCCCATGTCTGACAAGAGTTTTGTTGTGGACTGGAATAAAGACCTAGAAAGTGCCTATGCTGCTTCCATAGAAGAATCCAAGCTTTGGCATCAAAGGCTTGGTCATGCTAACTATAGATCAATGGCTCGAATGATTAGCAAGGACATGACTGAAAACTTCATCAAATCTGTTCAAAATGAAGATGTGTGTGAAGTTTGTCAATTAGGAAAACAGCCAGCTTCCATTTCCTACAAACACAGCCTGGAGAGCCTCAGAAAAACTTCAATTGGTGCACACAGATGTGTGTGGCCCTATGAAGACCGAGTCACTCAATGGCAGCAGGTACTTCATTCTCTTCATTGATGATAGTACTAGGTACTGCTGGATTTATTTCTTAAAGAGTAAGACTGAAGTTGTTCAAGCCTTCTTGAAGTTCAAAACAGCAGCTGAGACAGAGACTGGCTGTAAATTAAGGTCTATAAGATCAGACAATGGGACAGAATATATCTCAGCTCAGTTCCAAGACATCTGTGCAAGAGCTGGCATCAAACATCAACTAACAAATGTGTACACACCTCAACAAAATGGGGTAAGTGAGAGGAAAAATAGGAGTCTACTTGATATAGCCAGATGCATGATATTTGAGAAGAACCTGCCTAAAAATTTATGGGCTGAGATAGTGAATACTGCTGTTTATGTTCAGAACAGACTTCCAACCAAAGCTTTAGAGCAAAAGACTCCATTTGAGGCCTGGTTTGGATTCAAGCCATCACTGGCTCACTTAAGAATCTTTGGTTGTTTATGCTATTCACAAGTTCCAGCTGTTAAAAGAAGTAAGCTTGACAAAAGGCACAAGCAGTATTCAGTAGGCTATAGCTCTCGAGAGAAAAGGGCTATAGGATTTTGGATCCTTCAACAAACAAGGTATTTGCAAGTAGAGATGTTGTGCTCAATGAGAGAGCAAGCTGGAACTGGGACACGAATGAACCTGAAGCTGTCTCTGACGATCTTGTGGTTGATCAAACAGAGCCAGAAGAGAGTAGTCCAGAGATGGACTTTGATGATGTGCCAATCAGAGGCACCAGATCCCTGGCTGAAATTTATGAGAGGGCACACATAGCTTTAGTAGAGCCTACCTGTTTTGAAGAGGCTGTGAAGCATGAAGGCTAGAAACAGGCAATGGCAGATGAAATTTCCATGATCGAGAAGAACCAGACTTGGAAACTGGTTGAGAAGCCTGCTAATAGGAAGATCATTGGAGTGAAATGGGTCTACAAGGCCAAGTAGAATGCTGATGGAAGTCTAAATAAACTGAAGGCTAGACTTGTGGTAAAAGGATTCAGTCAAAAATATGGACTGGATTACTTTGAAACATATGCTGCTGTTGCCAGATTAGATACAATCAGACTGATTATTGGATTGGCTGCTCATATGCAGTGGAATGTCTTTCAACTAGATGTGAAATCGGCCTTTCTAAATGGAATCCTTGAAGAGGAAATTTATGTCGAACAAAAAGAGGGATTTGAAGTACCAGGCAAAGAAGAGATGGTTTACAGACTAAGAAAAGCTTTATATGGCCTAAAACAAGCCCCCAGAGCATGGTATGCCAGAATTGACTCCTACCTACTCAGTTTGAAGTTCGAAAGAAGTGCTAGTGAGCCAACTTTGTATGTCAAAAAGAATAAAACCGAGACTCAGCTTGTGGTATCATTGTATGTTGATGACTTATTGGTGACAGGAGGAGATGAAGTTGACTTGGCAGAATTCAAGATAAAGATGAAGCAAATGTTCGAGATGACTGATCTGGGGCTGATGACATACTTCCTAGGAATGGAAGTAAACCAGACACAAGGAGGGATTTTTTTGAAACAGGAATCATTTGCATTGAAGGTGTTGACAAAGTTTTCAATGCTGAATTGCAAACCAACTCCTACACCTGTTGTTGCTGGGGTAAAACTATCAAGTCATGAGGGTCATGAAGAAGTCTGTGAAACTACTTATAGAAGCCTGATTGGTTGTCTTCTATACTTGACTGCAACGAGACCAGACATCATGTTTGCAGTAAGTTTACTTTCTAGATTCATGCATTGCTGCAATGTACAGCATTTTCAAGCTGCAAAACGAGTACTGAGATACATTAAAGGTACTCTAAGCTATGGTCTCTTGTTTAGCAAGGCTGCAGAACTGAGATTAAAAGGTTACACAGATAGTGATTGGGCTGGTTCTAAAGATGATATGAAGAGCACATCAGGGTATGCTTTCACATTGGGATCAGCAATGGTATGTTGGAGTTCCAAAAACAAATCTCCGTGGCTCAATCGACGGCTGAGGCCGAGTATGTAGCAGCTGCTAGTGCAGTAAATCAAGCCATCTGGTTGAGGAAAATCTTAGCTGATTTAAACTTAATTCAAGAAGAAGCAACAGAGATACTTTGTGACAACAAGTCTGCTGTTGCAATTGCAAAGAATCCTGTCTTCCATGGTAGAACTAAGCACTTTGATATAAAGTTGCATGTGATAAGGGAGATGGAGCAAGCTTGTGAAATAAAGCTGGTTCATTGCAATTCGGAGAACCAAATTGCTGACATCTTAACCAAGGGTCTTGGTGTGTCAAGATTTAACAAGTTAAGGAAGCTCATGGGAGTTTGCAGCATGGAGCTCAAGGAGGAGTGTTGAAGCTGACCTCCATACAGCTGGTATGAAGCAAATGCAGCTGGAAGCTGGCCCTCAAGCTCGTGACAAGGTTGCATCAGCTATGGTTACTTGTTGCTGTTAGTTTACAACCAATGTTTTGTTATTTTGTAATCTAGTTTGTTTCTTAAACTTAGTTGGTGATTTTTTGATGTAATCCATTGATTGATTGACTGAAATTTCAGCAATACAACTTGGACACTTAACTTAGCTGTTTTCAATATAATAGAGTGGGGTTAGGTATGATTTGGTAGTCATTTTGACTTGTTTACCACAACTTTCTTTTGATATATGTAATGGCTATCTGCCTATGTTTTCTTGATGAATGAAATACACTTCATCTCTATTAATATTCTCTACAATTCTTCTTCCTTATTCTTCTTCTTCTATGCTCGTTTCCCTCTTGTTTGTTCAGCAAGTATCGTGACTTGCAGCATAAGTCACAGTCACACCAGCTGCTTGCTTGCTTGATAACACCAACAGTAACCAAATGTTCCTTGAACTCGAGTTGTTAAATGAGTTTGTTCAAGTGCAATTGATCTTGAAGTTCCAAAGTCCGACACTTTTGTCTTGTATTTTTCATCCAAAAGTATGTTGCTTGATTTAACATCTCGATGATAAATAGAAACAGATGCAGCCGAATGCAAATAGAACAAAGCATTGGCAATTTCAGTTGCAATCCGTAAACGCATTTCCCATGTCAATGGAAGTTCTTCATTTTTGCCATGAATGAGATTATAAAGTGTTCCATTTGGAATGAACTCATAAACCAACAAAGGAGTTTCAGCCTCTAAACAACATCCTAAAAGCTTAACCACATTCCTATGGTTAATTTGAGATAAAATGATCACCTCATTGATGAACTGTTCCACCTTCTTTTCACCAAATTTCTTTCCTTTTTCTATTTTAGACTTCTTAACAGCCACAATGCTTCCATCCGTTAACATTCCTTTGTAAACAGTTCCTTGGCCTTCTTGACCAAGGATTCGATTCTCATTATAGTAATCCGTGGCTTTTTCTATCTCCTTTGAAGTAAACATTTTTATTGTTTCAAAATAACTTGTATTGCTAGACAAATGTTGTTGCAGTAACAAACCTCCGTTCCTTTTGAAATATTTCTGCTTCAGCAAGATGTTTCTTCTTCTTTTCACTACTTCGTACATTTTCCATAATCCAAGCAGCAGAAATATTGTCCCGATACTAATGCTTCAACCTAGATACATATAATAAACATAGTTTTATCAACCATAGATATACTTCAATAAAGGTTTTTTATTTATTCGACTTGGCACAAAATTGTTTTATATTTAGCGACGGTCATTTGTATACTATGGGAGAATATTCATTACAACACCACGTTGTTTTGACACTAAACTTTTAAGGCTATAATGAGTAAATGAATGTTACAATACGAAAACTAAAGACTCATACATCACACATTCAAGTCAAAATATATCACTGCTTGAAAATGCTTCCATTTGTAGAAAAGAAAGTGTGAATTCAACACCTACCTATAATAATGATGGTCAAGCTCCGAGTATTTTTTGGCAACGTCGTTTGTGAAATAATTTCATCAGGCTCACACCTAAATCCCGTACTATTGTATTTATATTCAGGAGGGCAGTCCCGTGACGAACAATAGTTGCCGGGAGTATTTAAACAAAGCATATGACACCAAACATAGATCCCACAATTCTCTCCTGAATTTATCAAAGGAATAGAAAAGGTTATATTCATATAAATAAAATGTAATATAGATTATTGAAAAAGATGTGTTAATTTGTACCTTCGCAATACGTCGAAATATCACCGATGCCAAATTTCTTGTTGCAAACACATACATGAGTAGAGCTCAGACGTTGCCAGCAATATACACGATCGGAAGTACAATTAGTGTTTATACCTTGTCTCAAACGGCACAATCCAGACATCGGTGTGCTCCACTGCAGTGATGTTGGAACATGCGTCCAATTGTTTACATCAAAATCATTTGATTCCGAGGTCAAATCATAATACAAGTCTGATTTTATCAAGGAAGCAAATCCGCAAGATCTTTTTCGGCTATCATTGCTAGAATCAACTCTACCACTCATGTTTGCAGAGAAAGAAGTGAGACCATGCGGAATATTAAAAGAGCAGCCAGTAACAGACGAAGTCTCATTACTGATTCTACAACTTGGCTGCAAACACCCGCCTACAAGATTACCTGTTTCGCTGTCGAAAACAGTGGCCAAATTACCACAACCTGAAGACCAGAAAATGTTGTCAAAATCTGAGTAGTAAAAGGGCGTGCCCTTTAGGTTGAGACTCATCCAATTGTTACTATTTTTGCGACAATTGAAATAAGTTATGGAATGGTTCACCACAACGTTGCCATACAAAAATGAGAAGTCGAGTATTCGAAGATTGACGCCATTTATGTTTAAGAATGGCGTGGTCCGCCCATTAGAGGTTTTTTTGCAGATTACTCTAAACCAGCCATTGGGATACTCTTGGTCGATTATTTCAAATGGGTATTGAAACGTAACATTCCCACAAGACTTTTCACCGATTAAGCTGATAGGTCCGGGTCTTGGTGCGCATCCTGCGGGATTAGCAAAAAATGAGTAAATTGCACCAAGTAAACACCAATTAAAATCTGGGTTATGTACATCCAGTCTTTGAATGAAATAAAAATCTATGTAATTAACTGAACAAGTGACAGCGAGTGACTAATACCGACCTGCATCCCCACAATAGCTTGAATTCCAGCTGAGCGTTGTGGGAACATGAGTGGTTTCAATATTGATGCCAATGGGTAAAGGATAAGCTTCACGGAAATAAAGCCTGCTAAAGATGACAGCAGATGAGCATCTCTTTCTGTCATCCTTACCAATAGGATACATCGCTGTCATGTTTACGACAGTGGAAGTGAATTTTCCAGAAATTGTATTAGAGCAACCAGATTCTGAAGCGCCGTCGCCACATATTGTTTGAACGCAGCCGCCGAAGGCATCAGCTTCATTACGGAAAATGGTGGCCAAATTTCCGCAACCTACAGATGCGAAATTGTTGTAGTCGCTTGAGAAGAAGAATGGAGTGCCTGTTAGATTGACAGTGGCACTAGCAACCTCGTTTTTATGATCACAGTCAACGTAAGTTACTGGATTTTTTATCAGAATGGTGTCTTCAAATAAGGAACCGAGTACCTCCAGATCGAGGCCATTTATGCTTATGAAAGGCTTTTTTCTGATTGTGGATCTGTTTGCAAGTTACTCTAAAAAAAAAGGAAGAGTATAACAGGTGCTATGGATGCCAAATGGGGATGGAATTGTGATGTTTCCACATACTTCTTCTCCGCAAATAGCTGGTTGAGGTTCTGCTGCCTGTAACGTTGGGCAGAAGAGGAAAATGAGGAGTATGAAGTAAAACCATAAGTGGAAACCCATTTGGATTGTTAATTTCTTTGATGTTAGTGAAGAAGCCGTTAATGGCTTCTATATGTATGTGTATAGATATTAGATGGCATGAAAGCTTTTTGAATTTTTTATTGGATAGTGGAAGATGAAATGCATGCTCGTCATAAAATATTCTCAGCCCCCCAAACTTGAACATTTTAATTCATTAATTAAGATGTAGTAGGTTAAAGTTGGAAAGGAATTTGTAAGACTCAAAGAAAATGGGGTCTGAAAGAAATTTAGCAAAGACCTTTGTCCTTGACCGGTATTAAAAAAATAGGATAATACAAAGATGCTATCTAGTATTAAAATTGTTTACCAGTGGGGGGCAACCATTACTCCAAGTACTGCTAAATTATAAGCTGTTACACGTTTTGGTTTGTCCTTGGAGAAAGAAAAATTTCTAATGCTCTTTTGTTTATTTTATAACGTTTTTACAATCAAATACCAAGATAACACAATCAATGTTACGATTTCCATTGTCAATCTTTTGCTTCTACTCAGTTTTTCTTAATTTTTTATTTATTAGTTTTAGTTTTTCAATTTTTTGCTTATGCATTTTTTCAATTTTTCAAATTTTAATTATTCATTTGAGCTTTGCAGATTAATTTGGTTGTGATTTTTTTCGTTTCAACTTGTTTTTAAAAAAATTAAAATTAAATTAAATTAGAGAAGTTACTAAATATACATAATTGTATAATAACATTTGTATGGATTTAAAAATTGAGGATTTATCATTATATTATAGGTGCTTAAAAACTAAATATGTAATCTTATCTAATTTTTTTAATGTGTATTTGTTGGGTTGCTTTCTCTTTAGTATTTAACATATACTTATTATTATACGTTGGTCATCAACTAAACTTTTCATCGTCTGAATTTAAATCTATATCATTAAGATTTTCAAAATCTCTTTCTTGTCTGTACTCTTCAAAACTTTATCTATAATTAAAGTTATAAAACAATATGTTAATACAAATCTTGGCTCTTTGCTTCCACTCATCATGTAATATAGAAATTAAAGTAGTATGAACACATAAAGCGAGAGGCAATGAGAACGAAAATGGGATCTGAAAGAAATTTATCAGAGATAGAAAGAGAGACAAGATCTGCAGATCAAATCAAAGACCTTTGTCCTTGACCTCTGTTTACCTACCAGTATTAAAAAAATTGGATAATACAAACATAATATTAAAATTGTTTACCAGTGGGTGGCGACCATTAATTAAAATATTAAATCCATTAATTCATATTAAATTTTTTAGATTATTTTTTATATAAAAATAAATTTAAAAAAATATAATACATCATTTTTATAAAAAAATAAATTTAAAAAATATAATACATTAAATACATTGAAAGCATTAAAATAAATGTTTCTTAATATATTAAAAATAAATTACAAAAATTTATACTTAATTTTAATTAAAACTTAATAAATAAATACTTTTAAAATAGTAACAAAATTAAGAATAAAACAAAAATTATATAATATCTAAATAATAATAATATAATAATAATAAAATACTAAAATTATAATGAAACAACAACAAGATAATAGTGAAACAACAATAAAAAATGATAGCCAAACAACATTAAAAGCAGCAGCAATTAAGATTCTATGTGCACGAGGATTTTATCAACTTACAGGTATACCTTCAAAAGGTTGGCTTCACCTCTTATGCAACTTTGAAGTCCCCATCTCGAATCAACTATCTCCACGAGGAAACATAAAATTTCCATGTGCTAAGCACACTTCTATGGTTAATGGTGCTTAAAAGAATTTTATCGGATTATATGAATGTAAAAGTTAATATTTATTAATTTTACTGATTATATGTAAATAATTAATTAATTTTTTTAATTTTAAAAATAAAATATATTGAAAATATAAATTTTTATTTTTAATTTTAAAAAATTAATTAATTGTTGATGTGGCATACACATGAACTGCTATATGGCTGCCACGTCAGTAAAATTAACAAATATTAACTTTTTCATCTATTTAGGATGATTTGAAAAATAACACAAATTTAATGATTAAAAGAAACAAAAAATTAAATAGAGACTAAAATATATTTTTTTAAGTTGAAGAGCCAAATAAATCATTATATTTTTTTTCTATTTCAGTGTACAAATTAGAAACTTTTGTTAATTTAATTAGCTAAGTTTTTAATTTTAGTCCGTCGGAAGCAACCAAGTGGATGGGATTAGATAAGGTGCTAATTTTACACACTAGTTAGGGAAGGCGTTATGATGAGCACAGTGGTGTAGTTAAGGGATTGGCAGGAGCCCAATCACTCTCAAATAGAAAAAAATTCATTTAGGTTCCTAAAATTTTTTAAAAGTTTAAATTAAGAAAAGTAAGATTGCATTTTGACTCACCTTAAAATTGATAAAAAATTAATTTAATCCTTTAAAAATTGTAAATATATAGGCTATTAAAATGATGAAATTACATTTTTACTATAATAAAAAATACAATTTAATTTCGACCCCAAAAAATTTTCTGAATTCGCCCCTAGATCTGCTACAATAGTGAATTTGATGTGTTGGTTACACATATTCCGATTTCCGACTGTATGATTCTACCGCCATTTACTATGGGGTAAATTAACTAATTGCTATAAATTGTAGAATGTAAAACATGCATGATGCTAGTGACTAGAATGAAATGTGGCATTAATAAATTAAGACATATGCTATGATAATTTGATACATACTTAACCTAATGTAATAAGTTCTAATGAAAAGAGAATGATAAATTTGGGAATAGATATTAAAATGGGAAAGTCATTACTTATTTGAATTGGTTAAATGAATTAAGTGATATTGAGACTTGATAACATGTCTAATAAAAAATTTAAAACAGTACGAGGACATAATTCACTTCTAATAGCACATACATATTACCTTGATATAAATGGTGTATTTAGGGTTGATAAAATTGTCTTGAGCACCATTAGGCATAGAAGTATATTTAGCGCATGAAATTTTTATATTTCCTCGACATAGTTGATTCGAGATGGGGACCTCAAAGTTGCATCAGAGGTCAAGCCACCCTTTTGAAGGTACACCTGTAAGTTGATTACTTTAGCTAGTAAATAGTTATGATATTTTATTTATGGCATGTACATATAGGATCAATTTGTTGTTTTTAAGACCTTTTAATGGCAGTACAACTTAGTTTAACCTTATGCCATGATTCTATATGAGTTATAAGTACGTAGTTTGAGAAAACTCGATTACTTGATATGCCTTAGATGACCATGCTATGTATTAGGTGATAAGGAAGTGTTCTTTTTGAGGTATTCGACTTTGGCTTTGGATTGTTGGAAGCTTAGAAGAAGTTGGTTGGTTAATGTTGAAATGAGATTATTGAAATTGATAATACGTGGGATGAGTTGTAGATGTTGTTAGACATCAAATGTGATATCATCTAATCAGGATCATTGTTGGTTCGGATTAGGGTTGATACATGGATTATTATTTTATAATTTTTCATAATTGAATGATTAAAATATAAACTTATTAATAATTTGATGAAAACTGATATAGTATACTTAAAATATTAAATATAAGCTATTTAATCATTTTTTAAACATATCCATGCTAATTTTAAAAGCTTGCATAAGAGATAAGTGGGAAAAAATCAAGAACAATTGATTTTGAAGAATGACGATCGAAACCAAGCATGAAGAGATGTAGAATATGTTTATTATACATAGAGAGTACACAACAATGGAAGAACAATTTAAAAGTGTAGGAAATTAAAAAGATGTATTTAATGGTACAGCTTCTCTATCTATTTCAAATGATTCTGTAAGTGTTGAGAGACAAGAACAAGCAATGTTCAACAGAAGCTTAAGCAGCAAGGCTCGATACTTGCTGAAGAAACAAGCAGCAAAGATGAACAGAATTTTAAAGCAAAAGCAAAGAAAGAAAAATGGAGAGAGTGAATGTATATGAAATCTGATGATTTTCATTCATTGTCTTAACTTTGGCATAAAGCCATTACATATATCAAACATAAGTCAAACACTTACAAGCAAATTTTACCTAAACTGTCACCTAACACTACTATAACTCATTGAAACTAGATAAAATAACTTGTTCAATAAAGCAAAGCTGATTTTTCAGCTCAATCACTGTCTAATTACATCAATCATCAAACTAACATAGTTCAAAATGAACAAGATTACATTACACCAACAAAATGAATCAAAAAGAACTAAATGACAGCAGGTGCACTTGGTTCTGCTGCTCGAGCATGGCTGGTGCGCTTGGCTTGCTTCTTGGTGCTACATGCTGACCAACTTTCAACACTCCTCATTGGTTAGCATGTTGCAAACTCCCATTTCAGCTCTTAGATGGAGAAATTGTGTTACACTAAGGGGTTTTGTGAAAATGTCAGCAAGTTGCTCCTCTGAACTGCAATGAATCAGTTTCATCTCATCTGCTTGTTCCATTTCTCTTACCACATGAAGCTTAATGCTGAAATACTTTGTCCTACCATGAAAAACTGGATTCTTTGCAATTGCAACAGTAGATTGGTTGTCACAATAAATCTCTGTTGCTCCCTCCTGGTGTAAATTTAAATCTGTTAAGATTTTTCTCAACCATATGGCTTGATTCACAGCCCCAATAGCTGCTACATATTTAGCTTCAGCAATTGACTATGCAACCACATTTTGCTTCTTCGAACTCCAACAGAAGATAGCTGAGCCAAGGGTGAAGGCATACCCTGAGGTGCTCTTCACGTCATCCTTTGAACCTGCCTAGTCACTATTAGTATAGCCAACTAGCCTTAGCCTTTCAGTCTTGCTATGTAACAGGCCATAACTCAAGGTACCTTTGATGTACTTGAGCACTCTTTTTGCTACTCGAAAATGGTCTTCATTGCAACAATGCATAAACCTTGAGAGTAAGCTCACTGCAAACATTATATCTAGTCTAGTGGCTGTTAAGTAGAGTAAGCATCCAACTAGACTTCTATAGGTTGTTTCACAAACCTCTTCTGAGTTGCTTTGGCTTGTTAATTTCTCTCCAACAACAACTGGAGTATTTGTTGCTTTGCAATTCTGCATTGAGAACTTATTCAAAATCTTCATAGCAAAAGTTCTTTGACTTAGAAAAAGTCCTTCCTGTGATTGTATCACTTCCATTCCTAGAAAATAGGTCATTCTCCCAAGATTAGACATCTCAAACATTTGCTGCATTTTAATTTTGAAATCAGCAAGCATTGTTTGATCTCCTCGTGTAACCAGCAAGTCATCCACATACACAGATACAATAAGCTGTGTTTCATTATTTTCCTTCTTGATATATAATGTAAGCTTACTGAAGCTCCTTTGAAATCCCAAACTGGGCAGGTAACTATCAATTATGTTGTACCAAGCCATTAGTGCCTGTTTCAAACCATACAAGGCTTTCTTTAGCCTATAGACCATATCTTTCTTGTCTGGCACTTTGAAGCTTGAGGTTGCTTTACATATATTTCTTCTTCTAGAAAACCATTGAGAAATACTGACTTTACATCGAGCTGGTGGATTTTCCACTCCATCTGAGCTACTAAGGCAACTAGCAGCCCAATGGTGTCTAGCTTGGCCACTGGTGCAAAGGTCTCCAGGTAGTCCAGGCTATATTTTTAGCTAAAACCCGTCACAACTAGCCTGGCCTTTAACTTGTTCAGACTCCCATCTGCATTGTGCTTGGCTGGATAGACCCATTTCACCCCAATGACCTTCCTATTGGCTGGTCTTACAACTAACTCCCAAGTTTGATTCTTCTCAATCATAGCAATCTCATCAGCCATAGCCTGTTTCCAGCCTTGATGTGCTTCAGCCTTTTCAAAACTGCTTGGTTCATCTATTGCTACTTGAGCCCTTTCATAAATTTCAGCCAATGGTCTTGTGCCCCTGACTGGTTCATCATCAATGTCCATTTATGGACCATTTTGACTAGGGTCAGTCTGTTCAGCCACAAATTCTTCAAAAACTGCTTCTGGCTCATTTTTGTCCCAATTCTAACTTGCTTTCTCATTGAACACTACATCCCTACTAACTGTCACTTTGTTTGTTGTAGGATCAAGGATCCTATAACCTTTCTTGACTGTGCTATAGCCAATCAGAATACTAGGTTTAGCTCTCTTTGACAATTTGTCCTTTTTCACAGCTGAGATATGTGCATAGCATATGCAACCAAAGACTTTCAAATGAGCTAGTGATGGCTTGAACCCGAACCAGGCTTCAAAAGATGTTTTGTAAGCCAAGGCCTTGGTTGGAAGTCTGTTTTGAATGTAGACTGCTGTGTTGACTGCCTCAACCCACAAGTTTTTGGGCAAATTCTTCTCAAACATCAAACATCTGGCCATATACATCAAGCTCCTATTCTTTCTTTCACTTACACCATTCTGTTGAGATGTGTAAGTATTAGTGAGCTGATGTTTGATTCTTGCTTCATCACAGTAAGCTTGAAATTGAGCTGAAGTGTACTCAGTCCCATTATCAGACCTTAAGGTCTTAAGCTTGAAGCCAGTTTCTGTCTCAACAGTTGTCTTGAACTTGAAAAACATAGAGGCCACTTCTGATTTCTGCTTCAAAAAGAAAATCCAGCAAAATCTGGTGTGATCATCAATAAACAAGATGAAGTACCTGGTTCCATTCAATGATTCAGTCCTCATAGGTCCATACACATCAATGTGCATAAGTTGAAGCTTTTCTGATGCTCTCCAGGCCATGTTTAAAGGAAATGGCAGCCTGGCCTGCTTTCCTAGCTGACACACTTCACAGACTTCATCATTTTCTACTGAACCAATGAAATTTTCAACCAAATCTTCTTTGACCAACTGAGCCATGGATCTGAAGTTAGCATGTCCAAGTCTTTGATGCCAAAGCTTGGATTCATCTGAAGAAACAACTGTCTAGGCCTTTATTCCAATCCACAACAAAGCTCTTGTCTGTTATGGCTACTGACATGAGCATTGATCCACTTGGATCACTAATTTGGCATTCATTCCCCTTGAACACCACAGTATAGCCCTTCTCAAGTAACTGAGCTATGCTTAGTAAGTTTCTGTCAATTTCAGGTACCAACAAAACATTTGAAATAATTTTGTTACCTGTTGGAGTCCAAATCAGAATATCTCATTTACCTTCAGCCTTAATAAAGTGGCCATTGCCAACTTTAACTTTGGTTCTACAGCTTCTGTCTAAGGACTTGAAAATAGCAGCATCTGGTGACATATGGTTGGTGCAACCACTATCTAGGAGACAACTATTTGAGACTTTCTCCTGAGCACTTGAGCAAGAGATTGCAAAAACTTGCTCCTTATGGTTACTTCCTTCTTCAGCTACCTGAGCTTCAGCCCTTAGTTGCTGTTGGTTCTGCCTTGGTCTTCCTTTCTCTTTGCAAACCTTTTCAACATGGCCAATCTTTTTGCAGTATTGGCACTGCACATCTGGCCTAAACCAGCATTTGGCCTCTAGATGACCAGGCCTCTTGCAATGCCTACATGGTCTATCCCATCTTCTTGGAGAATCTGACTTTGACTTGTCTCTCCAAGCCTTCTTGCCTTTTGATGGCTGTCGATTCCACCAATATAAACCTACACCTAATTTGTAAATTAAAGCAGTATAGGGAGTAGGGTCGATCCCACAGAGACTGGGTTTACTGAAAATTGTTTATCTCTCGACCAGATTTATGTCTGGGCAGCGTGCTCGCGATGTTTGGGGGAAATAAAATATGAAACCTGAAATAAACATAAAAAAAAACGTAAAAAGTAAAAGATAAAAATAAAAAAAAAACGAAGTAATCTGAAGAAAAATTAATTAAACTTAGCTCAGCATTAAGCACGGGTTTTTCCGTCTTTGACCCGATCCTCGAAATTAGATGAGCTCCTCTTTTCCAATAAGCTAGTTATAGCTACCAAGGATGCCTCGGACACCAACTCTTCCTTGTGTAAATTAGTTATGGAACGTCCTATAACTAACCCTTACCGATTGAACAACCTAAGAAACATTTGTGATTTTAGAATTCCGGCAGCTTTGCATTCTAGAAGAGCCTAGCTCGAACCAATGCCCTCAAACATTCGGGGCATTTAAATCAGGTTACTACTTCCCTTGACGAAACCAAACAGCAATCCCCACTTGGCACGCCAATGTGTTCACGAAAAACCAATTAGACAATCGATCCTTTCGGAATTCCAACTGTACGTCTAGCCACACTAACTCAAACAACGTCCTTTTTGACTTAGTATTGACTTGACTTTGTGAGTTGACGAAGTCATACTCTTAATCCAGAGAAATAATAAATATCAAAAATTGGGAGTTAAACAGCTCGGGTTCGTAACTCACGGGTTTTTTACAGAGTCAACATTGGCTTAAAGCTGAAAGGGGTTTAGTGTGGCATGAATTTAATTATGCTTGAAGGTTGTGGATTGTGTTTTGGCTTGGTGTGAAGGATGATGGAATTTTGGAAAGGAAAGGGGACTTGGAAGGCAATTGAACCAAATTTTGAAAAAGCAAACAATTGGATTTGAAATTGGCAGAATGTTGACGCCAACTTGAAAAGAAAAAGAGAAATCCTACTCCAAATTGAAGTGGAGAAAGACAAAGAAAACAATTCAACTCCAAATAGAAATAGGAAATACAAGAGAGAGAGAGTAATTCTATTCCAAGTAGAAGAAGGAATACAAATTAAGGATGATTTTTCTAGGAACTAAAAGCCCTTATTTATATACAAGGGGTTACTAAAACTAGCCTAATCCTAAATTAATAAAATAAAATAAAAATAAATCAAAATAAATAATAAAACAAAATAATATCTTCTATTTTTAGATTTTTACAAATTCAAAATTAATGTTAAATCCTTGGCTTTCCCATCTTTATGATTTGGCCCCAACTTAACGATTTGCCTTTCAATTTGGCCCCTTTTTGCTCGTTTTTGACCAATTGCATCCCTGACAAGATTAAATCATAAAAAAACACCAATTAAGCAGGGATTAATTCAGAAATAAACCAAATTAAACACAAGAATTATGTAAATTAGTGTGTTTATCAACTCCCCCCTACTTAGCTCATGCTTGCCCTCAAGCATGTTGTTCTTTCAAACATTAAATTTATTCTACAATTTATTAAAAATCGAGCCCTTTTTCCCGCATACATAATCAATGTAAACAACTTAGGCAAAAATAAATAAATGCTCTAGATACAAAGTTCGAACAACAAGTGTCATAGAATTGAAACATGCGGGCTAAATAATTTCACTAAATTGAGTTTGAATCCAATAAATTGCAAGGCATTATTTAATTAACTATGCATTAGAAAAATAAAATTATTGACGTGGTCAAACCTTTTTACGCGAACTAAGATGACAACCCAAGCACCCTATCCCTGTTACTCAGTTCAAATCGTCCTAAATTTATTTAATTTTATTTTTTTTGAAATATGAAAGCTCAGTTAGCGGAATGTTTATAAGTTATCGACTTATCACTCGAACCTTTTTACGCGAGATAAGATAACAACCCAAGCACCTTACCCCAGTTACTCAATCCGGTCACGTTTTCGAAACTTCACTCATAACTTGAACCTTTCTTTATTTATTAATGCACAAGCAAATTTAATTTCCCCAACAATCAATTTTATACGAAAAAAATCTAGCTACATATATCAATTTTAAGACACAAATGTTGACTAACCTATATACTTGAACATTTTAATTCAAATTTTGCCAATTTTCCAAATTAACCAAGTATGACATTAAAGGCTCAACGTTTAAATAAACTATCGAATGAAATTAACGTAAGATTGAACATATGCAAAAGAGAGACATGAAGAAAAAATCATGCATATTTACCATCCATCATGCATATTTACCATCCATCCCCCCTACTTAATCAATGCTTGTCCTCAAGCATATATTACATGAAATAAAAGTCAGCAACCCAAATAAAAAGAAAAAGTTAAGAGTACTCCCTATATATGTTAATGGCGTGGTTGGTGTTGGGGGTAACGATTCTGAAGGATGTCGAGGATTATGGAGACTTGGGTTTCCATCATTCCAAGTCGAGCTTTGATTAGGCTTAAACGGGCCTCTACAGTTGGAGTCTGTTTCTCTTGTTCTCGAGTAGCAAAATGTGGGCGTTGGCGAAAAACCATATTCCCATGAGTAGTTCGTGTACCTGGAGGAAAAAAATAACACGCAGTAGGGGTGCCGGCAAGAAAACCCATAGAATCCAAACAATATTTATCTAGGCTTTCCATATGATATGCACATGTCAAGGAGGAGAAATCGATTTCAGAGGGAAAAAGTATAGAAGTTAAGTTCGTGATATACGACCCAAGTATTAGAGGACGATTACAATACAAAACAGCATGAAAATTTCTTGCAAACCAATATCCTAAATTAACTTTATAACCGGAATGCATACACCCCAAGAAAAATAATTCAGTTCTCGTTAAAACAGCAGATGAATCATTTCGTCCCGAAAAACTAAATGCCAAAAATCGGTGAATATATCTTAAAGCAGGTTCATGCACCAATAAGTCTTTTGTGGTTTTCAAATTATAAAGTTGATTAGAATTAGTTAACACGCGGTAGGCATCTTGTGCATTAAAGTAGCTTGGAATGTTTAACAAAGCAGTATGATAGGAATCGGACTGAATATTGTCAGGGTCAACGAAACCCATGGCAATATTAAAATCAGATATCGACATTCGAAAGTCCTTTCCAAGCTGACGAAAACAGACAATGCCTTGTGTTTCAATAGTCTGTAATGCATTAATATTGAAGCTAAACGTGTGTAAAACTCATAGATCAACTCATAATATGCATTACAAGAAATAGTTACAAATGAGCTCTAACCAATAGCATCAAAATAATTAATCACAGTATCATGAATATCTAACATATGAAGAGTGGTGGAATAGATTTGCTTACAGACCGGGAGTGGGCATCGTCGAATGTCGTCGTATCGTGTGCGATGCTCTGGGGTCAAAAAATCCAAAAATCCTCACAATCGTCCTTCGGTGGGAATGGTATTGGCACGACCTCGTCTATTACGTTGGCTATTTCGTGTTGGTCGAACATATTCATCGAGTGAGGGTGGTGGAAGGGGGTTTTGGGTGTTTCAAAGAAAAAAAAAGGAAAGGAAGGAAAATAGGGGTTGGGGGAAATAGATCGGTGGCACACAGTAGTAGGCTCCGTTCGGCGATGTTGATACGAGGTCTCCGTTCGGCAGTAGATCGGTAGTGGAGAAAGACAGCATTAGGCATGGGGAAAAGGGAAAAGGAAAAGAAAATAGAGGTGTGCGTGAGTGAGGGTTCGTCGACGGTGTGCCGGGGTGGGGTGGTACAAGGCCGGCTACAAGTTGCGATGACGGTGGAGGGGAAACGTCGAACGGCAATGGTCAGTGGTTTGGGGAGTGTTTAAGGGTTGGGTTTTGTTGTTGGAGAAGATGAAGTGATGGAGAAGAATTTGGGAAATTAGGGATTTTGTTTTTTTGGGTGTTTTAATTTCTTTTTTCTTTTTCTTTTTTTTTCTCTTTTTTTCTTTGGGCTTGTTGGAGTGTTGGATTGTGGCATTGGGTATTTGGTTTTTTATGTGGTTGGGTTGGTATGTGGGTTTGGGTTTATATTAGTATTGGGTATGGTAGGTTGATTGGTTTGGGTTGATGATTTAATTGGGTTAGGTTGATGAATGTGGGTATTGGTAGGTGATTTGGTAATTGGGATTAAGGGAAGTGGGTAATTGGACTTGGGTTTTGGGTACTTTGGTATGTGGGTAAATGGGTTTGGGTAGGAATTTTAGTGGATTTTTTTTTCACTATCACTAAATTAGCAAGTCGTGCTCACGCCTCCATCAGTACTCGTCTTTTTTGAAAATCCATGACCTCCATAGTATACCTGAAAACATCAAATTGACTGAGTTAAATAGGAATTAATTTATTTATTTACATCCTAATTTTACTTAAACTTAAAATTAAATAAACGAAAAGAAATTTGGGTTGCCTCCCAAAAAGCGCTTTTGTTTAACGTCATTAGCTCGACAACCTGTTATTCAAACTTTAGGCTCATTAAGAACAATCTCCTCAACTGTGTCTGTTTGAAAATTCTTGAAAAAGGGTTTTAGTCGTTGACCATTCCCCTTAAAGCACTTTCGTGTTTCTTCGCTTTGAATTTCCACTGCACCATTCGAAAATAAATTAGTAATAATAAACGGTCCTATCCATTTGGATCGAAGCTTACCAGCGAAGATTTTTAAGGTGGAGTCATATAGGAGAACTTTTTGTCCTATTGAAAATTGCTTCCTAGTGATGAACTTGTCATGAAACGCCTTCGTCTTTTCTTTATAAACTCGAGCGTTTTCATATGCATCGTTTCTAATTTCCTCGAGTTCCTAGATGTTTAATTTTCGAGATTTTCCTGCAGGCTCCATTTCCATATTACACTATTTAACTACCCAAAAAGCCTTGTGCTCTAACTCGACCGGAAGATGGCACGGTTTACCAAAAATGAGTCGGTAAGGTGACATGCTTATTGGTCCCTTGTAAGCTGTCCTATAAGCCCAAAGTGCGTCACTCAGTTTCAAACTCCAATCCTTCCTGTTAGGTTTAACCGTCTTTTCCAGAATAGACTTGATCTCTCGATTTGACACTTCGGCTTGCCCATATGTTTGTGGATGGTAAGCAGTGGCAATTTGTTAAGTCACTCCATATTTCTCCATAAGTTCACTTATGAGCTTATTGCAAAAATGAGTTCATCTGTCACTGATTAATACTCGTGGAGTGCCATACCTAGAAAAAATAGAACTTTTAAGAAAGTCAACTACGGTCTTAGCATTATCATTACGAGTGGCCTTCGCCTCTATACCGAAAGAAGAAATGTATGGACCCATAAAGTCGATGCCCCACACATCAAAAATTTCACAAATATGAATAGGAGTAAGAGGCATCTCATTTCGACGACTAAGGTTGCCAACTCTTTGGCATTTTTCACAAGTTTTGCAGAATAAAAAGGCATCACGAAATATGTTTGGCCAAAATAATCCACATTCGAGAATTTTGTGTGCGGTGCGTTTAGGTCCAAAGTGCCCTCCGCATGCATAAGAATGACAAAAAGTTAAGATAAACTGTACCTCTGTTTCAACTGCCCTCTATCGTATTACCTGATCCGAGCAATGCTTCCAAAGGTAAGGATTGTCCCAAATGTAATATCACGCATCCTTTTTTATTTTATCTTTTTTAGACCTTGGTAATTCTGAAAGAGAAGTACCTGTAATAAGGTAATTTACTATGTGTGCATACCAAGGATGAACTGTAGCTGTTGAAAATAGGTTTTCATCTGGGAAGTTGTCCTTCAATGGTGTGTTGTCTACTAGAATCGGTAATCGACTCAGATGGACAGCTACTAGGTTTTCGCGTCCCTTTTTATCCCAGATTTTAAAATTGAACTCTTGTAGGAGTAGAATCCACTTGATCAGTCGGGGTTTTGCCTCCTTCTTCCCTATTAAATATTTCAAAGCTGCATGATCAAAAAAGATAATTACCTTAGTTCCAATAGGTAAGATCTAAATTTATCTAAAGTAAACACAACAGCTAATAATTCTTTCTCGGTGGTTGTGTAATTGCTTTGGGCAGCATCCAAAGTCTCTGAAGCATAGTAGATAACATGAGGATCTTTTCCTATTCTTTGGCCAAAAACAGCTCCCACACTTTGGTCACTCGCATCACACATGATTTCGAATGGGAAGTTCCAATTTGGTGGCTGCACTATGGGAGCAAGATTATTGAGACATTCGTTAAAAGAGTTACCCTATACCGTGAAGTCATCTATAAAGACTTTGATGATTTTCTCGACGTAATCGGAGAATATGCTCACCATGCATCTTTGGAAGGTGGCCGGAGCATTGCAGAGTCCAAACGGCATTTGTCTATATGCAAACGTTCTGAAGGGACACATGAAAGTCGTTTTGTCTTGATCCTCCGGAGCCACTGTAATCTGGAAAAATCCTGAGTACCCATTGAAACAACAATAATGGGTCTTATCGGCTAATTGTTTGAGTATTTGATGGATGAAGGGGAGTGGAAAATGGTCTTTCCGGGTAGCTGCATTCAACTTCCTGTAATCAATGCAAACATTCCATCCACTCTGGACTCGTGTAGGGACCAGCTCTCCTAACGGGTTTTTCACCACTGTCACGCCAGTTTACTTGGGCACGACATGAATCGGGCTAACCCAATCACTGTCAGAAATTGGGTATATTATTCTAGCATCTAACAGTTTCTAGATCTCCTTCTTTACTACCTCCATCATGGGTGGATTAAGGCGCCTTTGAGCATCTCTCTTTGGTTTCGTGTTGTCTTCGATGGAAATTTTATGCATACAAGTGGATGGACTTAGCCCTTTTATGTCGGCTATCGTTCAACCAATAGCTTCCTTATAATCTCTCAGAACTCAAACTAGACTTTCCTCCTCGTCTTTGGTTAACTTGTTTGACACTATCACCGGTAAGGTGTCTTTCTCTCCCAAAAAGACGTACTTAAGGTGGTCTAGTAATGCTTTAAGCTCCAAGGTCGGTGGCTGCAAAATCAAATGCAACATTTTAGTTTAGGAACGTAATAGTTCAAATTGGTTACCTCGGTTTGGCAACGAAGGTTGCGTTTCCAAGTGATTGACAATTTCTTACAATGGATCTTCAATGACTGCTAATTCCTCGAGATGATGTAAAATATTCATGTCAATGTTTCTGTAAAGGACAGTTTCCAACTCATCAAAGTCATGATATTTGGAATAAGATTGAGTTAAACAATCTAAAATATCAATGCTAGAAATATTTAATAGTGGGTTAGGATGACCCATGGCCTCGTAGACATTGAATTTCACGATTTCGCCATCAAACTCCATGGTCAGCGTCCCATTTTGAACATCTATTTTTGCGCTTGCGATACTTAGGAACGGCCTTCCAAGCAAAATGTCAGACGAATTAGTTGAATTATCATATTCCATATTAATAATATAGAAATCTGTAGGGAAAACTAATTCGTTAACTTTAACAAGGACAAGCAGCCCCTCGGGATAGACGACTAACCTATTCGCCAACTAGATTATTACTCCTGTCTCTTTTAAAGGACCCGCGTTAATCAGCTTATAAATAGAAAAAGGCGTAACATGAATGGAAGCCCCTAAATCACACATGGCTTTCTTAATGCCTACATTACCTATCTCATAGGAAATAGCAAACATACCTTGGTCTTTATATTTGGGCGAAACTTTCTTTTGCAGTATTGCGGAGACATTTTCTCCTACATTTACTCTTTCATTACCTATTAACCTCCTCTTGCTAGTACACAATTCCTTGAGGAATTTTGCATAACAAGGGATTTGTTTGATAGCATCGAGTAAAGGGATATTTACCTCCACCTTCCTGAATGTCTCGAGGATTTCTTTTTCCTCCTTCTCTTTCTTATCCCTTGCAAGCCTCCCTAGAAAAGGAGGTGGTGTCACAACTGGTCTCTAAATTTCTGATCCTGGCCTAGCTATTGGATCAGAGATCTACTTTCCCCGTTCCTTGTCTTGCCCATGACTTTTGGCTAGAATTGTTTCCAGAACATTTCTACTACGAAGAGTTATTGCACTGGCATTCTGCCGAGGGTTCGGCTCTATCTGAGAAGGTAATTTACCTTGAGACTCCAAGCGATTAACTGCCATCGAGAGTTTACTAATTAACTACCATCAAAAGTTTACTAACTTGATTAGTTAACTCTTGTATTGATGCGTCTGTCCCCTGTTGATATATTACAGCATCGGCGGCAAGTTTTTCCACAACAGCTTCTAGAGATGTTCTCGGCTTGTGTTGTTGTTGTGGTGGTTGCAGAGGTCTCGATTGGTATGATGGATTATATCAGGGATTAGCTCCGTAATTCAGGTTGGGATGATCCTTCCACCTGGGATTGTAGGTGTTGGAGAAAGAATCATAGCGTCTTTCTGGAGGTCCTAGAAAACCTCCGAAAACATCAACATGTGCCGTTGAATTGTCGTTAAGATTGGGCACAAATCCATCAGGTGTTCAGATGTAGTACAAATTCTACATAGTTGGGTCAGACCCTTCTTTTCTGTAAGCAAAGATTGAACAACATTCGTCAGCTTATCCAATTTATCTTCTAAAGATGAAACGTTTACCCCATTAACCCGTCTTATCGGTTTCGAATTCAGCCGATACTGTTGAGAGCCGCCATGGTGGATATTAGTTCCCTTGCCCTTTAAGGGGTCATATTGACAAGCACCCCTCCACTAGCAGCGTTAATCATCTTCATTTCCATAAGGAGCAAACCCTCGTAGAAATATTGAAGAAGTGATTGCTCGGTCAACCCATGTTGAGGACAACTTGCACACAGTTTTTTATACTGCTCTCAATAGTCGTAGAGCGATTCACTCTCCATTTGGCGAATTTCCACTATGTCCCTCCTAAGCTCAGTTGCTCGTGATGCTGGGAAGAATCTGTCAAGAAATACACGAGATAAGTCATCCCACGTTGTGATAGAACCGGGGGGTAAGTAAAATAACCATTCTTTTGCTGTATCAACTAAAGAAAAAGGAAAGGCTCGAAGTTTGATTTCATTTTTGGGTACTCCCTAGGGTTTCATGCTTGAGCAGATCATGTGGAATTCTCTCAAGTGAGTGTGTGGATTTTCATTCTTCAAGCCTCGAAAAGTGGGCAAAAGGTGAATCAAGCCCGACTTCAATTCGAAAGGAGTTTCTATGATTGGATAGTTGATGCATAATGGTGTTTGCTCGTTTGGAGCAACGGCTAGTTGACGAATGGTTCAGTTTGCTATCCTTTCTGGTTCACCGAGGTTGCCTTTTGTTTCAAAGAGTGGTTCGGTCTCAGGTTCAACCTCTTCGACTCGTTTCTTATGTCAAATTGCCTCTGCATGAATTACTTAGCTCAACTTTTCAACGTCGGATTCTAGGATCCCTTGTCCTAGCTCAACTCCTACTTTACTTGCACGTTTAAGAGCTTCTGTCTCTTTTCATCATGCTCCCATCGATTTCTCAATCTCTAGGTCGTATTCGAGATCTCCTGATGAAGATCTGGTCATAAAGATGATTTAAACAATTGTAAGTGTTGCCAGTCCCCGGCAACGGCACCAAAACTGATGGCTATCGATTCCATAAATATAAATCTACACCTAATTTGCAAATTAAAGCAGTATAGGGAGTAGGGTCGATCCCACAGAGACTGGGTTTACTGAAAATTGTTTATCTCTCAGCCAGATTTATGTCTGGGTAGTTGTCATGCCCGCGATTTTGGGGGAAATAAAATATGAAACCTGAAATAAACACAAAAAAACGTAGAAAGTAAAAGATGAAAATAAAAAAAAATGAAGTAATTTGAAGAAAAATCAATTAAACTTAGCTCAGCCTTAAGCATGGGTTTTTCTGTCTTTGACCCGATCCTCGAAATTAGGTGAGATCCTCTTTTCCAATAAGCTAGTTATAACTACCAAGGACGCCTCAGACACCAACTCTTCCTTGTGTAAATTAGTTATGGAACATCCTATAACTAACCCTTACCGATCGAACAACCTACGAAACGTTCGTGATTTTAGAACTCCAGCAGCTTTGCGTTCTAGAAGAGCCTAGCTTGAACCAATGCCCTCAAATGTTTGGGACATTTAAATCCGGTTACTATTTCCCTTGACGGAACCAAACAGCAATCCCCACTTGGCACGCCAATTTGTTCACGGAAAACTAATTAGACAATCGATCCTTTCGGAATTCCAACTGTACGTCTAGCCACACTAACTCAAACAACGTCCTTTTTGACTTAGTATTGACTTGACTTTGTGAGTTGACGAACTCATACTCTTAATCCGAAGAAATAATAAATATCAAAAATTGGAAGTTAAACAGCTCAGGTTCGTAACTCACGAGTTTTTTACAGGGTCAACACTGGCTTAAAGCTGAAAGGGGTTTAGTGTGGCATGAATTTAATCATGATTGAAGGTTGTGGATTGTGTTTTGGCTTAGTGTGAAGGATGATGGAATTTGGAAAGGAAAGGGGACTTGGAAGGCAATTGAACCAATTTTTGGAAAAGCAAACAATTGGATTAGAAATTGGCAGAATGTTGACGCCAACTTGAAAAGAAAAAGAGAAATCCTACTCCAAATTGAAGTAAAGAAAGACAAAGAAAACAATTCAACTCCAAATAGAAATAGGAAATACAAGAGAGAGAGTAATTCTATTCCAAGTAGAAGAAGGAATACAAATTAAGGATGATTTTTCTAGGAACTAAAAGCCCCTATTTATATACAAGAGGTTACTAAAAATAGCATAATCGTAAATTAATAAAATAAAATCAAAATAAATCAAAATAAATAATAAAACAAAATAATATCTTCTATTTTTAGATTTTTACAAAGTCAAATTGATATTAAATCCTTGGCTTTCCCATCTTTATGATTTGGCCCCAACTCAACGATTTGTCTTTCAATTTGGCCCCTTTTTGCTCGTTTTTGACCAATTGCATCCCTGACAAGATTAAATCATAAAAAACACCAATTAAGCAGGATTAATTCAGAAATAAACCAAATTAAACACAAGAATTATGTAAATTAGTGTGTTTATCACCTTTGTTAACAGAAGAGCTTGAGGCAGGCTTGGTTTTGGCTTGGAAGGCACCTTCTTGGTGCTCCTCCTGTCTTCTGGCTCTTCTTTGCTCTTGTGCATAAAGAGCATTGATCAGCTTCGTCAAGGGAATGCTGGTAAGGTCCTTTGAGTCCTCGAGTGAGGATATTTTTCCCTCACACCTCTCAGGTAAGGTAGAGATCACTTTCTCCACTATCCTTGCTTCACTAAGCTGCTCTCCAAGGAGCCTTATGCTGTTTATCACAGCCATAATTCTGTCTGAGTACTGCTTAACAGTTTCTTCCTCCTTCATCTTCAAGTTCTCAAAGTCCCTTCTCAAGTTTAGAAGCTGCTGTTGCCTTGTTCTTTCAGTCCCTTGAAACTTTTCCTTCAGTCTATCCCGGGCTTGTTTTGGTGTTTCACAGGCCATGATCCTTGTGAAGATCACATCTGTCACATAGTTCTGAATGCACGACATGGCTTTGTGCCTCTTAGTCCTTTCATCAGCATGTTGCCTAATCTGAGCCACTGTTGGATTGGCTCTCAATGGTGCTAGTTCGACCATAAATATATTTCAATAAATAAGAAATATTATTGTATCGACCATAAATATGTTTCAGTTAAGTTTTATTTATATTTTATATTTAATAGACTTGGCAAAAGATATATTTTATAATTAATGACTTTTCATTTAGTTACAATGAGAGAACTTTCATTTCACCATCACCTTCTTTTGGCTCTTAAATGAACATATATCATTTAATGGGAGAAGCTTTTATAAGGATGTAATGGCAAAATGATGTTGTTTCTGCACGCAAATTTAAAAATGGGAGAATTGGAGACGTACCTATAATAGTGATTGTCAAGTTGCGAGTGTTTTTTGTTGGCAGTAGGGAAATAACTTTTTTGGGCTCGCACCTAAATGCGGTACTATTGTATTCATATTCAGGAGGGCAGTAGTGTGTGGAACAATAGTTGCGAGCGTTCAAACAAAGTATGTGGCACCAATTATAAATCCCACAATTCTCTCCTGCATTTATGAAAGGAATAGAAAGAGTTATATTCATATATATAAAATGTAATATAGATTATTGAAAAAGATGTGTTAATTTGTACCTTCGCAAAACGTCAAAAAACCACCGATGCCAAAATCCTTGTTGCATACACATAAATGAGTAGAGCTCAAACTTTGCCAGCAATATTCACGATTAGAACTACAAGTAGTATTTAGACCTTGTCTCAAATGGCACAATCCAAATATGGGTGTGCTCCATTGTAGTGATGTTGGAACATACGTCCAATTATTTATATCAAAATCATTCGACTCTAAGGTCAAATCAAAATACAAGCCTGATTTTACCAAGGAAACAAATCCGCAAGATCTTTTCTGGCTACCACTCATGTTTGCAGAGAAAGAACCCTGACCTTGAGGAATATTAATAGGGCAGCCAGTAGCAGAGGAAGTCTCCTTACTCTTCCTACAACTTGGTTGCAAACGCCCGTCTACAATATTACCTTTTCATTGTCGAAAACAGTAACCAAATTACCGCAACCTGAAGACCAGAATACGTTGTCGAAATCTGAGTAGTAAAAGGGAGTGCCTGTTAGGTTGAGACTCATCCCATCGTTATTGTTTTGGCGACAATTGAAATAAGTTATGGGATGGTGCACCACAACGTTGCCGTACAAAAATGAGAAGTCGAGTATTTCCAGATTGATGCCATTTATGTTTAAGAATGGCATTTTCCGCCCATTGGAGGTTTTGTTGCAGATTACTCTGAAAAAGCCATTGGGATAATGTTGGTGGATTATTTCAAATGGGTATTGAAATGTAACATTCCCACAAGAGTCTTCACTATTGAAGCTGATAGGTCCTGGTCCTAGTTCGCATCCTGCGGGCTTGCCAGAAAAGAGTATATTGCACCAAGTTAACACCCATTAAAACCCAAGTTACGTACATTCAATCTATAAAGGAGTTCATGGGATTGGGTGGAGTATTTTTTTATCTACTGTTCAAATATAAAAAAAACTTTATATTAATATTTATATTTTTTATAAGTTAAATTAAAATTAAAATATTTTATTTTTTTAAAACAGTGAAACAAGTCATTTTTAGTGGCCCGAACTTAAATTTATTAGAATAAAACTTAAGTTCAAGTCAATCCATTACTACCTCTTATTCAATCTTTGAATGAAAAAGAAAACATTATTAAGATACAAATTTATAACTCCTTAAAACTGGAAAAAAAATAACAAAGAGATAAAGGTAGCTAGGAAAAATGCCCGTATCCATCCTTCTTTTACATATTTACTTATTAATTGTAGGCATAATAATTTATTTGGCTCTTCAATTTTGTAAAAGAATTATTTTAGTCATTAATTTATCTTTTCATTTTTTTCAATTCTTAAAATTGCATTAATTATCAAATCATTCCAATTTGGATAGAAAAAATTAACAAATGTTAACTTGGCATGGCATCCACGTATATGCCACATTAGCAACTAACTAATTTTTTTTAAAAATTAAAATATTATTTTTTATAATTTTATGATTTTCAAAATATTTTTATATTTTTTTTGAATATTTAAATTTTAAAAAATTAATTAATTACTAACGTGCTATCCATGTGGACACGTGGATGCAACTTTAGAAAAGTTAACAAACGTTGACTTTTTCATTTATTTTGGAGGTTATTTGATAAATTGTACAAGTTTAAATGTTAAAAGGAATAAAAATTAAATCAACAGTTAAAATAATTTTTTATAAAATTGGGGGCGAAATAAATTATTATATCTTAATTTATATTTTTAAGAGTATAGTAAATAAAGAATAAAAATTCGACAATAAAAAAAAGTTTAAAAGTATTTAAACCCTCCTCGTAAAATTAAAGTATTTTATTTACAGTGTTTTAAATACTAACATAAAATATAAATCTACTAAATGATTTTAAAACTTGATTTTAAATTAAAACTATTATTTGATACACTAAAAAAATCATAAACTAATATTTTTTTACTGCTAATACCTAATAATAATGTGAAAAATAAAATAAAAATAAAGAACACACAGATTTTTACGTGGAAACCCTTTCTGGAAAAAAAATCACGGGTAGAGGAGAAGAAAATTCACTATGTCGAATTCGAATTAATACAAGAAAAATAGACTATGTCTATTTATAGGCTTGTAAAGTCATATTCCAGTAAAATTGAAATACCTTATTCTAATCAATATCAAATAGATGGAATTTAATAAGGTTTAAAAAATCTTATTCTAAAATAAAATAAAAGAAGTGTAATTCTATATTGATTCTTCTTTTATTTTATTTTACCACTGTATTTTATTTAAATAAGGATTCGGGTTATTTAATTCTAATAAATAATTTCTAAATTAATTAGCAAATCTCTAGATAATTAAGTGAAAAGGTAAGAGCGACACAGTAACTGACCTGCATCACCGCAATAGGTTGAATCCCAACTGAGCGTCGCAGGAACATGAGTGGTTTCAATATGGATGCCAATGGGTAAAGGGTAATCTTCACGAAAATAGAGCCTGCTAAAGATGAACGCAGATGCGCATCTCTTGTCGTTATCCTTACCAGGAGGATACATGGCTGTCATGTTCACGACATTGGAAGTGAAATTTCCAGAAATTCTATTATAACAGCCAGATTCAGAAGCCCCATCGCCACATTTTAGTTGAATGCAACCGCCAAGGGGATCAGCTTCATTACTGAAAATAGTAGCCAAATTTTCGCAACCTACGGACCTGAAATAGTTGTAGCCACTTGAGAAGAAAAATGGAGTGCCTATTAGATTGACAGTGGAACTACCAACCTCGCCTTTGTGATCACAATTAACATAACTTACTGGATTCTTTATCAGTATGGTATCTTGAAATAAGGAACCAAGTAGCTCCGGATCGATGCCATTTATGCTTATGAAAGGCTTTTCCCTTTTGTGGGTCTGTGTTAGAACATTGTCAGCAACTACACATAAAATAACAACCTATTTGCTTAAGAACTAAAAATGAAAACCAAAAGCAAAAGCAAAGAACTTGAGCACTAAAAATGGATGAGAAAATCAGCAACAATTTTCATTGATTGATGATGAAAATAAATACAAAGTCAACAAGTCAAATAACCATTACCTAATGATTTAACTACTCCCACTAATAAGAGACTTGAGCTAACTTAAATTACAAGACAAAGCAAGCTGGTATGGCCAGCCTTACATCCATCAAACTCAAATCAAAAAAACTAAACAAAAATTACAAACTTTGATGTCAAGTTACAAGCTAACTTGATCAAGTTACATATGAACCAAAATAACAAAATGAAACAAGGCAGCTAAGCTAGTTGCTGCTCTTAAACTCAGCTCGATAGTGCCCTTTAGGCTGAGCTACTACTACTTCATGCATCCTTCCAAGCTGCCAACGGTCTAATGTTGCATTGCAGGCTAAATTTTAACACTCCTCCTTGGACTGTATGCAACAAACACCTATTAGCTTCCTTAATGTTTCAAACCTTGCTGTACCAAGTGGCTTAGTCAAAATATCAACCAATTGGTCTTCTGAACAACAATGCACTAAGCTGACTTCTTTAGATTGCTCAGCTTCTCTAACAAAGTGGAACTTTATCTTAAAGTGCTTGGTTTTGCCATGAAAGACTGGATTATTGGCTATGGCAACAGCCGACTGATTGTCAACCATGATCTCAGTAGGATCACATTGGTTCTCATTCAGATCATGCAGTAACTTTCTGAGCCAAATGGCTTGATTCACTACTACTGCTGCTGCTATGTATTCTGCTTCTGCAGTGGATTGAGTAACAGTTTGTTGCTTCTTTGAACTCCAACAAAACACACTCGAGCCAAGGGTGAAAAAGTACCCCGATGTGCTTTTCATATCATCAATACAACTAGCCCAATCGCTATCTGAATAACCAACCAGCTTCAACTCCTTTTCTTTCTTAAACAACATACCAAGCCTCAAAGTTCTTTTAATGTATCTCAGCACCCTCTTGGCAGCCCTGTAATGCACTACATTAGAACAATTCATAAACCTTGCCAACAAACTCACAGCATGCATCAAGTCAGGTCTGGTTGTTGTCAAATAGAGCAAGCAACCTACTAAACTCCTATACTCCTTCTCATTGACCCTTACATGATCACCAATGCTTGATAGCTTCTCTCCTTGAGTCATAGGTGTGTTTACAGGCTTGCAATTTTGCATGCTAAACTTGTCAAGTATCTTTAAGATGAATGCATGCTAGCTAATGAAAATCCCTCGGTCAGTCTGCTTCACTTCCATACAAAGGAAGTAGGTCATGATCCCCAAATCAGTCATATCAAATACCTCTTGCATCTGTGCTTTGAACTCATTGACCAGAACATCCTTGCTTCCAGTCACTAGCAAGTCATCAACATAAATCGAGACAATCAGTAATGTTTCGTCCTTGGATTTCTTTACGTAGAGGGTTGGCTCACTCAGGCTTTTCTCAAACCCGAGTTTAGATAGGTAAGCATCTACCCTATCATACCATGCTCTAGGTGCTTGTTTCAACCCATACAGAGCCTTCTTCAGCCTATAGACCTTGTCTTCTTGTCCTTGGACTTGGAAGCCATCAGGTTGCTCTATGTAAATCTCCTCCTTGAGAAAGCCATTCAAGAAGGCTGACTTAACATCAAGTTGATGTATCTGCCATTTCTTCTGTGCAGCCAAAGAAAACAGTAGCTTAATGGTATCCAACCTTGCAACTGGGGCAAAAGTCTCCTCAAAATCAACTCCATACTCTTTGGCGGTGCATTCTCTTAACCACCAACCTTGCCTTGTGTTTGTTCAATGAGCCATCAGTATTGAATTTTGCTCTAAAGACCCATCTAACTCCAATAACCTTCTTTTCTGATCTCTCAACCAAGTCCCAAGTCTGATTCTTTTGAATCATGTCCATTTCTTCTTCTATAGTTTTCTTCCAATTCATGTCCCTAGCTGCTTCTTCATAGCTCGAAGGCTCCACAATGGCCACATTACATCTCTGATAAACATCAGCAATGGACCTAGTACCTCTCACAGGAAGGTCATCAATATTGCCATTACTAGGCTCACTTTTAATTAGCTCCAAGTTGCCTTCAGCTGAATCCTCTTCAAACTGACTTGCATTCGAACTATCCCAGTTCCAAATCTTCTTTTCATCAAATCTGATGTCTCTACTTACCAAAATCTTCCTTGTTGAAGGATCATAGAGTCTATAGCCTTTCTTGTCACTGCTATAGCCCACAAAAATACAAGGAACAGACCTCTTCTCGAGCTTGGTCCTTCTTTCTGCAGGTACAAGGACATAGCACACACATCCAAAGACCTTCAAATGAGCGACAGATGGTTTGAGTCCATGCCATGCTTCAAAGGGTGTCTTATCCTTGACAGTATGTGTTGGGAGCTTGTTGAGCAGGTACACCAAGCTATTGATAGCCTCTGCCCAAAATGAGTTTGGAAGCTTGCTTTGAAACAGCAAGCACCTAGCCATATTCATTACAGTCCTATTCTTCCTTTCACACACTCCATTTTGCTGAGGAGTGTACACTGTAGTTAGCTGATGATGGATCCCAGCCTGCTCACATAGCCTCTTGAATCTATCAGACAGATACTCAACCCCATTGTCTATTCTTAATATCTTAATCCTACAACCAACTTGGTTTTCAACCATGGCTTTGAACTTTCCAAAAGCTTCAAACACATCAGACTTCTGTTTCAAGAAGAAAATCCAACAGAATTTGGTCAGATCATTAATGAAAAGTACAAAATACTTACTCCCATTCAGTGAAGGGGTCTTCATTGGGCCACAAATGTCAGAATGCACCAGCTCAAGCTTCTCTCGAGTTCTCCATGCTTGATCAATTGGAAAAGGAAGCCTAGCTTGCTTGCCAAGTTGACAGACATCACAAACACCTTCAAGTGGCTCAACCTTGTTCATATCCTTTGCCAAACCAAGCTTATGTAGCAAATCAAGTGACCTGAAATTGGCATGGCCTAGCCTCCTGTGCCATAGGCCAGCACTGTCACTTTGACTCAAATATGCCCTTTTTTCAAGCTGACTAACATCTAACATGAAACACTTGTCTGCCATAGGTACTATGGCAATTTCCTGACCAAGAAAATCTTCAATAACACATGAACCACTTCTAAAGAACAAAGAATAACCTTTTTCAACCAACTGACCAACACTGAGCAGGTTTTGGTCTATATCGGGCACATATAACACATTAGTAATCATCTTGTTGCCTGAGCTTGAGCTGATCAACACATCACCCCTGCCTTTAGCTTCAATTAAGCTCCCATTGCCAATTTTGATCCTTGAGCTAAAACTCCTGTCAAGCTCCTTAAACAGGTTCACATCAGCAGCCATGTGATGTGAGCAACCACTATCTACAAGCCAACTACATTTGGCTTTGCTTGTGGTTGCAAGGGAAGATGCACTGAAAACATGCTCTTCCTGAGCTTGTTGATCCTCAGCAGGATGTGCCTGATCTTGTTGCTGTACTGGTACTTTTTCTTTGTTCCTACAAAGTTTCTAAACATGACCATATTGCTTGCATTTCCAGCATTGAACATCTAGTCTTCTCCAATAGTTTCTTTCTGAGTGTGTGGTTCTTTTGCAATAAGTGCATGGGGGTAGCTTATCTTGCTTGAATCCCTTCTGAATTTGTCCTTCTTGTCAATCCAAGGCTTCTTGCCTTTTTTATTTGCACTGGAGCTCTCTTTGGCCCTTACTTGGAAGGCTCCCTCAGAGTGTTCTTCCTGCCTATTAGCCCTTCTCTGCTCCAAAGCATAGAGTGAGTTCACCAATTCTGATAGAGAAATGGTGGTGAGGTCTCTCGAGTCCTCCAGTGAGGATATCTTAGACTCGAATCTCTCAGGAAGTGTGGTGATTACCTTCTTAACCACCCTACTTTCAGCAAAGTCTACACCAAACAACCTTATATTGTTCACTGTGGCCATTATTCTATCTGCATACTACTTAATGGCCTCAGCATCTTTCATCTTGAGATTCTCGAAATCTCTCCTCAGATTAATCAGCTGTTGCTGTTTAGTCTTCTCAGACCCCATGAATTCCTCCTTCAACCTGTCCCAAGCTTGCTTAGGTGAGTCACATGCCATAATGCGAGTAAAGATCACATCAGACACTCCATTCTGCAAGCAGACCATGGCTTTAGGCTTCTTAGCAGACTCCTCAGCATGCTGTCTCATCTGAGCAACAGTGGGATTGGCTCTCAATAAAGGTGGCTCGGCATCATTCTCCACTACATTCCACAAATCGTGTGCCTGAAGGTAAGTCTTCATTTTTACCACCCAAATGTGGTAGTTCTCACCAGTGAACACAGGAGGTGGAGGTGGTGTGAAGCTCATCCTGCTGCAACAAGTTCAACAGCTTTGGTTTCCTACTTTCTTAAGCTTGATTTCACAAACAAACAACAGCCAACAAGAGAAGACCTCAAAGACTTAGGCTCCTGATACCATTTGTTAGAACATTGTCAGCAACTACACATAAAATAACAACCTATTTGCTTAAGAACTAAAAATGAAAACCAAAAGCAAAAGCAAAGAACTTGAGCACTAAAAATGGATGAAAAAATCAGCAGCAATTTTCGTTGATTGATGATGAAAATAAATACAAAGTCAACAAGTCAAATGACTATTACCTAATGATTTACCTACTCCCACTAGTAAGAGACTTAATCTAACTTAAATTACAAGACAAAGCAAGCTGGTATGGCCGGCCTTACATCCATCAAACTCAAATAAAAAAAAAACTAAACAAAAATTACAAACTTTGATGTCAAGTTACAAGCTAACTTGATTAAGTTATATATGAACCAAAATAACAAAATGAAACAAGGCAGCTAAGCTAGTTGCTGCTCTTGAACTCAGTCGATAGTGCACTTTAGGCTGAGCTGCTACTGCTTTATGCATCCTTCCAAGCTGCCAACGGTCCAATGTTGCATTGCAAGCCAAATTTCAACAATCTGTTTGCAACTTACTCTAAACCAAGAACAAGAATAGCAACGGTTATGGATTCCAAATAGCGATGGAATTGTAACATTTCCACATACTTCTTCTCGGGAAATAGCTTGTTGAGATTCTGTTAACTGTAATATTGGACTTAACAGGAATAGGATGATGAAGTAAAACCATAACTGGAAACCCATTTGGGCTTCTAATTTCTTTTAAGGAAATGAATATAGAGATTGGGTTAATGAACAAGTCATTGACAGATTCAATTTTTAGAGAAACAAAAACATGTTTGACTAAGAAGAAGATTATAACTCTGTGCTCACACTTTCGTTGAAAGGAATTGTTTTGATTTGATTCAACAAAAGTAAAGTTTCAAAATTTGTAAAAATTATTGCATCTTAATTTCTATTTTGACGGCTCTTCTTTAGTTTCAGAAAGTAACATTACAATTTTCTTTGTATGCATTTCAACTCAATGTTCTGTTGTTTTGAAATTTTCATTTGCTATATTTCAAAAACGTTCGTCGAAGAACAAGTCTTCTCTCAATAAATTAAGGGAGCAAAATTGAAATACTAATTAACGCTTAATTTATTATAACTAGAAAATGACAGTTCAATAAATAAATTAACTAAATAGGTTACATAATTAATTTAAAATACGGCCAATTTACCCATATATGCTGAAAAAAAAATCAATTAAGAAACTATGTCAAATTTGTGAAAAAAATTTATCTATGCTATTTTTGGAGAGAGAAAGGAAAACGTGATCTACAGAGCGCGTTTTCACTCATCTTGCAGAGAAATTGTGCCACGTAGGATGCGTTTTCTTCTCTTTCCTAAAAACATGTCCTACGTGGAGCGTTTTACCTGCAAGATCAATGAAAATGTGCCCTATAGGACACGTTTTCACTTTACTAAATTGTTTTTTTTTTCTTACAGTTTGAAATTAGAAGTTTGTAGATTTATCTTTTCCTGTGTTGAAGGTAAATATTGTTATAATTTTAAGATATGTTTGAATTTACGATGGTGCCATAAAGCTGAGTGACTTACAAATTTTATTTGGCATGTGAGCATGGAGCCATCAACTGACAAGCTGGATTGCGTTACAACTCCAAGTCTCGATTGATAGTGGTTATACGATATTCAGTAGAAGTGTAACTAGGGATTCAATTTTACAAAGGTTATGCTATCAAGGGATGGAGCATAAATGAGGGCCCAATTGGCAGTGATTATGTGGGCACGACAACAAGTTTCTCATCATCAAGGGAGGAAGTTATTCACCACGAAAACATAAATATAAGGAAGACTGATAAGCTATAAATGTAACATATTTTAATCTCATTCTTAATGCGTTTTTGGATGATTAATTATACAAATTAGTGAATTTGATACTTCTAATCCTTTAAATTCATGTTTCTATACTTAGGAGAGTATTTGGGAACGAAATGAGTGTGAAATAAGCCAAAAATTAGACAAATAGAGATGTTTTTAGGATCCACATGGCCTGGGCATTTCCACACGAGCTAGACACACACCCATGTGAGCCACACGGGTTGGACACATGCCCATGTGCCATTCTATGTTGATTTTGCACCCTACTTCCCAAATACACAGAAAAACCCAATTTTTAAAGTTTTTGAGCATTCTAAAGTCTATAAATACCCATTAGAAGAAGACATAAATGAGCAATCAGAGAAAATCGAAGGAAACACTCGAAGAACACCATCGGAATTAACTCGAAAGCGAATCTCCATCAAGATTGAAGACCTCCTTTTAATTTGTTTTAAAGTTTTATTGAGTTTTTTTTTATGTCTTGTGGTTTTTTCTAACTTTGAGATGTTTCTATTCAGGATTATGAACTAATTCCCTAGATACCTAGGGAAGATGAAACCTACGATAAATCCTTTTATTTAATATATTTTTTTACACGATAAATACTTGATTCTTGTTCTCAATTATGTATGCTTAATTCTTATTTTAATATTTCTGGGATATTAATTCATGTTTAATGTGTTTAACTCAGTGGAGCAAAAGACCCTGTTTAAGAGTAGATCTAGTATAATTGAGTGGAGTTGCATGCAATCCTAGAAATAGGATGACATAAATCTACTGGATTAGAGTCAAATCGAATAAGGGAATCCATAGGTCGAGTTAATGCGACGATAGGGGTTTTAATTAGAAAAGGATTTCAATTAATCAACCTAGAGTCAGTTGTTCTTACTCTCGAAAGAGATATTAACATAATTTAGGATTTCTACAGATCAAGACACAGGTGAATAAATCATTTAATTCAGATTCATAATAAAAGGTGAAGTCTAGGTGGATTCTTTCCTGGGTATTTTCTATCTCATTGGTTAATATTCGATTATTTCCTCAATTCATTCTCTATTGTGTTCTTAGATAAATTCGTTTAGTTATTTTATATTAAAACACAATCACTCAAATTTTTCGGCTAAATAATAAAAAGACAGTAATTACTAGTACTTTTAGTCCTCGTGGATATGATATTCTTTACTCACCATAGCTATACTATTGTTCGATAGGTGCGCTTGCCTTGTCGTATTTATAGTTAGTTTAGTAACCATCAAGTTTTTGGCTCCGTTGCTAGGGACTAAAATATTAGGAACACTTTATTTTTATTAATTTAGCCATTTATTTTATTTTTTTTAGTTTTTTTAGTTTAATTTTCACATTCTAATTTTTCTTTAATTTGCTTATGGTAGGTTCTTTTAGTTTATGACAAGAAGAAACTCGTCAAGACTATTGTTATTTGATAGTGAAATTGAAAGTACTGCTTGCAGAAACTATAGAGAAGCAAGGCAAAGTCGACAAAATATAGTAGATGAGCAAGAGGACATTATTATTACTAAGGAGATGGGTGATAATCAGAATAATCAGCTACCTCCTACAGTTGCTGCAGTTCCTACTAATCCTGCTCTTGTTTCTCGTACTATGTATGATTATGCCAAGCCCACTCTAACTAAGGCTGAATCGAGTATTATCAGACCAACCATTGCTGTAAATAATTTCGAACTGAAGCTGAACATTATTCAGATGATTCAACGGTTTGTTCAGTTCGATGTTTGCAAGACAAAGATCCAAATACTCATTTGGCTGATTTTTTGGAAATCTGCGATACTTTCAAAATTAATGGTGTCACTAACGATGTCATTCGCTTACGGTTATTCCCTTTCTCATTGAGGAATAAAGCTAAACAGTGGTTAAATTCTTTACCTCGAGGTTCCATCACTACATGAGCTCAAATCATCGAGAAATTCTTACTCAAGTACTTCATACCGGTTAAAACAGTCAAGTTGAGGAATTACATCTCTTCCTTCGTTCAGATCGACTTAGAGATCTTATATGATGCATAGGAAAGGTATAAGGACTTATTGAAAAGGTGCCCTTACCATGGGTTACCTCTATGGCTACAAGTTCAAACCTTCTACAACGGTTTGAATCCCTCAACTAGACAATTGATCAATGCAGCAGCTAGCAGAACACTTAACAATAAAGCACTTGAAGTGGCTTATGACTTTATAGAAGAGATAACGTTGAATAATTATCAGTGGTAAGTCATGAGGACGAAGCCAATGAAAGCAACCGGTGTCTTTAGTTTAGATGCAATACTATGTTATCGCCAATACCAAATACGTCCGTACAAGTGTTGAATAGGGCTTGTAATACAATACGATGGGTAGCGATCGTGCAACATTTAACATTGGGAAGGTGTCAGTACATGGAATGATTATGCATGATGTGGTGCTTGTGAAAAATAAACCGGTGATGTTGTCGGTGTAGGGAATAATTGGGCATGTTATGATACTTGTGTGAAATAAACTAGCGATAAATGTGTCAGTGCAGGAAATGATTGCATATGCACTAGTGCTTGTGTGAAATAAAGGAGTGACGAATGTGTTGGTGTAGGGAACGATTGTGTGTGATATGGTACTCGTGTAAAATAAACTGGTGTTGTATGTGTTGATACAGAGAACAATTGTGTGTGTTGTGATGATAGTGTAAAATAAAATGGGTTTGTGAAAGGAATAAATGAACCATACTAACCAGGAGGTTGCATGGCAATCAAGTCCTCGTATGCATGTGGTAGAGATATCGATCCCTCTGTGGCATCTCCTTCCAACCTGGGATTGATTAACCCTTGTCTTGGCCTCCTACGGTGACATTGCCTACTCCTTTCTGAAGCCAGCAATAGATATGGCTTCCCGTGATGCCTAAACCAATCCATATAATCCAAAGATGTCACCAACTCCGGCATGAGAAATGGTTCACGCTTTCACAAGTAAACATACATGTGCTGCCAAAACTCGATATACTTCTTATAGACTGTTGCACAATATTCGTCAAGTCTCCCACGCATGTTGATCTTATGTAGGTCATCGAGCTTTTGAGGTTGCGACAGAATACATTGTATACACCCAAACTGTTGTATCACTGAATCAGATTCACGTATCTTGACCGTTACAAATATGACCAATGGTACTTGTAACACCTTAAACCCGGCCTAGATGCTAGACCAAGTTGGAGAGTTACATCACCCATACTAAAATTCATACTATCATAGCACAGTCAAATTGAACCATTCGTCACGTAATATTCATCACAACCAATTTAATACATATAACCTTCTTAAATTCCCTAATATCATAAAACATAGATCCCTAATAGTAATCCTTAAAAGGAAAGATAGAAGTTTGATCGAGCTTGTAACAGCCTGATTTTGCGCCTAGTCAAAACAGTGGTTTCGGGACCACAAATCTGACGCTAAAAAATTTATTTTTTTATATTTTTATGGTCTACAATTTCACGGAATGTTTTCATGAAAATCTCGTTTGAAAATATTGACGTTTGGGCACTCAATTTAGTCAAAATGACTAAATTGTTAAAAGTGCAAAACTTGAGTTCTAGAAGCTAAAGGTGTCAAATTGCTATGAAATTTTAAATTGGAGGTCCTTAAATGGTAATTAGACCATTGGTTAATTTGTTGGACAAAAATGGATATGAAATAGGTGAAATAGAATATTTTTAAGTTAAGGGCATTTTAGTAATTTGGTAATTAAAAGAATTAAAAAGGCAAAATAAGCCAAAATTTCATTCATTTTCTCTATGCTATGGCCGAATGCCTGAAGAGAAACCATGGCTAGGGTTTTTCAAGCTTTCAAGCTCCATAGTAAGCCAATCCTAGCCCCGTTTTTAATGTTCTTTACATTTTTGAAGTTGTTATCAACCGATCTAGCTATTTCTACCATTTATTTGAGCTAGGGTTCATGTTTAAAAATTTACTCATGTGTGACATGCATGTATTTTGATATTTAATAGAGGAATATGAAAGTTTGATGTGTGATAAACATCTTTTACTAAGTGATTTTTAATGAAAACACCTAAAATGACTAATTTGTAAAAGTTATAAAATATGTCATAAAAGTGTGATTTAATGAAAAATGTGGGCTGCTATAAGTATAGAAAAGGTTTTTCTAGGCTTGAGAATCGAAGAAATTGAATAAATTTCATTTTTTGAGCTTAGGGGAAAAAATATAAATATGTCAAAATTTAAGGGCAAAAATATAATTTTTCCATAATATGATTTTTGAGTCGTATTGAATAATATGACTAATAAGTGAGCTAAATTTGATATTATAAATCAAGAAAATCGATATTCGGGCCTAGAACGAGGGAAAATGAGTATTTGACGGTTAGGTCTTTTTTACCATTTTTGGTATCGAGGTAAGTTCATATGTAAATAATGTAATGTTGTGATTATTTATTTAATGTTTTGATATTGTATGAATTGTATATTTGGTTCTATGAATACATTCGACAAGTTTGACGAAGTTCTAACAAAAGAAAAAATCTCGTTTGAACCTTAGGAATAGAATGGGATACGAGTGACATGTTACTAGGACCCCACGTGATATATGTGTTTATGTGATCCGGGTGCTGGTCATGTACGTCCTATCGGTGGCTAGGTAGTCCGGCATATGTTACGGATACCTGACAGCTTGTGTGAGTAGCCCGTGTAGCTACGTCTTGACTGACAACTTGTGTGAGCAGGCCTATAATTAGCTCGAGAATGAGCACTTATGTGATACGAGATGCGAGGTAGCTTTACCTACATATGTGGCACTTATGTGCAAAGACTTTCCATGTGTCCGATTAGTATTCCAAGTGGTTCAACAGGTAATTCAAAGATTATGTCAAAGATGTGAAAAGATATAATTGTGTTATGAGTTCGTACAGGTATGTACGTAAAGTCTATAAGCATTGGCTTCATGGTATTGTGAGTTCATGATCACTATGAAAGTGACCTTAAGTTAATCTTGTGAATAAGTATTTATGTTGATGATGTGTAAATTCAGTTGAGAATTATGTGTTAGGCTTTTAAGCCATATCAAATTGAGAGATAAGATGTTTAGTTCACTTGATTTGTGATTCATTGGATATGTGTGAAAAATGAAAGATTTGCATAATTGCCTATTAAAATGGTTATGAAAGTATGAGAAGTTAAGAGTTTAAATCATTAAAAGATGTTAAGCTCTGGGCTTGAAAATATGAATACGCATAATTAATGTGCAAGTTACTATGAGGCTTGAAATGATTTGTTAATGATTATTATGGTATGTTATATTGGAGAGATTACGATCGTTTGGCAAATGTTAAGATGTATTAAATTATGCTTATGAATTGAAGGGGGTAAGGATTGTGATTGAGTAAGTTATGCCTATGAAGATTTAATAACGTTTAATGACGAACTTACTAAGCTTTGTAGCTTACTCCCCTTCCTTTTCCATATCTTATAGGGTTGTATGCTAGCTTGAGTTGGAGATCGCCAGAGATGCTACCACACTATCAAGTTATAATCGTGGGGTAAAAGTGAATACAAACCTCTTAAGTTTATGGCATGTATAGGGACTTAGTTATTTGGTGTATGAGTCATTTTGATTTGACTAAACGTATTAGCTTGTGATGGCTACAGGTTGGATGTAATTTGTAGCCATGCAAATTGGCTTATATTGGCTAATTGGTTGTAAGCTTATATAATTATGCATGGGCATATGTAAATGTTTTGTGATGTGGTTTATATTTGCTTGACATATAATAGATATGAGTTTATTAATATGTTAATGCCTTTTGAGTGTGAATTTAGCATGAAATGGTTTGGTAAGGCATGATGTTATAATGCATGATAGATGATGGTATGAAAATGATATGTTATTGCTTGATGGTAGTTGTTTGAAGGCATTTATATGCCATGAATTGTGCCATGTGATGTTGTGTGAATGTGTGCAAGTGAGGTGGCAAAATGGCTAGGAAAAATAGCCTTGTATTTGTCCACATGGGTAGACACACGGGCATGTGTCTAGGCCGTGTGTGACACACGGTCTGCCCCTATGGGCGTGTGATGCGGCCATGTGTCCCCTGCACCCTAATTAAGCAAAGCAGAATGTCCAGAATTGGCCACACGCTCGGTCGTGTGAAAGAAACTGCCTTATCTCACGGGCGTGTGTCTTAGCCGTGTGACCTCATTATGCACATGATGTCATAAATAGAGAGTTACACGAGCTGAGGGCACGGGCGTGTCCCAAGCCACACGAGCTGTGTGACCACACAAGCGTGTGACCCTCCAAAGCATGAAAATTTTCTAAGTGTTGTAAAAATTTTGAAAGTTCTCAGTTTTGTCCCGAATCACTCCCGATGTATGTTTCGAGCCTCGTAGGCCTATATAAGGGACGATATGCATGTGTATGAATGGTTTTAAATTGAATGAAATTTTATGGCCCGGTTTTGTACGATTGGTTATGTTTAAGTTCGATAACGCCTCGAACCCTGTTCCAGCATCGAATCCGGGTAAGGGGTGTTACAGAGCTTCTGCGACACTAACCCGATCAAGACTGGGTACCACCTGAAATTCAACCAATAAATGGGTGAGTTTTGAACTCAGTGCGTAAAAGAAATGTAATTCAACAATGGTTACTTATAAAGAAATTCTATTTTAGATATTCGGTTTGACATAGAAGCATGTTTAATTCAGATTTAGAGCAGAGGTGTTGCATATATGTACATATATACAGTTTCAGTTCAGATATGGTTCAAATCTAACTCAGATGCAATATTCCTATTTTCGTCCTCTACACACCATCTTCAGCCATCCCGACACACCACTATGGACATTTAATGCCCATCAATCCCTACACACCTTTCGAGTGTTCAATGACACTTTCACAGAAACACAGCTTAGCTGCTAGATTAGTATACGACAAGCGCTAGAATCAAAGTAATACTCATTGTAGCATAGCCAGGATTTCAGTACAAACTCTCTCCCTCATCACAGCCTCCTACCACATGCTAATGTAGATTACAATTACCCGTATCATATGTTTAGTCATTCTAATACATTATACAATTAACTAAGATAGTTCCAAAATATAGTACATATCACAATGCACATATAATATTATTACTTATGAATAAGTCCCAATGTATTAAGCAGTTCTCATATAATCAATTTCAATTACTTTTCCATTGAGGAAACCAATATCAAGGTTAAGTAACATTTTTGGCATCAAAAGACAGTTTTCAGCCCAATTATCAGTCACACGGTTAGGTCACATACCCGTGTGCCCTGGCCATGTGGTTTTCAAGCACAAATAGTGAGTTACACGGTCTAGACACATGCCAGTGTCCTTTCCCGTGTGATTCACACGGCCTGGGTACACACTCGTGTCCCTACCTGTGTGGCTTTTATACCCCAACAGTGAGTTGCACGGCCTGGGCACACGCCTATGTGCCTAGTCGTGTGGTCTCAATCGACAAACAATGTGTTACACGGTTAGGCACATGCCCATGTCTGTCGCCCGTGTTAACCCTGCACCAATATGGCCACACACGGCCTAGACACATGCCCATGTGTTCGCCTGTGTAGCCCTAAATTGACAAACAGTAAGTTACACAGTCGATCACACAGCCTGCCACAAGCCCGTGTGGCTCATACAGCCTAGTCACATGCCTGTGTACCTAGCTGTATGGAGTCGACAGCCACCATTTCTGGTGATCGAAACTTACAAAAATAAGGTTTCTTATACGCACCTGATTTCGTTTTGACGGGGAAACAATAGGGAGACTATTCAAAACCTAATTAATCACTCCACGATCAACTACACTCTCAATTTAACATTTAACAAAATTAACCTATCGTTAAAAACATGTCGAAAGATTCGACGCAATTCTATTCTAGTTCGCACACTCACCTCATACAAAATAGGAGAAATCAAACTAATACGATAGATTAATGTCTTCTGCAATATCCTTGTTCAAAATTGACCTCACAGGCAACAAGACTTCTCAATTCACATAAAAATCAATTGCCGAAAGGGAAAAATAAAATAGGGAAGAATGGAGAAACAAAGAACTAAAATTTAAGAAGAAATAAAAAAATAAAAGAACAATAGAATGTTTTAAGTTAACCACCACCCCTTTCGGTATTTGCAAAAATATTTCCCAATACGTACGATGGGACTCAAATTGGAACCAGACAGAATACAGATAGATGTTTAACCAGTGAACCAGCATGCTCATTCTTGACACTGATTTACCTAGAATTGCACTTAACCACCTAATACACGGATAAGGGTTGTTTTAAAATAACAAAACTTTTAGCAACGCAATTCTAACTTCAGACTTTACATACAAAAGCAGAGCGCAGAACCAGAGATACAAAAATCTAATTACTGCAGATTCTCACAATTAGACTCTTAAATGTTTGGGGCATTACAGCACTTTCACGTGCCAGCTTCTATGATTGGCCAAAAATTTGTTTGGGATGCATTCTTGAATCTGCGTATGGCATCCATATAAACTACAGTACGAATTTATAAATTTCAACAAGTGTCGAATATTTAATATAAAATTTTGGAATAAAAAACTGCCAACTTTGAAATTAATAAACTAACCACATCTTCTGTTTGTTGATCTAAAGCTAGTCAGATGTTCTCAAGCTTGGTCGGTATACTATTAAATCTTGCAGGATTGTTCCACCTATACAAAAAATATATTATTTCAAAATTACAATAAAGAAAATTTCAATACGGTAACAATATTATCAAATGAAATTTACCATGTTACAAGTGGGAATTCGTAAGGGACTTGCATTCGGGGGTGTAGAATGGTAATCGTTACCATGCCCACGATTGAAGGAGCATGCAACCGCCTATTTTAGCTTTTTTGGTATTGTTGCCCAACACATTTATCAGTAAAATGTTGCCAACACCAACGATCCTCAACTAAGTCGTCCCGCTTCCTCAAGTCAACTAGTAGTAGTAGCCACTTAAATGTACCAGATTGTGAGATTTATCTAACAATAGCTGTATGAAATATATTTTGCCCGGGCCCATAATTAAATAAATAAAACCAGAAACAAAAATAAACAAATGAATGTTTATTACAAAGATTACATTTCTGATTACAAGGCCAAACAAACCAAAGCCCAAATCAGTACCTAAAATACTACCCCATAGCCTGTTACAGTGACCCAATACACTACAACCCAAATACAATCGTGGCCCAAATTTTAGCAGGCCCAACGAGCCCCAAAAACACGGACCCCAAATCAGAAGCTAGGGTTTCCAGCAAACCCTTACGCCGCAACTCAACGCCCAGTCAATGCCCGATTGGCGTCGTAATCATCGGGAGTACCTGCAAAAAGGGAAAGAAGAACGACAGAGCACGGCAGAAATAGCAAGAAATTGAAAGAAAAATACTTACCTAATCTGTAACTCTAAAAACAGTGGCTATAAAAAGCCCATTTGTAACTTACAAACGATACGCATACAGGGACAGAAAGAAAAAGCAAATACAAACAGTTTTTTTCCAAAGAGGTGAATCTTCTATTTTTATTTTATTTTTCGTGTTCAAAGCATATATACATACACAAACAGTTTGATAAATAGCTTTAAAATGCGAAAAAGGGTTTTACCTTTCATTTTTGCGTCAAAAATCGAGGTTTCTAACTTTCAAGAGTCGCGTACGATGGCGTAAAGGACGACGCGTGGACGCATAAGGCGCGTGAACCGCCTGATGACGGAGGCTTGGCTAGAGCTCCAAGGGCCCCTTTTCCTTCCTCTTTCAGAGGATTTTAAATTTTTTTTAAAAAAAAACATGGATTGAAATGAAATTTTTTTTTTTTTGTATTTATAAGCTTCCCGAACGATGTTGTTTTGGGGTGATCGTTTAGTGACCAAAACGGCGTCGTTTCAAGGCCTCAAGATCCGCGTGTTGACCCGTGACCTGGGGAGGATCCGCGTGTTTTCGATATTTGGGGAAATGTCCCAATTAGTCCTTCCACTTTTTTCATTTTTGTAATTAAATCCAATTTATTTTTAATTTGGCCCAGAACTTTGTCTTTCAATTCAATTTAATCTTTAGAGCCATTTTGGGGTAGATACGGGACGACGTCATTCCTTGGGAATAGGGTATTTTGCCCGATGAGTCCCTAACCTTTTGCACGCGTTTCATTTAAATCCCAGATTCAGTTTTATTTTTCTAATTTCGCCCCTGTAATTTTATAAAATTTTGAATTTAATCCTATGTGTTTTTTATTAATTTTATATTATATATATTATTTGTTTTATTCTAAACCTATATATTTTATTATATAATTATACAATTATTTTCACCTGTTATTTATTATGTATTAATCCTTATATATATATATTAGTTTTATTATTATATTATTATTTAGTAAATGCTATTTTGAAATTATTATTAAGTATTATAATTTTAAATTTGTATTATTTATTATATTATTATATTGTGTATATATTTCATCTTCTATTTTTTATTAAAAAAATATTTATTACATATTTTTATATATTTTGTATAAATTGTTTTAAAATTATATATATTATATCATATGTTAAATAGATTTAAAGATTTTATATATTTTTTTTGTGCATATAATCCTTTTTTTTTAAAGATTATCTATTATATATTTTTTATTCTCTAAAAAAAATCCTAATGTTTTATATTATTTATTTAAAATATTTAACATGTATAATATTTTTAATTGTTTTAATAATAAAAGTTTTTTATATATTTTTTAAAATATTTTCCTATGTATATTAAATTGTTATATATTATTATATTCTTTTCTTTTAAATTTTTTTTACATATATTACTCATTTAAATATGTTAATTATTATATACATATATGTTTTTTTAAAATATTATTATTTATGTAACACCTCTATCCCGTAACCGTCATCGGAATAGGAAAGGGGTATTACCAGACTTGTAACTCATGTCAGAACAGTAAAATTTTAAACTTTTCTTGAAATAAAGATCATTCATTTAGATAAATGCTAAATACAGCCAGGGATAAAATTAAACTTCTGTAAGTACACATTTAAAGGATGCCATTTTCGCATGGCTTATATACATTAACCAGAGTATTATTCCACTACTAGTCTATTCTATGCATGCCATAAAATAATCCAAAACATAGTAGTACCAAACAGTGAATAGTGATGGTGTGACGAGTTATTGACGATCCCCGAGCAAAGGCCAAATTTGATAATCTATAAAACAGAGAAACGTAACAACAGAGTAAGCTTTCAAGGCTTAGTAAGTCTTAAGTAAACTTTGTTGGATTAAATACATTTATAACTTCTACAAAATCCAAGTGAAGTCTCGATGGGCTTAATAAGCCTACACAAGTACATAATACATACCTGGCCAACTTAATGTGCTGAACATCCGTAATTGTTGATTTATTACTAAGTCGCTTAAGATTAGACCTTACACAAATCACGTTTTGCAATGTCAAGATATATCACCATTCGGTCAAATAGATTAAACCCTATGTATGCACATGTAATTCATCTATTTCATTTAAACTTAAGAGTATATACCCCTTCGCATTTAAAAAAAATATATCAACGCTATTTTTAGTTTAATCAGTCGAACTAACACATAACACTATAATCACATTCGGTTTCCATATTTGGAAACACATATTCATGTTTTCATATTACATAAACAATTTGATAGAGTCAATACTCATTGAATATAACTTATAACCATCTCATAAGTGATTCCCAAAGTACATTTGTAATACAAACGAAATCGAGTTCACATAGCAAGTAAGTATCACTTACCATGTACTTAACCTTTGTACACTTACCGTTTCCATAGTTACCAATTATCAATTCAATCTTTAAATACCTCTAACCACATAATCATATGCACTCATTTCGTGCACATACATAAATGTATACATGTATTTAGGAGCTTAGTTCTTTAGTTCATATTCACATTAATATTTCAAATAATCAAATCATGACAAGTATTAAAGTTTCGTATACGTATATAAGGACTGAACATATTCCTTATCACATATACATAAATGACCAAACATAATCCATACCTTGTATTTGCACATCCCGCGAATACAACTCAAATTAATAAATATTTATGAAACTAATTAAATCCTTATCTTAAAGATATACAAATGGTCTTCGGTTTGAAATAATTCAAGACACTTAGCCATAGCCTACTAGGTTTTAAAAAAACATCTGAATCCAGTTACCAGTACCAAGCCTGCGAAACTTTAAGCCCGGATATATCATCATAGTTAATTTACAAAGTTGTATACACATCAATTCACATACCTTCGATTTTTCCAACACGGAAACACATTAATAAGGTATCACTTCATTCGAACTTATTTGTATCTCAATATAGCTAGTCTCATTTCACAAGAGCCATTAGGCTACATCACGTAGTCAGCGAGTCTTAACCCGGATACTTTCCAAATTCCATGTATATTTAATCACATGTTACCACATTTCACACAAACTATCACCATTGTAATTCATTAACCTCATTCGGATATAAGCATATAGCATGTACCTTAACTTCATGTCATAATATCATTCGACTTTAATACACATATATATATATATATATATATATATATATATATCGCTTTCAATAAACTTCAAACTAAATAAGAAAATACACACATGACTTACATTCTTCTCATGACAACCATTCAGCTAAACAACATATAGTCACTACACCTTCAATTTATAAAACTATCAACACATATTTCATATACATTGCTTACGTTTATAAAATAGCCATTCGGATAACTTACACACATTTAAATTTTAGCCATTTTGGCCTCACCACCTATATATTTATCTTGGACATCAATTCAGCAATAGCTTATAAGCAACTCAATTAGTTTCATCAATGTTTACAACAAAACCACAGATTTACTACAAGCTGTTTTCTTGAGCAACAATCATTAAATTATTTGTAACTGGAGCTACGGAACTCCAAATGAAGTGTCGTAAATTTTTCCCAAAAATAGACTCATATATCTTCTATCAATAAAATTTTCAGGATTTTTGGTTTGGCCAATAAAAACCAGAATTTTCTTAAAGTTTCCCCTATTTCACTGATCAACTATACTAACCACTCTTCACTACGAATCAGATTTCTCATTGTACAGATTTCGAAATATGTTGTTGTTTATTTCATTTGAAACTAGACTCATTAAGGAGTCTAGAATATAAATTTTATCTTATAAAAATTTTTGTACTATTTATAATGATTTTCTAAAAACAGAAGAGGGGATTTCAAATTCATTCTGACACTGTCACACACAACTTTAAATATCTCTCTATAGGAAATTCCTTTGCTTGCACTGTTTATTTTATAAGAAACTAGACTCATTGAGCTTTGATTACATATTTTATTAAATCTCTAATTCCACTCCAACAATTTATGGTGATTTTCAAAAATCATGCTACTGCTACTGTCCCAAGCAGATTATTACAATTTGCTCTTAAATTTCCAAGTCCAAACACTTAAGAACTTACCATTTGAGTTTAAAACATATCATCATATATAAGTACTTCTTATTATCACATACATATCATAATTTAAATATCACTTTTCTAATAACCAATCGGCTAAGGCTCATAGAAGTAACTTATTCCTTATCATTTTACTATAGGTAATTACACCAATTCATAGTCCCATCTTTACCCGTATTCCATATCATTCTTCATTATAACTAAACTTATATGCTAGAAACTTACCTCGGATGTTGTCGAACGATTCACGGGTAGGCTACTCGATTGCTTTCTCCTTCCCCTTATCTGATTTAGTTCCTCTTTGCTCTTGAGCTTTAAATGGAGACAACCATGGCCGAATGCCTTGGCTTATTCTTCACCATTTTTTCTTTCCCAAATTCGGCAATCAAGAAAGGAAATGAACATCTATCTTTTTTTTATCATATTTTATTGTTTTACTAATTAATTTATTTCAATAATAAAGCTATTACCTATTATAATACTTAAATAAAACATATATTATACATCAACCATCATTTATGGCCGGCCACTAAACAAAATTGGTCCATTTGACATGCAAATCCCTCATGTTAACATTTCATGCATTATTTGACACTTTACAAATTTACGTATCACACTTTCAAGTTTTATCATATGAGTCCTATCTTATGAATTTTACATACAAATGACAAAATCAAAGCATGAAACTTTCACACATGCATTTACACATATAATAAACATAGAATTTAACAGTTAATTATTTTTATGACTCGGTTTTGTGGTCCCGAAACCACTTCCCGACTAGGGTCAAATTAGGGATGTCACAATTTATTTTTATTTTTATCAATATTGATTTGGTGTTTTAATTATTCGTATTTGTTTTTTAAGTGTTATTTTGTCACTTTTTATTATTATAAATTTTGATTTCCACTTCTATTTTTTATATTCCTTAATTTATTAAGAATTGTTTTGTATTTCTATTTGCTAATATTGTATATAGGTTTATCTTTTAGCATAATCATCTTATGATGTGTATATTTCATTATTTTAGGTTATTTCTTATTTGCCTATATTATTATGAATTGTAATATATTGTAATTTATTACCTTTAGTATATTTGTCTTGTGATATGTATTAACGCCATTCTTCTGCATGAGTCAACGTTTTAAATAAAGAAATTCATTTTTACCAAATTACTCAAAAGTTTTCCAAAATATAAAGGCAATACTTAATGTTGGAAGCTTCGGAAAAAATAGTGCCCTAACTTACTGGGTTGCGATTCTTCTCATCGAATTCGAACATTCAAGTACCCTTCTAAACGCTTTGAGTATTTAAAATATAAACAACTATTTTCGAGATTTTAAAGCGTTGTGTCCTAACTCACTGGATATGGTGTTTTGTTGTTTCGAAATAGAAATTTCCAAAAGACAAGCTTAGCTTCAAAAGTTTTAAAATATTGCTTCTTAACTTACTGGACGTGATATTTTGACTCGTTTGAAATAAGCGAGCCTAAATTTTTCAATCAAAACATTCTAAATAAAAGAGGATTGTATCTTAAAACTTTCAAATTTCCGACCTTAAAGTCACTTGATAATCAATTAGGTACCAATTTTTGGGCGTTACGAGGGTGCTAATCCTTCCTCGTTCGTAACCAACTCCCGAACCGATTTTCTTGATTTCGTAAACCAAAACTAATGATTTTAAAGAAAATGATTTATTGGTGATCCAATCACACCTAAAAAGGTTGGTGGCGACTCCAGTTTTCGTTTTTCTTAAAGTTGATTTCCATTTTCCAAAACTCGATTTTAAAAATGGTTTCAATAGCTTGGCGACTCCACTGGGGACTAATAAGAGAGTCAAGCCGTATAATTGATTACCTTTTGTCTTAATGTCGAAAATTTGAAAAATTTTAAAATTCAATCCTCTTTGCATTACATGTGTTTGTATTATTGCATATGTTATATATTCTGATACGCATTGCATTTGCATGACCGTTGTGGTCACACCCTTAAGTGGGAGTGAGAAACTACGCCTTCGTGAGGTTTTTGCCTCCGTGCAGGATAGTGGATTACTTTCGGGATATATCCGCACCTATGGTTTCGTGAGATTTTCATCTCCGTGTAGCCATAGGGAAATGTATTCCCCTGAACTGAACTCGATTCAAATGAGCCTATAATGGGTGAGGATCGAGGAATCTACTGCTTCGGGTACCTCAAACTTTAGAAACGAACCACATATAGAAAAACCGTAAGAGCTCAATATAGATAGAATTATACTTAGGTTATCTTTGTGTTTATCATATGATACTGACTGTTTTCTTTCTTTTGTGCATGTCATTTTGAATTTAAAAGGTATCGATTCACGGTCAGTTTCTAAATTAGAAAGTTTTATTATGGAGAACGGACTTCTTGATAGAACAAAGGGCAACGTTAACGTCCATAAATGGTCAAAGGAAACGCTGAATGATACACATCAGAATTATGAGGTTACACTCGTATCAGCGTAGTGCAAAATAATCTCCAGGAGTTAAAGGAAATATGGGATCAATGGAACAATGAAGCCAAACAGTTGTTCTACAATAACTAAGGGGACTTGCAGTATTTGCTTGACAGGAGGATAGATGAGCAATTCAAAGTAAGTGTGGGAGTATTGATGGACACTTCTACCATTATAGCATTTCTCTTTCATATGAAGACGGTTGCCATGTGGATGGTAAGGGTATTGGAAGGAAAGTAATTGATAGAGTGCATGAGACCTACAAAAATGAGTTGGATGGAAAGAATTTTGCCTATGATGGTAAAAAGCTCGTTTACTATAGGACCGCTACCAAACAACAAGCTTGAGTTTACTGTTGTACTTATCAAAAATAATGGAAATGCAAGCCCCGATAGCCTGGATAGCTCAAGTAAGCGTGAAAGAAAGCGATTAAAGAAGACCGTATCATACAAAGACCTTTAGAGATTAGCTATGCTGCGAAGGTACTGAGGCAGGATGCTTTGCGTGGGTAGAAATCTGAAAGCTCTTAAGAAACATTGAGGATATAGGATATTATTTTAAGGTAGCACACTGCAAAACGGGATACCTACTTGTTCGCTAATCTATCTCAAAATAATCAGAACAACTTCACAGGTATTGGAGGAGGTGCCCTTAGCATTTTGCATGGAGGTGAGGTCGTAGCTCAAAGCGAGGAGGCGGTGATTATTTACTGACATTGGGCGACGCAGTGACATATTGAGCACCAATATGAGATACGATCAGATCGTGGCTAAGAGTTTGTTTTAAAACTTTGGGCATCAGGGCGAAAGCATATTTGTAATCCATTTATATGTAAAGATATTCTTTTTCTAAATAAAGTTTTCTAAATGCGATTGAATCGAGATCGATACCTTTTGCATTCATGCATTTTCATCTCATAGTATTTCATTGCATCATTTGCATTCAAAATTATAGAAAGATTCTAATTAGTTAAAATTACTACAGAAGTTAGAGAGGAAAATCTGAAAATTACACATCCGTACGGAACTCGACTGAAAACTAAGAATATGGATCAGAGATTTGAGCAATTACAGAAGGATATGCAAGACCAATTGCAAGAGCAATTGGCCAAGATGCAAAATGACATGAAGGAGCAAATGCTAGAGGCTCAGAAGAATATGATGGCTGAGATGGCTCAGCTGCTTAGGGCCACCGATAAAGGAAAGGCCCCTATGGCTATTATTGGAGAGGATAGCGAGGATCCTCTTCCGGGTTTTACCCCACTCCATATGCCAACACATACTGAGGCACTTCCTAGGAGGCCATCTGTCACGATAAGGCCTCAAAGCATGAGCACATCAATCTTTGGAGTACCCATGAACTTCCAAACTGGTTTAGGATTCAATGTGGGTGACAATTCTGCCAATCCAGTCATTCCTGATCTAGATATGATGGAAAAGAAAGATTTGAAAGCCAAAGCTGCAAGGCAGTTGGATGAACGCTGCAGATGGCTAGAGGAAAAATTCAAGACATTGGAGAGTGCTGAGGGGCATCATGGGATTGATGCCAAAGATTTGAGTTTGGTCCCAGATCTGGTGCTTCCCCATAAGTTCAAAATGCCGGAGTTTGAGAAGTACAATGGTACTACTTGCCCAGAGGCCCACATTACGATATTTTGCAGACGCATGACGGGATATATAAATAATGACCAGTTGTTGATACACTGTTTCCTAGATAGTCTAGTTGGAGCAGCAGCCAAGTGGTACAATCAACTGAGCCGGGCCAGAATAAGTTCATGAAGGGATCTTGCACAAGCCTTCATGCAGCAGTACAATCACGTGACCGACATGACTCCAGATTGGATCACGCTGCAAAACATGGAGAAAAAGCCTAATGAAAATTTTAGGAAATATGCACAAAGGTAGAGGGAAGTGGCCATGCAAGTTCAGCCACTGCTCCTTGAAAAAGAAACCACAATGCTCTTCATTAATACTTTGAAAGCCCCATTCATCACCCATATGATTGGGAATGCTACTAAAAGTTTTTCTGATATAGTAATAGCGGGCGAGTTAATTGAGAATGACATAAGAGGTGGCAAGATTGAAGTTGGAGAAACTACCAAGAGGTCAGTTCCAAAGAAAAGGGAGAATGAAGTAAACAGTACGAGCTCATACAATAAAGATCACTTAAGGTCAATAACTGTTAATCAACCAAAGATAACTACGGTGGGGCAACAAGGTTCGACAAAGCAAGAATCAAGCGTAAGGCAAAATTTTGAAAAGCTCCAATTTACGCCAATCCCAATGTCGTATAAGGAGTTATATCAAAGTTTATTTGATTCACATATGGTGTCCCCATATTATATAAAGCCGTTGCAGCCCCCGTACCCTAAATGGTATGATTCAAATACTCAATGTGATTATCATGCGGGAGTATTGGGGCATTCAATAGAAAATTGTACTACTTTCAAAAAGACGGTTGAAAGACTTCTCGAGATGGGGATTGTGAAGTTTGATGATACCCTTGGTACAAAGAGCCTGTTACCAAATCACGGTGATAAGGGAGTAAATACAAATGATTAAAGGACTCCGTCAAATATGGAAGAATAAGAAGAGGAGTAGTAGTGTTGGATCCTGAGTAGAGAAACCTGTGAGGCATTCGTCCTTACAAACCTGGAAATGTTTTGAACAATTAGTCTGTAAAGGAACCTCTTATAGTTTTTAGAGATTATACAGAGTAATATTCAGAACACTTTCATTGCTCTAAAGCCTAGGAGTAATGAGATTTATTTTGTGAAATAGGCTCATGCTCGGACATCATTGTTTCAATAAAAATATCTTTCATGATTAATTCGAGCAAATGTTCCCTCATTCTTTATTCTTGGATTTCCATCAAATTTCTTCATTCATAACGTGTAAATAGTCATTCTTGAATTCATTTATTCTTTGTATATTCTTTTGTATGCCTATCATAGGTCCCTAGATATCAATGACACGGGCAACGATACTAAAGATTCAGAGTTCCTTTTGAGTGCAGTATGTGTTTAGAGGAACCTCAGTACTTTAAAGGTGACAGAAATTGTGACTTGTTTCTGAAATTGTTGAAAATGGTTTTTACCCCATGAAGTGGTGGTAGGAAATATAGCCTTAGAGGAAGGAAAGATTGTGAAATTAGAATTAACTTGTTGAGACTATTATGGGAATTCAAAAATGTGGTCCAAAGACGCATGCAGGAGGATTTGCAATTGCCAGGATAAACATAAGGATTTTGGGCACTGTTGGTCCACTATGGAAAGGAATCGCATCAGTTGTACAATAAATGCCAAATTTAAAGGAGTCAAAACTTATGGGGCATGTATGTTATGGGCCCAAGCTCGTCAAAAGTTTCAAGCTAACAATGAATCATTTTGTGGACGTCAACTACTCCATTAAAAGGGGGAGATAGCTTCATATGCCAATATTACAAAATCAAAAGTCATCCATTTCCAAAAAAAAAAAAAGATTATATATAACTGCACAATGCCAAAAGTTTGTAGTCTTTTCAAAGATAATGTGTCATACCACAGTACAATAAAGGTTGCCAAAAGAAAAGAAAAAGAAGAAAAAAACTAATTACAGAAGATGATCGAGACTGGCAAAAAATTGGCATAAGAAACTACGGCCTACTCTCTATGCTTACGCTGGGGCAAACACCTTCAATTCCAGTTGTTTCAAAGGTTCCAACCATCATCCTTGGAATAGGTGCATTGTTTTGGCTTTTTCTGAAGCGATCGATATGCCGTCAATAGCTGCGATGGTTAGCTCCAGGCGGTGGCCATTGATTTCCAGCTATAGGGCATCAGGCCGTACACAGTCTCTGAAGCTTAAAATGATAGATTCTTTCTTCAAAACCAGTTTCTGACAAAGTGGATGATGGTATCATGATAGAAGCTCTCTTAGACTTCTATACAAGTTTAGGGAAGAGGAAACTTGATCAAATCATTATTTTCAGGGATAGGGTTAGCGAGTCTCAATTCAATCAAGTTTTGATCAAGTTATTGAGGCTTGCAAGTTCCTTGACGAGAAGTGGAACCCTAAAAGTTGTAGTTATTGTTGTACGAAAAACCATCATACCAAGTTTTTTTTTAGCAGGGATCTCCTGACAATGTGCTACCTGGTACTTTCATTGATAACAAAGTATGCCATCCAAAGAACAATGATTTTTACCTTTGTACCCATGCTGGAATGATTGAAATCACGAGGCAGACCCACTATCATGTTTTCTTAGACCAAGCTGGGTTTTCGGCTGATGATCTGCAAGAGTTTGTTCATTCTCTATCCTATATGTATCAAAGGAGCACCACAGCCATATTTATCTAATCCAGTGAATTCAGACTCGGTCAAAGAGTACTTTGTCTGAAGGAGAAGGGAAGCCAAGGTAAAAACCTGCAAAGGGCACTTTGGGACTTCTATTTCAAAAAAAAAAAGAAAAAAAGGGAAGAAAAAGAGAAAAAAAGAAAAAAAAATAGAGAGGCCAAGGTGAAAACCCGCAAAGGGCACCTTGAGACCGAAGGGGTTTTGAGTTAAAAACCCGAAAGGGCAACTCAAATTTGGAAAGTTATGCAATGACCTTGCTATATCGGATTCGACGAGAAGTGAAGTATGTTACATATCGAGGCATCAACGAATTACTTTGGATCTTTTAAACACATGTTGAACTCAAGAAAGTCTTCATGGAACTGGTGTATAGACGCTCAAGCAGTGATATCTAGGGCATCTGATTTCTATCCTATTTACTATCTTTGGATTCTTTTTCTTCGCAAAGATATGTTCTCAGGTTAATCTTTTTGCATTCCTTCCAATAATTTGTCCAAATCTAATTATCCTCAGGATCAATTTTTTTGTCTCCCATTATTCATAAAGCATGTTGCATTGAAATAATGATAGATGAACTAAAATATCTTCACAAACGAAGTTTAGCATGTTACTTTGGAAATTTCTAGATAATACAAGAAACTGAAACAAGACAATTGGTTAAGGAATTCTTATATGTATGGGTTGGAGATACTCGAGAGATTTTCTTCTTCAGTCCAAAAGGTGGTTGGACGTTTTAAGCAATATTGATCTTAAGAATGGATCATTTCATAAACATCTTCAGTAGGTCGTAACATTTGGGGAATGGTACGGTAGACCAAATTGATGGAGAAGATTCGAGGCATACGAGCAGAGTATGATTGATATGTTGAGAAAAACGAGGTGGAAAGCTCGATAGATGAATGAGTGATGACGTTCGAAATAAGGGTTATATTCATAACATTTTGCATTATAAGATGTCTAATTAGGAGAATTTGACTCACTTCAATTATAGCATCCTAATTATTAGGCATGAACTCATACGCATTCTACAGGTTATGTCTTTTATGGGACAATATAGATCAAAGAAACAAGATTTGGCATCCCTGTGTTTATAGGGAAACAGATCGAAGATAGCAGATCTGGCACTCCTGTGCTTACAGTGAAGTAGATTGAAGATTTCAGCATGGCATCCCTGTGTTTATAGGGAACAAGTTGAAGATAGCAGATTTGGCATCCCTGTGTTTATAGGGAACAGATCGAAGATACAGATCTGACATTCATATGCTTACAGCGAAGCAGATCGAAGATTTCAGTATAGCATCCCTGTGTTTATAGGGAACAAGTTGAAGATAGCAGATTTGGCATCCCTGTGTTTATAGGGAACAGATCGAAGATAGCAGATCTGACATTCCTGTGCTTACAGTGAAGTAGATCGAAGATTTCAGCATGGCATCCCTGTGTTTATAGGGAACAAGTTGAAGATAGCAAGATTTGGCATCCCTATGTTTATAGGGAAACAGATCAAAGATAGCAGATCGGACACTTCTGTGCTTACAGCAAAGCAGATCGAAGATTTCAGCATGGCATCCCTATGTTTATAGGGAACAAGTTGAAGATAGCAGATTTGGCATCCCTGTGTTAATAGGGAACTGATCAAAGATAGCAGATCTGACATTCCTGTGCTTACAGCAAAACAGATCAAAGATTTTAACATGGCATCCCTGTGTTCATAGGGAGCAAGTTGAAGATAGTAGATTTGGCATCCCTACGTTTATAGGGAACAAATCGAAGACATAGCAGATTTGACTTTCGGATGTTCTCACACCAAAGCAAATCTAAGATAACAGATCTGGCATCTCCATTTTGACAGAGAGCAGATACATAGCAGGTCTAACCTTCAGATGTTTATACTGAAGCAGATCCAAGATGATTTGGCATTTTTGTGTTTACAGGGAACAAATCGAAGACATAGTAGATTTGACTTTTGGATGTTCTCACACCAAAACAGATCCAAGATAATAGATCTGGCGTCTCCATATTTGACGGAGAGTAGACACATAGCAGATCTAACCTTTAGATGTTTATACTAAAGTAGATCCAAGATGATTTGGCATCCTTGTGTCTACAAGAAGCAAATCAAAGACATAGCAGGTCTGACCTTTAGATGTTTATACTGAAGCAGATCCAATATGATTTGGCATCCTTGTGTTTACAAGGAGAAAATCGAAGACGTAGCTGATTTGGCTTTCACGTGTTTACGTTGAAGCAAATCTAAGATGATTTGGCATCTCTGTATTCGACGAGGAGCAAATCCAAGATAGCAGATTTGGTGTCTCTGTGTTCGACGGAGAGCAGATCGAAGACATAGTTGATTTGGCTTTCACGTGTTTACGTTGAAGCAAATCTAAGATGATTTGGCATCTTTGCGTTCGACGGAAAGCAGATCGAAGACATAGCTGATTTGACTTTCGCATGTTTACGTTGAAGCAAATCTAAGATGATTTGACATCTCTGTGTTCGACGGAGAGCAGATCAAAGACATAGCTGATTTGGCTTTCACGTGTTTACGTTGAAGCAAATCTAAGATGATCTGGTGTCTCTGTGTTCGACAGAGAGCAGATTGAAGACATAGCTGATTTGGCTTTCACATGTTTACATTGAAGCAAATTTAAGATTATTTGGCAGCTCTGTGTTTGACGGAGAGCAGATTGAAGACACAGTAGATCTGACCTTCATTGAAGCAGATCCAAGACGATTTGTCATCTCTGTATTAGACGGGGAGCAGATCGAAGACACAGAAGATTTGACCTTCATTGAAGCAGATCTAAGATGATTTGGCATCTCTGTATTAGACGGGGAGCAGATCGAAGACACAGCAGATCTGGCTTTCATTGAAGCAGATCCAAGATGATTTGGCATCTCTGCATTTGATGGGGAGCAAATCGAAGACATAAGATTTGACCATTGTCAAACCAGATCCAAGATGATTTGGGCATTTCTGTATTCAACAGGGAGCAGATCGAAGAACTCAAGACTCGGAGAGCCTGGGCAAAATTTGTTCTTTTATATCTTAGCTCTATTCCTGTTACACAGCAATGAGCAAAGAAGGGAAGCTGTATGAACTATATTTTGCCCGGGCCCATAATTAAATAAATAAAACCAGAAACAAAAATAAACAAATGAATGTTTATTACAGTACATTTACAGTTACAAGGCCAAACAAACCAAAGCCCAAATCAGTACCTAAAATACTACCCCATAGCCTGTTATAGTGACCCAATACACCACAACCCAAATACAATCGTGGCCCAAATTTTAGCAGGCCCAACGAGCCCCAAACACACGGACCCCAAATCAGAAGCTAGGGTTTCCAGCAAACCCTTGCGCCGTAACTCAACGCCCAGTCAATGCCCGATTGGCGTCGTAATCATCGGGAGTACCTACAAAAAGAGAAAGAAGAACGACAGAGCACGGCAGAAATAGCAAGAAATTGAAAGAAAAATACTTACCTAATCTATAACTCTAAAAACAGTGGCTATAAAAAGCCCCTTTGTAACTTATAAACGATACGCATATAGGAACGGAAAGAAAAAGCAAATACAAATAGTTTTTTTCCAAAGAGGTGAATCTTCTATTTTTATTTTATTTTTCGTGTTCAAAGCATATATGCATACACAAACAGTTTGATAAATAGCTTTAAAACGCGAAAAAGGGTTTTACCTTTCATTTTTGCGTCAAAAATCGAGGTTTCTAACTTCCGAGGGTCGCGTACGACGGCGTAAAGGACGACGCTTGGGCGCATAAGGCGCGTGAACCGCCTGATGACGAAGGCTTGGCCAGAGCTCCGAGGGCCCCTTTTCCTTCCTCTTTCAGAGGATTTTAAATTTTTTTAAAAAAAACCACAGATTGAAATGAAATTTTAAGTTTTTTTTTTTTTGTATTTATAAGCTTCCCGAACGACGTCGTTTTGGGGTGATCGTTTAGTGACCAAAACAACGTCATTTCAAGGCCTCAAGATTCGCGTGTTGACGTGTGACCCAGGAAGGATCCGCGTGTTTTTGATATTTGGGGAAATGTCCCAATTGGTCCTTCCGCTTTTTTCATTTTTGTAATTAAATCCAATTTATTTTTAATTTGGCCCAGAACTTTGTCTTTCAATTCAATTTAATCTTTAAAGCCATTTTGGGGTAGATACGGAACTACGTCATTCTTTGGGAATAGGGTATTTTGCCCGATGAGTCCCTAACTTTTTGCGCGCATTTCATTTAAATCCCAGATTCAGTTTTATTTTTCTAATTTCGCTCCTGTAATTTTATAAAATTTTAAATTTAATCCTATGTGTTTTTTTATTAATTTAATATTATTTGTTTTATTCTAAACCTATATATTTTATTATATAATTATACAATTATTTTCACCTATTATTTATTATGTATTAATCCTTATATATATATATATATATATATATATATATATATATATATATTAGTTTTATTATTATATTATTTAGTAAATGCTATTTTGAAATTATTATTAAGTATTATATTTTTAAATTTGTATTATTTATTATATGATTATTATATTGTGTATATATTTCATCTTCTATTTTTATTAAAAAATATTTATTACATATTTTTATATATTTTGTATAAATTGTTTTAAAATTATATATATTATATCATATGTTAAATAGATTTAGAGATTTTTATATATATATATATATATATATATATATATATATATTTGTGCATATAATCCTTTTTTTAATATTATCTATTATATATTTTTATTCTCTAAAAAAATCCTAATGTTTTATATTATTTATTTAAAGTATTTAACATGTATAATATTTTTAATTGTTTTAATAATAAAAGTTTTTTATATTTTTTTTAAATATTTTCCTATGTATATTAAATTGTTATATGTTACTATATTCTTTTCTTTTAAATTATTTTTACATATATTACTCATTTAAATATGTTAATTATTATATACATATATGTTTTTCTAAAATATTATTATTATTATTATTTTTTCCTTTTTATCAATATTTATTTGGTGTTTTAATTATTCGTATTTGTTTTTTAAGTGTTATTTTGTCACTTTTTATTATTATAAATTTTGATTTCCACTTTTATTTTTTATATTCTTTAATTTATTAAGAATTGTTTTGTATTTCTATTTGCTAATATTGTATATAGCTTTAGCTTTTAGCATAATCATCTTATGATGTGTATATTTCATTATTTTAGGTTATTTCTTATTTGCCTATATTATTATGAATTGTAATATGTTGTAATTTATTACCTTTAGTATATTTGTCTTGTGATATGTATTAACGCCATTCTTCTGCATGAGTCAATGTTTTAAATAAAGAAATTCATTTTTATCAAATTACTCAAAAGTTTTCCAAAATATAAAGGCAAGACTTAATGTTTGGAAGCTTCGGGAAAAATAGTGCCCTAACTTACTGGGTTGCAATTTTTCTCATCGAATTCGAAAATTCAAGTACCCTTCTAAACGCTTTGAGTTTTTAAAATATAAACAACTATTTTCGAGATTTTAAAGCGTTGTGTCCTAACTCACTGGATATGGCGTTTTGTTGTTTCGAAATAGAAATTTCCAAAAGACAAGCTTAGCTTCAAAAGTTTTAAAATATTGCTTCTTAACTTACTGGACGTGATATTTTGACTCGTTTGAAATAAGCGAGTCTAAATTTTTCGATCAAAACATTCTAAATAAAAGAGGATTGTATCTTAAAACTTTCAAATTTTCGACCTTAAAGACACTTGATAATCAATTAGATACCAATTTTTGGGCGTTACGAGGGTGCTAATCCTTCCTCGTTCGTAACCGACTCTCGAACCCATTTTCTTGATTTCGTAAACCAAAACAAATGATTTTAAACAAAATGATTTATTGGTGATCCAATCACACCTAAAAAGGTTGGTGGCGACTCCCGTTTTTGTTTTTCTTAAAGTCGATTTCCATTTTCCAAAACTCGATTTTAAAAATGGTTTCGACAATAGCAAACCCCTGACCAACCTCAAGATTAATGTGCACATGAGTTACTCATTTTCAACGTCGCTCACTGAAGCGTTGATATTTTGGAAGTTGTCCTCCATCTATCTCATCTCTATTCGGCTACCCTTGAACCTATTTAACACCTTCCCCTACAGTTGGTTGTATGTTGCACTCCAATCAGCACTAATAATTGGCCTCGTAATGACATCCCCATCGACCGGTAGACCGAGCTGTAAATTGATGTCCTTGAGTGTAATTGTACACTCGCCATAACAAATATGGAACGTGTACGTCTCCAGTTTTCATCTCTCGACCAAAGCACAGGTGAGTGGGGGATCCAATTTAGTCCCCCCGAGCATGCGAATCGCGTATAAAAAGCCTGCATATCACAAGTGTCCATGAATGACCTCAAGTGCACCTTCGCTTAAGTTGTTTATGTACGTCTCTAAAATTCTATGTGACATTCTATTTTTCAATAGTGTCGAAACAGTGGTTTCGGGACCACTATTCCGACTAGTAAGTCAGTGAATTGTTTAATTATTTAATATTTATAGCATTTTTATAATGTCTTATTAAGGTTTTATTAAGTAAAAATGACTAATTTGTGAAAGCTATAAAAATTACTCATTATTAGAAAAAGGGATTAAATGACTAAAAGGTTATGTTTTGATGGTCTTAAATGATAGTTAGACCATCCTTTATTATAGTGGACGATTCATGGTTGCTAAATCATGAAAATTTTAGTTAAATGTCCAGGGTAAAAAGGTAAATAAATTAAAGAAAACATAAATTAAAGAAAAAAAATAGTTGCCATCTTCTTGATTTTTGTTTGCCAACTGAATCCACCATTAAAACCCCAAAAGCTTCAGTCAAGCTTATATCTTGGATGTAAGTCAATTTCAATTCCATTTGTATTAATTTTTATGTTTTTTGAGATCGTTACAATTAGGTCCAACTAACTCGAGTATTAATTGGCAAACCTATTGAATATTTTGATTTGTGTCATCATTAAATTTTTGAAGTTTTTGAAGGTTAATGATAGTTTTGTAAGCTTGATAGCTAAATAAATTTATTTTGTAAAGAAATTTTTAGTGACTTCGATGTTAAGGATTAATTTGTTAAAGTTGTGAAATTTTATGATTTTTTTGTGAAATTGAAATGATTATGGGATATTCTAGGGTTATAATAATTTTAGCTAGCTTGGTTTAATGTTAATGTGTTCAATTTGATGCTTTAAGGTTTAAAGACTAACTTGCATAAATAATAAAGTTTAGGGGTAAATTTGTAAAATTTAATTGAAAAGACTTAAATACACAAATGAATTATTTGTGTGGTCTGAATTGGTTTAATTGAATTAAATTATACTTTAGATCAAGAAGTTCAACGATCGGAGGACATACGAGGAAAAAGGAAAACTGTCAATTAGTCATTGTTAGTCGAATCCCTTAACAGGTAAGTTTCTACAGGTTTTTTTTGTTATAATTTGTTATTAAGTATTGTTATTTATATTTATATAATTTTGAAATTGTTAAATCAAATTGATCTATGTTAATTATACTAAATTTCTGAAATAATTTCAATGGATTGAGTAAAAGTTTCTTACATGAGATTTTTGTCTGAATTTCTGATCTGGATTGAGTTCCCGCATGTGTTGCAGACTCAGATGTACATGTGACTTGGATTTAGCCTAGAATGGTAATACGTTGTCATTTTACATGTATACCTAGCCTTGGTTAGGCTAGTTTATATGTGTTGTCATTGGTTTAGCCCAAACGGGTAACCAGACATATTTAATTTGTATTTAATTAGCTTTTAGGAGCATTATTTTTTCATGGAAAGATCCATTAGAATAATAAAAGTTAATTGATATGAAATTATCTCAATGAAATAAATGAATTATGAATTATGATTATCCATATGTTTGAATGATACTGATGTGAAATCGTTGGATTATGTTGTAACAAGGTTGAAGTTTTATCCATTAGTTGAAATTAACTATTTAACAAACATGGTAAGTAATAATTTGAATTGTAGAAACTTACTAAGTATTTTACACACTTACTTTGGTTACTACTGTAATAGCCCAAATTTGCCCGGGCCCGTGAAATAGAATAAAACAATAAAAAATAATAAAATAAATTTAAGGTCTGTAATGTCCAGTTTACAATAAACGGGCCTAAAGGCCTGACGACCCAAGACCCAATTAGCCTAAGAACCCAAGTGCCCATTACACCCTCAACCCAAAAACATACGGGGCCCAAGAGGCCCAAACTGTAAACTAAAGATAGGAGACCTAGGGTTTCAGAAACCCTAGGCGCCGCAAGCACTCCAACCGTTGTGCCTCTTCGTCTCGCGTCATTCCAGTGACCCTCCATCAACGTCTCCACTGGTGCCGTGACTCCAGCCTTGTATCACGCCGTAATCGGTGCACAAATCAATGCCAGCACACTCCTCGCCGTGAAATCCTCGATGGTACCTGCAAAAGTGGAAAGAAGAACAGTAGAGACGAATGCAAATACGGCAAGAAATAAAATCAAGGATTGTAAATTTATTTTCAATGGCTATAAAAGCCCGAATCAAGAACGATGTAAGGATATTTTTTTTATATACACATAGATTCAATAAAAAGAACGACAGTTTTATACACATATATGCAATAAAAGGACCCACAGTGGATCAAAGAAACAAGAGGTGAATAGCTTTATTTTTTCTTCCTTTCTCTTTACAAACAAATACAAATATCATAAAAGAAATAAAGCGAAAAAAACTTACTGACGGATTTGCGCTGAAAAAGGAAGCTTTTCAGCTTCCGGTCACCGTGCCCGGCGGGGTAGACAACGACGCTTGAGCGCGTGTGCCCGATGACCGGGGCTTGGCCTGACGGAGGCCGGAGCCCGGAGGGCCCTTCTCTTCTCCTCTTTCAGAGGATTTTAAGTTTTTTTTTTAAACTAACTTTGAAAATGAAATTTTGGGTTAAAATTTTGCTTATATAGCCTTATGTAAACGACGTCGTTTTTACTTTAAACAATAAGCTTCAAAACGATGTCGTTTCAAAGCCCAGGATCCGCGTCTTGACCCGTAACCCGGATAGGATCCGCATGTTTTTGTTTAAAGGGCAAATTGCCCAATTGATCCTTCCGCTTTTTTAAAAATTTATAATTTCATTTTATTTTTATTTTAAATTGGCCCTAACTTTTATATTTGTTTCAATTTAGTCCCAATGGCCATTAGGGCCTATTCTGAGGAACGACGTCGTTTTAGGAATTAGGGCTAATTGCCCAGTGAGTCCCTCTGATTTTAATGTACATTTCAATTAGGCCCAAAATTTTTATTCATTTGTAATTAACCCTAGATTTTTTTAAATTCAATTCAATTTTAATCCCTTTTTTATATATATTTAATTTATTTTAAATACTATATGTATTATTTATTTTTATACATTAGTTATATGTAAGAATGGTATATGTAGACACTCAATTTTGTCTAGGCCCAGAAATAAGTCTAAAAATAAAAATAATAAACCCAAAAAAAGAAAAAAAATGAAGTCCAAGTTTAGTCTAGAATTACAAATATAATTTGGCCCGATCGGAATGGCCCATTACTTGAAAAGATTTAAGGTCCATCTACAAGCTTGACTCATATGGAAATATAATCTTCAATGATATGCAATCTTAGATGTGATAAGCAATCTTAGATATGATTGCAATCTTAGATATGATATGCAATCTTAGAAGATATGATTTTGTAATCTTAAAGATTTAATTTGTAGATACCTTTTAATCTTAACTGTTGATGTAATTGGTCTGTACCGTTGGATTTGAGGAGGTTCAACTATAAATAGAGGTCTCTCCCTTCATTGTAAAGACACTAGAGTTTTGGGAAACAATAAAAATTTTTGAGAGCTTTCACTCAAATTTCTCTCCCTCTTATGTTCTTATTTTCTACGGTTTGTTTTTATTTTATTCTTTATTCATCTTCGTTTTTCAACCCTTTTCATTTTGATTTAATCCATGTTTCCCTGATTTTTTTTATATATTTTTTAATTTTTTAATAATTTTAGTATCATATCAAACTATTTCATTTTTAATAATTTTTTTAATATTACTCTTAGTAAATTATTTTTTAAAATTGTACTCAAATCATTATTTTAAAAAATATATTTCATTTAATTGTCATATTTTATCCAAATTTTTTTCTAAAATGAGGCAATGTTTTTCGTATTTAGGCATTCGGGAAATAGTGCCCTAACATGCTAGGTTGTGATTTCCCGTTTGTCTAAATGCCTAAAGTATCCTTCTAAATAGATTTTGTAAATCACGAGATGATTTCAGTTACGAGAGTTTAAGAATATCGTGTCCTATCATGTTGGATGTGATGTTTGTATTCTTTCGGAGCTAAGTAATCTCGATTTTTCAACTTAATAATTTCGGTTTTAAAAAGGGATCTTATTTTTAAATCCTTTCAAATTTTTGACATTAAGACAGAAATCTATTCAATTTGGTACCAATTTTGGGCGTTGCGAGGGTGCTAATCCTTCCTCGTATGTAACCGACTCCCGAACCTATTTTCTTAATTTTCGTAGACCAAAACATTTTATAAGGTGATCCAATCACACCTAAAAAGGTTGGTGGCGACTCCCGTTTTTATTTTTCAAAAGTCAGTCCCCGTTTTTCAAACATCCATTTAAAAAAATGGTTTCGACAGCTTGGCGACTCCACTGGGGAACAATAAGAGAGTCAAGCCGTAAAATTGATTAATTTCTATCCTTTATCGAAATTTGAAAACTCGATTTGAAAACTATGATCTTTTTTTTCATGTGTTCGCTGCATAAGTTTGTTATTTTTCTCGCACACATTGCATTTGCATGACCGTTGTGGTCGCATCCTTAAGTGGGAGTGAGAAGCTAAGCTTTCGTGAGGTTTTCACCTCCGCATGAGTTAGTGGATTACTTCCGGGATATATCTGTACCTATGTCTTCATGAGATTTTCATCTTCGCATGGTCATAGGGAAATGTATCCTCCTAAACCAAACTTGGTCCATATGAGCCTATAATGGGTGAGGATCGAGGAATCTGCTGGTTTAGGTACCCTTGCTTTAGAACTAAACTACATATAGTGAACTTTAAATGCTTGCTCTAGGTAGTATGGTGATGACCTTTAGTACCTACCTTTATAAGTGCTTGTTTATTACATCTTTTTATATGATACTGCCTTGTTTTTTTCATTTTGTCATCATCGCATATCATTCATCATTAAAAGGTGTCGATTCAAGGTTCGATTTCTGAGTTAGGAAGTTTTATAATAAGGAACGAATATCTTAAAGTGGAGGACAACTCCTCCGTTTGTGCGTGGTCAGAGAAAACCTAGTTAGAGAAAGAAGATAGTGTCACCGAGGGATATACATCAGAGTTGTAGGACTTTACTCGTATCAGTTCGACACAGAATATTTTCAGGAGATGAAGGACATTTGGGCCCAATGGGATGACGAGGCTAGACAGCTTTTCTTTCATAGTTATGGAGATCTTTCTTATTTGCTAGACATTAAGGTAGATAAGCATCTATTTTGAGCTATGGTACAGTTCTGGAACCCTGCTTATAGTTGCTTTACATTTGGAGAGGTGGATGTAGTGTCTACTTTGGAGGAGTATACAACCTTGCTTCATTGTCCGAGAATTCAAGGTAACAAAGCTTATGTTAGGCCTGCTAGTCTCTCAATTTTTGTGAGGAAATTAGTGATGATCATAGGGATGAGTGAGCAGTGGGCTGTAGCTCGAGTGTAGTAAAAGGGCGATAGTAAGTGCATTCTGTGGGCCATTTTGAGGGATCTGATATTGACACAGCCAGATGTGAAGAAGAAGGTCAACGTTTTGGCCTTGAGTATTTACGGCTTGGTGATTTTCCCGAAGACGATAGGGCATATAGATGAGGCAGTCGCAGATTTGTTTGATCGTATTGGTAAACAGAACACACCGGTGCTAGCAATCCTAGCTGAGATGTTTAGATCTTTGAAGTACATGTCGGAGAGCCGGTGAAGTAGATTCATTGGATGCGCACAGTATTGTTAGTATGGTTCTATAGTCACTTTTGGAAGCTTGAGAAGGTTCCTTGCCGAGTGTTCTTTGAGGTTTATTCCCCCTTAAAGGAAGCAGCAACTACACCAAGGAGAGACGATATTACAGAATAAAGGTGGATGGATATTCTTCAGAATCTTTGAGAGGAGGAAGTTTTGTGGAAAGCACCTTGGATGACTCCTAATGAAGTCCTTTATCGTTGCGGCAGTTTTGATTGGGTTCCTCTTCCTGGGATTTGGAGAGTTGTTGGCTATGCACCGTTACTTGTCCTAAGGTAATATAAAGCGCGGCAGTTCAGATAGAGGTCGAGAGTTAGCTTTGTTATTAGATAGGGTTAAGACTCTAGGCCTACGAGCGAAAGCGTATTTGTAATCCGTTTTATGAAAAGACTTTTGTTCCTTAAATAATGTTTTCTAAAATGAAACTGAATCGAGATCGATACCTTTTTGCATTCATGCATTTACATTACATTACATCAAAGAAAAGAAGGTGTTGATTCGAAATTCGATTCCTAAATAGAATAGTTTGTTATAAAGAAACGAATTTCTTGATGAAGTGGATTATAGTGCGCTCATCTGAATATAGTCCAAATAAACATGACAAGAGAAAGCTGATAGTCCACGGAGGAATACATGATGTAATTGGTAGAGATTCAAGCCAATAAAGGATATCCAAGAGCATGACGAGAGAAAGCCGAAAGTCCACGAAGGAATACATGACTTGATTTAATTGCCAATGAAGATTATCCAAGAGCTGGCACTTTTTGATGAGTATCATGGAGATAAGCGAGCAAGAGATCGAGGCTCAGATTAAGCAACAAGGAGCTAGCAAAGGCATCTTTTAGAGAATTTACGGGATTCGACCATGAAGAAAAAATTAGCGTTTACTTGGACTATGAAGGGCAAGACCACATATGTAATCTATTTTCATGTAAAGAAATCTGTTTTCTAAAAAAGTTATTCTAATGGAATTGAATTCAAGATCAACATCTCCTTTTCTTTTGCATTCATGCATTTGCATTGCATCACATTACATGCATTTAAATCCATAAAAAGACCTTAATTAAGTTTAAAAAGAGAAAGAAAGAGGAGGGTCACGGCTGAGCGAAAAGAAGACGCTCCCTTACATATCCTAGACTTTTGTATTAGGAGGGATAGCTTACCTGGAGATAGAGGTGTTTGGAAATGAAAATCATTCCATCAATGCCATAAATGAAGAAGGGACTGATTAAGGAAACCTTGAGGGCATTCGCCCTTACGAACCGGGAAGCTCTCTGAACAATTGGACTGCGGAGGAACTTCCTGTAGTCTTTAGGAATTTTTCAAAATAATTCTTGAAACATTCTTGTTACTCTAGGGCCTAGGAGTAATAGGATTACATTTGTGGAATGGGCTTACGATCATCTTTTTTTTTTAATAAAACATAACTTTTATCAATTTGAACGAGTATTGTTTCATTTTTATCAACCAATATTCCGTTAAACTTTTACATTCTTTCATTCGTAGCACATAAATAATCATTCTTAAATTCATTCATTCTTTGTATATTCTTTATACTTCACAGGTCCCTAGATATCAATGTCATGAGCACTGATATTACAAATCCTGATTTCTTTTGTGAGCAAGACATGTGTTTAGAGGAATATCAGGATTTTAAAGATGTCCAAGATTGTGATGTGTCTCCGGATCTGTTGAGGATGGTAAAATAGGAGGAGAAACAAATCATGCCACATGAGAAAGAGGCAATAGAGAATGTAGCCCTAGAGGAAGGGAAAGATGTGAAAATTGGCACGCATATTGCTGAAGACATAAGGTAAAGACTGATTGAGTTACTTTGTGAGTTCAAGGATATCTTCGCATGGTCATATCAAGATATGCCAGGGTTAAATACCGACATTGTGGTGCATCATCTTCTGATAAGATAGGACTGTAAGCCAGTCTAACAGAAGTTGCGAAGAATGAGACCAGATGTTGTATTAAAAATAAAGGATGAAGTCAAGAAGCAGTTCGATGCAGGATTCTTACAAGAGGTGAAGTACTCTGAATGGGTAGCTAACATTGTACCAGTTCCTAAGAAAGATGGGAAGGTACTAATGTGCGTTGATTACAGAGATCTGAACAAAGCTAGCCCGAAAGATAATTTCCCTCTTCCATACATAGACACTTTGGTAGGCAATACAGCGGGATATTCGTTGTTCTCCTTCATGGATGGTTTCTCAGGGTCCAATCAGATAAAGATGTATCCCGAGGACATGGACAAAACCACCTTCATAACATTGTGGGGTACATTTTGTTACAAGGTAAAACTTTTTGGGTTGAAGAATGCAGGGGCAACATACCAAAGGGCTATGGTGACCTTATTTCACGATATGATGCACAAGGAAATTGAGGTGTATATTGATGATATGATTGTCAAATCTCGAACGAAGGAGGAACACATTAAAGTTTTAAGGAAACTATTCTTGATATTAAGGAAGTTTCAGTTAAAACTTTATTAGGAAAAGTGTACTTTCAGAGCTAGGTCGGGGAAGTTATTAGGCTTTGTGGTTAGCGAAAAGGGAATAGAAATTGACTCAGACAAAGTTAAAGCCATACGAGATTTGCCTCTACCACGTACTCAGAAGAAAGTTCGAGGTTTTCTTGGAAGGTTGAATTCTATTGCTCGGTTTATTTCACAATTAACTGAGAAATGTGATCCTATATTTCGCCTCCTTAAAAAACATAACCAAGGTACTTGGAATGAGGAATGCCAGAATGCTTTTGATAAGGTTAAGCAATACTTGTTAAATGCTCTAGTGTTATCTCTGCCTAGTCCAGATAAACCATTAATTCTGTATTTTTCGGTGTTTAGTAATTCCATGGGATGTGTACTTGGTCAACATGACGAGTCAAGAAGAAAGGAGAAAGCAATATATTACCTCAGTAAGAAATTCACTGAGTGTGAATTGAGATATTCGCCGATTGAAAAATTATGTTGTGCTTTGATTTGGACAACTCGAAGGTTGAGACAATATATGCTATATCACACGACTTGGCTAATTTCAAAACTTGATCCTCTAAAGTATATGATAGAGTCAACAGCTTTGAATGGAAGAATGGCGAGGTGGCAAATTCTGCTTTCAGAGTTTGACATAGTTTATGTGAGCCAGAAGGCTATAAAAGGAAGTGCGATAGCAGAATTTCTAGCTAGTAGAGCTCTAGAGGATTATGAGCCGTTGAATTTCAATTTTCCAAATGAGGAATTGATGTGTGTAACAACTACAGAGGATTATTCTTGGAAGTTGAGCTTTGATGGGGAATCCAATGTAGTGGGAAATGGACTGGAGTAGTCCTGATATCCCCAAATGGTGATTATTATCCATTCACGTGCAAGTTGGATTTTGATTGCACAAACAATATGGCCGAGTATGAAGCATGCATCATGGGACTCCGAGTGGCTATAAAGTGAGGAATAAGAATCTTGAAAGTATATGGAGACTCTGCGTTGGTAATTTACCAGCTTAAAGGTGAATGGGAGACAAGAGATCCTAAATTGATCAATTATTGAAAGGTAGTTTTGGGGTTACTTAAAGAGTTCGATGACATCACTTTCAATTATATCCCACGAGACAAAAACCAGATGGCAGATGCTCTAGCAACCTTGGCTTTAATGATCAAAGTGAATAAAAAGGAGGAGATGAGACCCATTCAGATGAGTATCTTCGAGGCCCCAGCTCATTGTTTTAACATTGAGGAAGAAGAAAAGGATGATAACCCTTTGGTATCAGGATATATTGCGATATGTGAGAGATCGTAAATATCCAGAACAGGCAATTGAAAATGAAAAGCGAACTTTAAGGAGATTAGCTTGCGATTACGTCTTGGATGGGGACACCTTGTACAAAAGAAGAAAAGACCAAGTACTGTTGAGATGTGTTGACGCCGTGGAGGCTAAGTTAATCTTGGAAGAAGTTCACGAGGGTGTTTGTGGGACGCACGCTAATGGTTTCACAATGGGTAGACAAATCATGAGGTTTGGATATTATTGGTCTACTATGGAAGGGGATTGTATCAACTACGCCAAAAAATGCCATAAATGTCAGATTTATGGAGACAAGATTCATGTACCACTTCACCTCTACACGTTATGACTTCTCCATGGCCTTTTTCTATGTGGCGCATGGATGTCATTGGGCCAATATCACCAAAAGCTTCAAATGGGCATCGCTTTATTTTTGTGGTCATTGATTACTTTACGAAGTGGGTAGAGGCTGCTTCTTATGCGAATGTTACTAAGTCGGCTGTAAGTCGATTCTTGAAGAAAGAGATTATTTGTCGGTATGGGATGCCTGAAAGGATCAGATCAGACAATGCACTGAACTTGAACAACAAAACGATGGCAGAAGTTTGTAGTCAGTTCAAGATTAAGCATCATAACTCTTCGCCGTATCGCCCAAAGATGAATGGGGCAGTGGAAGTTGCTAACAAAAACATCAAGAAGATAGTGGGGAAAATGACTGAAACCTACAGAGACTGGCATGAGAAGTTACCATTTGCACTCTTAGCTTACCGAACGTCTGTCAGAACCTCTACCGAGGTAACTCCTTTCTCTTTGGTTTATGGGGTGGAAGCAGTGTTACTCATTGAAGTGGAAATACCGTCTCTTTGAGTCTTGTTAGAGATAAGGTTGAATGAAGCTAAATAGATACAATCGCGATATGATCAGTTGAACTTGATTGAGGAAATGAGGCTAAAGGCCATTCGTCATGGTCAGATGTATCAGAAGAGAATGATGCGAGCTTACGACAAGAAAGTACGACCAAGAGAATTCCACGAGGGAGATCTTGTGCTGAAAAAGATCCTTCCTATTCAGAAGGACTTTAGAGGAAAATGGATGCCGAATTGGGAAGGGCCGTATGTCGTAAAGAAGGCCTTCTCTAGGGGTGCATTGATCTTAATGGAAATGGATGGGAAGAGTTTACCCAATCCAGTGAATCCAGACTCAGTCAAAAAGTACTTTGTCTAAAGGAGAGAAGAATTCAGGGTGAAAACCCGCAAAGGGCGCCTTGTGACCAAGGGGGTTTTAAGTTGAAAACCCGAAAAGGCAGCTCAAATTTTGAAGAGCGCACGGTAATCTTGCTATATCTGATTCAACGAAGAGTGAAGCGGGTTGCATATTAGGGCATTGACAAAGTACTTTGGGTCTTTTAAACACATGTTAAACTCAAAAAAGTCTTCATGGAGCTGACATATAAACGCTCAAGCGATGATATCTAGGGCATCTAACTTTTGTCCTGTTTGCTATCTTTAGATTCTTATTCTTCTCAAAGACAGGCTTTCAGATTAATTTCTTTTGTATTTTTGACAAATTTATTCAAATCTAATTATTCTCAAGATTAAATTCATCTTCCATTATTCTTAAAGTGTGTTGGATTAAATAATGATAGATGAACTACATAATTTTCACAAATGAAGTTTTGTTCATTACTCTGGAAATTTCTAGATAATACAAGAAACTAAAACGGAACAATTGTTCAAGGAATTCACGTAAGTGAGGTTTGAAAAAACTCGAGGAAATTCTTTCTTTAGTCCAAAATGATGATTGGACAAATCAAATGATTTGATCCTAAGAGAGGATCATCTTACAAACATTTTGGTGGGTCATAGCATTTGAAGAATGGTACAAACCCACAGGCTGAGTAGGAATGATAATTCGAGAGAAATAAAGTTAAACTTCAACGAAAGAATGAGTAGTGATGTCTGGAATAGGGGTCATATTCATAAACATTTTGCATTATAATAGGTTTAATTAGGAGCATTTGACTCATTTCGATCATAGCATCCTAATCATTAGGCATGAACTCATACGCATTATATAGGTTAAGTCCTTCAAGGGACAATGAAGATTTATGTGCCTTAATCCCCTAAGCAGTAGGGTAACAGGCTAAAGCATAGCAGATCTGACTTTCAAGTGTTTATGCTGAAGAAGATCAAAGATGATTTGGCGTCTCTGTATTGTCAAAGAGCAGATCGAAGATATAGCTGATTTGGCTTTCACGTGTTTACGTTGAAGCAAATCTAAGATGATTTGGCATATCTGTATTGGCAGAAAGTAGATCGAAGATAGTAGATTTGGCATCTCTGTATTGTCAGAGAGCAGATTGAAGATGGCAGATTTGGCATCTTTGTATTGTCAGAGAGCAGATCGAAGATAACAGATTTGGCGTCTCTGTATTGTCAGAGAGCAGATCGAAAACATAGCTGATTTGGCTTTCACGTGTTTACATTGAAGCAAATCTAAGATGATTTGGCATCTCTATATTGGCAGAGAGCAGATCGAAGATAGTAGATTTGGCATCTCTGTATTGTCCTAGAGCAGATCAAAGATAGAAGATTTGGCGTCTCTGTATTGTCAGAGAGCAGATCAAAGATAGTAGATTTGGCATCTCTGTATTGTCAGAGAGCAGATTGAAGATGGCAGATTTGGCATCTCTGTATTGTCAGAGAGCAGATCGAAGATAACTGATTTGGCGTCTCTGTATTGTCAGAGAGCAGATTGAAGATATAGCTGATTTGGCTTTCACGTGTTTACGTTGAAGCAAATCTAAGATGATTTGGCATCTCTGTATTGGCAGAGAGCAGATCGAAGATAGTAGATTTGGCATCTCTGTATTGTCAGAGAGCAAATTGAAGATATAGCAGATTTGGCTTTCACCTGTTTACGCTGAAGCAGATTTAAGATGATTTGGCGTCTCTGTATTGTCAGAGAGCAGATCAAAGATAGCAGATTTGGCATCTCTGTATTGTCAGAGAGCAAATTGAAGACATAGTAGATTTGGTTTTCACGTGTTTACACTGAAGCGGATCTAAGATGATTTGGCATCTCTGTACTGTTAGAGAACAAATCGAAGAAACAGATTTGGCATCTCCATATTCGACAGAGAGCAGATCGAAGAAATGGTAGATCTGACCTTCATTGAAGCAGATCCAAGATGATTTGGCATCGCTATATTAGACGGGGAGCAGATCGAAGACACAGCAGATCTAACCTTTGTTGAAGCAGATCCAAGATGATTTGGCATCTCTGTATTAGACGGGGAGCAGATCGAAGACATAACAGATTGGGCTTTCATTAAAGCAGATCTAAGATGATTTGGCATCTATGTATTAGACGGGGAGCAGATCGAAGACATAGTAGATCTGACCTTCATGTGTTTACATCGAAGCAGATCCAAGATGACAGATTTGGCATCTTTATATTAGACGGGGAGCAAATCAGAGATAACAGATTTGGCATCTCCGTATTAGATGGGAAGCAGATTGAAAAAGCAAATTTGGCGTCTCTGTATTAGACGGGGAGCAGATCGAAGATAACAGATTTGGCGTCTCTGTATTAAATGGAGAGCAGATCAAAGATAGCAGATATCGCCTTCCTGAGTTGCAATGAAGTAGAATGAAGCCGTCAAGAGGCCATTTAAAGAAGATCAAGGATCAAGAACTCAAGACTCGGCGAGCACGGGCAAAATCGGTCCTTTTATAGTCTTTGCTCTATTCCTGTTACACAGCAATAAGCAAAGAGGGGCAGCTGTAGACACTCAATTTTGCCCAGGCCCAGAAATAAGTCCAAAAACAAAAATAATAGACCCAAAAAAAGAAAAAAAAACGAAGTCCAAGTTCAGTCCAGAATTACAAATATAATTTGGCCCGATCGGAATGGCCCATTACTTGAAAAGATTTAAGGTCCATCTACAAGCTTGACTCATATGGAAATATAATCTTCAATGATATGCAATCTTAGATGTGATATGCAATCTTAGATATGATACAATCTTAGATATGATTGCAATCTTAGATATGATATGCAATCTTAGAAGATATGATTTTGTAATCTTAGAGATTTAATTTGTAGATACCTTTTAATCTTAACTGTTGATGTAATTGATCTGTACAGTTGGATTTGAGGAGGTTCAACTATAAATAGAGGCCTCTCCCTTCATTGTAAAGACACTGGAGTTTTGGGAAACAATAAAAATTTTTGAGAGCTTTCACTCAAATTTCTCTCCCTCTTATGTTCTTATTTTCTATGGTTTGTTTTTATTTTATTCTTTGTTTATCTTTATTTTTCAACCCTTTTTATTTTGATTTAATCCATATTTCCCTGATTTTTGTATATATTTTTTAATTTTTTTAATAATTTTAGTATCATGTCAAACTATTTCATTTTTAATAATTTTTTTAGTATTACTCTTAGTAAATTATTTTTTAAAATTTTACTCAAATCATTATTTTAAAAAATATATTTCATTTAATTGTCATATTTTATCCAAAAGTTTTTCTAAAATGAGGTAATATTTTTCGTATTTAGGAATTCAGGAAATAGTGTCCTAACATGCTGGGTTGCGATTTCTCGTTTGTCTAAATGCCTAAAGTATCCTTCTAAATAGATTTTGTAAATCACGAGATGATTTCAGTTGCGAGAGTTTAAGAATATCGTGTCCTATCATGGTGGATGTGATGTTTGTATTCTTTCGGAGTTAAGGAATCTCGATTTTTCAACTTAATAATTTCGGTTTTAAAAAGGGATCTTATTTTTAAATCCTTTCAAATTTTTGACATTAAGACAGAAATCTATTCAATTTGGTACCAATTTTGGGCGTTGCGAGGGTGCTAATCCTTCCTCGTACGTAACCGACTCCCGAACCTATTTTTTTTAATTTTCGTAGACCAAAACGTTTTATAAGGTGATCCAATCACACCTAAAAAGGTTGGTGGCGACTCCCGTTTTCGTTTTTCAAAAGTCGATCCCCGTTTTCCAAACATCCCTTTAAAAAAATGGTTTCGACAGTATATATATTATTTTTATTTATATATTATTTATATTATTATATTTTTTATAAATTTTATTATATGTTATACATTTTACTTTATATATTATTTATTTTACTATATTTATATATGTAAATTATTACGTATTATATTATTTTTATTATTTATTATATCATTTTTATATCATTTTATTATTAACTATTTATTATGTATAATTAAAAATTTTGTAAATTATTATTGATATTACATTTTCATATGTCATTTTTTAGAGTGTAGTATGTAATGTTCTAAATTTTAATATGAAATTTTGTTCCTATTCAACATGTTAATATTTTTATAAATATATTAAGTTATTGAATTATACAATAAATTTATGTATTAACTATTGTTTTAAAATTTTCCTCTATTATTATATATATCGTTTTAAATATTTTTTACCTCATTTATTCTTTTTAAATTTGTATTTAGATTTTATTCCTTTTTACGTACGTAATTTGTTTGTTTATTTTAATATCCTTTTTGTATTTATTTAATATTGTTTTAGTATGCTAATGTTATCTTACCAACTATTTGTTATTTATATATCTGTTGTTTATCATATTGGTATAAAAAATGATTATTTATATTATTTTAAGTTATATTTGCATAAAATATTGTTATATAATTTATATTGTTATATTCATTATGCCATATTTTACATAAAATATTATTATGTGTGCATTATGTAATCTATATTGTTATGTTCATCGTTTCTGTGATTATATTTGCATGAAATGATAATGTATATTATGGAATTTATGTCATTATTTATATTATATTTGCAAGAATTGTTAAAGTATGTATCATATAGTTTGTATTATTTGGTATCGATGCCTTGTAATCTGTTAAATACATCATTGTCATAAAATTAATATTTCATTCAATCCAAAAGAATTTTAAAAAATAGGGTAATGTTTTTGCTATTTAGGAATTCGAGAGGTAGTTCCCTAACATGCTGGGTTGCGATTTCCCGTTTGTCTAAATGTCTAAAATATCCTTCTAAATAAATTTCATAAATATCGAGATGATTTCAGTTACGAAAGTTTAAAAATATCGTGTCCAATCATGCTAGATGTGATGTTTGTATTCTTTTGGAGCGAAGGAATCTTAATTTTTTTTAAAAACTCGAATTATTACAGTTTTAAAAAGAGATCTTATTTCTAAATTCTTTCAAACTTTTGACATTAAGACAAAATTATTCAATTTGGTACCAATTTTGGGCGTTGTGAGGGTGCTAATCCTTCCTCGTACGTAACCGACTCCCGAACCCATTTTTTCATGTATTCATAGACCAAAATGTTTTATAAGGTGATCCAATCACACCTAAAAAGGTTGGTGGCGACTCCCTTTTTTTTCAAAAAATCTCACTTTTAAAAAAAAGGTTTCGACAATTACTTTTCTATAGATTTTGAACTTTTGGATCGTGTTGGTTGAATCATCAGAGCTCACACATATCATCGACTATCATTGGTAGATTTTGAAGACTTGGTTGGTGGTTATATATGGCATGTATATAGGATGTTTATTTTGTATTTGTTTGAATATGTTGTATATTTAAGTTGTAAGTGCTTGGATATGTAAAGTTAATACATGTATTATAAGTTTGGTACTTTTTGAAGTGTGTTAATGGTCATATTGAATTGGTACTTAGGTTGACATATGGTATGAAGTGGTGATGATAATGTTGACATTTTTTTTTTATGTTCGATGGATAAAATGTATGAATTTGTTAAGGTTGAGTACAAATTTATTTGATGATTGAATTGTGGTGTCAATGAGGGCATATTGGTTAGGCACATAGGTTGTGTACATGTTTTTGACTTGTTTGAAGGTGTTTTTGATGGTATAAAAAGGTTGGTTTTAGGCTTGACTTGGTACCTAAGATAGGTGTGAAATTTGCCTTATTTTAGAAGCAAATTTTGGTGCACACGGCCTGGGACACGGGCTGTCACACGACCATATGCTGCACACGGTCTCTTCACGTGACCGTGTGTAATAAAATAGTTTGTCACACGGTCTAGGACACAACTTGCGACACAGCCGTGTGACCCAACATTGAATTGAACACGGTCTAACACACGGCCTACGACACAGTCGTGTGAAATTATTTCAAAAGTTACACAGTCTGTCACATAGTTGGCCACACGACCATATCCCTGTGCCACACGACCATATCCCTCTGCCACACGGTCGTGTGACCCCTATTTTCAAAATTTTTCCAAGTTTTCTGTCTTAATTTAGATTGATCCCTAGTTGTTTTCAAAGTTATTTATAGGTCTCGTATGCTCGAAATAAGGCTCCTAAATGTGTGTTTGATATGGATAACATTTGATTTGGATTTCTTATTTGTAATTTAGTAAATGTATGTTTAAATAATACTATGTGTCTGATATGTATCGTAACACTTCATATCCCTAATCTGACAAAGGACACGGGATAGGGGTGTTACATTCTATCTTTGGCTTGAGTATATAAACATAAAAAGTTAATAATTTGAACAACATAATAACTAACTATTTAAAATTAAATAATTAAATAATATTTTTTTACCATTTGTAATTGAATGTCAGAGATATGCTTGTCATCCAAAGAAATAAGCTGATTTGCCATAAAAAAATTGAATAAAATAAAATCAAAGGATTTAGACAACGTTTTTTTAAAAAGATTTGGGAATTTGGAATTTAGAATAAAAAATCGAGAATTGGAAATTAAGAATAATAAATCGAGAATTGGCAATTAAGAATAATAAATCAAGAACAATAAGTTGAGAGTTGAGAGTTGAATTGAACAAAATGAGAATTGTAGGGTTTATATAAGGGAAAAATAGTCGTTTTGGATTTCTACCCGTTGGGAAGTTAACATTGGACAGAAAATGCGTCCTACGAGATGCGTTTTCACTGATCTTGCAGATAAAACACGCCACGTAAGATGTCTTTTTAGGAAAGAGAAGAAAACGTGTCCTATGTGGCACGTTTTCTCTACAAGATCAATGAAAACGTACACTATAGGACACATTTTCCTTTTTCTCTCCAAAAACAACATAGACCGATACATTTTCAGAAAACTGACATAGTTTTTCAATTGATTTTTTTTCCAGGATATATGGGTAAATTTGCCTAAAATATGTTTAAGAAAATAAATAAAATCATAACAGTTGAAATAATTATATTCTCCAAGTCTTGTACTCTTTGTGCATTTAAAATTTAGTGTCTCTATATATATTTTCGAAAATGTTTTTAGATTTAAAAATAGGCCTAATTGTTAACACCGTTAATTTTTTTATTAAATTTGATTATGTAATATTTTGAAATAAAAAAAATTCACGTGATGGTCATGTAACAAAAAAAATGGCATTGTACTAAATCTTAAATTAAAAAGAATTTTAACGGTATCAATAATTAGACTTAGAGCTTTAAATCTAAAAAATGGAGGGATTAAATTTCAAATATCCAAAGAGTACTTAGACTTAAAGAATATTTTAGCCAATTAAAATAATTAAAAGGTATTTGATCTTAATTTAACAAATCCTTAATGAATTTAAGCAAATTGAATGTTTTCCCCTTTTAAAAGATCACATAAGCTTGATTTACCAGAAAAATTAGATCGGTGTAATTAGATAAAATTGATGGTTTAGATCTGTAATTGGATGATATTTAGGATGTATGAAGTTGAAATCTAAGCTTAGAAGTGAGATTTGAGTAGTTAAACACCTATTTCGGCAAAACTAGTTAAGTTTAAGAGGCTTTGATCTATGATTTTGGAATGATTTAATGATGTTTATAGCAGTTATTAATGCCTTTGTAATGTGTTTGATGTCTATGAAAAGTGTCAATTCATTTGGGAGCCTCCACAAGCATGGACAAAGGAAAATAAAAACTTACTTGAGCATGGTAGTTGAAGCAATGGCTGCTAAGGTAAGTGGTCTGGTATACTACATGTACACTCTAATACACAGGCTAAGGTAACATATGCGAACCTCTGCTTAATAAATATGTGAACCTACTATGTGTGTTGGTATACAAGCCCTGTTTTATATGCATGTGAACTACGTTATATTTTGTTGTGAGCCCTGAAGTATAATATGCGAACTTTGTATGTCATATGTAAAACCGTGTATGTTAACATGCGTTCTTGTATGACAAAGTACGAACCTTACCGTGGTGTTAGCCAAACCCTGTGCGAGCCTACCTTCATGCAAGCCATACCCATATGCGAGCTACCTATTGTGCAAACCCCTATCACCTGGCATATGTGAGCCCTCCTATATGTTATGTGTGAACAACACCGTGTTATATTTGTGTATTGTGTTATATTGTCAACCGTGTTAACTTGGCAAATTATATTATTATGGAGAATTGTGTTAATTTGGTGATCTAGATTAATATGGTGAACTAAATTAATTTGCCAAACTGTGTATTGTAAGATTTTGAGTTGTATTGTATGTAATTTAATTTAATTTATTGTGAACCCTATGTTAAATAAAATATGCGAAATATGATTTATGTAAGCTATGGCATGAATGATATGTGAACTATGATTATGTGTGTAATATATGTTGCATGAAAGTTATATTATTTACGAACCATGCTCTATCGCGAATTGTAAATTGCGAACTGTGTTATAGTGTGCGAGCTTTATTATAGTTGGCATTGTGACCTTATGGAACCATTAGATATAGTTGGTATGCCATATGATTGAAAGTACTTATCATTTTTATTACGATGGGCATTGTGGCTCAGAGATGCATTAGAGAGATAAGGGAATGTAGAGAATTGCTCTATTCACTAGAGGCAACACAAGGCTCTATGAGTCAGCAATGTTGAAGAGTGTGAGTATTCATTCTTCACTCATATTGGAGACAATGTAGGGCTCTTTGAGTCCAAAAGCGAGTTGTTATAAGGATATTTGTTTATCCAATGTGTGGTGATAGAGTCCCCTATATGTTTCATAATCACAAAATTGTCAATTTATCATTATTTGAAATATATGAGTTATGATATGGTATGAACTATTATGTAGTATAAACTGCTATTTGGTATGAACTGTTATCTCATATGAACTGGAGTTTGATGTGAATTGATAATTTATGTGATCTACCTATTTTATGCAAATTGCTTATTATATGTGCACTGCTTATTTTATGAGTTTTGTTATGTTGTGTGAGTTACTATTTTGTGCGAATTGTAATAATTTATGAATCTTTATTGTATGTCTACCTTCTAACTTGACTGATGTGTTTATTTGTACTATGTTTGAGCACTCACTGAGCTTCAATAAGCTCACCTACTCTTTTATAATATTGCAATGACTTAGCTTGTAAAGAGATGAAGGAAGTGAGTCATCTAAGTGACCCTGTAACACCCCGTACCCGAGACTATTACCGGATTTGAACACGAGATGTTAACAAACTTAATTCATTACATAAACCGCTCAAACGATTTTTTTTTTTAATTTCCAGTCAAGCAAGCAATCTGCATCACAGTCGCTTAAAAATTCATATCTCGAGTTTCAAAACTCAAAATCCAATTCTGTAAATTTTACCTGAAACTAGACTCATATATCTATTTACTAATTTTTTTTCTAGAATTTTTGGTCAAGCCAGTTAGTAAATTTTATTAGTTAAATTCTCCCCTGTTTCAGGGTTTGACTGCTCTGACCTTTGTGTATTACGAATCAGATATCTCTCTGTACAGAATTTCAATCTATGAAATTTGTTTCTCTTAAAACTAGACTCAATAAGAAATATGTACATATAAAGCATGACTTCTAATTATTTTTTTACAATTTATTATGAATTTTTAAAGTCAGAACAGGGGATCCAAAAATCATTCTAGCCCTATTTCACAAAAATTCAAATATTTCATAAAATATAATTCATATACCTATTTTGTTCAATCCATATGAAAATAGACTCATTAATCTTCAATTTCATAACTTACTCATCATTTAATTCCATTTCTACTATTTTTAGTGATTTTTCAAATTTACATCATCTTTCTTTGCCATATTCATTTTATGGCAAATTTCACTTTACTAAGGATTTTCATGGACTAAATATCATTTTAAACATACATAACATCAAATATGACTTAGATTGGTCATTCCAATGGCTAATCATTTACAAACCCTTTTCTTGCCAAACCATAGCCATATCATAAGATCATTTACACAAAGTGAGTATTTTGCCATACATGCCACATTCAAAACACACAAGCCATTTTACCAATTTAGGCCTTCGGATAGTGTGAGCGAGTCTTTGACCTATCCCGATTCTCAAGCCGCCTTGTCAAAACTACAATGAAAGACAAAAAGAGGGAGTAAGCACAAATGCTTAGTAAGTTCACTTGCAAATAGCAAGTAACATAATCACAAAATCCCACAAGAACATTATTTGCAAAAACAACACCAAGACATTTATGTTTCATTTGTATTTAATATCTTTCTACGATTTTATCATACCAAGTTCTCAACCCAAGGGTTTAAGCACATACCTGTCAAATTTTCTCATTTACCACACTTACCAACATGTCACCTTCATTTTAGGCCTTCTTTTTATTCACTTAAGATTCACCCGTTGAACACATCGGAATATAATTCGAATACGCGGATCTCATGAACATAAGAGCCATACCATGACTAGACAAACTCAATAGCCTGCGGAACTTATGTAGCCAAGCTACCATGTAACCCGCCCATAAGTGAACTCGGACTCAACTCAACGAGCTCGGGCATTCGCATCCATAAGTGAACTCGGACTCAACTCAACGAGCTCGGATGCCTAGTTACATCTCACGAACTCGGACTCAACTCAATGAGTTTGGAACTCAACCATCCTAGTGACATGTCACTTGTATTCTAATCTATTCCCAAGGTTCAAACGGGTTTTTTCCTCGATCACATATCTTTTCCGTCTTCCATGGAATATCGAAACTGACACTCGATAGAAATTCGTATTTATCAAGTAGTAAACATAGTTTGCATATTACTCAATAATAACCACAAAGCATAAGATTTCATGATAAAAATCTTCATATCATATAAATAACTTTAATGATAATAATCATCATATCATATAAATAAAATTATATTACTTAAATTGACAATTATGTTACCACATTTACACATGAACTTACCTCGGTACAAAATTATTAGCAATCGAGCCTATTCTTCGTAAACTTTATTTTTCCCTCGATCGCGACTTGAATCTCGTTTCTCTTGATCTATAATGCCAAATTAATCTTATTTAATACATACATTCATCAAAACAGCATTTAATACAAAATTTGGAAAAATTACATTTTTTCCCCTAAACTTTTGCATAATTACACTTTTGCCCCTAGGCTTGGGAATTAAACTTCATCCCTTATTCTTATGTTTTATGACATGCTGATCATTTTTCCCTTCTATAGTAACATCAAATTCACACTCTAACATGTACTTATGACTATTAGGTATTTTTACCGATTAAGCCCTTTTACTCGTTTTCGCTTAAAACCGAGTAGTACAAGTTGTCTAACATAATTTAAAACCTCATTTTATATCATAAAACACCAAAATACACAAATTTCACCTATGGGTATTTTTCCAAATATGAACCGTAGGTTGAATTATTGCTAGCATAAGCTTAATCGAGCTACCGGGATTTCAAAAACGTAAAGAACATTAAAAACGGGGCTTGGAATCACTTACTATGGAGCTTGGAAGCTTGAAAAAAACCCTAGCTATGGAGAACCCCTGAAATTTCAGCCTAATGAAGAAGATGGACAAAAATTGGCTTTTAATTTTGTTTTTAATTCATTTTAATAACTAAATGACCAAAATGCCCTTACTACTAAACTTTCCAAAAATTCCATCCATGTCCAATTTTTGTCCATAGACTTAGAAATTGGTCAAATTTCTATTTAAGACGTCCTCATTAATATTCCAAAACAATTTCATACTAAAAACTCCTAGAATGCAAGTTTTACAAATTATTCGATTTAGTCCCTAATTTCAATCTAAGCACTTTAGGCATAGGATTTCATCACGAAATTTTCACACAATCATGCAATCATATCATAAACATCAAAATAATTATAAAATAATTATCTCTATCTCAGATTTGTGGTTACGTAACCAATATTCTGATTAGGCCCTAATTCGGGATATTACAACTCTCTCCCCCTTTAAGGATTTTCTTCCTCGAAAATCTTACCGGTAAACAGGTGTGGGTATTGGTTTCTCATAGTTTCCTCAGGTTCCCATGTAGTCTCTTCTACCCTGTGCTTTTGCCACAATACTTTCACGAGAGCGACACTTTTATTTCTTAGTTGCTTGACCTCTTGAGCTAAAATCTTAATTGGTTCTTCTTCGTAACTCATATCCAGTCGTAGTTCAATTTCTATCGGTGAAATTATATGTGAAGGATCTGAACGATATCGACGTAACATAGATACGTGGAACACATCATGAATCTTCTCTAATTCAGGTGGTAATGCTAGCCGATATGCTACTGGTCCAACTTTTTCAATTATTTCATACGGTCCAATAAAACGCGGACTTAACTTGCCCTTCTGTCCAAATCTAAGGACTTTCTTCCATGGAGACACTTTCAAAAATACCATATCACCAACTTGAAACTCGATTTCCCTTCGTTTCAAATCCGCATAAGATTTCTGTCTATTTGAAGTAGCTTTCAAACAATCTCGAATCACTTTCACCTTTTCTTCGGTTTCTTTTATTTGATCAACTCCATAAATCTGATTTTCCTTGAGCTCAGTCCAATAAAATGGCATCCGACATTTACGACCATACAATGCTTCATAAGGTGCCATCTTCAAACTCGTCTAATAACTATTATTATAAGCAAATTCTACCAACGGTAAGTACCTTTCCCAACTACCTTGAAATTCCAATACGCAACATCTGAGCATGTCTTCAAGAATCTGAATTACTCTCTCTGATTGTCCATCAGTTTGTGGATGAAAGGCAGTGCTAAAATTTAACTTTGTACCTAATGCCTCTTACAACTTTTGCCAAAACTGTGAAGTAAATCTCAGATCTCTATCCGAAATGATTGACAAAGGTATTCCATGAAGTCTAACAATCTCACGGATATACAATTCAGCCAACTTATTAAGAGAATAATCCGTTACCAAAATAAAATGAGTCGATTTAGTCAGTCTGTCAACTATTACCCAGATGGCATTTTTCTTCCCCAGAGTTAACGGTAACCCTGATATAAAATCCATAGTAATCCGATCCCATTTCCATTCAGAACCACGATAGGGTGGAGTAATCGAAAGGTACTTGGTGTTCAGCTTTCACTTGTTGACAAATTAAGCACTTTGATACAAACTCCGAAATATCTCTTTTCATTCCACTCCACCAGTACATTTTCTTCAAGGCATTATACATTTTTATACTGCCCGGATGAACCGCCAAACAACCATTATGTGCTTCATGCAAAATCTTTTGAATCAACTCATCATTTTTCGGTACACAAATCTGATTTTTAAACATCAAGCAACCATCAGAACCGATTCTGAAATCTGATCCCGTATCATCTTCACACTGCTTTCTCTTGGCTTGCAAATCTTGATCATTTTTTCTAAGCTTCAGAAATCTCTTGTAAAAACATCGGTCTTGCTCTTAACTCTGCTAGAATCAATCCATCATTTAATATCTTTAACCGATGTTCATAGCTCTCAAAGCAGATAGAAATTTTCTACTTAAAGCATCGGCAGCCACATTCGCTTTTCCCGGATGGTAATCAATAACAAGCTCGTAATCTTTCAATAACTCCAACCATCTTCGTTGTCTCAAATTCAAATCTTTTTGTGACATCAAGTACTTAAGACTTTTGTGATCTGTATATACTCGGCACTTTTCACCATACAGATAATGTAGCCAAATCTTCAGAGCAAACACTATAGCAGCCAATTCCAAATCATGAGTCGGATAATTCCTTTCGTGAGATTTTAACTGCCTCGAAGCATAAGCCACCACTTTTCCTTCTTGCATAAGTACACATCCTAAGCCATTTCGAGAAGCATCACTATACACCACAAATTATTTACCTGATTCGGGTTGTACCAACACTGGTGCTTCAGTTAATAACTTTTTCAATTCTTTAAAACTTTGTTGACATTCTTCCGTCCATTCAAATTTAACATTCTTTCGGAGTAGCCTAGTCATTGGAGTAGAAATTATAGAAAATCCATTTACGAACCACCGATAATACCCAGCTAGCCCCAAGAAACTTCTAACCTCGGTTACATTTTTCGGTGGTTTCCAATCAAAAATGGCTGAAATCTTACTAGGATCAACCCGTATACCATCACGTGAAACAATATGACCCAAAAATCCAACTTCCCGAAGCCAAAATTCACTTTTACTAAACTTAGCATACAGCTGCTTATCTCTCAAAGTTTGCAAAACTATCCTCAAATGCTCAGCATGCTCTGTCTCATCTTTTGAATAAATTAAAATATCATCTATAAACACCACAACAAATTTGTCCAAGTATGGCCGAAATATGCGATTCATTAAATCCATAAACATAGTAGGAGCATTTTTCAACCCGAATGGCATAACTAAAAATTCATAATGACCGTACCTTGCTCTAAAAGCAGTTTTAGGCACATCCGACTCTTTTACTTGCAACTGGTAGTACCCAGATCTCAAGTCAATCTTTGAAAACCATGTCGCTCCTTTTAGCTGATCAAATAAATCATCAATTCTTGGCAACGGATATTTGTTTTTGATTGTCACCTTGTTTAACTGCCGATAGTCAACATACAACCTCATAGAACCATCCTTCTTTTCCACAAATAACACAGGAGCACCCCAAGGTGAAAAACTCGGTCTCACAAAGCCTTTATCAGTCAATTCTTGCAACTGCGACTTTAATTCTTTCAACTCTGCTGGTGCCATTCTATATGGAGCAATTGAGATCGGAGCTGTTCTCGGTATCAAATCAATACCAAATTCTACTTCCCTGACTGGAGGCAAACTCGACAATTCTTCTGGAAATATGTCTGCAAATTCACACACAACCGGCACTGATTCAACTTTCTTTTCAACTTCTTTTGTATTAATTACATACGCCAAATAAGCTTCATAACCCTTCCTCAAATATCTCTGAGCCGACATCGAAGAAATCACACTAGATAATACCTCTGATTTGCCTGGTTCAACCCGCAGAATTTTACCACTTTCACACTTTAATTCTATAACCTTCTCTTTGCAATTTACTATAGCATCATGTAATGTCAACCAAAATAACATCAAATTCATCAAACGGCAACAACATCAAGCCGGCCGGAAAGTAATGACCCCGAATCATTAAAGGGCATTTCTTGCATACTTTATCAACAATCACACATTTGCCTAACGGATTCGACACTCTAATCATAAATTCTGTGTTCTCAACAGGTATATTCATACTAGACACCAATTTCATGCACACATATGAATGAGTAGAACTGGGATCAATCAAAGCAATAATATTAACATCATAAAGAGAAAATATACCAGTAATCACATCGGGTGATGAAGCATCTTCACGTGCCTTTATAGCATAAGTTCTAGCTAGAGCCCTTGCTTCAGATTTAGCTACTGAATCTCTGGCTACATTTTTGCTGCTTGCTTCATTTCTAGCTTTTCTCGAATATATTCCCCTCGAGTCTACACCACTAGCTTTTACATTCTGGAATTTTTCTTTCTCAGCTCTCTCTGGGCAGTCTCTAATAAAATGATCTGGAGAACCACACCGAAAACATTCATTCGCTCTACATGGGCCAAAATGATTTCTGCCACACCGCTGGCACTCGGGCTTAACAAATCTCGTATCTTCCACACTAGCTGCAGAAGTAGTCTGAGATTTAAGGCCCACATTTTGCTTCTCAAAATTTCCATATGATTGTCCAGCTGAAACCTGTGAATGAGGATTCATATTTCTAGATTTTCTGGATTGCTGTGAGAATGAACTGCTCGTCGGTCTTTTCTTTCAATTTCTAGTCTCAGCCTCTACCTTTTTCTTCTCTTCAAGTAGTTCTTCAGCCTTGCAAGCTCGATCAACCAGTACTACCATTTCTTTTAATTCAAGAATCCCAACAAATACTTTGATGTCTTCATTGAGTCCGTCTTCAAATCGCCTGCACATTTTAGCTTCTGTAGGAATATATTCTCTAGCATACTTACTCAACCTGACAAACTCCCTTTCGTATTCAGTAACTGTCATGTTCCCTTACTTTAATTCATGAAACACTTTACGCTTCTAATCAATAAATCTTTCACTGATATATTTCTTCCGAAATTCTTCTTAAAAGAACTCCCAAGTTACTTTCTCTTTCTGGTACATCAAGTCAGTCAATGCCTTCCACCAATGATAAGCTGAATCCCTTAACAATGATATAGCACATTTCAAGCATTCTTCAGGTGTACAAGACAATTCATCAAATACTCGAATAGAATTCTTGAGCCAAAACTCTACTTTCTCGGCATCATCATCAATATTTGCCCTAAATTCTTTGGCCCCTTGTTTATGGATTTTGTCAACTGGAGTTCTGTGAAATTTCATCAGATCTACACCTTGAGGCATCGGGGGTACAGGTTAAGGAATCGAGGGAGGTGGGGGAGGTTGTGCATTCGGGTTCGTACGAACGAACTTAGTATACCAGGCATTCATCATCTGGAGAAAGGCTTCCCGAGCCCCTTTTCCTCCTCCTTGACCGACAGTAGGAGGTGGATTTTCAGTTGGCACCGCCCCTTCAGTAGGAGCTGGTGCATTACCCTCTACATCATCAGTCGCAACTGGATCGGGATCCATTTATTATAAAAAAATCATTTAAAAGGTCAGAAGTCGTCACACTATCACAATTTATATATATATGGCATGTATAACAAAACCCATACATACAACACATTAGTCCGAGAACCGACTAAACCTGCTCTGATACCACAAAATGTAATGCCCCATACCCGGGACCGTCGCCGAATTTTGAACACGAGGTGTTAACAGACTTAATTCATTACTTAAACCGCTCAAACGATTTATTTTTTTTAAATTTCCAGTCAAGCTAGCAATCTGCGTCACAGTCGCTTAAAAATTCATATCTCGAGTTTCGAAACTCAAAATCCAATTTCGTAAATTGTACCTGAAACTAGACTCATATATCTATTTACTAATTTTTTTCTAGAATTTTTGGTCAAGCTAATTAGTACAGTTTATTAGTTAAATTCTACCCTATTTTAGGGTTTGACTGCTCTGACCTCTGTGTATTTCGAATCATATATCTCTCTGTACAGAATTTCAATATCTATGACGTTTGTTTTTCTTAAAACTATACTCAATAAGAAATCTGTAAATATAAAGCATGACTTCTAATTATTTTTTTACAATTTATCATGAATTTTTAAAGTCAAAACAGGGGATCCAAAAATCACTCTGGCCCTGTTTCACAAAAATTCAAATATTTCATAAAATATAATTCATATACCTATTTTGTTCAATTCATATGAAAATAGACTCATTAATATTCAATTTCATAACTTACTCATCATTTAATTCCATTTCTACTATCTTTAGTGATTTTTCAAATTTACATCACTGCTGCTGCCATATTCTGTTTTATGGCAAATTTCACTTTACTAAGGATTTTCATGGACTAAATATCATTTTAAACATACATAACATCAAATATGACTTAGATTGGTCATTCCAATGGCTAATCATTTACAAACCCTTTTATTTCCAAACCATAGCCATATCATAAGATCATTTACACAAAGTGAGTATTTTGCCATACATGCCACATTCAAAACACACAAGCCATTTTACCAATTTAGGCCTTCGGATAATGTGAATGAGTCTTTGACCTATCCCGATTCTCAAGCCGGCTTATCAAAACTACAATGAAAGAAAAGGAAGGAGTAAGCACAAATGCGTAGTAAGTTCACATGCAAATAGCAAGTAACATAATCACACAATCCCACAAAAACATTATTTGCAAAAACAACACCAAGACATTCATGTTTCATTTGTATTTAATATCTTTCTACGATTTCATCATACCAAGTTCTCAACCCAAGGGTTTAAGCACATACCTGTTAAATTTTCTCATTTACCACACTTACCAACATGTCACCTTCATTTTAAGCCTTCTTTTTATTCACTTAAGATTCACCCGTTGAACACATCGGAATATAATTCGAATACGCGGATCTCATGAACATAAGAGCCATACCCGCAGCTAGACAAACTCAATAGCTTGCGGAACTTATGTAGCCAAGATACCATGTAACCCGCCCATAAGTGAACTCGGACTCAACTCAACGAGCTCGGGCGTTCGCATCCATAAGTGAACTCGGACTCAACTCAACGAGCTCGGATGCCTAGTTACATCTCACGAACTCGGACTCAACTCAACGAGTCCGAAACTCAACCATCTTAGTGACATGTCACTTATATTCTAATCTATTCCCAAGGTTCAAACGGGATTTTTCGTCGATCACATATCTTTGCCGTCTTCCATGGAATATCGAAACTGACACTCGGTAGAAATTCATATTTATCAAGTAGTAAACATAGTTTGCATATTACTCAATAATAACCACAAAGCATAATATTTCATGATAAAAATCTTCATATCATATAAATAACTTTAATGATAATAATCATCATATCATATAAATAACATTATATTACTTAAATTGACAATTATGTTACCACATTTACACATGAACTTACCTCGGTACAAAATTATTAGCAATCGAGCCTATTCTTCGTAAACTTTGTTTTTCCCTCAATCGCGACTTGAATCTCATTTCTCTTGATCTATAATGCCAAATTAATCTTATTTAATACATACATTCATCAAAACAGCATTTAATACAAAATTTGGCAAAATTACATTTTTGCCCCTAAACTTTTGCATAATTACACTTTTGCCCCTAGGCTTGGAAATTAAACTTCATCCCTTATTCTTATGTTTTATGACATGCTTATCATTTTTCCCTTCTATGGTAACATCAAATTCACACTCTAACATGTACTTATGACTATTAGGTATTTTTACCGATTAAGCCCTTTTACTTGTTTTCGCTTAAAACCGAGTAGTACAAGTTGTCTAACATAATTTAAAACCTCATTTTCTATCATAAAACACCAAAATACACAAATTTCACCTATGGGTATTTTTCCAAATATGAACCCTAGGTTGAATTATTGCTAGCATAAGCTTAATCGAGCTACCGGGATTCCAAAAACGTAAAGAACATTAAAAACGGGGCTTGGAATCACTTACTATGGAGCTTGGAAGCTTGAAAAAAACCCCTATCTATGGAGAACCCTTGAAATTTTGGCCTAATGAAGAAGATGGACAAAAATTGGCTTTTAATTTTGTTTTTAATTCATTTTAATAACTAAATGACCAAAATGCCCTTACTACTAAACTTTCCAAAAATTCCATTCATGTCCAATTTTTGTCCATAGACTTATAAACTGGTCAAATCGCTATTTAAGACCTCCTCATTAATATTCCAAAACAATTTCATACTAAAAACTCCTAGAATGCAAGTTTTACAAATTATTCAATTTAGTCCCTAATTTCAGTCTAAGCACTTAGGCATAGGATTTCATCACGAAATTTTCACACAATCATGCAATCATATCATAAACATCAAAATAATTATAAAATAATTATCTCTATCTCGGATTTGTGGTCACGAAACCACTATTCCGGTTAGGCCCTAATTCGGGATATTACAGATCCATAACGAGGCTACACTGGAGTATGTTGATGTGTTCCCAAATAAATTGAGGAAGGCAATGTGAGACCAAATTATGAGATTTAGAATTAGAATTAGAATTAGAATTAGAATTAGAATTAGAATTAGATATAATTGTTGGGTTATAATTGGACATTAAGGACTCTTTAAATGGTGGATTGTGAATGCTTGATGAATGGTTTAAATAACTGTTATACTAACTTATAAGTGCAGGTTGAATAGTCACTGGTCATCGAGATAAGCCTTAAATGTTTTATGTATGATTTGGATACAAACATGTGCTTGGTATGCATGAGATATAACATAAAATTTGGTCAAGTCATGTAAACTGTTAAATGCCTGCTAACTAATTAATTAATAATGTTATGAGGTTGTGCGAGATGCTTTAATAAATTTTCTAAAATAAGACTTATACGTATAAATTCTACAATACTATTTTCAAACATTGTGAAATGGAGTTTTTTTTTCAACATTTTACTACATTACAATTTAGATATGATAATTTATTTTTAAATAAAATGGTTTCTAAAATCCTATTAAATATAACCTTTTACAATGCCTTAGTACTTGCATGAATGTTCAATTGAAGCTTTCAGAATATTTACTTATTAAAAATTCAATTTACGAATTATGTTAATGACTTGATGATCAGAGTAGGGCAACGAAAGCATGACTTTTGGACTTTACATATTTCATGAATAACTGTGTGAGGTATGGTTGGCTGGATGGTGTGTTTTTGTGGTGTTTTGATGTAGAGTCATTTCGGGGGCTAATGTGACGTTTGAAATTTAGGTTTGACATTCTTGACTGGGTTTGGGGCGCCACATGGGATGGGACAATGGGTTGAAAGCTCTTTCTCAGCATGTAAAAATGACTACAATCATTTGGCTTTGGGAGGAGGGTAGTTCAAGAAATTCAAGATTTAGAAATTATGATAACAATCAGTCACTTAAAGAAGAATATTTGATCAATTTTAGATTTGATTTATCCTTTAATTTAAGGGTAAATTTAGCAGGATCAAGCAGAACTCATGGGCCGAGTAATAGGAAAATGTTAATCCACAAGATTTGGGCTTGGAAGAAGAGGATGATGATATGTAGCAAAGCCTATTAAGAGTTCAAAGAGACAATCTTTCACAATAGTCATTATGGACAATTATTCAAGTAAGAGATCGCATGGGATAGTCTTTACATTTAAGCTATGAGAATTCGTAAAAATTATTTATCTTAAGCCAAAACCTGCATGAATCTTCTTTTATTTAGGAGTCCACTAAGGAAGATCTTTAAAATCGAGAGTCCGCAGTGACTATCCGCCAAACAAGAGTCTGGCAGTGACTATCATTTAATAATGAGTTCACAAGTATGAACCCACATATATGAATCTGTGATTATGATTCCACATATAAAGGTTCGCAAGTATGGTTTGCAAGTATGTATTTGCCAAGCTGGAGCATACATATATAAGATTGTATATGTTAAACCGCTCAGTTACCGACCCTCGGCTCCCTGATCTAGATTGGGTCCCGACGACCCTCTGCAATACCCTTAACATAGCTTGAAATAGTGCGCCGTCCGCTATAGTTTAAGTTTGTGGCTTAGTCTCTACTATAGGTGTCTCTATCGACTCACCCGTCTCTAAGTTGGGCATGTTGCTTAAAAATTGAAAAAAAAATTATCAAAAATTAAAGAGTTAATATTTGGTATAGTGGCATTTGAAAATTCTAAGTAAAGTTACAAATTTATTACATATCTCATTATATATATAAATATATATATATTAGTTTTTTTACTACACCTTACATACACTTGTTATCATTTTAACTCTGCTTGTGAAACTTTTAAATTCTTAAGGTAGTGTATGAGGTATTTCTTTTTAAAATTTAAAAGTTTTAACAAGATTTTAGAAGATAAATTTTCATAAAACTTAAAAAAAAAAAAAAAAAGACCCATTAGGAATAGAAAAGTTCAAAAAAAAAAGTGAAAAAATTATATGAAAAAATAAATAGATGAAATTAAAAATTTATATATAATAAAGATAATTACATTCACGGATAATGTGCCAAATATTACTTGAGTTTGGTATAAAAGTTAAATGTGGTAGTTATATATTTTTGGTTTTTTGTTAAATAAAGTAGTACCCAAGTTTAACACAATTAAGTTTAAAAATTTTACCCAATCAGCACTTGACAAGTGTTTTTTAAGGTTTTTTAATGGGGTAAACTTTGAAGTTTCATGCCAAACTCAGGGACATTAACCCTTACTTTTAAAACACAAGGAAGGGGCCAATGAGATATAAGCAGAGTAAGGGACGTGGCGAGATTGGATTGTATTGAATAAAATTGATAAACTGTTCACTTAATTCTTAATTGATTAGAAAATACTTGCAGAGGAAGTTGACGAATAAGTAAAGAGCATCAAAAATCCTTCGAGTATTGTGAGTTACCCAATCTTCCCCTCCTGCAATTAACCAAGCGAAAATCCCTTTTATCCACCATCATGAATCCTCCTAAACCCATCTTTTTTACCAAAGCCCAACGCCAACACCTTTCGCTCCAGCGCCGCCTCGAAGACCTCCGCCGTTCTAATGACAACGCCAACAATACCTCTTATTCCCATTCTGCTAAGCCCTCCTCCGACTCCTACGACCGCCGCGACCGCGAACGGCAGCGGGAGAGGGATCGCGAATCCGACCGGAGGAACCGTGAACGTGAGAGGGAAGAGGAAGCCAAGGCTCGAGAGCGGGCGCGGTTGGATAAGCTAGCTGAGAGGGAAAGGGAAAAGGAATTGGATAAGCTAGCTGCAATTAAGAAGCAGTACCTCGGATCCAAAAAGCCTAAAAAGAGGGTTATTAAACCTAGCGAGAAATTTAGGTTTTCTTTCGATTGGGAGAACACCGAAGATACTTCCAGAGATATAAATTCTTTGCACAAAAACCCTCACGAGGCACAGCTTTGGTTTGACCGAGGGTTTAGGGTTGGAATGGATCGCAGAGACCAGAAAAAGCTGGCCGCCAAAAATGAGGAGATGAGAGAAGAGATTAGGAAAAAAGAAGGGGTTGGAGAGAAGCCAGAGGAAGCCGCGGTGCAGAGGTTAAAAGAAGCTGCAGCTAATACTTACGATACATTCGATATGAGAGTTGATAAGCATTGGTCTGAAAAGAAGCTTGAAGAAATGACTGAACGTGACTGGAGGTTTTTTAGGGAAGATTTCAACATTTCCCATGAAGGGTCGAAGATTCCTCTGCCAATGAGGAGTTGGAGTGAGAGTAAATTGAGTTCCGAGTTGTTGAAAGCTGTGGAGAGAGTGGGGTATAAGAAGCCTTCCCCGTTACAGATCGCTGCGATTCTTCTAGGATTGCAGCAAAGGGATGTGATTGGGATCGCTGAGACAGGATTAGGTAAGACTGCTGCATTTGTTTGGCCAATGCTTTCTTATATTTCTAGATTATCTCCTAGTGAAGAGAATGAAGCTGAGGGGCCCTACACTGTTGTTATGGCCCCAACTCGTGAACTTGCTCAACAAATTGAAGATGAAACTTTGAAGTTTGCGCATTATTTGGGTATTAAGGTCGTTCCTATTGTTGGTGATCAGTCAATGGAGGAACAACGGTTTAGGATTAGACAAGGGTGTGAGGTTGTTATTGCTATGCCTGGTCGTTTGCTGGATTGTTTAGAGAGGCGGTATGCTGTCTTGAATCAGTGTAATTATGTGGTTCTTGATGAGGCTGATAGGATGATAGATACGGGTTTTGAACCCCAAGTTGTAGGTGTATTGGATGCTATGCCGTCTAGTAATTTGAAACCAGAGAATGACGATGAGGAGCTAGATGAAAAAAGGATATATAGGACTACCTATATGTTTAGTGCTACAATGCCTCCAGCCGTGGAGCGGCTAGCTAGGAAGTATTTGAGGAATCCTGTTGTGGTTACTACTGGTACTGCTGGAAAGGCTACTGATTTAATTTCTCAACATGTGATAATGATGAAGGAATCAGAGAAGTTTCTAAGATTGCAGAAATTGCTTGATGATCTTGGGGACAAGACAGCAATCGTGTTTGTCAATACTATGAAGAATGCTGATACTATTTCTAAGAATCTGGATAAGGCTGGTTATAAGGTAACAACTTTGCATGGTGGAAGATCACAGGAGCAGAGGGAAATTAGCATCGACGGTTTTAGGGCCAAGAGATTCAATGTTCTTGTTGCTACAGATGTTGCAGGGCGTGGGATTGATATTCCTGATGTGGCTAACGTCATTAACTATGATATGCCGAATAGTATTGAAATGTACACACATTGTATTGGAAGAACAGGACGTGCAGGCAAAACTGGTCTGGCGACAACATTTTTGACTCTCCATGACACTGATGTCTTCTTTGATCTTAGGCAGATGCTTGTTCAAAGTGGCAGCCCTGTCCCTCCTGAGCTGGCAAAGCATGAAGCTTCTAAAGTTTAAACCAGGAACAATTCCTGATAGACCTTCTAGACGCAATGACACTGTTTTTGCTCATTGAGAGTTTTTATTGACGTGTGAAAATTCTAGTCCCCAATTTGCTTAGCTGTAGTATGGTATTGTAGTTGCCAATATATTGATCATTGCTGCTCACAAGTAATTGCACTGGCATTCCAATTGTAAAATTTGAACTTGGTATTTGTCAACTTTACTTTAGAGTGCTGCAGCAGTACTTGGTAATAGGAAGATGTTGAACTTTTTGAAAAAAATTTCATTTGAGGTTACTGATTTCTATTTTATTTCTTTAGGATAGTAACATTTGTAGAAGCTATAATGTAGGGTTGCTTGTTTTACTGTTTCATGTTTGCTAACATTTAATTTTACGTTCCAAAGGAAAAAAAAAAAAACTACGTTATCCAAGCATACAGGACTGAAGAAGGGAAGAAGAAATATCTCTGTTTTATGTACTTATTATAGATAGATGTGCATGAAAGGCAATATAAGTGTTTTGAATGACAATTTGAATTGACTATCCCCTCATTGCATGCTTGTGACATATTAAGTAGAGCATGAGAAAGTTACTGCCTTTGTAGCAGTCAGGTATTCACCAATAGATTGAATGGAACTTATATGGGTAAAACATTAGAGGTAGGATATTTTGTGAATGTAAGAATGATTATATTTATCATTGAGATTATATTGGCTTGGAACAGTAGTCTTTACTTCGTGATAGAATATTTAGTATTTAAGAACTTTCTTGCAATGTTGGTGGTTTTCAAGTTACAAGGTTTCCTGGAAAGATGTACTAGGTGATATAGTTCAGAGTAGCAAAATTACAAACCTAGAGTGTTCCAGGAACAAAAGGCTGTGTTCTAGGAGTTGCTTTTGTTCAAGGTTCTTTGTCTAATTCTTCTTGATTATTGTACTGAATCGCGTGTTTTGAGAATAACTTTTCATTTTTCATACCAAACATTGGCTGAATCCTTGTGTTTTGAGATTATATTGTTTTTTTTTTATAGCCAAAAATTGTGTCTGTAAATTTCTTCAATAACTTCTTCAAAAGTCTTACACCTTAATTTGGAAAACAATGAGCCTGTGTAAATTTTTTTTTAGCATAATAATAATAATAACAACGATCATGAATTAAATGATATTTTACTCAAATATTTCAACCATTTAAATCGAATTAAAACTACAATTTTTCCATAAAAAACTAATATGCATAAAGTCTAAATGAAGATAATATAAAACTAAAACCTAATATTCATAGAGTAAAAAACAAAATCTGATTCAAGCTTCTAATAAAATCCAAAAACTTGAAAAAAAAAAAACCAAGTTATGAAGTTTTTTCCTCAAATGAACTGCTTTATGAAAATAAATAGTAAAAAGATTCGAAATTGTAATGAAATGAAAAATTGTGAGTAATATTAGTATGAAGGAAATACTAGTACAATACAATAGGAAAAGAATAGTCTCAAATTAACATAGAAGAAACAAAGTTAATTAAACATGAAATGAAATATAATGTAAAAGTTAAGATAAAATTTAATTGTGAGTATATCAACAGTCAAGTTTAATTAAAATAATATAAAATATTGTTATTTAGTGCTCCTTCAAAAATATTATTATATAGTGTTATCACGGCGAAATAGGGGGCTAGTAACCCTTATAAAATAAAATAAAATAAAAATTTCATATGGTCCCTTCAAAATTTTTAAAATTTTAAATTAGTAAAGATAAAATTACACTTTGGTCTCTCTTAAAAATATAAAAATTTAATTTAATCATTTAAAAATTATAAAGATATAGTCTCTTAAAAATGGTGGAATTGCATTTTTCCTATCGTAAAAATTAAAAATTAATTTTGACCCCCAAAAAGATTTTTGGTTTTGCTCCTGGGTTTTATTGAATTTAAAATGATAATCAAACAAGATCAATTAAGCTAAATAGATATAATTTAGTAATATTTATTAGAAAAATTAATTGCATGATTGCTAATAAAATCAAAATGAAAATAAAAAATCAAGGAAAAATATTAAAAAATTGCAAAATAAAAAAATGTATTTTATAGATAGTGTCTATATTAAAAAGTAATTTAATATTTACAAATTATTATATGGTGTAACTAGATTTGAAAATATTTTGAGTGTAATTATAATTAAATTTTGTAAAAAAATTATAATAACTATAACAATATTTATTATGAAAAACTAACTAAATGATTACTAAAAAAATCAAAAAACCAAAATATTACAAAAATCTAAAACAAATAACTAATTTTTCTAAATAATTGTAACAATAAAAAGACATCTATAGATAATAAAAATTACTTCATAAAAACAATATTATTACTTAAATAATAGGAAAAAATATTGCATAGTAATGCTTAGCTTAAATAAAACATTATATATACAAAAAACTTGAAACTTAATACACAAATCAAAACTATCAAAATATTGTTTAGAAAAACTACTAACATATTAAATATAGCTCACAAAATTAGATATTATTCTATTTGTGGTACTAATCAAATTAAAGGAAAAATATTAAAAAAAATTGGTGTAACTAAAATAGTGACTATAAAAGGATTTCTCTTTTCACTTTGATCCTAAAAGAGAAAATTAGAAAACTACAAAAACTTCCTTACTTTGATCCTAAAAAACAAAACAAGTTAGAAGAACATAAAATTTGGACAAACTATGCATTGATAGGAAAATGAGAATAATCTTATATACAAATGTTAACACTAAATTCATTAAACAAGTTTAATGACGACTAAATTCAATAGATTACAAAGTAACTGGATAATTTAATACAAGAAAGTGAAAATGGGTGTTTAATAAGAATAATAAATCAAGAAATTGAAAATGGGTGTTTAATAAGAATAATAAATCAAGAAATTGAAATTTTCATTTGGGTTTAACGAAAGTAATAAAATTTTATAATAATTTAAAATATAATTATAACCCTACAAAAATAAAAATATAAAGGAAAAAAAAAGTCGATTTTGATTCAGTTTATTCCATAAGACTCCTTTAGTAGTTATTTAATATATTATATGAATATAAGTATAACAATAGATAAAGAGTCCGCCTCTCTGGCACGAAATTAAGTTTTTATTTTTCGTCTATTTTAAGCCAATCTTGATGGCGACTACCTACCAGAATTCTTCTCTCACCCGTTAGACCAACACGCATAAAGGGATCTTAGTCAAGACCTGCAACCATGGAAAGAGAATTCGCTGAATTAACACTTGATGAAGAAGAAGAAGAAGCAGTTTTACAAGTACAAATTGAGCCGAGTTTGAAAAGGGAAGAACAAAATTTTCGTCTGGTGGGCTGTTTTTTAACAGCAAGTATTATTCACTTCCCAGCAATGAAAAGCACCATGGCAAATCTATGGCACCTAGTTAGAGGTGTTCAGATCCAAGATCTTAGGGAAAAACGTTTTCTGTTTCAATTTTTTCATGTTATGGATATGGATAGAGTTTTAAAAGGATCTCCATGGATCTTCAATAATCATCTCTTAATTCTTCACACACTATAAAGGGGGGAGGATCCATTAAAAATCCCTTTAATTTTTAAGCCTTTTTGGGTACAGATCCATGATATTCCAATTGGGTTTTTTTCAAAAAATTTGGCAAGGCAACTAGGTGATTTTTTGGGCCAATTTTTGGAGTATGATAGCTCAGATCTAGGGAAAGCCAGAAGGAATTTTATGAGAATTCGAGTCCAATTGGACGTCCGTCAATCATTAAAAAGGAAAAAGCAGGTGTCTTTTGCAGGGAACTGCTCAAATATCATATTCAAATATGAAATGCTAGCTCTTTTCTGTTTCTATTGTGGCCGCCTGGGTCATAGTGATTCTTGTTGTGAAGCAAAAATGTGGTTAAGGGTGGAAGTGGCAGTTATGGGCTGGGATCTGTCTTTGAGAGCGCAATCCAAAAGAGCATTTACAATGAACAGTATCTGGTTACGTGAAGATGGAGAAGATGAAACGGATGCAAGTCTCATCACTAGACGCAACTTAGAAAACAGGCCATGGGGAGTGAGGACTAAGTCAGAAATTAAAGTCTCAATCGATCCTGTTTTGGGGATTAACTTGGAAGGTATTTGTCCCTCTTCATCACAATGGGGGGAAAATTTAATGGCCAAACAGACCAATTCAACAATGGAACATGATTTGGAGGAAAGGGTGCTAATTAGAGAGGAAAGAAAGAAAAGACATCGAGGAGAAAGTGCAGACCAAACAATAAGAGAAGAATGCGACATTGCAACAGCAAGAAGTAGGAGATTGTTGGAAAATAACCTTTTATCACCGGTGGCTGTCAAAAGGCCATCCGACCGATCGCAATGAAAATCTTAAGTTGGAATGTCCGTGGTTTGGGGAACCCACGGACTATTCGCAGGCTTCAGCATATGCTGAAGACACATATTCCCCAAATGGTCTTCTTCATTGAGATGAAGATAAATAAAATACAGATGAAACAAGTACGAAGAAGTTGTGGTCTTATCAATGGCATTGATATGGATCCCGATGGTTCAATAGGAGGTTTATGTTTGGCTTGAAAAGGAGATGTTTCTATTACGCTTCAGAGTTTTTTAAAAAGGCACATTGACGTACTTATTAACGACCATAATAATGGACAGCTATAGAGATTTACAGGCTTCTATGGTTCTCCTTATGCACAAGATAGGGATGAACCATGGACCAAATACTTAAACCCATTTACATTTAACCCAAAAAAAAAACACCCAAAGCCCAACACATACACCAAACCCAATAAACCTATTAGCCCCTAAAACCCCTAACCCGATTACAAAATTTAAGTGGTTCAATTGGCCCAAACTTTTACACCAAGGCAGGAAACCCTAGGGTTTCTACCTTTCCCTCCTAGCACCGTAACGTCTTCTGGAAGCTTCGGGGAGCGTCTGTCCGGCTCCCCGAATCGAGGCCATCAATGCACTGTCCCAGCAATGAGATTTACAGGCTTCTGCGGTTCTCCTTATGCACAAGATAGGGATGAACCATGGAACCTACTAAAGATTTTGCGAAGCAATGAGGAACTCCATTGGTTTGTTTGGCGGAGATTTTAATGAAATCATGTACGGTTTCGAAAAAAAGGGAGGGCTACCTAGAGAGGAAAGAAGAATAGAAGTTTTTCATAGCGCTCTAGAAGATTGTCGACTGATGAATGTGGGCTATTCTGGAAATTAGTTTACTTGGAAAAGGGGGAATTTACCAGAAACAAATATTCAAGAGCGTTTGGACAGAGGCGTGGCCAACGAGAATTGGATGTCTATGTTTTTTGAAACCACCATTCAACATTTGGTGCACTCGATCTCCGATCATTGTCCTCTTTTAATCACCACAAAAAAAAAAAAGAAGATAATAGGAGGAGTTGGAAAACTTTTAAATTCGAAGCATGGTGGGTCTTGAAAGAATCATTCGGAGCTAAAGTTAAACTCATGTGAGAAACAACACCAGGTGGTCTTTTATAGAAGCTAGATTACCTTAGAAAGGGCTTGGAGAAATGGGTGGTATGAATCTGTCAATCTAGAAAATGGAAAAAAAAACTCTTGACTTCAAAGCTGTTTGATTTGATGGAAACTGAGAGGAGTGATAATAATTTAGCAGAGCTGATTGACACGAAGTTGCAATTGAACTTTGAGATTGACAAGGATGAAAGATATTAGGAGCAAAGAGCTAGAGTAAACTGGCTAAAACTTGGGGACAGAAATACAGCTTTGTTTTATAGTCTCGCAACACAAAGACGATGGAAAAACTGCATTCGAAAATTACAGAATACAAATGGAAGAGAGACGGAGGATTTGCAAGAAATAGCAGAAATTGCTAGATTCTATTTCCAGGAATTATTCAAGGCTGGTGAAAAAGGCCATTATGAACATCTCTTAATAGGTATTGAATGGTGTATTTCTGAAGAGGATAATCGACGATGTAATAGCCCAAATCTGCCCGGGCTTTAAAACCAAAAAGTAAAATAATAAATTAATAAATATTTATTTGTTAAAGTCCAGTTACAATAAACAGCCCAAATACTTAAACCCATTTACATTTAACCCAAAAAAAAAAAACACCCAAAGCCCAACACATACACCAAACCCAATAAACCTATCACCCTTAAAACCCCTAACCCGATTACAAAATTTAAGGGGCCCAATCGGCCCAAACTTTTACACCAAGGCAGGAAACCCTAGGGTTTTTGCCTTTCCCTCCTAACACCGCAACGTCTTCTGGAAGCTTCGGGGAGCGTCTGTCCGGCTCCCCGAATCGAGGCCATCAATGCACTGTCCCAGCATCACCAGATTTCATGCCCCATCAGTACCTCGTCGTCTCAACAGCCACTGATCGTGCCCCCATCAAGGCCACAATTCCAGGCTCTGATTCACGCCGTGATCAACGCCTCCGGTAGACCATCGTCAAGCTTTTGTCACTGCCGGATTTCTCGCAAACACCTGCAAAAAAGGGAAAGAAGAACGACAGAGCACAGCAGAAATAGCAAGAAAATTGAAAGAAAATACTTACCTAATCTGTAACTCTAAAAACAGTGGCTATAAAAGCCTTTTTGTAACCTATAAACGATACGGATACAAGGACAAAAAAGGAGAAAAGCAAATACAAACATTTTTTGTAAGAGGTGAATCTTTTTTCTATTTTATTTCTTTTCATGTTCAAAGCATATATACATACACAAATAGTTTAATAAATAGCTTTAAAAAGGAAAAAAGGTTTTACCTTTCATTTTTGCGTCAAAAATCGAGGTTTCAAACCTTTGAGGGTGGCAAAGACGACGGAGGACGGTGAGTCCCGATGATCGGAGTTCCATCGGAACTCAGAGGGCGGAGAGGCTTTTAAGAGCATTTTTTTGAGTTTTTTTTAAGAAGAAATGAAAATGAAGGTTTTGGGAAGAAATTTATTTTTTAAAATACCCCTATACGGTGCCATTTTGTAGTGTGCAGAAGGGCCCTAAAACGACGTCGTTTTGGGACTAATCCGATTATCCGATCCGATCCGACCCGAAGGATCCGCGTGTTTCTAACTATTGGGATATTTATCCCATTAGTCCTTCTGCATTTTTCTTTTCTTAAATTAGGTTTATTTTTACCTTTAAATCTGGCCCAAATTTTTATCCATGTTTCAATTTAGTCCCAACGGAAACCACTCTAAGGCCTATAATGAAACGATGCCGTTTAGGGACAAAGGAAAATTTCCCAATGAATCCCTAGGGTTTTAGTGGCCGTTTTAATGAGGTCCGATCTCAGTCATTTTTATTAAATTAGCCACTGATTTTTATGTATGTTCAATTTTAGTCCCTTTTATCCTTTTAACATATTTATAACCTATTTATTTTAAACTTTATACATATATTTTAATATGAATATACGTATTATATATATTTTGTTATATTATATTACTTCATTTTTTATCATATTAATATATATTTTAACATATATCATTACTTATTATTTATTATATTTTTTTATCATATAATATTATTATATTATTATATTATTATATTATTTTACATTTTAACAATTTATCATTTCATATTATTATTATCTATTATATATTTTTTTCATGCATACTATTATTCGCATTATTATTTTCATATTAAATTGATATTAAATATTTTATTAATTATTTCCTTTATATTTTTTTAAAAAAACCTATGTATATTTTTATCCAAAACTATAAAATTAGTATTTTATATATTATTATACTATTCCAAAATCCATTATTAATTACTATGTTTTCATATACTATTAAATATGTTTATTATATTATATATAGTACAATATCGTAGTATTTATATTTTATTATTTTATTATAATCCTAAAACAAAAGTTATTATGTATACCATATTGTCATTACATTGCCAAAATTTGATTCAAATTCACACCTTAAAAAAATTTACTCACTTTATTTATATTTTAATATATATATTAAACCTTTTATATTATGTCAATATATTAAATGTGGTTTCATAATTTTATTAAATGATAAGTGCTTGATATATTATTATTTTTATTGTATTTTTTTTATATATGTGTCAAATTGTATATCATGTATCATTTTATTATTAATATGTTTAAATATATGTTGAATGACATGTTTATGTGTTTTTACCTATTCTTCTTAAATATATATTATGTTTTATGTATATTTTACTTGTTTAAAATTTGCTATGCTTTATTTCTTATATATATGTTAGTTAATGTATGATATTTATGCTATTGTACTTTTATTTACCTATTATTATAACATGTTATCTCGAATTTTATGTTAATATACTCCTTCATACATCGATTTTAAAAACGAAACTCCAAAATTTTCAAAAATAAAGGCAATGTTTGGTGTTTAGAAATTTCGCAAAAAGTAGTGCCCTAACTTATTGGGTTGCAACTTTTCTCATTAAGTTTAAATAATCAAGCACCCTTCTAAGTTTTTAAAGATTTCAAAGTGCAAGCAACAATCTCGGAATTTCAAGGCGTTGTGTCCTAACTTACTGGATATGACGTTTTATTGTTTCGAGATAATGATTTTCAAAAAGGCTAACTTAGTGTCAAATATCTTCAAAATATTATGTCCTAACTTATTGGATGTAATATTTTGATTCATTTGATACAAGTGAACCATAATTTTCAAAATCAAAAATATTAAAAGAGGATTGTATCTTAGAATTTTTAAATTTCTGATATTAAAGACATTTTGATAATCAATTAGGTACCAATCTTTGGGCGTTACGAAGGTACTAATCCTTCCTCGTACGTAATCGATTCCCGAATTTATTTTCTCGATTTTCGTAAACCAAAATTAATATTTTAAAATAAAATATTTTATAAGGTGATCCAATCACACCTAAAAAGATTTGTGACGACTCCTTTTTTTTTGTTTTTCTTAAAGTCGATTTCCATTTTCCGAAACCTAATTTAAAAATGGTTTCGACAGACGACTCACAACACAATATACAAATTAGGAGATTTGGGAGGCACTGACAAGTATGGGCGCTACAAAAGCACCAGGTGAAGATGGTTTTCCAGCCTTATTTTTTCAAAAATGTTGGCATATTATTGGAGACAAGGTCTCAATTTTTTGTCTTCAACATCTGAAAGGAGGCATGAAGGTTAGTCTAATTAATACCAAGCATATTGTGCTTATTCCTAAAAAAGTAAATCCAACCAACCTCTCATTTTCGTCCTATTAGCTTATGTAATGTCATTTATAAAAATAATGGAAAAGACTATTGCTAATCGTTTTAGAGGAGTTTTGAAGAAATGCATTGACGATGCACAGAGTACTTTTGTGCCAGGAAGATTAATTTCAAATAACGTATTATTGGCATATGAAATTTTACATATCCTAAAGAGGAAAAAAATAGGGAAAAAGGGATTGATGGCAGTTAAACTAGATATGAGTAAAGCATATGATAGAGTCGAATGGACTTTTTTTACAGGAGACGCAAATTGGATCGATTCTATTATGAAATGTGTATCTAATGTTTCCTATTCAGTGGTACTTAATGGCCAGGCTAGAGATATATTTCAGCCGACGAGAGGATTACGACAATGTGATCCTTTGAGTCTATTTCTATTTTTGGTTTGCGGAGAAGGCTTACCTAGCCTAATGAGACTGGCACTTCGAGAAAGGCACTTAAAAGGAGTTAAGGCGAGCAAAAAAGGTCCACAAATATCACATTTGCTATTTGCAGATGATTGCATTTTATTCGAAGATGATTGCATTTTATTCGAAGAGTAACTGAAAGGGGAGCTGGTTTCCTAAAAAAAATTCTACGCGAGCATAGAAACTATTCGGGACAACGAGTCAATTTTGATAAGCCTGCGGTTTTCTTTAGCTCTAACACCCAAGAGAAAGAAAATAAACTAGTTACTCGCATACTCAACATACGAAGTTCAAATGATCTAGAGCGTTACCTTGGATTACCGAATATGGTGGGCAGAAGAAAAAAAGAGACATTTCAAAACTTAAAAGACAGATTTAAACAGAGAATTGACAATTGAAGTATTCGGTATCTCTCTCAAGGTGGGAAAGAAGTTTTCATTAAGGCTATTCTTCAAGCTATCCCGACGTATACAATGGCCTTTTTTTACTTCCTAAAACTTTATGTGCTGATCTTGAGAGTATTATTACGAAATTTTGGTGGCAAAAGGGTCATGGTCAAAGGGGCATTCATTGGTGTACTTGGAAGGATCTATGTATCGCAAAAGAAAATAGTGGTTTGGGTTTTCAAAGTCTTGATCAATTTAATATTGCTTTATTAGCCAAGCAAGGTTGGCACCTTATTAATTTCTCAAATTCATTATTAGCACAGGTCTTAAAAGCTAAATATTATCCAAACTCAGATTTCATCCATGCACAGTTAGGGAATTTACCTTCTCTTACCTGGAAAAGCGTTTGGGCAGCAAAAGGATTACTGCAAGATGGTTTATGTTGGCAAGTTGGAAAAGGAGACCGAATTTTTGTTTGGAATGATCGTTGGTTTCCAGGCGTCAACATTGATAGAAGCAGCGACAGCACCAACAATACAAAAATTGAGTTAGTTTCAGACTTAATTAAAGCAACAACAAGAAAGTGGAAAGCTGATCTAATTGAAAATACCTTTCCAGAAAATACTGCACAGAAAATTCTGCAAATTCCTCCGGCGGAAGAAGAACATGACGATTTTCAAGTCTGGCGAGGAGAACATTCTAGCGAATTTACAGCCAGAAGTGCCTATAAACTATTACAAGAGGCAACTATGGATCCTAATGCTTTTTAAATACAGACCGAAACAAAAAATTTCTATAGGAAACTATGGAATTTACACCTCCCATCAAAAATTGCCATCACTATTTGGCGTCTTTCATGGAACTTTATTCCTACTCTAAATAATTTAAGACTAAGAAGAGTGGCTTCTGATAGTTCCTGCCCTCGGTGTTGAAATGCAGAAGTAGATAGCAACCATGTGTTTAGACAGTGCCCTACAATAACAGAAACATGGCAAAATCTTAATCTCTCATGGGTCATAAATTCTGCTATTCCAGATCTGTGGGACTGGCTTTTCTGCTGTGCTGCATGGATTATATGGAGCTCCAGAAACCAGTTTGTTCATGAGGGGAAAACAACAACGGGACGAGATTTATCAAAAAGAGTTCAAAGTTACATAGCATAAATTGATGGATCGAAAGAAAAACCACCTAGCTTAGGTGATAACAGAAGACAGAGACAGATCACAAGAAATGTGAAAGCAACTATCTATTTTGATGCAGCATTCGATAGCAAATATTCAAGATCAGCCTCGGGCTTGGTGGTGCGGGGTGAGATGGATGAGTTTCTCGCCTCAAAAATAGTACTCCACTCCGCAATATCATCCTCGTTCATGGCGGAGGCATATGCAGGATTACAAGCAGTAAAGTTAGGGATCTCATTGGGTTTTCAATCAATTGTTATACTAGGAAACTCCAAAACAGGTATAAAAAAATGCAACTCAATAGCAACAAACAAGTCAGTGTTGGGGGCGATCATCCGAGATATTCAAAGAAAGAAATAATTTTTTCAAGAAAGCAGCTTCCAATTTGTTAATAGATCAGAAAATGGTCAAGCCCATGAACTTGCAACAAAAGCTTTAAGAAAAGGAGAGGAAAAAATACCTGGAGGAAGCAGCCTTCACTTGCCTTCAGCGCGGAAGAAAGGAGAGATGGTTGAGAAATCCAGATTGAAGGAAATCTAGAGAAATCTGTAAAGGAAAGGGTAGCAGAAATGAAAACCTCCTTGACAATTGCTATCGTTTGAACAACTGGTATGGGAACTCGGAACGTCAGATATTTAGTGGATACCAACTATTTGATATCGACCTGATGTGACGTTTGTATTTGACGTTTTCTGTTTCTTTAATTTTTCTGTTTATTTTGTTTTATTGTGGCCCTCTTGTCTTTTTTGGCCACCTTTTCATTATTTATTTTCTACTTAGGGTCTAATTCCATTCATCCAAAAGTTTCTGTTATTTATAATGTTACTCATTTTAAGAATAAATAAAATCCAATCGAAATTTGTCAAAAAAAAAAAAAAATAGATATTATTTGTTTGAATAGTCTTTAAAATATTTTATTAGTTTTAGTTTTCATTTTTATTTTAAAACATCAACTTATAGATTACTTTTATTTTAAAAATTTTAAACACAAAAAATATAATTGTTAAATATAAATAAAATTAATTACGCATAAATGGCATTTGCACATTAAAGCACAAATAATTAAAATATAATAATTAATTTAAAATTTTTTAAATTATTTTAACTTTTATTATCTAAATTATTCCTGCTCTTAACTTTTAATGTTTAAATTTGTTGGGGATTGACCCGTATAAACAACAAACAAGAACGCAAAGAGAAAAAAAAAATTAAGCACACAAATATTTACGTGAAAAAACTCCTCTAATAAAGAAGATAAAAAACCACAGGTAAAGAAAACTTTACTAATTAGCAAACCAACGAAGCATACAAGCTGGAGAAAATAAACTTAAAAGAGCAAAACCCAAAACTCGACTACAAAGTTCTCTCAAAAACTCTCCCCAAAACTCTTTATCAAATATTACATAAGAGATATTCAATTAAATCTCAAAACAGGATTACAAAGACCCTTTAAATTAGCTAATATTAAAGTCTCTAATACTAAAATTATTCAACATTGACAACACTTAAAAAATCAATAATTTTTAAAATTTCAACATAAGTCGAGTAGTATTTAACACCAGAATTTCAAAAACATAAAAATTACAAGAAAATAGACTAAATTAACTAACCAATTGAATTTGAAAAATTTGAAACCCTGGTCTTGTCTTTCTCCCTTCTTTCTTTCCCCCATTTTCTTTTGTTTCTTTTTCTTTTTGTTTCGTTTAGCTTCGTGGCTTTCTTTCCTTTTTCTTTTTCTTTTTTTATTCATTTCTTATTATTAGAATAATATAATATATATTAAAGTAAACATATTTTATTAATATATACATATGTATATTAAATTTACACATGAAGTCATTAATACCATCCAATTGTTGAAATAATGTTTAATTGCTTCTTTAGTCCTTTTAATATTTTTTTCTATAATTTAACTTTCATCCTATAGGCAATTTAGTCATTATAGGTAATTACTCTTAATTCATGCAAATTTACTTAACCAAAACCTAATTAACTACACAACTAACTTTGTAAATATTTTTAATAAATATTTACGAGTCCGATTTAAGGGAACGGAGTCTCGAGAATGCACTTTCCGACACCTCTGACTATCGGGTCGTTACACTTGCTATCTGAACCTTACTCATTATCTAGTTTTTCCTTACTCAACAAGTTACCCTTCACATCCTCAAATAAGAGTTTATCTATACAATAAATTAGAGTTTCCTTGAAAGTTTTATACAAAGGGGGCAAAGAGCACAATAATAGCAGAACTTGATGATCTTCATCATCTATGGTAACCTCGACATTCTTCAAATCATTAAAGAGAGTAACAAATTGACTTATGTGACCCCTAAGGTTCTCAAATTTGTCCATACGGCACGTGTATAGGCATTATTTCAACACGAATTTTTTACAGAGCCTTCTCATCAAACTCTTTCCATTTTGTCTGGTCTAGATTTTTGGGCTTTTACTCGATAACGACCCTTTTTAATCCTTTCTGAACTAGAATTGTCGTCATTCAAACTTGCCATAAACTGAAATTTGTGATCCCATCTAACTTCTTGATATCGTATCTAATTGTTGCCATCTCTGAACGGGTTGAATGTAGAATCCAAACCAAACTTTAATACCAATTTGTTGGGGATCAACCCGTATAAACAATGAGCAAGAATGAAAAGAGAAAAGAAAATTGGGCACACAAATATTTTTGCGAAAAAACTCCTCCAATAAAGAGGATAAAAAACCATGAGTAACCAACGAAAAGTACAAGATGGAGAAAATAAACCTTAAAGAGCAAAATCCAAAACCCGAATACAAAGCTCTATAAAAAAATCTCCCCAAAACTCTTCATCAAATCTCACATAAGAGATATTTAATTAACTCTCTAAAACAGAGTTATAAAGACGCTTTAAATATGCTAATATTGAAGTCCTAATATGGCTAAAATATTCATAAATTAATCAGAGTCCAACTGGGATAACATAGCAGAGTTTAACTAGGAGAAAATACCCAATTTATGTAGGAACACATCGCCATGTCGTGGCGTCATTTATCTGCTCATCGTGAAGTCGCCTGTCTAGACGTCCTGGCGTTCCTTGTAACACCTCAAAAATTTGCATATTTGTTTGTTAAATTCTGTCATAATTAAGTCTCTTTATCTGTGGCATTGCGCTCTAGTTATATGTTGGAGGTTGGGGGTTTAAGTTTCAGCATAAGCAAAACGAATATATGTTTTTGCTACTCTACAGAATTAGTTAGTTTTGCTTTTGAAATATATATATTTTTATCCTTCTTCCCTCTCTCGTTCCCTTTCTTTTGTTCTTTCTCTTTTCTTTTTCTTCTTTTCTCTTTCGCCTATAGATTCTTAAATTATGCCTGTTAAATTTTTTCTGTTGTGGTCAAGAAAGTTTCTTTTTCCATTGTTCTTTGGCTAAAAGTTAATTCTGTAAGTTCTAGTGTTAAATTTCTGCTAACATTCGTTGTTGTTCGCTTTTGGTCAAAAATAGGTTTTCTGATTAAATTGCTCGAATTCTCTGTCTAAATGTTCAATTGGTGTTCGTTAGGAGAAAGTCTCGAGGAAAACCATTCCCTAAACGCCTTAGGTTCGTGAATTGTTGCATCATGCGAAGGTAATGGTTGTTTTTGAGTTGAGGGTTTATGTTGAAGTTTCGACATAGTTGGTTAACTGTTTTTTGTGTGAACTGTTTCATTTTTATCGTTGATTGAACTTCTGATTGTCATTTTTAGGGCTTTAGATAATTTCCTATTGTTTTTACATCGAAACACTAACAGGTGCGTAATGGAAACCCATTTTTCTGCAAGTTTCAAACGCTAAAAAATAGGGCTATCGACACCACACGACCATGTGCCAAGTCGTGTGGTAGGCCGTGTAGGTCACACGGTCGTGCGTCAGGCCATGTAACTCACTGTTTGTGAATCAAAGTCACATGAGCTGGGGCATGGATGTGTGTCCAGGCCGTGTGAGAGATATTGTGTGTTTTAAGTCACACGAGCGTGTACTTAGCCGTGTGCTAGAACATGTAACTCACTATTTTGAGCCACATGGCTGTGTTCTAAGCCGTATGTGGTAAGAGGGTGAGCCACACAGGCGTGTGTTAGGCCGTGTAGGCCACACGAGCAAATTTTCCAAGCTATGTGAATCCACACGGACGTGTGGGCTAAAATCTGAGATTTTTCGTTAGGACCATAAACGTCGTTCCAACCGAATGTAAGCCTATCGTAGTGTCCGTATAATCTGATTTGGGCTATAAAATCCATTAACTGATAATTTGTTTCTGCATAAATTGTTATTATATATATCATCAATTTGTAGAATAGCAAGTAATTGTGTTCTATACTAACTGAGTATAATCTGAACCTGTAACACCGCATGCTTATGTTTGTATTTGTAAATCTGCATCTGCATTGGGGTTAGGATTGAATAAGAAAAAAGTTGTGGGCAGTTTAATAATCTGCCAAGTCTGGTGGCTAAGGTACACATATGTATCTGATTCGGGTGACTTATCGCTTTCTGATCCGGCAACTAGTCTACGACATTTTGAACGTGACATACAGTCACCATATGGTGTGTAGGGATGGATGGGTACTTGATACCGTTTGTGGTGTGTAGGGTTGGATGGAGATGGTGTGTGGCGGATGGGGGTAGGAAATCTGCATATTGTATTTATTGTAATATGTATCTTTAACTGATATATTTTGTTCTGTTTACGTATCGATTCTGAGAATTGTTGAACAATGAGAAATTGAATATTTGTTCTATAGTTTATGTTAAATAAAAACTATTAGTTACACATTGAGCCTATCAACTCATTTTGTCTGTTATGGCTTGGCGTGGGGGAGCTCGGTCATCCTTATTTAGTATTTTACTGTTTTATTTAAACTTATCCTATAATGTTTTTTATCTTGGATTTCAGATGTTCATTCTGGATTTCTATGTTGTTTCAACGACTTAAATGATTTGTGACTAATTAAACTTTAAATAATTAAAAGTGGGATTTTTTGAAAAGATTCGATATAGCTTCTCAAGTTTGGTCTTAACGTTTAGGCTGGGTATGAGGCGTTATACTTCTCGTCATGACGTCAGGCCTATTTTAGCTCTTCTTAGGTTGCTCGTCAATTGTCTTTCTAAGTGTCTACAAAGAATCCAATAAATACAAGGCACACCCCATAAAATTACGAATATTAATTCCAAAAGCTCCCAAAAAGCTGGAAATATATAATATAAATTAGATACCAATATCAATTTACACAAATTTCAACTCTCAAAGTAACATAAGTGGAAACAGTTCAGCCGTATGTGAAAAAGCAAAGGGGCAACAAAATTCAATTGAAAAGTAAAATCCGATTTAATCAAAGAAATCTGGGGTAGGTGTGGAAAGAGGAATAAAAGAAAAAAACCAAAAATTGGAAAGTTCATACGATCCAATGCATAAAAAAATTTGATGATTTTTCAAGTATTATATTATTAAATCAAATGTAATTTTATGAACTACTTTTTTTAGTATTTAATTTAATTTTTACTTAAATTCTTTGATTCGTAATAGCGATCCATTGAATTAATCATTTGCAATATATATATATATATATATATATATATATATATATATATATATATTAGTACACTTAAAAGATAATATATACATAAAAAAGTATATTTATAACAAAGGTTTGCATTTAAAAGTAATATATAATAAATAATAAAATATAAATTTTGAAAAAATATAACATGCATAAAATTAGAATTAAAAAATTATAGCTTAAATTGTGAGTAAAAAGAAATTTAAATAGTTAAATATATTTTTATTATACTTAAATTATAAAATGCCTTCCAATTGTATATTATGGTACTGTCATTTTTTTTAGCGAGTATCATGTTGATTTGTGAGACTAACTTTTAATCAATAACATTATTAATATATGTATAAATCAAGTGAGAGAAACAATTTGTGGAATAATATTGAAATGTATAATATATATATATATATATATATATATAAAGTTTTGATTGGAGTCATAAAGAAAATGTTTTATAGATGTTGGTACTATGGAATCAAATCTCAACTTGTGCAAATTTTATATTAGTTTTATCAAATGTGAAAAGACAAAAGTATATTGTAAGAATATAATCTATTTCAAATACGGAAGGTAGTTTAGTAATTTCCAAACGAGTTGGTGTCTGTTTGATTCGTTGCGCTAACTCAATTAGGAGTTTAAATAATAGTATAGATATGTAAATAATGTGGACGAAGCAATTTTTGTAATAATATTGAAATTGATAAAAGAAAATAAAAGAAACAAAGCTTTAGCTAAAGTGATAAAGAAAAGATTTTATAGATGTTGGTAGTATGGGTTAAAATCTTAATATATGCAAATTTTATATTGATTTTATTGAAAATGTGAAAAAGTGAAAAAGTATAAGAATATGACTTATTTCAAATATATAAGGCTTAATACATAATTTGGTACTTTGAGTTTGACACTTTTTTTTAATGTGGTACATGTGTTATTTTTTTGTTCAATGTGGTACCTGTATTTGATAAAAATTATACATTGTGGCACCTGAAGATAACAATGTTACTTTTTTAATATTCAATTCAAATTTTAGAGTTGATTTAATAAAAATTCATAATTAGCTAATAATATTGGCAATTAACTTTCATCAAAATCAGCTCCAAAACCTGAATTAAATTACATCCATAGCACGACATTAGATAAATTAAATAAAAAATTAAACAAATTGACAATTAACACTATATTTATTCTATTAACAAGATTATGAAAATTCAAATATAATAATATTAGGAATCAACTTTCATTAAATAAACCCTAAAAACTTGAATTAAACACTAAAAAGATAACATATTTATCTTATAAAATAATACAAAAACCATATTAAAAAAATATAAAATATAAATATTAAACCAATATGTAAAAAAATTGAATAAATTTTAACTAAATTAATATCCCATCGATGGTAACAACTTAGAATATAAATAATAAAACAGATTTGCGGTCTTAAATTCAATAAAAGTTTGTGTGTAAGTGGGAAAAAAATTCAATACTGATTAAAACCTAAAAGAAAAAGAATGAAAAAATAATAATAATAAAAGCAGTAGGTAAGCAAGTAGGTCATAAATATTGACTTTGAAAAAGGTTAGGCAAAGACATGTCAACAACACGTGTCAACTTTTTCAACTCTCTCCACCCATTTTCTTATAATAATTATATTAGGCTTTAATAATTTTTTATTCAGAATAGAAATTTACTTTATAAGAGTAGGACTGTAGGAAGCTAATAATTCATTTCTTTTACCACTTGGCTCCACTAAACTGTCACTTCTGCAATTTACATCGTTTGATAGTGATGTCATCGCAACTGTTTTATTACGTTGTTAAAAGTATATTAAAAATTTTACACCTAAAATTTACGATTTTAAAACATAGATTTGCATTTAAAAACACATAAAATAATAAAATAATTTTTATTTAAAAATAACATTTGCAATATTAACAATATAAAATATGTAATATGTGTCGGTGAAAATTTTTGTATAATAATATTATTATGTACAAAAAAAAAAATTAAAATGGAGTATTAGTTGTGTAAGATTTTTAATAATTGAGATTTTATACATGTTAATGGCATTGTTTCAAATCTCAACATTTATAATTTAAAATGTAAAAAGATAAAAGTATTCTTGTAAGAATATAAATTATTTCTTTAATCTAGTCAATGTACAATTGACCTCTGACACTAACTCAATAAGGTGAAGCATTTGTTATAGTGGTAAAGTTGAGATTTTATACATGTTAATGTCATGAGTTCAAATATCAAAATTTATAATTTTTTTTGGTTTTATTTGAAATGTAAAAAAAAAAAAAAAAAAAAAAACACTCTTGTATGAATGTAACTTATTTAAAAAATGCAAGGTAATTTAATAATTGTTTCAACCTAATCACTTCACATTACATTACCGACCAATCAAGAAGCGTCATACGACATAAAGGGTGAAACCATCTATATACCCTTTTTACTTCTCGACAAGAGGTACTCTCTCTCTTTCAACCTAAGTTTTCCTCCTCCTTTCTCCATCATTTCTCTCTTCCAATACTTCTACATCCATCTTACAATTCTCCGCCTTTAGTAGGTGAATCATCTCTGTCTTTTAGGACGCATTCTTGTATCATTAAATATAACAATAAATTTATATTTTAATACAAAAATTTATAATTTAATTATGAAATTGATTGGTTGATGCTCATAGCGGATTCACAACTTATTATTATTATTATTGTCTTTTTTCTCTTTTATAGACACTAATTTATAGTATCATGTGTGTTGTACACAATTTTATATGTTTAAGATTTATAATTTATTAAATAATACTGTTTTACCTTTACATAATTAAAGCAAAATAATATTATCTAAGATAATAACTAATACGCATAATTAAGAACTATTATTTTTTTGATAATTCAAATCATATAACAAAGTACATACACTATATTTACGTCAAGTGATAGTCTCTCATTTTTTTTCATTTAATTTTTATTTTCGTTTAATATTTTTTATCATCCATTTAATTTCTATAATTTTAAAAAGCCATTTTATATCTTTCTAATCAGATTATCCTTTTAAGATATTTAATTTGAAATATTTTGATATATATTTTACATATATATAAATTTCTATTAAAATTTTAATTTTTCTTTATTAAATTTCTCATAAATGCTTTTTTTATGAATAAATATATATTTTAAATATAAAATATATAAAACATTATTACTAATATCTTTAAAACTTGAATAGTATTAAAACATTATTACTAATATTTTAAAAAACTATTTACGTTTGGATTTTATTTTTAAAACACATATAAATCAAATGAAACTCAAGTTATTTTTAAAATGTGAATAGTCTTCATATATATATATATATATATATATATATATATATATATATATATTTTTTTTTTCATATTAAAAATTTAATTTTTTAAATTACTCCTTAAATGCTTTTTTTTTTTTTTTTAGGTAAATACTCTTTAAATGCTTTAATTGTAGAGTAATCACATTTATATACATATATAGTTACTTTCAAAATATTTAATTTTAAAATATCTTATATATATATATATATATATATATAAATTCTCACTACTATTCTAATTTCGCACACTCAAGCCAAAAAAATATTAAGGTAGATTTTTGTTTTGTTTTCTTTGTATGTACCTCAAAATTTATTTATGTATTGCATTTGCTAAAAAAAATTCTTTGTTATTAATTCGATATCATTTTAATATTTTTTAAGAAAATGCATCATTTTAATGTTTCATTCTCTTCCTACTTTTGCTCCATCATTCTTATAATTTTATAGAAGAACGTAACAAGCACTCAAGAACAACACCTTACCCAAGAGCTTTCACCAAGTCTTTTTGCTGCACAGTGCATCTTAACAAAGCAATACAGGGAACAAATAAAAATTTGCAGTGACGAGGTCAAATCAAGCTTTGCTACCAAAAATTTGTTTAGATAATTGATCAATGATATACAAATAATGACTTTATATATATATATACATATTGGTTTTAATTATTTCAAATTCCTCCTATATTGGTTTTTAATATATAAAAGAAGCTAAATTTATTTTAAAAAATCCTTTGATGTTTACTCATGTTTCATTACTTAATTTATTCAGCAGCCGAATTAAAAAATCTTAGAATTTATTACTTAAAATTAATCAAAATTTGCAAGAAAAATAAAAAAAAATTTAAATTTTCATCATACAATACATAATATTAAAAACAATAAACCAAGTAATAACTCTTATTTTCATTTGCTTTCTATATTATTCTTAATAGGCAATATTGAGATCACATAAATTTTCTCAAATAATCTTCTTTACTAACATGATTTGAATTCAATGTTGAAGATTGCAAATTATGTATAAGGGTTTGTTTCATTGTATATCAAATAAATTATAAATAATGATACAAATTACTAAATTCATATTATTATTCATTCAAATAAATATTCATGAATTCAGATCATGTCTACTTTAAAATCATATATAGATAAACATGCAAATTAAAATTAATTAATAGTAAAATATATCAATTAACTAAGATAATGCTCACTATTCAAAATATAATCAAATATTTTTTATTTAAATTTAATTATAAAATATATGAATATTAATATAAAAATATTATATATTTTTTAATTATTGAATAGTAAATCAGGTTGAGTCGAGTCGTCCTGAGGATGAAAATGTCGAACCTGAGCCAGTTAAAAGCGGACCTGGTAAGATACCTTGTAACAACTCTCACTCGATTCGACTGCCAAGTCCGAGCTATAGGATGCTACATTCATTTCCGGAGCAATTACAGTCAAATTACAGTAAAATGTTCATACGCACATGTAATTCAATGCCAAACACATTCATTTATGGATAAACAATCAAGATCGAGCCTTAATTAAGCTTACTGAAGCTCTTATATCAACCTGAGCACGAAATAAGACTAAATTAAAAAAGTTTCAAAATATCATCTCGACATCACGGCTTGAAGGGGTTCCTTGTTGCGACGTAATATAATGAGTAGGCTTCGTAGCGACAATAGGGTTCCTTATCACACTATGGCCAGAAGATCAAAGATTATCGCGACGACCATCGCTTGACGTTGCGACATGACATATTGTTTCTGCAATTTCCTACCCAAGACTCAAAATGACCAAATAGCTACTAATTCAGTGATAGAATAGTGTGAAATTTGGGATGATCCGAATTGACGTGGTCCGCAAGGTGGCGATCTATAAGGAAAAGGGAAAATTAATGGGGTAAGCATATAGAATGCTTAGTAATTTCTTAGGCATTAAACAAAACTTACCTTATATTATAATCAAATACAATATGCTACCAAAGTTTGACATAGATGGCTAGTCATGGCAAAACACAACATTAAGAAGGTAAGTTTAACATATAATCAAACCAATTCATTTCCAAACCAATATTTCAATACCATGCTCATGCCCAATTTAACATTTATCCAATTGAACATCAAGCTTATATCATTCCATTTCAATTTTTCATTTTTACAATAATCACTTAGCCCGATGAACTCTAGTAAATGGACTTGAATACACAAGTAACTACTCCACACCAATTGCTCGTCTAAGCTAAGTATATTCGTATCAGGTTACCAGTCCAGACTAAACCTTTATAACGATACATCTGAATGCTTGTCCAGGCTGAATACATATACATGTTAGGTTACTGATTCGGGCTAAACCTTTAAAATGACTTCAGATTACCAGTCTAGGCTAAACATGTGTCATATGTTTCTTCGAGTTTGCAACAAATCTTGGATCTTGGTAAAATCTATAACCAATCCTATACAAGCACACACAAAACCCTATTTGCATTCTAATCTTATCCTAACATTTACTAAGTTCAAACGAGCATTTATTACATAAATTAACATTTCCTTACAATTTAGCCCAAATCTCACCATTCATACTAATTTACCAACAATTAATTCACAATCAATTATACATATACAAATCAAACACATAATTATTTAAGCATCTAACTACCATATGAACTTACCTGGTCAAAACAACAAGCAAATTGAATCCTCAAGGACTATTCGACAATTTTGGTTTTTCCCTAATTATCTCCGATTTGATTCAATTCTTAATCTAAACAATTGTTTTAGACAATTCATCAATATAAATATTTTTATATCATTCCATGATATGCATGAACCTATTTAATTCCATTTTTAATACCCTTAAAAATTTTTCTTTTAATCAATTTAGTCCTTAAAACTTGAGCTTCCGTTTCAAAATCGATCTCAATCACATCCCTTAGGGACTCCCTACTAAATATTATTACTGAAATTTCACATCAATTTCTTAATTTATTCACTTTAGTCCTTTTGTACAAAACTAACAATTAAACATTACAATCTAGTCCTTTTTCACATCTAAGCTTTAAAATCTATAAATTTAACACCAATTTCTTCAAGAAATCAACAAAGAAAACTTTAAAAAATTGTAACACTTTTGTAAATTGGTACTGGGCTAGCTAAATCAAGTTCTCATGGCTTCAAAAACATAAAAATTATAAGAAAAAAAACATAATGACAATACCTAATTAGTTTTCAAAAGTTGAAACCCTTGAAGCTTCATGTTTCTTTCATGGTGGACGATTTGAAGGATGAAGAAGAAGAGGTTTCTCTCTTTTTTTCCATCGAAAATGGCTTTTATACCATGACTAATAATTTATTTTATTTTAATTAATCTTAATTATTAACTTAATAATCACATTTTAATGTTTTAATCTACCAACACCCACTAACATATATTAAAAATTAGTTTAATTATTATTTTGGACCTTTGCTAATTGCAATTTAAGTCCCTAAGTCTTTAACTAATTAAAAACTTATAGCAACAAGACTTTTACAATTCAATCCCTATACCTTAATTAATCAATTAATTCAACTAATTTACTAGACCAAACTTTAAACCTTTATACCAACTCTGTCAATATTTATATTTAATATTTACAAACTCGATTTATGGAAATGGGGTACTGAAACTACATTTTTGGCACCACTTAAAATTGGGTTGTTACAACTCTCTCTTCCTTAAGAAATTTCGTCCTCAAAATTTACCTGAGAAAAGATGAGAATATTGAGATTTCATAATTTCTTCCGGCACCCATGTAGTACTCTTTTGAAATAAAATAGTTAATTACTAGAATATATATTTTAAATAATTTCAATAATTTTGAAAGCAATTTTTTAATAAAATATTTATTTATAGTTTAAATAAATTTTAACAACTCTTTAAAATATTAAAGGGAAATTTAAAAAAAAACTATTTTAAAAAATAAAGTTGTTTAAAAACATTATTACTATAATATTAAATATTAAAATTATTTTTAAATACTAATATTTTTATATTTGTTTTAAATTTTAATACTAGTTCAAAATGTTTAAAAAATAATTAATAAGTAATATATATGTAATAAATTTAAGGTAACTACATCAATAGTCACTCAACTTTCAACTCAATCACTAAACTTTAGGAAAATAACAAAACAACTACCCACAAACATTTTCCGTTATAGGCTAATGGAACAGGTGACATGATAATTCTTTTTCACCATTTTTCTTCATCCCTCTCGGCTCCCTCGCCACCGCCCTCGATGTTGGCCACTTCCACAAGCCCACTATCATTTTAATCACCACACTAGCATCACTCACTATCACTCATTTGCCAAGGCACCACCACCATAAACAAAAATACTCTTACTACTACTACTACTATGAAATTAAGTCCATGGTACTATGAATTATGTTAGAATTATGTTAGAATCCATAAATTTCCTGATCGTATTAATATGATGATTATACAATTGCATGAATTGTGAACAATACGTATGACTATTGCTTTGGTGTTTGCGATTGTACGTATAAAATGCTTTATGACACCGTTAAATCGAAGCATGACTTTTGCTACTGAGTTGAACTGTTATAAGCATATTAATTGCTACTGTATTTATCTGTTATAAACATATTGATTTCTACCGTATTGTTCTGTTAAAAGTATAATTAAATACTATCATATTAATTTGTTTGAGCTTGCCTTATTGCATTGCATGGGTGGCTTATGTACAAAGGAAATATTAGCAACTTTTATCTACACCGTTTAGTGGTTTATCTATACCGTATTAGTAGCTTTTATCTACACTGATTAGTGGTTTACCCACACCGTATTAGCAGCTTTAATCTACAAATGTATTGTGCATCCACAACTTATTGGCAGCTTGTTTACAAAAACTTTTTATTAAAAAAAACCCTGGTGGTTCATCCACCCTTTTTATTATTAGTGGTTTATCCACACCGTACTAATAGTTCATCTACAACGTTAGTGGTTCATCTACACTGTGACATAAAGGTAGAAGAGTTTTGGGGAACTCCTACTGTGGTGTGTAGTGGAGTTAGATAGGACATATTCTAATTAATTGAAATTGCATTGCATTCATAAGACATATACATGACTTTGAACATTGAGATATTATGTTGATGAATTGATCTAATTTATCAATATTCTGTATTGTTAATTAGTTGCGATTTATTCTATGAATTGATATTCTGCATGTTTTGTCTACTATTTGCACTGGTTTTCTTGTGATTGAACTCACATCGAGCTTCATAGCTCACTCCCCTTTTATTTCCATTTTTACAGATAACCCACAAGGTTAGGATGCAGACACGACGTACAGAGGGCTCAAAAATATTTTATTTTATGAAAGTTTTATTAGGCTTATTTTTATAATTTCTAATATTTTGGAATTGTACTGTCTTATTTATTATGTGACATGAGACTCATATTTAGGGTTTATTTAGCATACATAACATTTAGCTTAATTTTCAATTATGTTTTTTTTATTTAATTAAGGCATGAAATATAGTTCTATCAAAATCACTTTTCCGCTACCAATTTTAAATTAAAAATTGTGAATGATAAATAAATGAAAAAAATAATTAAGTTTTTCTTAAAGGAGTCATGTTACTTAGGAAAATTAAACTAAAATGTTTTTTTATAACTTGTCGGTTTCTTTTTTTAAATGGGCTAAAATTTCTTCTAAAATAAATGTTTAAAATCAACTATTTTATAAATATCGAGCGCTACAAGGTCATTTAAGTGGCCGATGTAATCTCTCGAATCTAACGTCTAGACTGGGTTGAAGATGTTACATATTAAAATCATATTTATTTTTTTATAACAATCAAAATTAAAAGTAAAATTACAATTTTTTTCCAAAGTTAAAATTAAAAAATTTGAAATAAATATTTCAATTAAAATGTATTTAAAATTTACAAAGTTTTAAAAATATTATAGAAATAAATATATTTCCTATTAAATTAAATTTGTTTAACATAAACATTCAAATAATTTTAAATACGGTTAAAATTTTTACAAAATTTTTTTATTTCTTTAAAATTTTAGTTATCAATTATTATTTTTCATTTCAAAATCATATTATGTATAAATCTATTTTATATAAACAAATATGAATTTATTAAATATATTTTAGATATTAAATACAATAAATTGTTAATCGTACCGGTTTGTAAATATAGAAATACTGAAATCATATATGTATTTATATATTACAAGGTTCACTTAAAAAAAAGTAAGAAACATTTACGTTCATATTTTTAAAAAAAACTGATACGTGCTAAAATGAATTATACATTTTCTTTAATCTATTTAAATTATATTTGCAATAAATACGGAAACAATATTTCACGAAAGATAAAAATTAAATTTTATAAAACATATCTTTAAAAATACTTTATTAAACACATGTTAAGTTACTTAAATAAATTACTAACATAAATTTCATTATTATTTATAATTTATATTATATTATTTTATTTTTTAGATGAGTAACATATTTATATTTCACTAATATATTCTTATTTAATATTTTAGTTTTAAGAAAACTAATTTTATATATAGTACAAGGGTGAATGTTGATCGAGATAGCTTAAAATGATGACATTTGACACTCTAAATTAATTCTGCGTATATTATTAAAACTATTTTTTGATTAAATACACTTTTACTAATTTAATTTTAAATAAAATTAAAATCATGTTTAATATTTATTTTAAAAAAATGTGTAAAACAATTTCTTTTTACAATTTAAAATAGTTCTTCTTAATATGGTTTAAAATAATTCTTCTTAATATGATTTATAAAACTATTTTTTTAATGAAATTCAAAACGGTACAAATTATTCTATTAAAAAATATATTAATTAAAATATTTTTAAAATATTTTTTAATTTTTCTAATTTAGTTTTGAGTTACAAATTTTCTCCGAAACTTATTTCTATATTTTATAAAATTATTAATAATTAGTTTTATTTATCAAACAATTATTTTAGTTGTTTAATTGAAGTTTTTTTAAATATTTTTTTAAAAAAATTCAAATAAAATTTAATTTTCGTTACCATATCAATCTTCCTGTAATTAATATTTTAAATACAAAAATCTTAAAACATTAAACTTATTTATTTTTATTAATATATACAATCAATGCATCACACGGGTTTTTTACCTCAATATTATAAAAAAAAAAAATTTATACACCAAAATAGGTTGTCAGCCAGATTAATTACGAAAATGGTATGTTTTTTTAGGTCGTGCCTATCTGACAGGCACAACCGATTTTTTTAATATTAAATTTTTTTTCGTTTAAAAAATTATTATTATATTATTTTTTAATATTTATATTAATATATATGTAAAAATACGGGTTTTATACGGTAAAAATACTCAAAACGGTCGAGGCGCTGTCGGTAAGCACGACTAGTCGTGCTGACAGTGTAGGCACAACACCCCCGCTTCTCGTGCCTTTCCTGCGTGATCTGCCCATTTTTCTCTCATGAGTCTTATCTCGGGAAAAAAAAAAAAAAAAAAATTTATGGGGACCTTATAAGCATGGTCCCCCCCACCATATTCAAGATCTACGGGTGAGAAAGAAAGGAGAAAAGAGAGAAAGGAGAAGGAGAAGAAGAAGGAAGGTGAAGGAGAAGAAGAAGAAAGAAGAAGAAGGAAGAAGAAGAAAAAAAAGGTAATGTATTATTTTAGTAATTTATTATAAAATTATGGTGTTTTGTGAGTTTTTAGTATGTAAATTTTTTTAAAAAAATTGTATAATTATTTTGTTAGTAGTTTATGATTAGGTTATAAATTATTAGTTTTTTTGTATTTTATTATAGTTATTTGTTTTGTTAATAATTTATAGGATTAGGTTACAAATTGTTAGTGTTTAGTGTATTAGTGTATTGTGATTTTTTTAGTAATAATATATTTTAAAAAAAAAATTATAGTTGATTTGGTTATATAAATTGTTAGTGTTTAGTAGTTTAGTGTATTAGTGTATTGTGATTTTTTTAGTAATATATTTTTAAAAAAATAATTTTATAGCTATTTTATTAGTAATTTAAGATTAGGTTATATAAATTGTTAGTGTTTAGTGGTTTAGTATTAGCGTATTGTAATTTTTTTAGTAATATATTTTTAAAAAATAATTTTATAGCTATTTTATTAGTAATTTAAGATTAGGTTATATAAATTGTTAGTGTTTAGTGGTTTAGTATTAGCGTATTGTAATTTTTTTAGTAATATATTTTAAAAAAATAATTTTATAGCTATTTTATTAGTAATTTAAGATTAGGTTATATAAATTGTTAGTGTTTAGTGGTTTAGTATTAGCGTATTGTAATTTTTTTAGTAATATATTTTAAAAAATAATTTTATAGCTATTTTATTAGTAATTTAAGATTAGGTTATATAAATTGTTAGTGTTTAGTGGTTTAGTATTAGCGTATTGTAATTTTTTTAGTAATATATTTTAAAAAAATAATTTTATAGCTATTTTATTAGTAATTTAAGATTAGATTATATAAATTGTTAGTGTTTAATGGTTTAGTATTAGCGTATTGTAATTTTTTTAGTAATATATTTTAAAAAAATAATTTTATAGCTATTTTATTAGTAATTTAAGATTAGGTTATATAAATTGTTAGTGTTTAGTGGTTTAGTGTGTATTAATGTATTGTGATTTTTATTTAGTAATGTATTTAAAAAAATAATTTTATAGTTATTTTGTGTTAGTATATGATTATAAATTGTTAGTGTTTATAGTTTAGTGTTTTGTAATTTTTTAATGTAATTTTTATATAATGTAATTTTATATTATTATATATTTATTTGATAATTTTTTTTGATTTATTAAAATGTTGATTAAATTTGTTGTTACATAATTTTATAGGTTATTTGGAAGTTCTTCTAATTAGGTATGTTTCTAGTTTTTTTTTTAATTCGTATGTTTTTTATATTTAGACAGTTTATTTGTTTTTAATTATATTATTATTGTTATCTAACATAAAAAAATTTTAGGTAAAAAATGAGAAATTATGAGATATTTACTGTGTTTATTTCTAAAATTTGAAAAAATTTATTGTATCTTTTGAAATAAGAAAAAAAATCGAATTTATTTTTTTAATTCATGATTTGTAACAAATGGGTTCTTTGATTGATAATACAAATCACATATCAAGTACCATTAAGGAGATGGTAATAAAATTGTTATTTCATAGTCATGTTATTTGTTGAATTAAATTATATTGTATTAATTATTTCGCTAATATAATAATGTCAGGAGTCGTACCGCGTATTGAGAGGCCGTGTTAATAGTATAGGGTTTCAGCCAGATGAACGCCTAATACCATTCTTGGAGTTAGCCGGGTTTGGATCAGCAGACATTGATCCGCCTTTTGATCCGCGATATGACTCGATTTCCGCTTTAGTCGAGCGATGGCGTCCAGAGACCCACACATTTCATTTGCCATGCGGGAGTGCACCATCACTCTAGAAGATGTTGCAAGATACTCGGGCTCCCCATTGACGGAATGCGGTCACGGGCGTAAGTTCGATTTCCAGGCCGGCAACCCTTTGCTGTGAATTACTTGGACGCTCGCCAAGTGAGGGAAAATTTGCCAGTTTGAGGTTGTCATGGCTAAAGGCCAATTTTGAGTATTTGCCGAGTACTGCCAATGAACAGGAGGTGATGCAGACCGTTCGAGCTTACATTATGCACCTTATAGGGGGTGTACTTATGGCGGAATCAAGCGGAAGTCTCGTTTCACTTGATGTACTTACCCCTATTATCTAATTTGCATAACACCTGTTCATACAGTTGGGGGTCCGCAGTGTTAGCCATGTTGTATCGAGAACTTTGTCGGACGACAGATCCTTCTGCGGTGGACATAGGCGGATGCCTCATACTGCTGCAGTCGTGGGCACTTTACCGGATGCCATTCTTGGCATCAATTAGTCACCAATCATATATATTTCCACTCGTTAATAGGTGATGAATTTTTATGCATTGTAACAATTAGTTGACTTTTTTTTTTTGGATTATGTTGTTCTAACAATTTTTTTCTTAGATGGAGCACAAATCCGGGTATCGGAAGATCATACACGGTTTCGATATACCGCCTGATGATCGAGAATCATTCTGGAGAGGGGGTAAGTTTTTTCAATATCAATTTTATTTTATTATTTTATTTCACTCGACCTACGTTAATACAAAAAATGTGATTAACTGTGCAGTTCACTCGACCTTCATCGTCAATATCATCCGGGACCTCATCCACGTCGGGATCACTTTCACTATCGGCTTCATGATCAGAAGGATCACTACTATGGTATACATCATCACCAACCACAGCAGTCTCAGGTGCAGCATTAAGATCAATGTCGATCCCATGTATAGTTGATTGACTACCAACGTATGATACCGGAACCACCATACACGGTTCTTGAGCTCCATCTTCTTCACCTAATGGAGTGGCATCTTCAGTTTCCTCCACACCAGCTAACTCAGCAAATAACTGAATCGGTGCATTTTGGTTGCTCCAAGTTCCACAATAAAGAAACGACCATTGTCTCCATGTCTTCATCGTCTACAAGTTCCATTTGGTGAATTTTATGAGATCCGTTAAACTGAAACTTGTAGAAAAGTTTCGAGATCCTTCTCCCACAACGTTTATAAATTTTTTCACTAATTTTTTCCTTCATATCATCAAAAGAGATATTTCTATTGAATCTCATTGCTACTTGTTTGCGACATTCAAATATACATCCTACGCTTGTTGTCAAAATTTCTCCATCAAAATAAACGCATACGAAAAATTGATTCTCCATATTCAATACTAGATCTGTTAAAAAAAATTCAAAATTCTCAAAATAGTTTCGAATAGCAAAAAAGTTACATAAAATTTTTAATGCAAAATTTTTTATTGTAAGCTAACAAAATTATTAATCTAACAAACTTTTAAATAATAAAATTTCTAACAAAATTCTACATCCTATTTAAAAATAAATAAATTAAAATACCTTATCCTTCTTCTTGCTTTCCTTTCTTTCCTTCTTCTCACTCTCTTCTTACTTCTATTTTGCTGCTAAATTTTCTGTATGTTCTTCATCTGATTTTCGAGGGAATATATAGGGAAAAATTAAGCATGTGGGCTCCACTAGTTGTGCCTACCTGATAGGCACAACATGTATGTATGCTTCCATATACACGGGTTGTATACTAACCCGAAAAAAAAAAAATATAATAATAATTTTTTAAACGAAAAAAAATTAATATTAAAAAAATCGGTTGTGCCTGTCAGATAGGCACGACCTAAAAAAATATACTATTTTCGTAATTAATCTGGCTGACAACCTATTTTGGTGTATAAATTTTTTTTTATAATATTGAGGTAAAAAACCCTGCATCACACACAAAAAAAAAACTAATATTATAATAAAAGAATTGTGCATTTATAGATTAAAAAATTGGAGATATTATATTATAAATTAATTAAAAAGTCACTTTTCAAAAATTTTTATTAAAGGTAAATGATGATAAACAATAAATAAATACCAATAAAAACAAAAATTTTCCTGCGCTCCACAAACTTTTCCCTTTCCCAGGAATCTCCTCGCTCCTAGTTTTATCAAATATATTAATATTAATATTAATATTAAATTTCAAATATTCCCCTTCCAATTCAATACAAAATTCATAAGAAAGTTGAAAAGAAATAACCTTTTCTTCTCCCTCAACGCACAAGTAAACTCAATCTGTTTTTTTCTTCCTGCCTGGTGGGTCAAGTGTATGTGTGTATGTATGTAGTGTGTATATATATTTATATCCATTTATGATAGTCTAAAGTGGCCTACGATAATAAAGCTGACGGTCAAATTTTGTACAAATACTATTTCTCTCTTTAAGAATCACTACAATCCAAAGCTACAATTTTGAATTTGTTGCTGTTGTTTTAAGTCTTTGAGCTAGCAGAGCAGAGGAGAAAAAAAAGAAGAAGAAGAAAAGGAATGGTTACGGAGGAAAGTGAGAAGCCAATTGAGGTTAGAGCTATGGAAGCTTTGGGAAAAGGCTTTGATATTAGCGGAGATTTCAGGTTGAAATATGCTAAAGGAGCAAGGTTGGTGGTGCTTGATGAAACCGATAAAAGAGACATTGTATTGCCAGGTGTTTTTACTATCAAAGATGTTTCTCAAGATATTCGTCTTGATAAAGGCGACCGTATTCGATTCAAATCTGATGTTCTTGAATTCAATCAGGTCTGTTTTCTTTTCTTTTTTCTATTTCTCTTTTGTTTATTTGATCAAATATTTGGGGCTTTATTTTTTATGTGTTTAAGATGTTATTTCAGATGCCCAATTCATATTTTCCCCTCCTCAAACTTAGATTTGTATCAGTTTCCTGATTCATGGGTGAATCAGGTTTTGTTGTGTTTTGTCATTTTTGATAGTAATAGTTGAAATGACCAACTTATGTCAAGTCTAAAAACTTTTCTAAAAGTTTCCGAAATTTGCGGGATCGAACAAGAATACAAATTTTAACCATGGGAAATGCTAATGAATGCCTGATCTGAATCCTTAACTAGTGTGGTTTGCAAAGTTGCTATTGCTGAGAACATTTTCTTTCCCAAGTATATATGTTTTTTGAAAACTGACAACTTTGTGTTTTATAAATAAGCATTAATTTATGGTGAATCAGCCTTGAAAATGGTGGGATCAAAAGTTACCTTTTTGTCACATGTGGATAGACTTGTATATTCAACTCTTTTGACTAAGTGCATCTTTTTTGAAACTTCAAAGTTCTTTTTTGGAAAACAAAGTTAGGTTGCATGTATGATGGGATTTGTATTTAATTGTGCCTATATAAATTGGGTTGTTTTGAATGGATAATTAGATTTTTCTTTAATATTCTTTTACAACCATACAAGTGAAGAAGGTGGGAAGGGGCTAATTGACTCATGGAACTTTCACCATTTGGAGTTCCTCTTCTTCCTCTGGGATGTTTGTTATCAATAAGGAAAGAATTAGAGATATTGAAGGATGGATTTCTAGGGTTGTCTTTCATGTCTTATAAATGGTTTTACAGCGTGCTTATTTCTCCACACTCTGCTATTAAAATAAGCTTTGAGCTTTAGGTGATTTGAGCATGTTTTGGGATGACTCAATTTTTTGAAAGTCTAGAGCTCTGTTAAGAGTAATCTCTAGCTAATTCCCTTCTAATGGTGTCAATTGATTTAAGAAACAATTTACTTCTATATTTTATTCATATTTTTATATGCTGATTCATAATATAAGCCATAATCTTGATTTGGGAGTATCAGTAGAGTTGGGATATGATATTTCTGCCTGATTCATGTTTTGAAGAGCATTTTTTGTTTGAGCTCAAAGTTAATCCTGTTTAAAAAAATGAGAATAATTTTCTCTTCGACGTTAATTAAGAATTGTGCATTTGACTATGGTCCTACCTACTTCCCTGAAATGAAATGAGATAGGAAAGAATCTGACGTCATAGATACCGTTACTAATTATTAAGGTTTCATGTGAAAGCATTTTTCTGTGAATGGAGTCCACAAGTGTTGGCATTGAGATGCTGAAATTAATAGATTTTGGTAGGTAAAACAGAAAAATTTCAGTGATTGAATCACTTAAATATAGATGGTTCCCTTTTGATCATTTAACATTTATGGACTGCTGCAGTGGAAAAGCTTTCATATTTTGAAGCTCATTTATCGGAGTTTTCAATCTGCTAGTAATGTTTATTTTTTTTTTTTGTAATAGTTTCTTCTTTAATAATTTTGTTTGAAATAAATAGATATTAAAAATTTAAACTTGAAGCGAACCTCCATTCCAGAAGTAAAAAAAAAGTAACTATATTCATGAGTTCCTGATATCTGCTTCATGATCTAGGGACTCTACCAGTTGTTAGTAATAGCTGATAATTATACACTTTGATTATCAAAATCCTATTGTCAAAATATCTTGAAAGGTTTTCTACCCAAACCTTAGTGATGAAGAAAGTGAAAAAGAAAAAAAAAAGAGATTTAAATGCTGTACGTGTTAAGAGCATTATAGAGGTTGAAATTAGTTTATTTAATGTTGTATCAATGATGTACCTTATCTCTGGCCCCAAATCTTTCTTCCCTTGCAGATGTCTGAGTTTCTTAATCAGAAATCTTCTATACAAGGAAAGGTTCCTTCAGGCTATCTTAACACAATTTTTGATTTGACTGGAGACTGGCTTCATGATGCTGCAGACACCAAAAATCTTGCTTTTGATGGTTACTTTATTTCGTTATATCATTTACACCTTACAGCATCTCCACTTGTTTTACATGATAGTGTTAAGAAATCTGTTCCATCTCACTGGGATCCAGAAGCATTGTCAAGGTATGTTTCTGATACTTTGTTTTGCAGTTTCTTGGCATTTTGATCATTACGTAGCAATGAGAAATCATATGGATTATGTGGAGGCTGTTTGCGTAAGAATGAATGCTGCCAATTGTTTGTTTTACACTCTTGCCTATATTAAAGGAAAGGCATTGCTGGTTATGCAGAATTATTTGTGGTTCTCAACTGGTTAAGGTTGACTGCATGGCTGTATGCTTGAAAAAGTATGTCATCAATTTGTAATTAAATTATGAGATGATGATGGAGCTGTAATACTTATTTTCATCTTTCTCATGAAATACTTCTGGTTTAGAAAATGTTGTGTTCTCACAGGTTTCCTCCCAAAGCAGTGCAATCCTTTTGATTGACCATGTTATTTAACATGCTTGCATTCTATCATCTACCATAATCTTTTCAGTTTGAATACTATGTGATTAACTTGATACCTTAACATTAATTAACAGTTCACAATTCTGCTCATAGTTTCCCTTCTCTTGTAAGGTTGCACCCATGACTAGGGTCCTTGGAAACCTAGGAAACCATGCATTCATGCACTATGAAATCATCAATAGCTGTCCTACATGATTTATGTATCACATTTTGGTTTTCTTTCATCTGTTTCTTTTTGAGCCAGGGTACTGCTCTTATGATAACAAATATGAATTTGAACGAAACAGGAATGTTTAAGAGGTTTATTACAAACATTTTGGTTAGAATATCACTTTCCAATGGTAAAATAAGGGGGTTGGGAGTATCCTTACATTCACATACAAATATATATATTGTGTGTGTACATGTAAATTTTGTGCTGATCAAATTTTCTGCCACATAATGTCGTGTCTAATTTGGCTGGGAAAAACATGAATCATTTTGGTTGCTTGGCATCTATTAGTATCATTATTATTGGTTTTATGCAGTATATATCTAACAAATTGTATTAGGCAGGTTCATACAGACATATGGGACGCACATAATAGTCGGAATGGCTGTTGGAGGTCAAGATTTGCTATGTGTCAGACAGAACTATTCCTCTGCAATTCCTCCTTCTGAGCTCAGGGGGTATTTGGAGGATCTTGGAGACGTTATGTTTTCAGATGGGAAAAGCCCTTCATTACTGCAGAGAAAAACAAGAGATGGCAAACAAAAAGTATTAGCATCTCATTGAAATTTAAGAGATCTTTTGTGTTTTTGGTAAACAACAGTATTGTTTCTAAATTCCATTTATATATGCAGGTACCCGAGGTCTTTAACCACATATTCAAGTCAAACTCCTTGCAGCTGGCCAGCATTGCGGAAACATCAAGCAAAGATGTGAGTCTAGAACTTGAGTGTTACTCTGTGATTTTTTGTTTAATTTATCATTAGAATCCATAAATTATTTCTTTTTCCTTTGTTTTCATCTTAAATAGGGACTCACTATCATTTCTTCAAAAAGGGGAGGAAATGTGTTCTTGCATAGTCACTCTAACTGGCTCCAGACTGTACCTACTAAACCAGAAGGAATTTTGTTCAAGTTTGTACCAATCACTTCTCTTCTGACTGGGATTCCAGGAAGTGGGTATCTTAGCCATGCGATCAACTTGTATCTTCGTTGTAAGTACTGCTGTGCTTGACAAATGGAAATAACTTCAGTTCTGGGTTTTTGCTTCAAATATGATTTTGGTGATGGTTGGAATTCATCTCTAATAAATAATATTAACTGAATAACTTGACTAGAGTAACAGTTTTGGGGTAAGACTAGGATAAGTTTATAGATTTTTGGTTGGGAAGAATAAAACATGAAACTTACAAAAAAACTTATTTTATTTAAAATTATTAATTCTTCTCAAGTATTAGTTGTCAAAAAAATTTGTGTTCAAATTCAATTGAAGAATATGTTTGACTGCTTTCTTTTGCGATTGTTTATATTTTGTATGACGCTGAAGTTTGAGGCATGTTTAGTTGGAGAGGAAGTGCTTCAAGGTCTAAGGAAAGATCTACCCTCTGTTGTGTCCCTGCTGGAAATAAAATATGCCGCATATCCCGTTGCCTGAATCTGACATGTCAATGCTATGTTTAAGAAATTTAGCATAATAGAATGTATTCGTTTAACATTATACTTGGTAGGAAAAAATAAAATATGTACGCAACTTGAATATTTTTAAAAAATAAAAAATCAAGCTGAAGGAAAATGAACATTTGGCCTTAAGTAATGGCTGTTTGAGGACTTTACTCTTGTTTTTTTTTAACAATAATTTTACATATCATTTAATCTTATCATACTTTTATATGTTTCTAGTTTTATGCGAAAGTAAATCTCTTTAACTTGCTGAATCTGTTTAGACAAGCCTGCTCCAGATGACTTACGTTATTTCTTGGAGTTTCAAGTTCCACGACAATGGGCTCCTATGTTCTGTGAACTGCCTCTTAGGCATCAGAGGAAAAAATCTTCTTGCCCTTCCCTGCAATTCGCTTTCCTGGGTCCTAAGATACAGGTCAGCTGTGCACAGGTAGTCAAGCAGCTCATAAAGCATTGTCTTCTAATAATTGGCTTATTAGTTTTATTGTTTTCATCATCATATTGTCTTGTCACCTGAATTATTATTCCTCCTCTTCTCATCTAGAATAGAAGTCTTGAAAGATCCAAAATTTATAATTCCTGAAATCAAGGGGAAGATTTACTAATTCATTGCCTAACATGTTCTTTCTATAAGCAATGCACAATATAATTTAAAAGCATATGACAGCATCTGAACCTGGACTTAACTAAAATTCCATGAACAAACTGCTAGCACAGAGAATCCTAAAAGTAAGTTTAATATTACTGCACCAGTTTTGCTTGAAACCAGTATGTATGGCACTGTTAAGTATGACTTGCACATCTTTGGTACTAACAACGTTGGCTGGGTTCTAGTAGATTTGATGTAGACTGTAGTCACCTTATTATAATTAAAATGCCACATTTTCTTGGTAAAAGCCTATAGTAGGAAGTGGAGTTGAGTTACTACTCTTGGAAAGAAATTACGTTGAATTTTTTATTGGCAACAATAAAAACATCTTTAATATTTAAATGGTCAGTTTTTCATGGTAAAGTTGTCTGATAATCTGGTAGAAAATACAGTTTGAGTTCTGGAAGTGGATATTAACGTTTGAATTGAATTTTTAGCAGTAACAACTATCAACAAACACACTTCTATATGTGGTTTTACCTTTCTCGTCTATGTAGATATACATGTGTAGGCATGTATGCATAACCATGTAGATGTGCTACATGTATAAATATAGGTTTAAACTGCTTCACCCCTCCAAATTGCTATCGAAGTTCATCCATTTTTTTTAGCTATTCTTTGCAGACAGACAGTTTTACTATAAAAATAAATTTAAATATTTCGTATGCAGGTTTCAAGTGATCTAAAACCAGTAGTTGGTCTTCGTTTGTACTTGGAAGGAAAAAAATGCAACCGATTGGCATTACATGTGCAACATCTCTCAAGTCTTCCAAATATGATGACAATATCCGGCAGGCCGTGCCAATGGCGAGGTTCAGACGACTATAGGCCCAGCGATCAATTTTTAGAGCCAGTCAGGTGGAAGAGATACTCAAATGTTTGCACATCTGTAGTTAAGCATGATCCTAACTGGTTGCAAGAAGTCTCAAGTGGTGTTTTTATCGTAACTGGTGCACAGCTTCTTTGCACAGGGAAGTGGGCAAAGACGGTTTTGCATCTCCGTCTGCTGTATACTCATATACCCAACTGCACTATCCGGAAGACTGAGTGGGCAGTTGCACCTGAAACTACTCGTAAGGCCAATTTCCTTACAAATCTTAGTACAACTTTTACTTTCACTCAACGGACAGTCAACGGACAACAAAAGCAAGCTCCAACTGCACTTAATTCAGGTGTATATCCTGATGGTCCACCTGCACCAATTCGCTCAAAAAAACTACTAAAATATATGGACATGTCTGAGGTTGTGCGTGGTCCACATGATGCTCCGGGACATTGGTTGGTAACTGCAGCCAAGATAGTCAATGAGGGTGGTAAGATTAGCTTGCAAGTAAAGTTTGCATTGTTGGACTATCCATGACCATCGGCCTCTATTGTACATATAGAGTGTGATTGATATATATATACACACACATATATATAGGTTGAATTGATTTTTGGTTTGAATCTCTTTGTACAAGTAGAGAGTGTAGTTATATCCAAATTTGAGCCATTCTGACCACCTAAGCTGCAGCCCAAAGTCGAGAAATGAATATTGTCATTGATTTGTTTGCTTATAATTTTATTAATTCTTTATTTTTGGACTAAGAGAAAGAAAAAAGAAACATTCAGTTCATTCATAGAGTTCCATATTTGTTATTTTTAATAATAAATAAAAAAAGGTTATATTTGAAGAGCATGGAAGCGATGAAAAGCCTTGATATGTTGATAATAAAGACTGAAAACTGACTTAGCTGCTCCTTTCTTTAGTTCAGATATACCCAGATTGATTTTATATTGATTTTTGTTTTTATTTTAAGAATTGATTTTATATTGATCTTTTTATCATTATAATATTGGGGAAATTGATTTTATATATCTTGGAAAAAGATTTGAAAAAATGAAAAATTGAAGGATATATATACATATATATATATGGATGGATAGATATATGGTTAAGGATATTTTTTACTCCATAAATGGTAATTTATTTATTATTTATTATTTTTTAAAAATACAACATAAGGATATATTGTAAAATCTTAAACTCAACAAGACATAGGCTTACCCTGATAGCTACGAACTGAGCTTAGAACAAAGGCTTTGACGACAAAATATTCAGTGAAGAATTCACAGAATTAAGGGTCGTATTTATAGACCTAAGAATCCTGATAATCTTTGGATACCTTACTTGAATTAGGAAAGTTATTACTTGCACGTAAAGTATTCCTAGATACACTAAATATTTTTTTTCCTAATTTGAGTGTGACTGTATCTTTGATCGGCGAACCCCAGTTCGCCAACCAAACTGGCGTACCCCAACTTGCCAATACATTAGTGAACCTACCTCGTAGAGACACTAGCGAGCCCCTTACCACATTTTTTAGTGCATATTGTTATTGCGAAGCCCCTTGTTGATACTCTTTTGGTGAACTCAAGCTCCCTTAAACCTTGGTGAACACCCAATTTGCCAAAATACTGGTGAACCCTTCACTTTTGAGGCCAAAACTTCTAGGCCCATCTGTAAGGTGTTACAGTATGACATGTAAATGAAAATGGTTACAGGGTATGATATGTAATTGAGATTGATTACAATATATGATATGTAAATATGTAACATCCCAAATTTTAGCTTAAAAGAATGTGAAATTATTTCAAAAATGAGTAAATAGCTTAGTGGTTAAAAGAAAAATAAGGAAGTAAGGTAGTTAGATTAATGTCTCAGGTTTAAATCCCTTTCCTTGCAAAATAGTTTAATTTTGCTTAAATATTTCCTTTTCCCTATTTTTGTGCTGCCCATACCTATTAAACCTTGGTATAAATATCTTTTCTTTTTTCTGCCTTTAGTCATTATTCTTAAGCCCTAGCCGCCCCTTCCCCTTCCTCTCATATTTTCCTCTTCAATTTTTCTCTTTTCCTTTCCTTGTGAAACACCTAGCTCCACCACTCTTTTTCCTTTATTAACAGTGGATCTTTACACCATTCTCCCTATCTCCTTGTTGCTGTTTTATCATAATATTTCCAGCCTTAGATCTAAAATTTTTAACACTAAAAAATGGTCTCCATTGCTGCCCTAAAAGGTATTCATTGCCGCCTCTCTCTTCTTCCTAGAGTAAGTGTATTTTTTCTTTTGCATTTTTAACAAATTTCTCCATAAAAGACCCACTTTTCCAGATCTGAAATTTTAAAGGTATTTAAGGATTTAAATGATGAATTTCTAACTTTTAAACTCATTTTTATTAAGCCCCAATTTTGGCCGCCAGTGGTGGTGGTGCGCCGTTCATAGACCCTTCAATAGGGGGCTGTTATTTTCATTATTTTTGTCTCTTATTTACAATAAGATTTGAACCTCTTTAAATCCTTCCTAATCAGCCTTTGATTATGTGTGACTTAGGAAAATTCGATCTTAATCGTTCACCAACTCAAATTTGACAATCGAGAAGTGTAAGTGCGGTTGATTGAGGTTAAGGCGTAGTTTTGACTTTTTTACTAGGGAACATGTTAAATGATGAAATCAAGGTTTTTAACGGTTGTTTATCTACTGATTATTTAGTAATTTTTGGTTTTAGGCGCTAACTTAATTGCCCCAGATCAACAGTAAAGTCATTAGACGTTCACACACATGTTTCACATCAAATCAATGTAAGTAGCCTAGCCAATTTGGATATGAAAATTCTTATGGTAATGCTTGCAACACCCCTATCCCGTAACCGTGGCCGGAATAGGTAAGGGGCATCACTGGACGTACAGATCATTTTAGAACAATACAGAATCACAAATATTATACAACATTGATACATTGATAATCATCAACAAATCATTCATTAAGCTAGTCTACGATGACCTAAAATATACATTTAGGAAAGGTCGAAACTAAACCGAACACATTCAGAGTTTTCAGAACTTATCCAAATCTTTCAAAACTGTTAAAGTCACACGCCCGTATGGCTAGGCCGTGTGACACACACGGGCACTGGACATGCCCATGAGATCCAATCGTGCTAAAAAGAGTTCCTATACTGACTTTTTCACACGACCAACAGACACGGCCGTGTGCCATGACAGCGTGATACTTAGCTAGCTACTGACTTAAGCCCACGGCCATAGGACACGTCTGTGTTCCCTGACCATGTGGCATAAAGTAGGCTTGTTTTAAGCCAAATTTGCCACCCCTTTTTGGGTCCAATTCTACATGCAATAATATAAAACATTCATACCAAAATTTTCAACCAATTCCATGCTTAAAAATGACCAAATCACATTAGAACATAGCACATTACAAACATACACCAAAATTATGCACAAACTTATCATTTACTAGCCAATTAACACAGCATAACATATATACATATCAAGCTTATATACTTAAACATTCTAGCCTATACATGCCATACTTATAAATATGTACACTTCCAAAAGTACAAAAATGAGTTTGACAGTGTGGTGACAATCCTCGACTATCCCTAGCCTTCAAAGAGCTACGATAATCAGAAATGCATGTATAGAAATCACACAGAGTAAGCTACAAAGAGCTTAGTAAGTCAAATACAACTAGTCCATCTATTAAAACATATAAGTAAAAGTCAATAGTAAGATTTCAGAGTTATTTCACAGAGCAATTCATGATTTCATACATACTTCACATTCATTATTTAACAGAACAGAGTCTTTCAAATTTAGAGATTTGGTCCGATACATACCTACCTGTATACATTATACATTTCATAATATATTCATTCCGATATCTCATACTCTATTCTCAGATAATTCAGAAACGACACAGATACTCATAAACAGGTACAATGCCATTGTCCCGGACGTGGTCTTACATGTAATTTATTATCGATGCCTTTGTCCCAGATAGGGTCTTACACGTAATCATATACGATGCCGATGTCCCAGACATGGTCTTACACGTAAGTCCAAAATCGAGGCCTGTGTCCCAGACACGGTTTTATACGATATCTCAGATTGATGTCAAAGTTCCTTCATCAGGCTCTCATAGCCATCCAATATAGATTATGACTAACATATACAACATTCAATCAATTTAACACGTAATTGTATTTTGAATTACCTCGTACTGATTTCGAACGGAAACGAGTCGACTATTCGACTATTTTGGACTTCTCCCAATCTAAGTCCGATTTTCTTTGTTCTTGATCTAATACAATTAAAATTCAACCATTCAATCATTCATTTCATTCAAAATAATCCATGAACACATATTTAGGGCACTTTACATTATAGCCCTTATATTTTCACACTTTGACAATTTAGTCCATTTTTCACAAAAGCACAAATATGCCAAATTCACCAAGACTATAGCTTAGCCGAATATACATGGCTTCCATACAAGTCCAAATAACACATTTAATTCACAATTTAGTCCCTCAAAACTCATTTTCACAATTTAGCCCAAATAGCTCTATTTCATCAAAATTCAAAGACAAAACTTATAAATCATTTTTCAAGCCTTCATAATTCATCCAAAAGCATCACAAAACTCATGATATCAACAATTGCATTTCATGAAATCTTTAACAGAAACAGAAATTCAGACATGGGTTTTGAAGAACACGAATCAACGATCACAGAAACGTAGAAATTATCAAAAATTAAACAAAATGGACTAACCTATTCACTCATGCAATGGCCGAATGCTTTGAAGATTCAATGGCTTCTTCATTCTCTAATTTTTAGCTAAACAAGGTGATAATAAGGCCACTTTTTGTTTTGTTTTTATTTTAATTAACATTATTTCACCTTTTAACCATTTTGCCCATGGTATATATCATTAAATTTCTACCAACTAATGTCCATCATTGTCCACCATTAATATAAATGGTAAATTTGACATGCAAGGCCCCTTATTTTAAAAGCTAAGGCCAATTAACTCCATTAACAAATAGCATGCAACTTTTGCATTTTACGCGATTAAGTCCTTTTTCATAATTAAGCACAGAAATAGACAAATTAAATCACAGAAATTTCACAGATGCAAATTCACATATCACAGACACATAAAATAATATAAAAATATTTTTTGGACTCAGAGTTGTGGTCCCGAAACCACTATTCCGACTAGGGTTTAAATCGGACTGTTACAATTCTTCCTCCCTTAGGGATTTTCGTCCCCGAAAATCTTACCGTTAAACAGATTCGGATATTGCTGTTTCATTGCATCCTCAGGCTCCCATGTAGCCTCTTCTACTCCGTGTCTATGCCATAACACTTTAACTAACGGAATTCTCTTATTACGTAATTCTTTAATCTCATGAGACAGAATACGAATCGACTTTTCTTCATAAGTCATATCAGAATGGATTTCAATATCAGACGGAGAAATCACATGCGAAGGATCCGATTTGTATCGTCGAAGTATCGATACGTGAAATACATTATGAATCTTTTTTAACTCAGATGGTAGCCTCAATCTATAAGCAACCCGCCCAACTCGCTCAATGATTTCATACGGTCCGATAAACCTCAGACTCAACTTGCCCTTTTTACCATATCAGAACAGTTTCTTCCACGGAGATACTTTCAAAAACACTTTATCACTGATTTCATATTCGATATCCTTTCGTTTTAGATCTGCATAAGACTTCTGACGATCAGAGGCAGCTTTCAGACTATCTCGGATTATTTTCGCTTTCTGTTCTATTTCTTTTATCAGATCTATGTCGTAAATTTTATTCTCACTGAGCTCAGACTAGTATAACAGAGTTCTACACTTTCTACCGTATAAGGTTTCATACGGTGCCATTTTAATGCTCGATTGAAAACTATTATTATAAGCAAATTCAATCAAAGGTAGATATTGTTCCCACGTACCTTCGAACTCAAGAATGCAACATCTCAACATATCCTCGAGTATCTGAATAATCCGCTCAGATTAACCATCCGTTTGTGGATGAAAAGCAGTGCTGAAATGCAATTTAGTACCCAAAGCATCTTGCAAATTCCTCCAAAATCGTGATGTAAATCTCGGATCTCTATCTGATACTATCGACAATGGCACACCATGTAACCTTACGATATCAGAAATGTATAACTCAGCTAGTTTATCGAGTAAATAATCAGATCGAATCGAAATAAAATGAGCTGATTTCGTCAACCGATCAACTACAACCCAAATTACATCTTTCTTTCTTGGAGACAAAGGCAAACCCGAGACAAAATCCATGGTCACTCAATCCCATTTCCATTCCAGAATCATAATCGGTTGCAACAGACCAGATGACACCTGATGCTCAGCTTTAACTTGCTGACAGATTAAACATTTAGAAACAAAATCAGAAATATCTTTTCATTCCCGGCCACCAGTATAGTTGTTTCAAGTTGTTATACATTTTCGTACTCCCCAGATGTACAGAAAATCTACTATTGTGAGCCTTACTCAAAATCATCTGAATTAACTCTGGATTTCTCGGAACACAAAATCTATTTCTGAATCTCAAACAATCATCAACATCAACCCAGAATTCAGAATCATATAGAGCTCGTTTAGCTATCAATTCATTGTCAGATTTCTGAGCCTCGTAGATCTGTTGTATAAACAAGGGTTTTGCTTTTAGTTTGGCACAAACCAAGGTATCATTAGACACTGTTAAATGAGCATTTATCGTATGCAATGTAGACAATGATTTCCGACTCAGAGCATCTGCTACCACATTTGCTTTGCCCGGATGATAATCAATAACTAGCTCATAATCTTTTAACAATTCTAACCATCTTCTCTGTCATAGGTTCAAATCTTTTTGCGTCATTAAATACTTCAGACTTTTATGATCAGAAAACACGTGACATTTCTCACCGAACAGATATTGACACTAGATTTTTAAAGCAAACACAATAGCAGCTAACTCAAGATCGTGTGTCAGATAGTTCTTTTCATACGGCTTTAACTGTCTCGAAGCATAAGCAATGACTTTACCTTCTTGCATTAAAACACATCCCAGACCAATCAATAAAGCATCACTGTAAATTACAAATTCTTTACCCGATTCAGGTTGTACTAATATAGAAGCTTCAGTCAACAAAGCTTTCAACTGATCAAAACTGTTTTGATACTTTTCTGACCACTCAAACTTCACACCTTTTTGGAGTAATTTTTTCAATGGAGTCGCAATCATCGAGAAACCTTTTACAAATCTTCTATAGTAACCAACAAGTCCCAAAAAACTACGGACTTCAAATACATTCCTCGGAGGTTTCCAATTCATAATAGCTGAAGTTTTGCTCGGATCAACTCGGATACCAGAGGCTGATACAATATGACCCAGAAAACCAACTTCTCGCATCTAAAACTCACGCTTACTAAACTTTGCATACAACTGTTTATCTCGCAGTGTCTGTAGCACTATTCTCAAATGCTCAGCATGTTCAGATTCATTACGTGAATAAATCAATATGTTATTAATGAATACTACAAAAAATTGATCTAAATACGGTCTGAAAATTCTATTCATTAAATCCATAAAGATAGCAGGTGCATTCGTTAATCCAAAAGGCATAACTAAAAATTCATAATGTTCGTGACTGCTCTAAAAGCGTTTTGAATATCGAGTCCTTTACTCAGAATCGTAGTAACCCAGATCTCAAATCTATCTTTGAAAACACAGTAGCACCTTTCAACTGATCGAATAAGTCATCAATCTTGGGCAGAGGATATTTGTTCTTTATAGTCACTTTGTTAAGCTGGCGGTAATCAATACACATTCTCATTGTGACATCTTTCTTTTTCACAAATAAAATAGGAGCACCCCAAGGTGAAAAGCTCGGTCTAGCAAATCCTTGATCGGTCAATTCTTACAACTGAGATTTTAGTTCTTTTAGCTCATTCGGAGCCATTCTGTACGGAGCTATTGAAATCGGAGTAGTACCAGGTACCAATTCAATGCCAAACTCGACTTCTCGAATAGGAGGCAACCCAGGTAATTCTTTAGGAAACACATCAGAGAATTCACAGACAACAGGCACTTTTTTGACTTTCTTATCATTCATTTTTGAATCTAATACATAAGCTAAGTAGGCTTCACAACCTTTCTTTACATATTTTCGTGCTTTCATTGCAGATATTACAGCTGGTAGTCCATTCAGATCACTAGACTCAATTCGAATTATCTCATCATTCTTACACCTTAAATCAATGACTTTTCGTTTGCAATTCACAATAGCATCGTGCATGTCCATTCCTAGAATTATATCAAATTTGTCGAAAGGCAAAAGCATCAGATCAGCAGGAAAACAGATATCTCGAATCACTAACGGACAATTCTTGCAGACTTTGTCAACCAAGACACTTTTGCCTTAGGGGTTCGATACTCTAATTACGAATTCAGTAGACTCTACAGGTAAAGTCTTACTATATTCTAAATTCATACAGATATAAGAATGAGTTGATCCAGGGTCTATTAATGCAATCACAGAAGTATCATAAAGAGTGAAAGTACCAGTAATCACATCTGGTAACGAAGCTTCCTCACGAGCTCGGATAGCATAGGCTCTGGCAGGTACTCTGGCCTCAGATCTAACAGCGGTGTCCCTAGTAGCTCTTTGATCACTACTTGTATTTCTCGTATTTCTGGAAGGTCTACCTCTAGCTGAGGTGTTACTCGGTCTCGAATTTTGTGCATTCTCTTGCTCAGCAGGTTCAGAATAATCTCTTACAAAATGATCCAGAGATCCACATCGAAAACAGGCTCGGTCATTCAATCTACAATTTCCTGGATGTCTTTTACCACAGTGTTTACATTCAGGTTTCTCAAATCGGGTATTCCCAACACTTGCAATAGAAGTAGCAGGAGCTCTGGAATTCGAATGCAATTTAGCTCGATCTCAGTTTGAATACCTTACATCAGTCTTTGAACGGTTTTGATCATCTCAAAATTTCTTTGACTCAGATTGAAATGCTCTACCCGAAGATCTCTTTCTAACATCTCTAGCTTCGAAATCAGTTTTTCTTTTCTCTTTACTTAATTCTTCGGCTTTACAAGCTCGCTCAACGAGCACTACCATTTCATTAATCTCCAAAATCCCCACTAACAAATGGATATCTTCATTTAGTCCATCCTCAAACCTTTTGCACATTATTTCTTCATTTGATACACATTCCCGAGCATACTGGCTCAATCTCAAAAATTCACGTTCGTATTCAGTAATAGACATACGACCTTGCTTAAGCTCAAGAAACTCTTTATGTTTTTGATCAATGAATCTTTGACTAATGTATTTCTTCCGAAATTCAGCTTGGAAAAAATCTCAAGTAACCTGTTCACTCGAAACCACATATATTAAAGTTTTTCACCAATGGTACGTCGTATCTCTCAGAAGTGAAATGACATATTTTACACACTCCTCAAGATTCAAAGATATTTCATCTAACACCCGTATCGTATTTTCTAACCAGAATTCGGCTCTTTCAGCATCATCATTCATTGTAGCTCGGAACTCTTCAGCCCTATACTTTCTAATCTTATCAATTGGTGGTCTACTAGACTGAACTGGATTCACGAAAGTCATAACAGGAATTTGAGAAGGATTAACCGAGGATGGAGGTTGTTGTACAACTGGATTGGTTCTAATATACTAAGTGAACCAATCATTCATCATCTGATAGAAGGCTTGCTTAGCCTCGCTATCACGGCTACTCGTAGCCGGTCGAGAATCATCTTGCACCGTTCCTTGCGTGGGAGCAGGCGCATTACTTTTAACATCATCAACTACGGCTCTATTGGGATCCATTGCTATATATAAAAACATATTTTAATGTTAGGATTCATCACACTATCACAGTTTCAAACATATGGCATGTATAGCCAGACTTTCACACGCTATGGTAGTCCTAGAATCGACTAAACCATAGTTCTGATACCAATAAAATGTTACACCCCTATCCTGTAACCGTCACCGGAATAGGTAAAGGGCATCACTGGACATACAGATCATTTCAGAACAATACAAAATCACATATATTATACAACATTGATACATTGATAATCATCAACAAATCATTCATTAAGATGGTCTACGATGACCTAAAACATACATTTAGGAAAGGTTGGAACTAAATCGAACACATTCAGAATTTTCAGAACTTATCCAAATCTTTCAAAACTATTAAAGTCACAAACCCGTATGGCTAGGCCATGTGACACACACGAGCACCAGACATGCCCATGTGATCCAACCGTGCTAAAAAGAGTTCCTATACTGACTGTTTCACACGGCCAATAGACACGGCTGTGTGCCATGACCGTGTGATACTTAGCTAGCTACTGACTTAAGCCCACAGCCATAGGGCACGCTTGTGTTCCCTGACCGTGTGGCACAAAGCAGGCTTGGTTTAAGCCAAATTTGCCACCCCTTTTTGGGTCCAATTCTACATGCAATAATATACAACATTCATACCAAAATTTTCAACCAATTCCATGCCTAAAGATGACCAAATCACATTAGAACATAGCACATTACAAACATACACCAAAACTATGCACAAACTTATCATTTGCTAGCCAATTCACATGGCATAATATATATACATATCAAGCTTATATACTTAAACATTCTAGCCTATACATGCCATACTTATAAATATGTACACTTCCAAAAGTACCAAAATGAGTTTGACAGTGTGGTGACAATCCTCGACTATCCCTAGCCTTCAGTAGCTAAGATAACTGTAAAACAGACAGAAATCACACAGAGTAACCTACGAAGAGCTTAGTAAGTCAAATACAACTAGTCCATCTATTAAAACATATAAGTAAAAGTCAATAGTAAGATTTCAGAGTTATTTCACAGAGTAATTCATGATTTCATACGTACTTCACATTCATTATTTCACAGAACAGTCTTTCATATTCAGAGATTTAGTACGATACATACGTACCTGTATAGATTATACATTTCATAATATATTCATTCCGATATCTCATACTCTATTCTCAAGTAATTCAGAAACGACATAGATACTCATAAACAGGTACAATGCCATCGTCCCGGACGTAGTCTTACATGTAATTTATTATTAATGCCTCTATCCCAAACAGGGTCTTACACGTAATCATATACGATGCCAATGTTCCAGACATAGTCTTACACGTAAGTCCCAAATCGAGGCCTGTTTCCCAGACACAGTCTTATACGATATCTCAGATTGATGTCAAAGTTCCTTCATCAGGCTCTCATAGCCGTCCAATATAGATTATGACTAACACATACAACATTCAATCAATTTAACACGTAATTGTATTTTGATTTACCTCGTACTGATCTCGGACAGAAATGAGTCGATTATTCGACTATTTTGGACTTCCCCCGGTCTAAGTCTGATTTCCTTTGTTCTTGATCTAATACAATTAAAATTCAACCATTCAATCATTCATTTCATTCAAAATAATCCATGAACACATATTTAGGGCACTTTACATTATAGCCCTTATATTTTCACAATTTGACAATTTAGTCAATTTTTCACATAATCACAAATATGCAAAATTCACCAAGACTATAGCTTAGCCGAATATACATGGCTTCCATACAAGTCCAAATAACACATTTAATTCACAATTTAGTCCCTCAAAACTCATTTTCATAATTTAGCCCAAATAGCTCTATTTCATCAAAATTCAAAGACAAAACTTATAAATCATTTTTGAAGCCTTCATAATTCATCCAAAAGCATCACAAAACTCATGATATCAATAATTGCATTTCATTAAATCTTTAACAGAAATAGAAATTTAGACATAGGTTTTGAAGAACACGAAGCAACGATCATAGAAACGTAGAAATTATCAAGAATTGAACAAAATGGACTAACCTATTCACTCATGCAATGGCCGAATGCTTTGAAGCTTTAATGGCTTATTCATTCTCTAATTTTCGGATGAACAAGGTGATAATAAGGCCACCTTTTGTTTTGTTTTTACTTTAATTAACATTATTTCACCTTTTTACCATTTTGCCCATGGTATATATCATTAAATTTCTACCAAATAATGTCCATCATTGTCCACCATTAATATAAATGGTAAATTTGACATGTAAGGACCCTTATTTTAAAAGCCAAGGCCAATTAACCCCATTAACAAATAGCATGCAACTTTTGCATTTTACGCGATTAAGTCCTTTTTCATAATTAAGCACAGAAATAGAAAAATTAAATCACAGAAATTTCACAGATGCAAATTCACATATCACAGACACAGAAAATAATATAAAAATATTTTTTGGACTCAGATTTGTGGTCTCGAGACCACTATTCTGACTAGGGTCTAAACCGGACTGTTACAATGCTGATTTGATTGAACCCTTAAAGGGGTGTTTTAAGGCTATTTTTACAACACCCTAATTTGATAAAAAAATATTTTAATTTAGTTCAATTTAAGGTCTTGAGTAGAAATTGTGGGTTTCGTAAATAGTGCTGCAGTAGTGCAAAAATAATGTATGGGTCCTATCCTGTTAACTTGAATACTTGAATAATATTTTTAATGTTATAAACAATGATTAAACTTGCTGGTCAGACTTCGTTAAATGGCTAAGTGAGTGGATTTAAGGTGGTTAAATCAGGTACGTATCGAGCCCTAGTTAAATGGCATGTTTGCAAAGCTGCATAGTTGATTGGTTATTTGAATGACTAATATTGGTATGAAATGGCATGTGTGTTTTGGGTATGTAATGTATGCTGGTTGCATGTATAGCATGTATTAAATTGGAAATAGATATTGAATGCATGGAATATTTGTTTAGGGTGAAATGTTATGGAATGTACTATATGAAAAATTGTTATACATCCACTAGAAAATTTCCTAAAATGATAACAGATAACAGTATGCTAGAATGTCATAGTGTTGATGGTGAAATTGAATGCTTGATAAGTGAATGTTATAATGAGGGCATGTAAAGCATGCTACTGAAATGAAAATGTATGAAATGTGTGTTTGACTGAAATTCGTATGACATGTCGCATGTGCATGGGGTGGGATTATGTGGTTGACGGAGGAGTTCTGTGGAGTAATGGCGACATGCTAAGTCCGCATATATGTTGTCAGTGTACTGCACTGAGAGTAATGAGGAGAACGATGATTATATCACATTTTATATTAAATGGCAGTATAACTACACTACGTATAATGGTGGTTTAACCACATCGAGCTTTGCTCGCAATGATTGGAGTTTGGTAGATAGGTTCTAGGGAACTCTTGGTGTGTAGCGGTTGGTTGGGGTAGGAAATCATTCTGCATTATAATATGTCCGTGACACTTATGAATAATAATGTTTATGTTATGTTTGTATTGTAATATTAATAATGGTGAATGATATTTGCATGAATGTTTGGATGTACTTATGGTTTAGACTCACATTGAGCTAGTTAGCTTACCCCACAGTTTCCACCATCATAGGTAATGCTCGAGACTAGGATCAGACATTACATGTGGACATACAACAAACTTCAGACTTTATTATTATTTTGCTTAAATTTTAATTAAATATATTTTGTTTTTGGGCTCTAAAGCTATTAGAATTGTGGTTGGTTTTTTTTTTTTTCTACTTTGAGATTTTCATGCGTGTATACTTAACATATAGATTTGGTTTGATAGGAATATTTGAAATTGGACAAAGCATGATATTTGACTATAACGATTAATCTATTAAATATCGAGTTTTCCCTGCAATAAAAGATAACAAAGTTTTCGATAAGAAATGATGGGTTAAGTGATTTCTAAACCATGTTAATGCTAATAATGAGACTTAAGAATGGTTGAATTAATAAATGAATTGTTTTCCCAAATTAAAAAAGGTAAATCGTGATTTTTCCTAAAAGGGATGGTACTTAAGGTTTTTAACGAACGATAAGGTGGCTTTGCCACGTATGTGACCAATGTGATCTTCATGATTCAGCCATAATGTCTAGACCGAGATTGGAGGTTACAAAATATGAACGATTACAGGGTTAAAGAAGAAAATAAGGACAATTAATGCCCATGTAAATTTAGTAAAAACTTAGGATACGATTGGCATATCAATAGGGTCATATGTGCTTTTGATCGGAGATTATTATAGATTATAATGAGATCTAGGATCTGTTATAGATTCTCAGGTAACATAAAAAGATCTATCCTTTGGTCTAGCCTTTGTTATAGATTCTTGGGTAATGTAATAAGATCTAGCTTCTATTATAGATTCTCGAGTAATATAACGAGATCAAACCCTTGTTGTGGATTCTCGGGTAAAATATGACATAGGTTTGGCCCAGACAGTAACTTGATGTAATTTCAACTCGGACGAGCAACTTAATTCACCCATGTATCTGAGTCTGTTTTATTAGGGTTCCCACTGGACGAAACATTATAATTGAAAATTGGAAACTTGAAAATGCATTGAAATGAATATTGTGTAAATGGTGTAATCTTATAAATTAATATTAGAATGTGGTATTGAAATGAATTATGTGAAATCGATATGAGAGTGTGACAAATAGTATATTCTTATGAAATTAATTGTGCATATATATGTGTGAATTAATTGAAAACGAGCCCCGGGGGTCAAAATAAATGTGAATGAGTCTATTGACTCGAGATAGGGATTTGAATGATAAGTTAAATAGGTGAATGATGTCAATTTAATATGGAATTAGTAAGTATGATGTTAAGGTATATAAATGTATGTTTGGTTCATGATTATTATTGAATATGAATGCAGTTAAGGATTGATACTTGATATGCAATATATATTGATAATTTCTTTTGTACACATGAAATGGATTCAGTTACTAAATGACATATATGCACCCAAATATTTTATGGTACGGAATAATTTGACTTAATAGAATATAAATTGGATAAACAATGTATTTTCACTTTGTGATCAATTGCTAATGTTTAAGATATGTTATATAAGATATGTTATATTGAATCATGAAAGTACCACTGAGCTTTATCGCTCAGCATACGGTTGGTTTATTCTGTACATGGGTACAAATATATCTCAAGGTTACAAGAATTGGTTCCAGTATCCAGGAAATAACCCTCAACTCAGCAATGTTTGTATAGTACCTTTAACTTTTGTTTATGGCAAGTACCTAGGTTTGAGTTGGTTTTGTATATCATATATGGTTAAGTTGATGTTTAAGTTAGAATGACTAATTTAATATGGTAAATTGGTATTGTAAATGCTATGTATTGTGATGTTTGAAAATTGAAATGATTTCAATAGGTATATGCTGCGTTATGTTAAATGAGATAATTTTATCTCAAATGGTCAAATGGTTGCAAATATAGAGGTTGTCATACATAGCAAAGTATTGAATGACATTTTGTATGATGCATATGTGTAAATTTTGATAAGTGGTAAGAATTGAACATATGAAAGTAGCATATTTGGTTAATTGGTTGAATGAAAGAAATGGGTTATGTGTTTAGGTGAATTGAGTAGGCTCCAAATGGCCCTTTTTGCAAACAAACGATTACGTCACGATGTGTAGCCCTTTTCATTGTGATGAAACCTAGTCAATGAGTTGCGTTGCGATGAGGAACCCTCGAAGTTGTGACATCAATCCAATATTTTATAATCTTTACAATTTGGTCCTAATTCGACCTTAGGTTAGAAAAAAAAAGATTTTGTAAGCTCGCATAAGACCCAAAAATGAGGATGTATCGTCTTATGGTCGTGTATTACACTAATTGCATGTTTAAATGATTATATTATGTATTTAATTGATCATGGTTGCTTCAAAAATGGATGCTACATTCCATAGCTCGGACCTGACGATTGGGTCAGGTATGAGGTGTTAAATTGAAAATTTACAAAATTAGTCAAATTAATTCTAATTCTAAATGTTTAAAGAAAAGTCTCAACCATTCTCAACAATTTTGATTTGATGGCTGAATCTCGCTGAAGAGGTTTGTGTTTGTGATGTTCGTTTCAAAGAGTTGTATTTTGATTTTTTTCCCTCTCTTACAAGTTGAGAGAAACATATTTTGGTGCTTTTGCTCCTCCTCCTCCTTCTTAGTAAGTTGGCCTTGGTGTTTGTTCCTCCTTGGCAGTGGTTTTATAGGCTTTTTTATGTTAGTCGTACCAAATTTGGACTCTCTAGCCACTCTCCTCCTTTCTTTGTGGTTAACGACAGCAACTAGGAGCTAGGGCTATTAGGGTTTGCGTATTTGGGGTATGGGCTTGGCCTTAATAGCCGTTGTACTCAATGTTTATTTGATATTTTTAGCTGACTTGTCTCATTTAAGACAAAATATAGTTTACTCTTGTGTTAATTTGGAAAATATTCATTATTTAAGTCACCCTCTTAAGTCATTTTATTAGTGATAACGTGGTTTTAGAAAACATGTTGTTCGTCGTTTCATTCAACAAAACTCTAACTTCTTTTGTTGTAGTGGAAAACTCAGTTTATGACAAATTTAAGTTATGTCATGTATCATGCATTGTCTGATTTTAAAATATGTTTTTAGATACAAGCAATGAGATGAGTAAGCATACATAAATCTCCAAAATAAAGAAAAACCCAAAACCACAATCCAAATAATTTTACAGTCCAAAACAAAAAAAAACCCTTAATAAAACTTAAGCAAAATAAATGTTCAGTCCGAAGTTTGTTGTATGTTTGCATGTTAGGTCTGATCCTAGTCTCGAGTATTACCTGAGATGTTTGAAACTATGGAGTGAGCTAACCTAGCTTAGTGTGAGTCAATAATAGTGTAAACACACAATCATTCATACGGACAACAATCAATAATTCAATGCAGCACAATACGTAGCATAAAACATTAACATTTGACTATGTAATGAGCATAATGTAATGTAAAAAATTTCTTACCCATCTATCTGCTACACTCCATGAGTTCCCCAGAACCCTCCTACCAATCACTAAACATTGTGAGTTGAGCTTGATGTGGTTAAACCACCGTTATAAACAATGTAAATATACTGCAAATCAATATGTGATATAATCTGTAACACCCCTTACCCGTATTCGACACCGGAACAGGGTACGAGGCATTACCGAACTTAAACACAAGTAAACATACATTTCCAAGTCATAAATTTTCATCCAAATTAAAACAATTCATATACAATCACAATGTCCCTAATACGAGCCTACAAGGCCCAAAACATACTTTAGAGGCAGTTCGGGACTAAACCGAGAACTTTAGAAAATTTCACATCACTTAGAAAATTTGCCACTAAATAAGGGTCACATGCCCGTGTGGGCAGGCCGTGTGGTTACACACTCCCGTGTCCCAACCCTGTGTAACTCTCTATTTGTCACCCAAGAACAAATTGAAGACACACAGCGAAGTCACATGCCCATGTGCTAGGCCGTGTGGTCGAATTAAAATTTATGATTTTTCTCATAAAATAGGTGCTGACTTCACATGCCCAGGATACACGCTCGTGCCTGTGGCCGTGTCATCCACGTGGCTGAGACACACGCCCGTGTGCTTAATTCTGAGCATTCTGTTTCTCAAAATTAAGGTACAGGAGACACACGGCCGGACCACACGCCATGGGACAGACCGTGTGCCACACTTGGCCTAGACACACGCCCGTATGCCTACCTATGTGGACAAAATAAAGGCTATTTACCAAGCCATTTGCCACCCTTATTAGCACAAACACTTATACCAATTCAATAGCACAAATCCATGGCACACTTAGGCAACCAAACATCCACAATCATGGCTAAAACATATAATGTAATACCATACATTATCATACTCATAACATTGATTATGACCCAAAATCAATCATGCTTCTTTCACATTCATTAAGTCTCAATTAGCTACTTTCATGACTCCTATTTGTGCCTAAGATAATCATCTCACCAATAAATCACATTTCAAATACAACATATTCATGCCATGAATCTTATTCCATCATACACCAAACATACCATGATCATATCACCAAAGGCATTGGCACATATATGAATATACTTAGGCTTACAACCATGTTAGCCAAAATAAACCAATTAACATGACAAGGTACCAAATTAACCAATAGCTATTACAAACTAATACATTTGGCCAATAATAATGACACATATAACAAAAAGACCAAGTCCCTATACATGCCATACTTCCAAAACACTAAGATCATCAATACCCAAAATGAGAATTTGATAGTGTGAGACAAATCTTTGACGATCTCCGATCCGAGCTAGCTTGGCGACACTATAAAAACATGGGACATAAACGGAGTAAGCTTTCTAGCTTAGTAAGCTCGTATGCAAGAAATAAGCTAACCTTACCATATATATAACATTCAAATAAGATAACATGATTAAGAGTAACTTTTCCATAGTTTCCTGATCATAACTTAATTCCATCACAATATTTACCTCATATTCATTATTTCAAGCATTTAATAGGTATGAGCTTCCTGTACATACTTGTACCATCTCAAAATGAAGTTACACATAATCTCATCTTTGACATACCCGTGAACCACTCGGAATAATAATGTCGGATACTCGGGATTCTTGCACACTAAGTGCCACATATGTAGCCAATGCTACCTCAATCTTAAATCACATAGTTGCTCGCTCTCGAGCTATCAACGGGCCTACTCACACAAGTTGTCAGTTAAGACGTAGCTATAAATTGTATGATCTAATTGACTGATATGCTATTCTGAGCATGTTTGATGATTGACTAGTATGACTGTATGTTATCTGTTATTAAAAGCATGACAACCTATAAATTATGTATGTATGTTCTGATATCTGATTTTGGGGGTTGGGATGATATATTTTTTGAGGAAGTGTCTGAAAGGCAGATTATGCCTAATATCTGGCAGCATGGCTGCAATATATCTGTTATTTCTGATATGTACTGCATCGGTGTGTGTAGGGCTGGGTGAGTTTTCTAAACCCCACATGATGTGTAGGGATGGTTGGAGATGGTGTGTAAAGGATAGGGATAGGATATTTGATTTTTGATTCTGATGTGTATATCTATATCTGTATTTGAGATGGGTTTAGGGCCAAATATGTATCTATATTTGAAATGGGATTAGGCCCAAATATGTATATGTATCTATGATGGGCTCAGGCCCGAATTTGTATCTAATTGACTCTAACTCTCTGTTGTGTGCATGCTTAATTTTGTGGGGTTATACACTGAGTTTACATAAACTTACTCATTTCTGTTTATTCTGCTCAGGTAATCCACAGAGTCAGGCGGATTGGTGCAGCGGAGGACTCAACGGTGACCACTCGCCATAACTCTCTTATTTTATTATGTTTATAGTTTTTATTTAAGCTTGGCATAGAGATTTGAGAGTTGTTGTTTTTTTTTTTTGGGACTCTCTAGACTGTTTAAAACGGCTTGGTTGGGTTTTTGGGTTTGGTTTTAACTTACTTTTCACTATAATGATTTTTATCTCTAAATGATCAAATGAAAGAGAGCTGTGAAATTAATAAGAGCGAGAAAGATTAATGAATTGAAAAGATTTTAACTTAACGACAACAGCTTTCCAAACCATTTCATGTGACACCTCCATATTCGGCCATAATGTCTAGGCCAGGTTTGGGGTGTTACATCGAATCATTAAAGGACAACTTTTGCAAACTTTATCAACTAAAACATATTGCCTAAGGGGTTCGACACATTAATCACAAACTCAGTAGACTCGACAGGTAAATTCTTACTTGATACCAAATTGATGCAAATATAGGAATGAGTCGATCTAGGATCAATTAATGCAACTCATTAATATAAGAGAAAAATGTACCAGTGATCACATTATGGGATGATGCATCCTCTCAAGCTCGAATAGTATAAGCTCTTGCAGGTGTTCTCACTTCCGATCTTACCGTTGAATCCTAGGATACACCTCTGCTACTGGTCTCATTTTCCGTAATTCTCACTGACCTTCCTCTAGCAGCAGTATTACTCGACCTTGCATTCTGAAATTATCTTTTTCAACCATTTTCGGGTAATCTCGAATGAAGTGATCTTGGGAGCCACATCTAAAGGAATCTGGGTTATTCATCCTACATCACCGGGATGTCATCTACCACAGTGTTGGCATTCAGGCTTATTAGACCTAATATTACCAACGCTCGCTATGGATGTAGTTTGGGCCTTAGCACCCAAATATTGCTTCCCACGATCCCTGTTGGGATACCTAGCTGAAGCATTCGAACGAGTATGGATATCCTTTGATTTCTTTGATGAGGATTGAAATGCCTTATTCATCGGCCTCTTTCTCGAGTCCCTAGCTTTAAACTCAGCTTTTCTCTTTTCTTTGCTCAACTCTTTGGCTTTACAGGCTCGTTCAACTAGTAGAACAAATTCTTTGAGCTCTAAAATCCCAACTATCAGTCAGATGTCCTCATTCAATCCATCTTCGAATCTCTTACACATGATAACCTCTATTGAAACACATTCCTGAGCATACTTACTGAGTCTAACAAACTCTCGCTTGTATTCGATCACAGTCAATCGACCTTGTTTCAGCTCTAAGAACTCTTTACGTTTTTGATCAATAAACTGCTGACTGATGTACTTCTTTATGTTTCTGATCAATAAACTGCTGACTGATGTACTTCTTTCTGAATTCCTCTTGGAAGAAATCCCAAGTTACCATTTCCCTTGGTACTACCGATACTAAAGTATTCCACTAATGATATGCCGAATCCCTCAGGAGTGATATAGCATGTTTCAAGCACTCCTCTGGTGTGCAAGAGTGCTCATCAAATACCTGGATAGAGTTCTCAAGCTAGAATTCTACCCTCTCGGGATCACCATCGACACTTGCTCTAAATTCTTCAACCCTTTGCTTCTGAGTCTTATCGACTTGAGGCTTGTTCAGTCTTACCAATTCCGCACCATGGGGAGCTATGGGAACCGATTGGGGGTTAGGTAGGGGTAGAGGATGTTGGGCAACCAGATTTGTCTGAACAAACTCGACAAGCAACTCATTTAATTTTTGGAAGAAGGCTTCCCTAGCCTCTCCTCCCTGACTAATTGTGACCGGTCTACTTTCAGATGGCACAGTCTCTTAGGTGGGAGTCAGCACATTACTTTCTACATCATTAGCCACTTCCCGGTCAGGATCCATTTACTATATGAAAACATGGTTTAAATTGTCAAGAGTCGTTACACTATCAAAATTCATGTATGGCATGTATAGCTAGACCCTTACACACGCTATGTTAGCCGAGAATTGACTAAACCATAGTTCTGATACCATTAAATGTAACACCCCTTACTCGTATTCGACGCTGAAACAAGGTACGAGGCATTACTGAACTTAAACACAAAGCAAACATATATTTTTGAGTCATAAATTTTCGTCCAAATTAAAACCATTTATATACAATCACAATGTCCCTAATATGAGCCTACGAGGCCCAAAACATACTTTAGAGGCGGTTCAGGACTAAACCGATAACTTTAGAAAATTTCACATCACTTAGAAAATTTTTCACTAAACAGGGGTCACATGCTCGTATGAATATGTGACACGCTCGTGTAGGCAGGCCGTGTGGTTACACACGCCCATGTCCTAACCCCGTGTAACTCTCTGTTTGTCACCCAAGAACAAATTGAAGACACGCGGCCAAGTCACATGCCCGTGTGCTAGGTCGTGTTGTCGAATTAAAATTTATGATTTTTTTCATAAAATAGGTGCAGACTTCACACGCCCAGGACACACGAACGTGCCTGAGGCCGTGTCATCCACATAGCTGAGACACACGCCCGTATGCTCAATTCTGAGCGTTCTGTTTCTCAAAATTAAGGTGCAGGGGACACACTGCCGGATCATACGCCCATGGGATAGACCGTGTGTCACACACAGCCTAGACACATGCCCGTGTGTCTACCATAGCTCTGATACCACTAAATGTAACGCCCCTTATCCTTATTCGATGCTAGAATAGGGTACGAGGCATTACCGAACTTAAACACAAGCAAACATACATTTCCAAGTCATAAATTTTCATCCAAATTAAAAAAATTCATATACAATCACAATGTCCCTAATACGAGCCTACAAGGCCCAAAACATACTTTAGAGGCGGTTCGGGACTAAACCGAGAACTTTAGAAAGTTTCACATCACTTAGAAAATTTACCACTAAATAGGGGTCACACGCCCGTGTGGATATGGGACACGCCTGTGTGAGCAGGCTGTGTGGTTACACACTCCCGTGTCGTAACCCTATGTAACTCTCTATTTGTCACCCATGAACAAATTGAAGACACACGGCAAAGTCACATGCCAGTGTGCTAGGCCGTATGGTCGAATTAAAATTTATGATTTTTTTCATAAAATAGGTGCAGACTTCACATGCCCAGGACACATGCTCGTGCCTGAGGCCGTGTCATCCATATGGCTGAGACACACGCCCGTATGCTCAATTCTGAGCATTCTGTTTCTCAAAATTAAGGTGCAGGGGACATACGGCCGGATCACATGCCCATGGGATAGACTGTGTGTCACACATGGCCTAGACACATGCCCGTGTGCCTACCCGTGTGGATAAAATAAAGGCTATTTACCAAGCTATTTGCCACCCTTATTAGCACAAACACTTATACCAATTCAATAGCACGAATCCATGGCACACTTAGGCAACCAAACATCCACAATCATGGCTAAAACATATCAATGTAATACCATACATTATCATACTCATAACATTGATTATGACCCAAAATCAATCATACTTCTTTCACATTCATTAAGTCTCAATTAGCTACTTTCATGACTCCTATTTGTGCCTAAGATAATCATCTCACCAATAAATCACATTTACAATACAACACATTCATGCTATGAATCTCATTCCATCATACACCAAACATGCCGTGATCATATCACCAAAGGCATTGGCACATATATGAATATACTTAGGCTTACAATCATGTTTGTAATAGCTTGATGATTTATTTTGAGTATTCGACATTATTATACCATGATGAATTATTCCGAGTATTTGACATTATTATTCTGTAATATGTGTCATTGGACACATTATCAAATTTCTCACATTGGCATATATATATAAATAAATGGACTTACAACCATTTTAGCCAAAATAAGCCAATTACATGGCTAAATACCACATCAACTTAAACAAATATGAGCCAATATATTTGGCCAAATCAAATGACGCATATAACAGAATGACCAAGTCCCTATACATGCCATACTTCCAAAACACTAATATCATCAATACCCAAAATGAGAATTTGATAATGTGAGGCGAATCTCCGACGATATCCAATCCGAGCTAGCTTGGCGACACTATAAAAACATGGAAAATAAACATAGTAAGCTTTATAGCTTAGTAAGCTCGTATGCAAGAAATAAGCTAACCTTACCATACACATAACATTCAAATAAGATAACATGATTAACAGTAACTTTTCCATAGTTTCCTGATCATAACTTAATTCCATCACAATACTTACCTCATATTCATCATTTCAAGCATTTAATAGATATGAGCTTCTTGTACATACCTGTACCATCTCAAAATGAAGTTACACATAATCTCATCTTTGACATACCCGTGAACCACTCAGAATAATAATGTCGGATACTCGGGATTCTTGCATACTAAGTGCCACATATGTAGCCAATGCTACCTCAATCTTAAATCACATTGTTGCTCACTCTCGAGTTATCAATAGGCCTGTTCACTCAAGCTGTTAGTCAAGACGTAGCTACGCGGTGCTGCTTACACAAGTGTCAAATATCAGCAACATATGTTGGTATACTTAGCCATTGGTAGGACGTAAAAGACCAGCACCCGGATCACATGATCACATAACACATACTAACCCTAGTGACATGTCACTTGTATCCTACCCTATTCCTAAGGTTGAACGGGATTTCTCGCTTGTCAATTCTTCTTCGGACTCGTTCATAAGATTAAGCTCATCCATATTTATCAAACATACAATTCATGCAATATTAAAGCAATAAAATACAATCATATTAAAGCTTATTTTTAACATACAAACTTACCTAAGTACAAAATGGCTAATTGTTTGATTTAGTCCACAACTTTGTTCTTTCCCCGGTCTAGGTCAGAACCTCGTCTTTTTTAATTTATAATATCAAATTGGACTTATTCAATTATCATATTATTCAATTTAGTCCTAAAAACACCTTATGGCAAAAATTACATTTTTGTCCCTAACTTTTTAACTTTTTACATTTTAGTCCCTAGGCTCGTAAAATGATTTTCATTCGATTTCTTCAGTACCCAAGCCTAGCTAAATGTCAATAGTACTCATAATAGCCCACATTTTTCATTTATTCACATTTTTACACATATTTTACAACTTTTACAAATAGGTCCCTATTTGACATTTTTATCAAAAATCACTTGGTAAATGTTGTTTACCTAACATCAAACATACATTTTCTACCATTAGACATCAAAAAACACAAATATTCTGCATAGGTAAAATTTTAGACTTTGATTTTCTTTCAAATTAGTCCTTGAAATGCTAGATTAGGTTAAGACAACTTCAAAAACATAAAAATCATTAAAAACGGGGCAAGAACGGACTTACAATTGAGCTTGAAAGTTGGCCAAACCCTAGCTATGGAGACCTTGAAATTTTCAGCTGTGGGGGACTAATTTGAGAAGATGACATCTTTTTATTTGTTTTATTTGTCTTTATTTACCAAATGACCAAAATACCCTTAATGCCTAACTTCAAAATTTTATCCATCCATATCCATTTTTATCAAACTTAAAGTATAACGGTCTAATTACCATTTATGGACCTCCAATAAAATTTCATGTTAATTAGACACCTCTAGCATCTAGACCACACATTTCGCAGTTATTGCAATTTAGTCCTATTAGTCAAATTGGACACTCTATAGATAAAATTTCTTAATGAAATTTTCACACAATCATTCAATCATACTGTAGACCTTAAAAAAATAATAAAATTAACATTTCTACTTCAAATTTGTGGTCTCGAAACCACTATTCTGACTTGACCCTAAAATGAGCTGTTACATAATCGCCATTCTCCTTATTACTCCCAATGCAGTGCACTGACAACATTAATGCGAACTTAATTTACCTCTGGCACTCCACGAAAATCCTCCATCATCCACAATATCCCACCTCATACAAATGCATTATGTCATACAAGGTACAAGAAGGTACATGCTTTCATTTCAATCTCATTTTAGTGGCATGTTTTACACGCCTTCATAATATCATTCATTTCAATTCAATGGAATACTTATCATGCATTCGATTTTACATTCAGTTAGATGACATTCTGTCATGTCTTTACATTATAATCATTTCAACAACAATTTATCATGCTACTAAAGTAAGTTTTCAATGCACGTATAACTAGCTTTCAATCAGAACATTTTATGGCATTTCACTCAAGAATACAATTCAGGCATTTAAATATCTTTTCATATCAACACATGCTATACATACACCCAACAATATTTTCTATCCCAATCAATCATTTTAGATCACACAAATATCAGCATACAATTATTCGGTCAACCATACTAGTTTTGTATTCTTACTATTTAGTTAGGCTTGAAACATACCTAATTTAGCCACCTTTAAATCGATTATTTAACAATTTAAATAAGCCAACCAAAAAGCTTAAATATCAATTTAATCATTAAAAATATAATTTTAACACTTATTTTAATAAGTTAGAACCCACACCTTATTTTGGACTTCTAGCACTAAGTTGTAAGAGTTTGTGTTTCCAATCTAACACCTTAAACGTACCTAACACTATATAACAACATCTAACACATGAACTACCATTAAAAATAGCCAAATCAGTGTTACATCTATAAATTTTCTGATCTAATTCAGTTAAGCAACTTACACTAATTTGATGCGAAATGAGGATGCGAACAAAGTCCAACTTCACTGCTGATCCGAGATGTTCAGACCAGCACCTTGTCTCGTGCGGATATGATGTGTGAATTGTGCAAGTATACATATCGGAATAAGTAATAAAGTGATAAGTAAGATCATCTCCAAAGGGATTAGATAGTTATAATTTGGTTGAGTTATTAAATTTAAGTTTGATTAATACTAAGCAAAATAATAGTGAGAATGCAGTCGAAAAATGAGAAAATGATGATGTATAAACTGTGCAAAACAAACAAGTAAACTATTAAGAATTTTGTGGCAAAGATACTATGACAAAGGATAGAAGGACTACAATGTTGATTGGGAAGGCTGGGATTACTAAGAATCTACGCTTACTCACTAATAATGCCTCAACAAAATCATAATTATCTTACTGCTCAAAAGGGTTCTATAGTGGGTTGCTTTTTTCGAAAGCAAGACCTTGAGTTACCTCATCTAAGGTGCTATATGTCTATAAGCCTTGAGTTCAGTTCCCACTAATATTTCTTATTCATTCTATATGAGATACTGCTCTATGTCTAGAGACTGCTACAAGTAATTGATTAAACACTCGCTCATATCATTCAACTTCCATCTAATTAACGTAACCTTGTCAGAATTAAGTTTTCTTTGTAAACCTATTGCACATTCGTCAATGTATAGCCTACATGCAACTTGAAATGCCATTCAATAAAACATTAGAACAATATTGATTTAAACTTCAATCATTAATAGAAAAAAAGGGTTTCATCAAAGTAATCCCAAACCTAAGAGATTTAGCTCATGGTTGGGAAAATAAAATTCAAGTTTAATACAACAACCAACATCATCTTCATCAATTAAGCTCAAGAAGAAGCAAGATAGAAAATAAAAGAAGGAATCTGGGGAGATAGTTTTTGCCTGTCCAACTCTCAACACTTGCGTTGCAATGTCTTGCAGTGGCTAAGGATGATTGCTTTCGTTTTTCTCCTTTTTTTTTTCTCTACCCTTGTTCTTAGCCACCACCCTCTATTTTGTCTAAGGATCCTCCCACGTCTCTTTAGGGTTCTTTCTTTGGCTTTTATAACTTTCCTTCTAGGGTAGGTCCAGTAGCCCATAATCATTCCTTTGTTTTCCTGGTGGATTTATCTAGTACAAGTACAGTTGGGGCAAAGAACGGTACGCATTAAGTGCTAACTATGTACCTTTCCGGTATTGCCACAACACATGTGTTGGCAAACTGTTCAAACATTGCTACGACAAACCTTCAATCATTTGCTCATTTTTCTACACTCTGCACCTACCAATCAATCACCAAGCAAGTCCTTTCCACAGGCAATTAAAAGCAACATGTAATAACACTTAAGCACAGTCCAAGCTCTTTAATGCAATGCTCTAAAAATACCAATGCAATATCTTAAAATGCAACGAAAATCACTTAAGTACATGCAATTAACTAATTTTAAGGGCTTAAAATATAACTCTTTTCAAGATTTATCACACCCTCAAACCTGAGTTATTGCTTGCCCTTAAGCAAAATATTCGTGAATGCAGGAATTGCCGTGGCCATATAACCACTTTTGTATTGCCAAACCATATAGAGAGCAGTTTGTACTTTACTTCTCAGCAATATTTTATGTCTAAAAATTTGTCCAAGTTTCATAAGTTTATTTAGTAAAGGTAGTGTAGAAAATATTTCCCTATGAAAAAAAATCCTACATACTCTTTTATGCAATTTGAATATAGCAAATATCTCTTGATTTACTTGGTTTAGCTTTTACCTAAACTCAGTTTTCTTTTTAACCATGGCCCCGTATCTACTCGAATACATACATATCTATTTATTATATTAATATTTATATATATTTTAGAACATTAGGGGATTCAGCTCATCACATGGTTCTTTGACTTGACAATCACAATGGAGCATACATTGAATTGTCGAGTATTTAATCATGTAACAAGTGGAATGGAATTCACTCATGAAGCTAAGGCTTTTGACTTAGAAGATGGATGGAGCAAACTACCTTCTTAGCTACTCAGTCTATTACTACAATGGAGTGCCCCTAAACTTCTATTTCTTTATTACACATTCTTGCCTAAACTTGCTTTTTCTAATCAACAACACAATGGAGCAAACAAAGTGTTGTTGACCTATTTGGCAATTCTAAGCATTAGAGTGTTTTATGACATTTCTTATATTTTCTTAAGCTTCACTATTTTATTATTTAGTATTGCCATTTTTCTGAGCTTAGCTTCAAAAATATCTAAGTTTATTAAAAGAACTTACTATAGGCCAATTGTAATTGAAGTTAGGAAATCTCATTTTTAGGGGTCGATTCTCAGGTAAACTATCCTAAGCTAAATTCGCCTAATCCATTGTCACATTTTTCTAGATTTATTAAAGAATTAATCTTCTCATAGAACATCATAGACAAAAATTACACGTGTAAAATTCTAAATAATCCTTTGTAATTACGTGTGTCATGGAAAAATGAACATGCTCAACACACCCCCAAACCTAAGGGATGCATTGTCCTTAATGCATGCATAGACATGAATCATGAATGCAAGAATATATTTACGCTGAGAATGTCATGGAAAAAATATGGATGTTATAATGGAGAAAATAAAGGGGGAAAAAAACTACCCTAGCTTAGAACTTGGCTATTTTTACTTCATTTTCGACGGGTGGACTTACATGTCGAATGCTTATAATGCATTTTCCTTTTTATTGATTGGAGTAGTACGTCTTCCTCTTCATTGTCAGACTTGGTGATCTCATCAATGATATAATTTATTTTACGGTCTTGTTCAGTCATTGTTTCGGTAGATGTTGGTGGGACAACTGCAGTACTATCCTCTGGTGGTGCTGGTGTAAGGGTTACTTCATCAGTCCTTTCATCATCGGTCTCTATGTGGACTGATTCAGTCTTTTCTGTGTCTTCATCAGATATTTTTTTTCTTTTCAGCAACAGGTTGGTGGTTCCAGGCTCTATTGCACTTGCTTTTACTTTGGCCATCCCTTCTTCGACAGATGTTTGTAATTCCTTAGAAAATTTAGGGAATGCAGGCGTGGGCTTGGTGAAGTTCTTCTGAAGGGACCTCTTTTGGGTAGTATCTCTTTTCTCCACATAGGCCCAAAAAATGACCATTTGTTCTTGTGCCTTTTCCAAGTCTACAACAATTTGAAGTTACTGAGTCTCGAAGTGATTAAGCTGCTTATGCAACCTCTCAAATAAGCTAAGAACTTGCTACTCAAATAGATTGCTGGAAGTAGAAGTGGTTGCTGTAGCAAACGTTGGTGTAAAGGATGTAGAAGTTGAGCCAGGTGGTTGTTGCTGCGGCAAGACCTCTCTAGATATCTTGGCTACAATAACCCTTGTGATTGCCCCCTTATTTGGGGTTATATCTTCATCGGACTGGACTTGGACATTGACACGCTGGAAAAATACAGTGATTAGAGATAGAAAGTTGAGACTCCCTGTATTTTTTGCGCACAATAGTGGACTTCATTAAAGATTATTTTGCCCACATTAATCCTTATACCCATTGTGATGGAGTAGAGTAGCAACATCCGCTCCTTGGAGACTTTAGAGTTATGGGTAGAAGGGATTAATCACGTCTTTAAGAACTGATACAAAACTCTGCAACTAGGCTTTAAAGATGCCTTTTCAACTGTGTAACAGTCTTGCTTAGATATCGTCCACTGAGTTCCCTCAACACAAAGCTCTTGTAGGGTATGAGTCAACTTATCAGAGGTGAAGGTTGCAGTGAATTGAGAATGCTTGTCTTGTACATCGAAGAGCCCATATTGAGCATTGATAATGTCCTCATCAAACAACATCGACACTCCTCAAACATATATAGGTGAAGTGATGTGAGCGTAAAACTCATGAACAAGCTTAGCCAAAACATCCTTAGGATGCTGGCAAAAGATTTGCCAACCATGTTATTCTACCACAGAAGAGATGGAAGCGTCATACCCCATAAAAGGTTCATTATTGAAAAGAAAACCTTTTTCGAGGCAAAATAACCTATTGGATATATTGTTCTTATACTTCTCCTCAACTGCAGCATTAAAGAACGTTCGTGGTGGCACAATAGCTATCTGAGGTTTAAATCGGCTAGCCATTGTTAAGGTTTATGAAAAATGTCAATTTATAAGAGAAAAGGGAAAAATTTTAGTTGTTGAAGAGGCACAAGTAGCTTTGAAAGATAAAAGAGTTTGGGTAACTGTGAGGAAAAAAATGACGGGATTAGGGCAAAGGTAGAGGTAACGATGACAATGTTAGTTGTAATTTAGGGTGTGACCTGGGTGATTGGGTAGGCGGTAATTATGGCTTGATGTGGGTAATTGGATATTGGGAATTGGAGGGAAATAGAAAAATTAATGCTAAAGGTTTGGGAAAAATTTTCGTTGGGCCAAATTGTTGTATATGGGGCCCAACCTCTCAACTATCGTCAATGAAACAAAAATAACTACACTGCAAAAGAAACAAAAATTATTAAACAAGTTAAATGAAAGAACTAGGAGAATCTTAATAGCAACAAAAATAAAATGAAAAAAATTATCGAGATGTTTAATACCGATAGGGTTATGGTACCTAGATCAAAGTTGAGTAATATAAGTGAGTTTTGAATTAAACACTCGTGAAAATGCTAGGCATAGAGCCTTTTTATATACGATTTAAAGGGTTGCATCGATACTGTGATCATAAATCCTTAGTATATAGACATATAGAGCTTTTGGGATGAGTGATATTAGGATTTTCTTTCGACAAAGGTAAGCCACTAACTAACCCAATCAAGTAGTAATAGTTACCATAATAATGCCATGGCATTGTCATATAGTTGTAACAAATCTCTGAGTAATCCTAGCCGCCTTCATCAATATTCCTACCTTACCAAGGTTCATAGTTCATGTGTTTTGAGTTATTACATTTGCTTGATATGCTAGTATTTTTATTTACTTTCATTCTCATTATGTTAAACCCAATTTTAATGTTAATACAAACGAATTACCTTAATCATCTTTCATGTTCAATCATAATAATTTAAACAAAGTGAACATATCCAATCTATAAAAACCTACATGACCCTAAAAACTTCTAATACCCATGACATTGGTGGGAGGTGGTAATTTTTCTATCACCTCAATATTTGCTCTGTCCACTTTAATTCCTCCTTGTGATATCCTATGCCCCAAGATAATTCCTTCATAAACCATGAAGTGGCATTTCTCCCAATTTAAAACAAGATTCATTTCTTTGCAGCGGCATAAAACCAATTCCAAATTTTTCAAACAATCTTCAAAATCATTCCCGAACATAGAAAAATCGTCCATGAAGACTTCAATAAAATTTTCCATCATGTTAGAGAATATGACCATCATACAATGTTGAAAAGTTGTCGGGGCATTACGTAACCTGAACAACATCCGTATGAATGCAAAAGTACCATATGGACATGTGAAAGTTGTCTTCTCTTGGTTATTAGGGGCTATGGCAATCTGACTATATCCCGAATAACCATTCAAAAAATAGTAGAAAGCTTTCCCAGTTAATCTATCCAACATTTGATCAATGAATGGTAGGGGAAGGTGGTCCTTCCTAGTTGCCTTGTTAAACTTGCAGTAATCCATACATACTTTCCATCCCATGACAGTGCGAGTTGGTATAAGCTCATTATTGTCATTACTTATCACTGTGACACCTCCTTTCTTGGGTAAACATTGCACAGGACTCACCCATGAGCTGTCTGAAATCGGGTAAATGATGCCAGCATCAAGCCACTTAATAAATTTTTTTTTTAACAACTTCTTTCATGATCGGATTCAGTCTTCTCTATTGTTCAATATAATTGCTAGGGTAACCCTCTAAAAAAATCTTATACATGCAGAATGCAGGGCTAATTTTCTTTTATATCAGCCAAGTTCCATCCCAATGCCTTCCTAAATCAACGAAGAACTTCTAACAACCTTGCCTCTTTCTCCGGTGTCAGCTCCACAGAAATTACTACTGACAAAGTACTGTTTTTTCCCAAATATGCATACTTCAAATGCTGCGGCAAAGGTTTTAACTTTAGCGTACGAGGTTTCTTTATAGAAGGTTTAGGAGGATTGAAAGGTCAATTTGATAAATCCAAGGTTTCAAACCTCTTCCCTGGTCTATCTGCTTGGCTTCCATAAATTCACTGAATTCCTCAAAACTTATTGTATCACTCTACCCAAGTGAGTCTTCATCACTATTAGAATTGCTGTGGCAATAGCTGGTGAATTCCTCCACTACTATTTCTATCAACTCAATGGCATGACATTCATCATTAACATCAGCACATTTGAAAGCAATAAACATATTGAAGGTAACCTGCTAATCATTTACCCTTATGGTTAGCTCGCCTTTTTGTACATTAATTAATGTCCTGTCAATAGCACATCTTGGTCAGCTTCACATTCTAAAATAACAAAATCAGTAGGAAAGATAAATTTATATACTCTTACCAGCACATCTTCAATTTTACCTTCAAGATGTGCGCAGGATCGATTAACCAGTTGCAACGTAACCATTGTAGGTCTTACTTTTCTAATTCCTAGCTTCTTTAAAATAAACATAGGTACTCGCTCTTAAATCACATAACGACTTACCAACATAATGATTTCCAATTGAACATGGGATAGTGAAACTCCCTGGGTCCTTCAACTTAGGAGGTAGTTTATTTGTCAATATTGCTGTGCACCCTTCAATGAGAGTGACAATATGGAATTCTCCCAATCTGCGCTTCTTTGACAATATATCTTTCATAAATTTCATGTAGTTGGTCATTTGCATCAAAGCTTCAACCAGTGATATGTTGATATGGAGTTGCTTCAAAACCTCCAAAAATCTTTTGAACTAAATATCCTGCTTGGAATTATGAAATCGCTGAGGAAAAGGTAAAGGTGGTCATCCTTCAGGTTGCTGATATTTTTTTGTCGTGGCATTCTTGTTGACAATATGTTCTGATTCTGCCATAATATTTTGTTGCTTACCCTTTTTAGGTTTAATATGTTTTTCAGATGACTATGGGATCTTTATTTGGTTGTTTTTCGAATCATCCTCTTTTGTTGTGGCATATTGAGTAATGTTAATAAGCTGAGTTTCACTTCTAAGAGTGATGGCCTTGCATTGCTCCTTCCCTTGTGATCTCAAATTCTTAGTATCACTTGGCAACACTCCTTGTGGTCTCGAATTGAAAGCATTCACTATTTGCCACACTTGATTCTCAAGAGCTCAGAGAGACGTAACCTGATTCGAAATTACAACATCATTCTTAGCCATATATTTCTTCAGCAAGCCTTCAATAGATGGTGATGGTAATGATGATGAACTTGATGCCTGACCTTACTGGACATTTTTCCTCGGCATAGGTTGAGTATAACTAGGAGGTGTATTGATAACATTCTGTCTTGTTGTATTGTTAAAATTCCCCGCACCTTGATTATTCCAACTAAAGTTCGGATGTTGCTTCCACCCCGGATTATACATGTTGGGATAGGGGTTATTATTTCGGTTGAAATTACCCATGTAGCACACGGATGCTGGATTTGATGGGCATTCATCAAACACATGATCTTCACCACAATAAGCACATAATAGTTCAGTTGATTTTATCTCTTTGATTGTAGTAGGCCTTTTCATTGTTTTAATCATATTAGCCAAAGAAGATATCTGGGTTATCAACGAAGTGATTGCATCCAGCTCTATATTACCAATAGCTCTCTTGCCCGTCCCAACCCTTGTGGTAGGGTATTGATAATCATTGATGAAAATTATTTCCAAAATCTCATATGTTTCATTATAAGATTTATCCAACAAAGTACTGTTGGTCGAGGCATCAACTACCATCCTCATATGTGCATCCAGCCCATTATATCGTGGCAAAACCTCTGACAAAGATCATTCCATGATGCCACTATTCCCGATGGCAAAGCATTCAACCATGCTCTCGTATGATCTTTTAAAGAATATGGAAACAATTTAAGTCGTAGAGTGTTTTTAGGAATACCCTGTTGCCTTAACAAGTCACAAACCTCTAGAAAAAGTCATAAATGCAATCTTGGATCTTAGTGGGTAGTCTACAAAACTATCCTACTGTTAGTAATATTTGAAACATTACCGGTTTTAGCTCAAACTGCTGAGCCTGTATTTGTGGTCTGAATATCCCTTGATTCAGGTCATCCAAAATTGGCACAACATGTTCTCGAATTGGTCTATCTCAGTCATCTATCACCTCTACGAACATGAGGATTGTTACCTTGACCATTCAAATTACCATTCAAACCAAGTATCACCCTACAAATAGGAGGATTAGAATCATGACCATTCGGATTATCATTAAGGTCAAGATCATTCCCGTTCCTAGGCATTTTTCACAGTTCTTTTTGCCTTTTTCGTCAAGTTCTTTCAACCTCTAGACCAAAAGGATATTCTTTGTTAGCAGGAATGACTCTTTCCATGCACTGATGGCAAACCTATAAAAATTAAATTAAACTAAGTTAAATAAATTAATAAAAATAAATAAAATAACCAAACCAAATTACACCAAATTGTCAATCCCCGGCAACGGCACCAAAAACTTGTCGCTTGTGAATATGATATGTGAATTAAGTAATAAAGTGATATGTGGGATCATCTCCACAGGGATCGGATTAGGTATAGAAAAGGTCAAGTTATGGTATTGATTAATTTTATTGCAAAACTGCATTAAGTAAGTAATGGTAAATTAAAATAATAAGGAGAAGTGCAAAATGTATACTAATTAATATTGGAAAATGTTAAGGCAAAATAAGAGTAAAAATGCAATGGCAATTACGAGAATAATTACGTGAATAAAATGCGAGAGAATAAATAAATAACTAAGAATGCTATGGCAAAGATACTACGGCAAATGATAGAAGGTCTACGATGTTGATTAGAAGGTTGGGATTACTAAGAATCTGCCCTTACTTTCAATAATGCCTTGGCAAAATGATACTTAACCTACTGCTTAGAAGAGACCTAATGTGATCTGCTTCTTTCGAGAGCAAGATCTCAAGTTACTTGGCCTATGTTTATAGGCCTTAGCACGACACCCTGCATTATTTTGTCTTCATTCTATAGAATCATTGCACTAGGTCTAGAGTGTACTATAGGTATTTGGTCCAATACCCACTTGTATCATTCAATTTCAGTCCAACTAATCCAACATTTTTAGAATTAGATTCATTTTATGGGCATACTGCACACTCATCTATGTCTAAGGACTATACGCATACAACTAGGAAATAAAAGCAATTGAATGAAATAGTAGATTATATCAAATATTTGCTTCAACCATCAATGAAAGTAAAAGTTTCATCATGTAATCCCAACCCTATGAGATTTAATTCATGTGTTGGTGAATAAAATTGAAGTTCAAAATAACATCCAACATCGTTCTGATCAATTCAATTCAAATGAGAATAGATTAAGAAATAATGGAAGAACTTTGGAAGATGACTGTTGCCAAACCAATCCATAATCCAGCAGTACAATATCCTGTGATGGCTGAGTTTAGCTCTTTTTTTTCATCTCTACTCAGTCGTAACCCTCTATTGTTGCCTTCGGATCTTTACACCCTTTTAGGGTTTCCTCCTTTGGGTTTTATAACCATTTCTTCCTATGATAGCTCCAACAACCCACGATACCACTCCTCTTTTTTAGGCAAATTTTTCTAGTACAAGAGAGTTGAGCTAAGATTGGTATGCGTTGAATGTTGACTCGGTCATCTTCCTTAATTGCCACGACATACAAGGTGGCAAATTGTCCAACCTTTTGCCCTGGCAAACCTTCACTCATTTATTTCTTTCTCCATATCCTGCACCTACCAAACCACCAGACACAACCCTTCCACATGCAATTAAAAGTATCTAACATGTAAATACAGTCTAAGCTTCTAATGCAAATGATAAAAAATACTACTAAAATGTCCTAACACGCCACTAAAAGTGCCTAAGTGCAACAAATTAGCAAGGTCTAAAGGAATGAAATATAAATCTTTTCAAGAGTTATCAGTTTGTTCAATATATATTTTTCCTACTAGTGAAGTCATTCATTTCGTTATTTGTTATGTTGCTAAATTGGGTTTAAGTCCATCATTTTTTGATACTAATCATTTGGATTATTTAGGTGAAGGTCATGGATCGATCAATCCATCGGAGGAGTAAGGATTGGGTGTTGTTGTTCTCGTACAAGTGTAAGTTTTGGTACTGATTTTGGGGGCCATGGTGTTTGTGTGCTATTCGATTAGGGTTTTGTTTGGTATTGTTATTGTAAAAAATCAGGGACTTTGTCCTTGAATCCTTTATTTTCGTTACTGATTTGGTGCTCTATTCGATACGTGTAGGTTCTCAAGACCTCGTAGTTGATTACTCGTAAAATTGGATCAGGTGTGTAACGAAAAACATGAAAAATAGCGAACGACGAAAGAAAAAAATTGCACAGTCGACGCCACACGGCCATGTGCTAGACCATGTGAGATACGGTTTGGGCTATTTGGGTCATGTGAGCTATACGAGCATGTATGAGGCTGTGTCTGTAGGGCCGTAAACATCTTTTGGATCGATCGTAGGCTTTTTGTTGGGTCGGTGTGTTGTTAATTAAGCTCTAAAACACGAATCCTGACCATCTGTTAGCAAAAATTTGCTATAAATACATATGTTTGAAATAAAATAAGATAGGTAAAATCTATAATATGCTATGTTTATCTGAAAAAAAATATATGTTCTGTATCTGTCATTGTAAGCCTGTACATCGTAGGCATATATGATATTTGTTAGTTCTACATTCAGATCTGGGATGGGGTTTGTTAGATGGAGGAAGTGTGGGAAGTTTAATAACCTATCGTATTTGGTGGCTCAGCCACTCATATTTCTATAAACAGCAATAAATTGCCTAATAAGCTGGTAGCTCAGCTGCAGATATTCTAAGAAGTGTCATACCGACACTATGTGGTGTGTAGGGTTGGATGAGTATATAATACCCCATATGGTGTGTTGGGATTGTCGGAGATGGTGTATAGCGGATGAGGGTAGGATTATATTTCTGCATCTATTATGTTCTGAAAAACTTTGTTTCTGATAAATATATAAATTTATAACTGATTGACTTCTATATAATTTGTTATGCCCTGAGTTATAAAAACTAACTTTTTATTGTCTACCACTTTCAGGTAATCCTCAGACTTAGGCGGGTCGGTGGGATGAGAGCTCGATTAAAATAGAATTTTTATAAATTTAATTTATTTAAATTTGGGTTTGAGAGTTTTGTAAAATTTTCGACTACTTGGACATTTTAAACTGTTTTTGTTTTGAACTCTATTTCCGTTTTTCTCGTGCTGTTGTTTAAACAGTTTATCTACAATAGTCATTTTTCTGCAAAATAGTGAATTTCAAAACAACAAACTGTGTTTTTAAAAATTCAACTTTTTAAGAATTTTTTCTACAAAGTTATACATTTTTAGAAGAATGTAAAACAAACAATGTTTCCAATAAAATAGCTAAGTAAGATATGCTTTCAAATAAACTGAGTTTTTGTGTAAATAGAGTTTATGATGTTTTACAAAACATACAAATTCAAGATTTCCAATCAACTTGCAGTAGCATCTCCAGATTTGTAAAACTTCGGATATGAAATTTTGGGTTCAATTTTTTTGTGAAAATTGTTTTCCAAATAAACCCATTTCTGCTTTAATCTGAAAAATAAGTTTATGAAATACCGAGTCTTCGGCGTCGATCCTGTAAGTATTTCTACTTAGTTAAACTACATAGTTAGAAACAAAACTGTAGTATTAGAAATACTAATGTTCTAGTCCAAACTATAGCACTTCTGAAAAATACTCTGATAAGACTTTTTTTGACATAAAACATTTGATAAGAGAATTTGAACTGATACATAAAATTCTAAAATGTAGATAACATAATGAGTGTACGTGGAACTCGTGGACTCAGTGTAACACCCCTAACCTGTATTCATCGCCGAAATAGGGTTACAGAGCATTACCAAAGATTTCAATTCAAAATAATAAAAAATTTAAAAATTTTAATTCACATCATCAACTATAGCCAAACCAATCAAAGACATACATATTGTCCCTTATAAGAGCCCTCAAGGCCCTAAAAACACATTAGAAACAAATCAGGACTAAATTGGAAACATATAGAATTTTTTGAAAAAAAGTTGAAAATTTTCAAACTGCAGAGGTCACACGGCTGTGTGGCCAGGCCGTATGACTCACATGGCTGAGAGACACGCCCGTGTGACACACACGGCTGAAAGACACACCCGTGTCCCAGGCCATGTGGACATTCGAAGTAGGGACACACAGTTGTGTCCCAGCCCATGTCCGTGCCCATGTAAGTCACTGACTTGGGTCACACGGCCAAGCCACACGCCTGTGTGCTGGGTTGTGTACCCTTTGAAATGGTCTTACACGTCCGTGTGCCAGACCATGTATGTAACAACCTAACTTGCAATCCTTTGTAAGCTACAGGGGACACATGACTGAGACACACGCTCGTGTCTCTGGCCATGTGGACGAAAAATAGGCCATTTCTAAGCCATTTTTCTCACCCAAATATGCACATACCTACAACAAAATTTCCACCTATAATCAAGCTCTCCAAAGTGCACTAAACCATGTCACAGCAAGTTATCTAATTAAGGTACATAAGCATACAATCAATATGCCCAAAATCAACCTCAATTATAACAATTAAACAAGTACCTGATATGCACAATTTGGCCAAATGTTAAACTAACTTATACTAAATTTATGCCCAAACTTACCACTTTATTTACCAATCAAATTCACACCAAAAGTATCGAATATGCTATTTTACACCAAGCACCATTAGCCATATATGTCATTTATAACCAATATACCAAATCACCACATTCAAACATATTAAAAGACAAATTATAACAAACATGTTTAACTACCATTTAAACTTCCATCATATAGTCCCACAAACACCAAAACAATAACCATTACAAGGTCAAATATATACATGTGAACTAAACACCATTCCATCATTCAAAATACCAAATTTACAAACCAAAACATAATGGCTTCAACATTAACCAAACACCTATACATGCCATTATAACCAAGAATTAAAAAAATAAAAATCTACCGATATAGCCAATGGATAGTGTGATAGATCTCCAACGATTGCTTATGATCAACTACAAAACATAGAAAAATAAACACAAAGTAAGCATGTATATAATCTATGCTTGTCAACACATTTCACAATCTTAAAATATATATATATATATATATATATATATATAACCATTTAACATAAGAATAAAATGGTTCATAAACTTAAATCATATGTATTAATATTTTTCATTGTCAAGAAAACACATACTTCCTACATTCCATTTTAGCAAGGTAATTTGTATCGAAAACTTTTACCAAGTCTTACACGAAGTAATAACAGGATGGTTGATACCATCCCTTTCCATAATTCGATAGTCGAAGCTATCCCTTTTCATAATTTGATTGTCATCACCATCCCTTTTCATTGTTGATGGTCGTCACCATCCCTTTTCATAATTTGATAGCCAAAGCTATCCCTTTTCATGATTTAATAGCCGAAGCCATCCCTTTTCATAGTTCGATGGTCGTCACCATTCCTTTTTGTTGTTGATGGTATAATTTGATAGCCGGAGCTATCCCTTTTCATAGTTCGATGATTGTCGAGACGCCGTTGGATTTTTCCGTCAAGACACAATTTGATATTATAGAATAATAGCATTTAAATCATAATTTAAAATGTTATTTAAATGTACGAACTTACCTCAACGATAAACGTAAAAAATAGAGTCGATTAATCTGAGGCTTTTTCTTTGCCTCGATCTAGAGTCATACGTGATCTATTTTGATCTGAACAAAATAAATTCAGCTCAATTCATAAATGATTTTATTCAATTTAACCCAAACTCATATTTTAGCAAAATTACATTTTTCCCCTATAATTTTAATTTCATTTCAATTTAGTCCCTAGCTCATAAAATGAAAATTCATGCAATTCACCCTTAACCCACTATAGCTAAATTCCATATAGGTCCTTAGAAAGCCTTAAATTTCATTTATTTCACAATTTTACCATGTGTATTTTTCTATTTTTCAATTTAATTTCTAATTGACAATTTTATCAAAAATCACTTAACAAAAGTTGTTTATCTGAAAAAAACTAACCATTTTCTTCCATAAAACATAAAAAAAACCTATATTCATTCATGGAAAAACCTTAATCTTTTAAAAAATTAACAAATTAGTCCCCGGCCTAGCTAGATTAAGCTACAACGATCCCGAAAACATAGAAATCATTAAAAAGGAGACTAGAATCACTTACATGCACAAGGATGAACTTGCCAAATTTTATTTTCCTTATTTAATGGTGTATTCAGGCATGGATGAAATAAATAAGAAAGATGATACTTATTCATCTTTTAATTCTTTTACATTTTCCATAATTTATCAATTTACTTAATTAACCTTTTAAAACATTAAAATTTTCATTAATGCCAAGCTAGTACATCCACTAACTTCATTAATGGTCTAATTACCACATAAGGACTCTCACATTAAATTTTTATAGTTATTTGATGCTTTTAGCTACTAGAACTCTACTTTTTCACCTTTTACAATTTAGTCCTTTTTATCGAATTAAGCATGCAAACGGTAAAATTTCTTAACGAAATTTTTATACAGTAATACTAACATGTTGTAGATAATAAAATAATAATAAAATAAATATTTTCACGTTGGATTTGTGGTCCTAAAACTACTTTTTTGATTTCACTAAAAATGAGTTGTTACACACAGTACCTGTGGGCGCGGTGGGTGGCTAAAAAGGTCTCAAGCTAAGCCGTCCTTGATGGGCAGTATGTCTAATTTGGATACAAGTGAAACATCGGGTACACCTACTGCCGAGATTAGGTCTTAGACTCAGACGCTGGGGATGACGTATTGTCCTAAGCCATGTGGATGGTTTTGGAAAGAGTTGCTGGGCCCCATTCTGGATCTAGGAGTTGAAGGTCGATAATTTAATAACTCTGGTCCAATTTTGCAAAATTGTTTAGAGGTGTCACTAGAGTCACCTTAACTGTGGTCGAGTATTGGTTAGAGGTCATAGCTAGAATTATGAATGATATTGACTGCACCTCTGAGCAAAAATTGAAGGGTGCAATATCTTTGTTTCACGATGAGGCATAACAATGGTGGTTGATGGTTGAGGAGGGTACTCAGCTTGATCAAGTTTCATGGGATTATTTTAAGAATTACTTCTAGAGAAAACATGTGGGTAAGTTATGTGGATGCTCGTAGATGTGAGTTTATGAGCCTTACTTAGCGAGATAGTATTGTGGCCGAGTATGAGGCCGAATTTATGAGTTTTAGCAAATATGCTCGTGGACTTGTAATATCCCGAATTAGGGCCTAATCGGAATAGTGGTTTCGTGACCACAAATTCGAGATAGAGATAATTATTTTATAATTATCTCGATGTTTATGATATGATTGCATGATTTTTTGAAAATTTCGTGATGAAATCCTATGCCTAAAGTGCTTAGATTGAAATTAGGGACTAAATTGAATAATTTGTAAAACTTGCATTCTAGGAGTTTTTAGTATGAAATTGTTTTGAAATATTAATAAGGAGGTCTTAAATATCCATTTGACCAATTTCTAAGTCTATGGACAAAAATTGGACATGGATGGAATTTTTGGAAAGTTTAGTAGTAAGGGCATTTTGGTCATTTAGTTATTAAAATGAATTAAAAACAAAATTAAGAGCCAATTTTTTTCCTTCTTCTTCATTAGGCCGAAATTTCAAGGGTTCTCCATAGCTAGGGTTTGTTTCAAGCTTCCAAGCTCCATAGTAAGTGATTCCAAGCCCCGTTTTTAATGTTCTTTATGTTTTTAGAATCCCGGTAGCTCGATTAAGCTTATGCTAGCAATAATTCAACCTAGGGTTCATATTTGGAAAAATACCCATAGGTGAAATTTGTGTATTTTGGTGTTTTATGATATAAAATGAGGTTTTAAATTATGTTAGATAACTTGTACTAGTCGGTTTTAAGCGAAAACGAGTAAAAGGGCTTAATCGATAAAAATACCTAATAGTCATAAGTACATGTTAGAGTGTGAATTTGATGTTACCATAGAAGGGAAAAATTATCAGCATGTCATAAAACATAAGAATAAGGGATGAAGTTTAATTCCCGAGCCTAGGGGCAAAAGTGTAATCATGCAAAAGTTTAGGGGCAAAAATGTAGTTTTGCCAAAGTTTGTATTAAATGCTGTTTTGATGAATTTATGTATTAAATAAGATTAATTTGGCATTATAGATCAAGAGAAACGAGATTCAAGTCGCGATCGAGGGAAAAACAAAGTTTACGAAGAATAGGCTTGATTGCTAATAATTTTGTACCGAGGTAAGTTCATGTGTAAATGTAGTAACATAATTGTCATTTTAATTAACTTAATGATATTTATATGATATGATGATTATTATTATGAAATATTATGCTTTGTGGTTATTGTTGAGTAATATGCAAATTATGTTTATTACTTGTTAAATATAAATTGCTACCGAGTATCGGTTTCGATATTTCGTGGAAGACGGCAAAGATGTGTGATTGAGGAAAAAGCCTGTTTGAACCTTGGGAATAGATTAGAATACAAGTGACATGTCACTAGGATGGTTGAATTCCGAACTCGTTGAGTTGAGTCCGAGTTCGTGAGATGTAACTAGGCATCCGAGCTCGTTGAGTTGAGTCCGAGTTCACTTATGGATGCGAACGCCCGAGCTCGTTGAGTTGAGTCCGAGTTCACTTATGGGTGGGTTACATGGTAGATTGGCTACATAAGTTCCGCAGGCTATTGAGTTTTTCTAGCTGCGGGTATGGCTCTTATGTTCATGAGATTCGCGTATTCGAATTATATTCCGATGTGTTCAACGGGTGAATCTTAAGTGAATAAGAAGAAGGCCTAAAATGAAGGTGACATGTTGGTAAGTGTGGTAATGAGAAAATTTGATGTGTATGTGCTTAAACGTTTCGGGTTGAGAACTTGGTATGATGAAATCAGAGAAAGATATTAAATACAAATGAAATATGAATGTCTTGGTGTTGTTTATGCAAATAATGTTTTTGTGGGATTGTGTGATTATGTTACTTGCTATTTGCATGTGAACTTACTAAGCATTTGTGCTTACTCCCTCCTTTTCTTTCATTGTAGTTTTGACAAGCCGGCTTGAGAATCGGGATAGGTCGAAGACTCGTTCACACTATCCAAAGGCCTAAATTGGTAAAATGGCTTGTGTGTTTTGAATGTGGCATGTATGGCAAAATACTCACTTTGTGTAAATGATCTTATGATAGGGCTATGGTTTGGAAAGAAAAGGGTTTGTAAATGATTAGCCATTGGAATGGCCAATCTAAGTCATATTTGATGTTATGTATGTTTAAAATGATATTTAGTCCATGAAAATCCTTAGTAAAGTGAAATTTGCCATAAAATAGAATCTGGCAGCAGCAGTGATGTAAATTTGAAAAATCACTAAAAATAGTAGAAATGGAATTAAATGATGAGTAAGTTATGAAATTGAATATTAATGAGTCTATTTTCATATGGATTGAACAAAACAGGTATATGAATTATATTTTATGAGATATTTGAATTTTTGTGAAACAGGGCCAGAGTGATTTCTAGATCCCCTGTTCTTACTTTAAAAATTCATAATAAAATTTAAAAAAATAATTAGAAGTCATCTTTACATTTACAGATTTCTTGTTGAGTATAGTTTTAATAGAAACAAACGTCATAGACATTGAAATTTTGTACAAAGAGATATCTGATTTGTAATACACAGAGGTCAGAGCAGTTGAACCCTGAAACAGGGGAGAATTTAACTAATAAACTGTACTAATTGGCTTGGCCAAAAATTCTAGAAAAAAATTAGTAAATATATATATGAGTCTAGTTTTGAGTAAAATTTACGAAATTGGATTTCAAGTTTCATAACTCGATATAGAAATTTTTAAGCGACTATGATGCAGATTGCTAGCTTGACTGAAAATTTTAAAAAAATAAATTGTTTGAGCGGTTTAAGTAATGAATTAAGTCTGTTAACACCTCGTGTTCGAATCCGGCGTCGGTCTCGGGTACGGGGCGTTACAGGACTGGTGTCAATTGATTACGAAAAATATATCATCTTTGACAAAAGGTTGAGGTATGACCTTAAGGTTTTGATAGCTCTACAGAGGGAGCGGGTTTTTTCCGTCTTGGTAGACAAGGCAAAGATTGCTGAGGAGGTTAAGCGCACTAAGCGCAATAAGAAGGATCGAAAGAGGGGTAAGAATAAGAGGGATTCGAAGCCCTTTAGCTCTGTTCAGGGGCCTAAGAAATAGATCAGATTTGATGGGCCTCCAAGGGTTGAGGCTCATTTGCTCGTACTGTGGTTCAGACATGTGGAGATTATGGTAGGCATCATCCAGGCGAATGTTGGAGGAGGTTGGGAGCTTACTTACAAAGTAGATCTATGGAGCACCGCATCAGGGATTGTCCACAGCATTCTGATCATGTGCAAGCTCTGACTCTGGGTTTAGTTCAGCCTCAGTGAGCAATCCAGCAGCTGCCTAGGGGTCGTGGTCTGGCCAGTGGTGGTAACTGTATGGGTAGATGCCAGAAAGCACCGGGTAGAGGTGCTAACCAGACTGAGGCTAGGCAGCCTACACTGGTTTATGCGACGAGATGCCGTGAGGAAAAAGACGCAGCAGATGTTATCGTCAATACGTTTTTCATTTATACTACTCCATATTTTGCACTGATAAACGTAGGATCAAATCATTCCTATATAGTTGGTTCTGCTTATGTGAACTTGGGTATTTTTTTTGAGAGCACTTCTAGTGAGGTTACTATAATGAGTCCACTGGGTCAGCCAGTATGGGTTAATAAAATCTATAGAAGAGTACCGCTGGAGATACAAGGGTTTGTGTTTTCAGCTAATTTGATGGAATTACCATTCGGGGAATTTGATCTAATTATGGGAATAGACTGGCTTGTAGAGCATCGAGTTAGCTTGGACTGTACTACAAAAATGGTGGTTCTGAGATCTGAGGATGGTGTGGAAGTGGTTATGATCAGTGAGTGACAAGATTACCTCTTCAATGTGATCTTCATTTTTATGGCTAAAAAGTTGGTTTGTAAAGAGTGTGAAGTATTTTTGGCCCTTGTGCATAATGTAGGTTCTATGGATTCGTCTGCTGGGGGTATTCGTACAGTTAAGGAGTTTCCAGATGTCTTTCTTGAGGAGTTTTTAGGGTTGCCTTCGAATAGGGTGGTCGAATTTGGTATTGAGATTCTACCGAGTACATCTCTAGTGTCCATTACTCCCTACCGCATGGCTATAACACCCCCTACCTGTATCCGTCGCTGGAATAGGGTATGAGGCATTACCAGAACTTACAAAACCAATTTCCACTTACCCAAACCAAGTACAATTTATTAATAAAAAATTATTATTACGTCCCTTAAATGGGCTTCCGAAGCCCAAATTATGCATCGGAACTAGACTAGAACCAAATCAGAATCACAAGGAATTTTTCACAAAATTCCAAAATTATACTTACTTTAGCCATGCCCATAGCTAGGTTACAAACATCCATTTCCATGTAAACATTGGTATTTAGTCTATACATTCCATTCTTTCAAAATAAATCATTTCCATACACCAAAAGATATGGGTTGATAGTGTGATAAGGCTTTGACTAATCTCCGACCATCAAGTTCCCGAACACTACAAAACAGGGAAAAGGAGAACGGGGTAAGCACATGGTTCTTAGTAAGTTCATACAACAGGAATTATACTTATCATACTTATACATCTATCATTTAACAACACAAGCACACATCCAATTAACATAAACATATACCTATCACATACAAACTCAACCTTTGTATTAGTTAAGCAATATCATATAAATGATTGATGAGCTTATCAATTCCATAATTTTCATGTTCTTCCATTTCTCATATATATTTTTCTGAATTTCTTGGAATTTCGATGGATATTCAGTAGTACACTTTTGTGTACAATTCTGGGTCCATCAATTCGTACACATATGGGTATACCTTTTTCCAGAGAACACACTCCCGCGAACCTCATTTCTTACAGCAGGATTACCAATCCAAGCTAAATCCCCTGCAATGACAATTACTCTAATGAGCTTAATTTGGACTACCTATTCGGGCTAAATCCATTTCACACATATTCTTCGGGAGGGCTAATATTTGGATCACCCTTCCAGGCTTGATCCTTTTTACCGTCAATTCTTTTTCGGTGATCCATCGAAGTCCATTTTATTCAACCGAAATTTATTTCCCCTTTTTATCGAGAATTATCAATTTTTTTTATCAAATATCATACAATGAACATCCAAACCATATTCACATCAGTAAACATACATTCAAAGTATTTAAGAATATAATTCAAGTTGCACAAACTTACCCGTAACAATTTGTAGTAGTTGTAGAGATTTCAGGAACTATTCGACAACTTTTTCATTCCCTCGTTTATCTTTAATTTCTTGATCTATAATATAAAATTTTCTATTTATCAGCATCTAATTTTAATATAATGTGTTTCACAATTTATACCTCTCAATTTTTGAAATTGCATATTTACCCTAAATTTTATAGTTTTTACAATTTGGTCCTTACTCAATTAACCCCCAATTGAGCTAATTTTTCCTCAATTAACACTTTATTATATCATATTAAACTACTTCAAAATCTTCTAAAATTAAAATTTCAGCATCAAACCTTAATTCCAAACTTTTTCACAATTAAGTCCTAAAAATCAATTTCTACTAAAAACATTTAGTGAATCCATATTTTGATAAAATTAAAACTTCAAATCCATGTTTATTCATCATAAAATTCTAGTACTCAACCATGGTAACTTTCAATTTCATCCATAAAATAAAAAACTAACGAATTTAATAGTAGGACCTAGTTGTAAAAGTCTTAAAAACATAAAAATTACAAGAAAAAGGTAATAATTAACTCACTTGATGCAAAAATTATGAAATACCAGCTTAAAGAACCCCTCCCATGGCGTTTTGGCTGATGAGAATGAAGAAAAATCAAAATAAATCTAGATATTTCCACTTTAGTCTTAACTTTATTTAGTAAATTATGCAATATTCCAATTTTTCCCTTAAATCATCAATTTTCTTGCTGATTTCATGCCCTTGACGTCCAACCCAAATAATTTTGGGTCTAATTGCCTTTTAAATCCTTTATCATTAGACACTTAAGCTATTTAAATATTCTAGCAACTTTTACACCCATTTCAATTTAGTCCTTTCTATTTAATTGACTACCCAAACGTTAAAATTTTCTAACGAAATTTTAATACCACAATACCAACATTTCATAAATATTTATAAAAATATTTTTGACTCAGTTTTACGAGGTCGAGGTCTCGATACTTATTTTTACCTAATTTTTTAAATATTTTTTTCTAATTAACCACTAAATCAGTAAAATTTTCTATCGATATTTCCATACGACTTTCCTATCATATTAATATTGATGCAATAATTTTTAAAATAAATATTCTTTTTAAATCAAATTTGTGGTTACGAAACCACTGTTTCGATAACCCTGACTTTAGGCCATTACAATGGCACTAAAGGGGCTTATGGAATTAAAAGCTCAACTTTAGGAACTTCTCGATCGAGGGTTTATTTGGCCTAGTGTCTCCTTGGGGAACACCTATCTTGTTTGTAAAGAAAAAAATATGGTACAATGAGGATGTGTGTGGACTACCATTAGCTGAATAAATTGGCAGTAAAGAATCAGTACCCACTCCCGAGGATCGATGATTTATTCGATCAGTTTTGTGGGGCCTCTATGTTCTCTAAGATAGATCTTCATTTTGGGTACCACCAGCTTAAGGTTATGGAGGTTGATGTTCATAAGACTGCTTTTAGAACTCATTATGGGCATTAGAAGTTCCTAGTCATGCCCTTTGGCTTGACGAATGCTCTGACTGCATTCATGGACCTTATGAATCGGGTATTCCAACCATATCTGGATCAGCTCATCATGGTTTTCATCGACAACATTCTGGTATACTCAAAGACTAAGGGTGAGCATGATGAACATCTTAGGGTAGTTTTGTAGATACTCTATGAAAAGAAGCTTTACGCTAAGTTGAGCAAGTGCAAGTTCTGGTTGAGTGAAGTAACTTTTCTGGGTCATGTGGTTTCTACCGAGGGAATCTGGGTTGATCTTAAGAAAATCGAGGCTGTGCTTGAGTTGAAACAACCTAGGAATGTTTCTGAGATCCGCAGCTTCTTAAGGTTAGCGGATTATTATCAGAGGTTTGTAGAGGGGTTCTCACTTATCGTAGCTCAAATATTTTTGAACTCAGGCTCCTATTCTGATACAGCTATAATCCAGCAAGGAGTTCGTGGTTTATAGTGATGTGTCACATGTTGGAACGAGTTGTGTTTTGATGCAAGAAAGTAAGGTAGTGGCTTATGCATCTCGGTATCTTAAGTCACACGAAGGCAACTATCCTACGCATAATCTGGAGTTTACTGTGGTTGTCTTCGCTTTAAAAATCTAGAGGCATTATCTGTATAGTGAGAGGTGTATCATTTACATCGATCACAAGAGCATCAGATATTTCCTTACCCAGAATGAGTTAAACCTTAGGCAACGTAGATGGATTGAGTTGCTTAAGGATTACAACTGCACGATTTAGTATTATCCCGGTAAGGCCAATGTGGTGGCTGATGTTCTTAGTCATAGAGCAATGTTTGATTTGAGGGCGATGTTTACTCGCCTAAGTTTGTTTGATAATGGGAGTATGTTAACAGAGTTGCAAGTAAAGTCAACTTGGATTGATCAGATCCGGGTTAAGCTATTGGAGATGACTCTTTAGTTCTGCGATTCCATCAAGTTAATGATGGTAGTACTTTTGACTTTAGGTTGAACCAGGATAAGTTTTTTTATTTATTTCTAAGGCCAGGTTTGTGTGCCTAATGATTCTGACTTGAGGTAGTCCATTATGCGAAAAGCACATAATAGTCCTTATGTTATGCATCCCGATGGGAATAAGATATATTGGGATCTCCGAGAGTTGCACTAATGAACTGGTTTGAAATAGGAGATAATAGATTTTGTCTCTCGATGTTTGATGTGCCAGCAAGTTAAAGCTGAGCACTAACTGCTTTCGGGTTTACTTTAACCCATTAAGATTCCCTTTTGGAAATAGGAACGAGTGACTATAGACTTCATTAGTGGCTTGCCCTTAACACCCACTAAGAAGGATTCTGTTTGGGTCACTGTGGATTATTTGACCAAGTCTGCCCATTTTATTCCTGTCAAGACAGACTACTCCCATAAAAAATTGGATATGTTTCTGAGATCGTTAGACTTTATGGGGTTTGGGTCTCAATTATTTCTAATAGAGATCCTCGCTTCACTTCTCAATTGAGGAAGCTTCATAAGGCTTTGGGTTCCACATTGGACTTTAGTACTACGTTTCATCCTAAAAAAAATGGACAATCTGAGAGGGTGATTTAGATATTGGAGGATATCTTACGGAGTTGTGTGATTGACTTTCGAGGTAATTGGGCAGAGTTTCTGCCATTGGCTGAGTTCTCATATAATAACAGCTTTCATTCTAGTATTCAGATGTCACCTTACAAGGCTCTGTATGGTCGTAAGTGTCGTACCCCTTTGTGTTGGATTGAGTTGGGTGAGTGTCGGGTTTTGCGTCCTGATTTGGTTTTTGAAATTGAAGATAAAGTTAGACTGATTTAGGATCATCTTAAGGCAGCTTCTGATAGACAAAAGTCTTATTCAGATATGAAAAAGAGAGACATCGAGTATTCTATGGGTGATTATGTCTTTCTGAAGGTGTCTTAGAGGAAGAAGGTACTACAGTTCAGACGTAAGGCAAGTTTAGCCCTAAGTTCATTGGGTGTATCAGATTTTGAGGCATATGGGACCCGCCACCTATCAGTTAGAGCTACCTTCAAATTTGGACCACATTCATGATGTATTCCACATCTCTATGTTGAGGCGGTACCAGTCTGACCCATCTTACATTTTGTCTATTGGGGTGATTGAGGTTAGACCGGATTTGAAATTCGAAGAGGATTCGGTTTAGATTTTGGATCGGAACATTAAGGTTTTAAGAAGGAAGTCCATTCCTTTGGTTAAGGTTCTGTGGCAGAATCATGGCATAGAGGAAGCCACTTGGGAACCTGATGACTCGATTCGACAATAGTATTCGTATCTGTTTGAATCACGTAAATTTCAAGGCTAAAATTTCTTTTAACGAGTAGAGTTATAACGTCCCAAAAATTTAAGTTCTGATTTGTTGGATTTTGTCATGTGATTTGGTCTGGTTGGGTGGTTATGCGTTTGGTATATTTGCTTGAGGTTTCGTGTTCGAATCTTCATGTACGTAAGGAATATTTTATTCTTTTTATCAAGTTTGCGGATGAGTTTAAATTTAATTTAAGCTCTTTTATAAATATCTGTAAGGTAGTGAGGTAAGAATTTGTTTCCTATGTTTAGTAAATAACCTGGAAGTAGTTATTTTGGTTGCAAAAAAATTCTCACATGATTCTCCCTCACTCTCATTTCATGTCGCTACTTGCATTCTCTGCTATTGAACTTTGTTCTTTCTTTTTCTTTGTTTTGCTTATTCTTTCTTTTTTTTTTTTTTTACTTTTGATCTTTTTAGTTCTTCTTGACTTGGGTTATCGTTTTATTCCATTTTGGTTGTGTTCGTCAGTGGGGTTTAATAATTTTGTTTTTACATAAGTTTGTTTAATATCTATTTTTCTTATGAGTGAAGTATTTCATTTTGTTATTTTTTATCTTGCTAAATTAGATTTAAGTCCAACATTTTTCAATATTGATCATTTGGATTATTTAGTTGAAGGTCACAGATCGATCAATCCATCGGAGGAGTAAGGCTTGGGGTGTTGTTGTTCTCGTGCAAGGGTAAGTTTTGGTACTGGTTTAGGGGTTTTAGTGTTTGTGTGGTATTCGATTGGGGTTTCGTTTGGTATTGTTATTATGAAAAATCGAGGACTTTGTCCTTTAATTGTTTGTTTTTATTACTGATTTGGTGCTCTATTTGATGTGTGTAGGTTCTGGAAATCTCATATTTGATTACTCGCCAAAATCGAATCAGGTGTGTAACGAAAAACACAAAATATAGTGAACTGTGACAGCTAAAAAACTACACAATCAGTGCCACACGATCGTAAGCTGGATCGTGCGAGACACACAGTCTGGGCTATTTGGGCCGTGTGGGCAACATGGGCATATATGAGGTCGTGTGGGCCAGACTGGCCATTTAGGCTGGGTGGACCATACGGCCGTGCGGGCCCAAAATTCTAAAATTTTCCCTAAGGTCGTTAACATCATTTGGATCAATCATAAGCCTTCCTTAGGGTCAATATGTTTTTAATTAATCTTCAAAACATGAATTCTGACCATCTGTTAGCAAAAATTTGTTATAAATACGTACGTTTGAAATAAACTAAGATAGGTAAAATCTATAATATACTATGTTTATCTTAAAAAATATATATGTTCCTTATTTTTCATTGTAGGCATATCTGATATCTATTAGTTTACATTTGCATATGGGATGGGGTTTTGCTATATAAATGAAGTGTGGGCAGTTTAATAACTTGTCCGTATTTGGTGGCTTAGCCACACATATTTCTATAAATGGTGATAAATCACCTAATATGCTGGCAGCTCATCTTCAAATATTCTAAGAAATGTTATACTAACACTATGTGGTGTGTAGGCTTGCATAGGTATATAATAACCCATATGGTGTGTTGGATGGTCGAGGATGGTGTGTAGCGGATGGGGGTAGGATTACATTTCTACATCTGTTATGTTTTGAAAAACTTTGTTTCTGATAAATATATAAATTTATAATTGTTTGACTTCTGTATAATTTGTTACGCCCTGAGTTCTAAAAACTCACTTTTTGTTGTCTACCACTTCTAGGCAATACTCAGACTTAGGTGGGTCACTGCGATGGGAGCTCGGTTAAAATTGTAATACCCTGAATAATTTATTTCTGTATCTGCAAATATTTGACACAAATGTGTATCTTCTTCAGTGGTTAAGTGTTCTGGGTGTGTCTGTGAGGTCTTGAGTTCAAGTTTCATCTTTGCCAAATTCTATTATTTTCAATCCAAGTCTTACCCTTGTTGAGTGGGCTTATATAAAATTGTCTGTTGATCTATATTAGAATGTGCCTGCTGGTTTGAGTGGTAAGGGAGTTGGTGTGTTGGAGGACCTATGTTCGAATCCCTGCGTGGGGGGGTGTTATTTTTGCTCAGTTTTGTGTTAGGGTTTTGGTGGTGTTGGGAGTCTGAGGTGGTTGGATGTGGTTAGTGGGTGAGATTTATTGGGATTGTGTGGTTAGTGGGAGAATCTGTTCATTTTGGTTAATCCCAATTATTTTTATTTTTCTTCCTTTCTCCCTTTCTAACATTTTCTGCACTCCTTCCCTGTCAAATTTTCCTCTCGCAATCATGGTATTTTGCTTCTCAGTTCTGCCATTCATTTTTGAAGGTAAGAGTTTGTGTTATGGTGTTATATGAGTCTCTTTTGTGCTTTTGCTTCTTTTTTGGATGATTCGAGTTAATCTGGTAAACTATTTTGGTAGGTATTCTTCAAGGAAATCGAGACCCTTCAGTGGTGTAGTGAAATTTCGTGGTTGCTGTTGTAAGGATAAGTTTTGAATCACTTGAGAGTAGTTTTCATTGTGTTTTGAGTTGTGGCCAAGAGGTGTCTCGATTGGATTGAAAGGATTTAAGTAATCGTGGGCATTTTTATTGTCATTTTAGGTATTGTTCGCTTCGGAGTGCTTTTGCATCAAAATAGTATCAGGTGTGTACCTGAATCGCAGAAAAACGAGTATCTACGAAAGCTGAAAAACCACACTGTCGATGCCACACGGTCGTGTGATCACCCGTGTGGTAGGCCATGTGTGAGAGACGATCGTGTGCCTGACGAAAGGGTGGCCATGCGCAAGACACGACCGTGTAGTGGTGTGAGCGTGGCCGCTAGGCCATGTTGGGCGTGTGGGCCCACACGGGCGTGTGGATTTTAGGCCAGGCCGTGTGGGATACATAGGCAAGGCCAATCTGTGCGTGTGGGCCCACACAGGTAAGCCACACGGACATGTGGGCCCAAATTTCTGGAATTTTCCCTAAGGTCATACAGGTTGTTCCGTTTGACTGTGGGCCTATGTAGGGTTGGTAAGGGCTAACCAAACCCTAGCTTATGTGATCTGGTATTTTGATAGTCTGCTCTGAGTAGGGCACTATTATGAATGTCTGACTATCCTGCCATATGCATGTCTGTTATCTGTATATAAGCATGCTGAGCATGCCTAGTCTGTAATATTTGTATCTGATTTCTAGAACTATTTTTGGGCTGGGATTTGTATATGTAGAGGAAGTGTTCTGTATGGCGATCACATCCTAAATTTTGGCTGCATGGCTACATACTATCTGATATGTGCCGTAATGGCACGATATGGTGTGTATGGATGGGTGGGTGTTTTTAACCCCACATGGTGTGTTGGGATAGACAGAGTTGGTGTGTAGAGAATGGGGGTAGGATTCTGTATATCTGTTCTGCATGTCTATATATGCAATCTGTATCTGAGATGGACATAAATCCTCATTTATATCTGACTGAGCATGAGATTTCTGAATGTTTTTCCTGCGTATTTTTATTGGGTTACACATTGAGTTTACAAAAACTCACATATGTTGTTTATTCTGTACAGGTAATCCACAGACTTAGGTGGACTGGTGCAGCGGAGACTCAACGATGACCACTCGTGTGAGAACTAATTATACTCAGTAATTATGGTTTTTATTTAAGTTTCGGACTTAATTAAGAGTTTGTAACTTATGGGACTCTCTAGGCTGGACGATTTTTAAACTTATGGTTTTGGTTTGTTTGCTTTTTTATTTGCAAGGTTTAACAAAACATTTATACAAGCGACGGTTTTACTCAAATAAAAAGGTTTTTCTGAAAATACGAATTGAAATTCCAAACTATAACAATTTTATTAGAATTCCATTGTAAAATATGTTTTAGCAAATAAAGCAATTAATTAAAGTTTTCGACAATAGATATAAAAGAATATGAGTTGATAAGCTGAGATGATTTAACATAACGACTCCATTTTTTTAACACCCATTCTTTGTGACATCTCCAGATTCGACCATAACGTCTAGGTCGGGTTTGGGATGTTACAAAAATAATATTTCATAAATTTAATTTATTTAAATTTGGGTTTAAAAGTTTTGTAAAATTTTAGACTGCTTGGAAATTTTGGACTATTTTCGTTTTGAACTCTATTTCTGTTTTTCTGTGATGTTGTTTAAACATTTTATCAACAATGTTTATTTTTCTGCAAAATAATGAATTTCAAAACAACAAACCGTGTTTTCCAAAATTCAACTTTTTAAGAATTTTCGCTGCAAAGTTATACGTTTTTAGAAGAATGTAAACAAACAACATTTTCAATAAAATAGCTAAGTAAGATATGCTTTCAAATAAATTTAGTTTTTGTGTAAATAGAGTTTACAATGTTTTACAAAACATACAAATTTGGGATTTTCAATCGGTTTGCAGTAACATCTCTAGATCTGGATGTAACGTCTAGGTCAGGTTTGGGGTGTTATAGGTTTTTCCTTAATTTTGTTTCAAAATGATCCCTTCTTGATACCATGTTGATTTTAAACTATCGTAAGCTCGAAATAATCCCAAAATTGATTTTATTACATGCTATACGTGCCAATACATGATGAATTAATATTTATTTTAAATTTTGAACTATAAATTGTATGCAATTGTTTGGTTTTTGCTTGTAGCATCCTATTGCTCAGGTTTGGTGATCGAATCGAGTAATGGTGTTACAGTTTGAGATTTGTAGTATCACTATTAAAAGAGGAGGGTTTTCATTAGTGGTTGACTCTAACTGCTGTGGTACCAAATGATCGGGTTAACTGAGATTTCTTCATAACTGAATTTTAAAAGAAATATGTCAACAACCGATACTTAGACAAGAAGAAAAAGGAATTCCTCAAATTGAAGAAAGGAAACAGATCAGTTGTTGAATACGAGAGTGAGTTTGTACAGCTTAGTAAATATGCTCGTGAGATTGTGTTTACTGGGGAAGAAATGTGTATCCACTTTGAAAATACATTGAATGACGAGATCAAGATTTTAGTTGGTGCAATGGAAATCCTTGAGTTTGTAGTTTTATCTAATCGAGCTCAAAAAATGGAAGAAGTATACAACCATAAGAAAAAAAATGAAAAGATAACTCACGATTTTAATAAGTGAAATACATCCAGAGTTTTTTCTACTCCCCCATTGAAGAAAATGAAATCTGGTAACCATTTTTCAGCACCACCAAGGATTTCTAGCAAAGATAGAATGAAACAGAGTAATGTGAGACCATCGACGACTTCCGTAGCCAGTGCTGGTAGTGCTCGGAATGTGAATAGACTTGAACGTGGTCATTATAGCCAGATTCATTCGAGACTATGTAAATTGAAAGACGGGTCCTCTTTTTTTTCAGATCTTTAGATCATTATATGAAATATTACCCGAATTGAGTTGATTTGAACAAAGATCAGAATGTAAAACATGTTGTTATTTCAATGAGAGGAAAACGACCAGGAAATAGTGGCACAACTAGATTCAGTAGAAGTGGAACCAAAAATACAATAGTTCTTTCTGAAGCTCGAGCTCCTATCAAAGCTTATGCAATCTATGCACGCGAGGAGGCCCTACCTCTTGATTTTATTGTTGGTACCTTTACTATCTTTGATGTTATTGTGTATGCATTATTTCACCCTAGGTCAACACATTTATATATATGCATTACATTAGTAATGAAAAAGAGTTTACCAGTTGAGTTAACTAATTATGTTATTAAATAGGTTAAAGTTTCATAGTTGATCTAGTTTGCAAATAGTGTCCATTGAAAATTCAAGGCTACAACTTTCCTGTTGATTTGATGTTATTTCCTTTTCATCAGTTTGATGTTATTCTGAGAATGGATTGGCTGACGGTACACGATGTTGTATTGAATTATAGATAGAAACAAATTGATTTGAGATGTCAAAATGGTGAAATGATTTTTTTTTTAAATCTGATTGTGTTTCAACTATGATTTCAGCAATGTCTACACAGGAATTTATCCGAAAAGTTTGTGATGCATTTTTATCTTATATTCTAGACTGCAAAGTATTTGAAATGGAAATTGATCAGGTACTGAAAGTTTGTAAGTTCATTGATGTATTTCCTGAAGAATTATCGAGTTTACCACCTAAGTAGGAAGTAAGTTTTCAAAAGAGTTAGTGTCATGGACTACTCTGATCTCGATTGCCCTGTAAAGAGTGACTCCAAAATAATTAAAAAAATTAAAAGCTCAGTTGCAAGAATTGATCTTGATTGCCCTGTATTGTTTGTGAAAAAGAAAGATGGGTTGATGAGATTGTGTATAGATTACCGACAGTTGAATAAAGTCACAATAAATAATAAGTATTTGTTTCCTCATATTGACGACTTATTTGATCAACTAAAAGGTGTTATAGTATTTTTGAAGATTGATCTTAGATATGGCTATTATCAGTTGCTAGTTAAAGATGTGGATGTGCTAAAAATAGCTTTCAAAACTCATTACGGGCATTACGAGTTTTTAGTTATGCCTTTTAGATTGACTAATGCCCTCGTAGCATTTATGATCTGATAAATCGAGTTTTCCAGCCACATCTTAATAGGTTTACTGTTGTTTTTATTGATGATATATTGATTCATTCCATTAACTAATCTAGGGATGCACAACATTTAAGAACCGTATTACAAATCTTGTGTAAAAAATAATTGTACACAAAGTTTAGCAAATGAGAGTTTTGGCTCAGAGAAGACGGATTCCTTGGTTATATGAGTTGATCCAAGCAATATTTCTACTATTTTGAATTGGAAACCTTCGTGAAATATTTTTGAGGTACGTCGTTTTCTGGGTTTTACTGGATATGCTTAAGTTTTTTTAAGAATTTTTTGATAATAGCTTTACTGATGATGAAACTATTATAGAAAGATTTTAGGTTTGTGTGGTTCGATAATGCCGACAAAGTTTTGAACAATTGAAAAGTGTGTTGACAGCGACACCAGTGTTAACACAGCCTGAATCCGAGAAAGACTTGGGGGCTCATATTAGGGACTATATGATTGTATTTGTATGGTTTATAATTGATATGAGAATTGTAATTTGATTTGTACGATTGTTTATGAAATCAGTCCGGTAATGCTTCGTAACCCTATTCTGACGATGGATACGGGTTAGGGGTATTACATTTATTGATATCAGAGCTACAATTTAGTTAATTCTCAGACTAACGTAGCGTATGTGAGTCTAGATATACATGCCATATATAACCTGTGATAGTGTGATATCTCCTGACAGTTTTAAATTGTGTTTTCATACAGTAATGGATCCCAATTGAGCAGTTGTTAATGATGTAAAAAGTAATGCGTAAGCCTCCATTCACAGAGTAGCATCGTCCTAATCAAAACCTGTATCTGGGAGTTAAGGAGGAAAGGCTAAGAAAGCCTTCTTCCAAATGATGAACAAATGGTTCACTGAGTTTGTCCGAACGAATCTGGCTGCTCAGCAACCTCCACCCCCACCTATTCCCCAATCGGTTCCCATAGCTCCTCAAGGTTTGGAACCTATACGTTTAAATAAGCCACCTATGGATAAAATTTAAAAGTACGAAGCTGAAAAGTTTAGAGGTACCGTTGATGATGATCCAAAGAGAGCTGAGTTTTGGCTTAAGAATACAATCTGGGTATTTGATGAATTGTCTTGTACGTTAGCAGAATGTGTCAAATGCGCTATAGTACTTCTAAAAGATACTGCATATCAGTAGCGGAACACTTTGATATCTGCGGTACCGAGAGAAAGAGTCATGTAGGAATTCTTCTAGAATGAGTTCAAAAAGAAATACATAAGCCAACGGTTTATTGATCAAAAGCGCAAAGAATTTCTGGAGCTGAAACAGGGTCGTATGACTGTGACCGAGTACAAAAGAGAATTTGTGAGACTAAGTAAATACGCTCAAGAATGTGTTTGAACTGAAGAAATTATCTGTAAGCGGTTCAAAGACGGGTTGAACGAAGACATTAAACTTTTAGTTTGGATTTTGGAATTGAAAGAATTTGTTGTTTTAGTTGACGGAGCTTGTAAAGCCTAGGAAATTTTAGTTGGAGATTGCTGGATGAATAACAAAGCTTGTTTTAGATGTGGCTTGCAAGATCATTTTATTCGGGATTGTACTGAGTTACTCGAGAAAGACAAATTTTTTAATACAAGACCGAGAAATACAACTACTAGAGGGAGACCACCTAGAAATATGAGAAATGTGACTAGTAGCAAAGGTGCGACAAAGGATTCTGCTGTGAGATTTGAGGCTCCAGCACCAGCTAGAGCTTACGCTATTCATACTCTAGAAGATGCGCCATCACCAGATGTTATCACCAATACATTTTCTCTTTATGACACTGATGTAATTGCTTTGATTGATCTTGGATCGACTCATTCGTATGTTTGTAAGAATTTCATGTCTACTAAGAGTTTTCTTGTTGAGTCAACTGAATTTGTGATTAAAGTATCAAACCCCTTAAGCCAGTATGTCCTAGTTGATAAAGTTTGCAAGAATTGTCCTTTGATGACTCGGGGTTACTGTTTTTTGGCTGATTTGATGCTTTTACCATTTGATAAATTCGATGTGATCTTGGGTATGGATTCGTTGACTCTGCATGATGCTATTGTGAATTGTAGACGAATGAAATGTCATAATAGTAAAATTCTTCGTATTGAAACTGATGATTCGAGTGGGTTGCCTGTTATGATATGGACAACGTTAGCTCAGAAATATATGAGGAAAGATTGTGATGCTTACCTTGCTTATGTATTGGATACAAAAGTCTCTGAACCGAAGATTGAATCAGTGCCAGTGGTTTGTGCATATCCATATGTGTTTCCAGAAGAGTAACCTAAGTTGCCACCGATTAGAGAACTCAAGTTTGCTATTGAATTAGTACCGGGAAAATCACCGATATCGATAGCTCCGTATAGAATGGCTCCAATAGAATTGAAAGAATTGAAAGCTCAGTTTCAAGAGTTAACAGATAGAGGTTTTGTGCGACTTAGTTTTTCGCCCTGGGGTGCACTAGTTCTGTTCGTAAAGAAGAAAGATGGATCAATGAGACTGTGCATCGACTATCATCAATTTAACAAGGTTACAATTAAAAATATGTATCTTTTTCCAAGAATTGATGATTTGTTCGATCAGTTGAAAGGAGCAACAGTATTTTCAAAGATTGATTTGCGATCTGGCTATTATCAGTTGCGAGTTAAAGATTTGGGTGTGCCGAAAACTACATTTAGAACAAGGTACAGGCATTATGAATTTCTTGTTATGCCATTCGAATTAACTAAAGCTCATGCAGTTTTTATGGATTTGATGAATAGAATTTTCAGACCATATTTGGACAGATTCGTAGTTGTATTCATTGATGACATTCTGATCTATTCTCAAGACGAATCTGAGCATACCGAGCATTTGAGAATTATACTGCAGACTTTGCGAGATAAACAACTATTTTCTAAATTCAGTAAATGCGAGTTTTGGCTTCCAGAGGTTGGATTTTTGGGACATATTGTTTCAGCGAAAGGCATTCGAGTTGATCCGAGTAAAATTTCAACAGTTATTGACTGGAAACCACCAAGAAACATATCCGAAGTCAGAAGTTTTCTGGAATTAGCTGGCTAATATCGGCGTTTTGTAAAAGGGTTCTCAATGATTGCTACACCAATGACTTGACTGTTACAGAAAGATGTGAAGTTTACGTGGTCGGAGAAATGCCAACAGAGTTTTGAAAAGTTTAAAGCACTATTAATTGAAGCACTAGTTTTAGTTCAGCCTGAGTCAGGTAAAGAGTTTGTGATTTTCAGTAACGTGTCATTAAACGGTTTGGGATGTGTTTTGATGCAAGAAGGCAAAGTGATAGCTTATGCTTCCAGCCAGTTAAAACCGCATGAAAAGAATTATCCAACGCATGACTTAAAGTTGGCCGCTATTATTTTTGCATTGTAAATTTCGCGACATCATTTATTCGGTGAAAAGTGCCACATTTTCACCAACGAAAAGAGCTTGAAGTATCTAATGTCTCAAAAATATTTGAACTTGCGACAACGAAGATGGCTTGAGTTCTTAAAAGACTGTAAGTTAGTGATTGATTATCATCCGCAAAAAGTGAATGTAGTCGCGGATGCTTTGAGTAGAAAATCTTTATTCGCTTTGCGAGCAATGAGCACATAGTTAACCTTATCTGATGATGGTTCGATTTTAGCTGAGTTAAAAGCTAAACCAATATTTCTTCAGCAAATTTACGAGGCTTAGAAATGTGACAATGATTTGCAAGCTAAAAGAATACAGTGCGAGACGACTACTGATTCAGAGTATCAGATCAGATCTGATGATTGTTTGCTGTTTCGGGGTAAAATTTGTGTACCGAGAAATTTTAAGCTTATTCAGAAAATTCTACATTAAGCACACAGTGGTAGCCTGTCTATTCATCCGAGGACTACTAAGATGTACAATGATTTGAAATAGTTGTACTGGTGGTCAGGCATGAAACGAGATATTTCTGAATTTGTGTCGAGATGCTTGGTTTGTAAACAAGTTAAAGCCAAACATCAAGTGCCTTCAAGACTACTACAGCCAGTGATGATACCAGAGTGGAAATGAGATAGAGTTACAATGGATTTCGTATCGGGATTACCCCTATCTCCGAAGAAGAAAGATGCTATTTGGGTTGTTGTTGATCGACTGACGAAATCTACACATTTCATTTTGATATGTATAGACTTTTCGCTTGATAGATTAGTTGAATTGTACATCTCTGAGATTTTTAGATTGCATGGGGTGCTAGTTTCTGTTATTTCGGATAGAGATCTGAGGTTTACATTGCAATTTTGGAAGAAATTGCAATAAGCTTTAGGTACGCGGTTGCACTTTAGTACTGCATTTCATCCTCAAACAGATGGTCAGTCCGAGAGAGTTATTTAGATTCTCAAGGATATGCCTCGTTGCTATGTTTTAGAGTTTGAAGGCAACTGGGAAAAATATTTACCGTTAGTTGAATTCGCGTATAACAATAGTTTTTAATCGAGTATGAAGATGGCACCGTATGAAGCTTTATATGGTCGTAAATGTCGAACTCCATTGTACTTGACCGAGCTTAGTAAGAAAAAATTCACGAGGTTGATTTGATTAAAGAAACCGAAGATAAAGTGAGAGTAATTCGCGACAGTTTAAAAGCAGTTTCAGATCAAGAGAAATAATATGCGGATTTGAAACGTAAAGACATTAAATTTCAAATCAGCGACTGAGTGTTTCTAAATGTATCACCATGGAAAAAGATTCTTCAATTTGGTCGCAAAGAAAAATTAAGTCCGCGATTTATCGGGCCGTATGAAATTATCAAGAGAATAAGGCCAGTGGCATATCGGCTAGCCTTACCGTCAGAGCTGGAAAAGATTCATAATGTGTTTCATGTGTCGATGTTACGACAGTATCGATCGAACCCATCGCATGTAACTTCTCTGATAGAGATTTAAATTTAAACCGATATGTCGTATAGTGAAGAACCGATCAGAATTCTGGCTCGAGAGATTAAAGAGTTGAGAAATAAAAGCATAGATTTAGTGAAGGTTCTTTGGCAATGTCACAGTGTTGAAGAGGCTAAGTGAGAACACGAGGAAGCTATGAGAAAATAGTACCCTAACCTATTTTCTGGTAAGATTTTTGGGGACGAAAATTCCTAAGGGGAAAGAGTTGTAACATCCTGTTTTTAGTCAAAATTGAATAGTGATTTTGAGACCACAAATTCGAGGTTGAAATATTTATTTTATTATTATTTTAAGCTCTACAGCATGATAGTATAATTGTGTAAAAATTTCATTAAGAAATTTTATCGTTTGAATGATCAATTTGATAAAAAGGACTAAATCACGTAAAGTATAAAAGTTGAGTTCTATTAGCTAAAGGTGTCTAATAGCTATAGAACTTTACAATAGAGTTCCTTATATGGTAATAAGCCCATTAATGAGTTAGTGGATGATAATGGATTGGTATTTTGTGTAATTATTAATGTTTTTAAAGGTTAATTAAGTAAATAGATAAATAATGATAAAAACTAATGAAATAAATTATGCTATCATCTTTTATTCATCATCATCAACCAAAAATTAGTTTTTGGGAAGCCATTTTTATGCTCAAACTTTTGACAACTTCATCTTGCTATTAGGTAAGTGATTTTTGTTTCGTTTTTATTGATTTCTATGTTTTTGGAGTCGTTGTAACTTAGTCTAGCTAGCCCAAGGACTAATTTGCAAAAATGTTAAAGGTTTAGAGTTTTACCATTGATGAATATATGTGTATTTTGATGTTTGATGATATAAAATGAATAGTTGTTGTTAGATAAACAACATTTGTTAAGTGATATTTGATAAAATTGTCAATTAGGGATTAAATTGAGAAATGTGGTAAATTGTGTGGTAAATGTGTGAAATAATTAAAAATATGGGCTGCAATGAGTATAGGTGAAATTCGGCTAGCATTGGTGTGGACTCAATTGCATTGGTGTGGTAAACGTGTGAAATAATTAAAAATATGGGCTGCAATGAGTATAAGTGAAATTCGGCTGCAATGAGCTAGGGACTAAATTGTAAAGAAGTTGAAATTTTAGGGATAAGAGTGTAAAATTTCCATTATATGAATTTTTGGACTGAATTGAATGGAATGAATAAGTTAAATTTGATTAAATATAGATCAAGAAAAGTGAAGTTCGGAATTAGATCGGGGGAAAAACAAAATAATTGATTGATAGCTTGATTCTCTCCGTATAAATTCGAGGTAAGTTCGTATGTTAATAAGCATTAATATAATTGTGATTTAAATGCTTTATAATTGTATTAATTGTGAATACGACTTTACGGAAATGTTCGATGAAGATTTGGTGACGCTTGAAATCCCGATTGAACCTTAGGAGTAGATAGGATACAAATGACATGTCATTAGCAGTTATTGTATTTGGATGCTGGTTCGTACGTTCTACCGGTGGCTGAGTTTTTCAGCATGTGTTGCAGATTCTCTGTATCACCCCTTACCCGTATTCGATGTCAGAACAGGGTACAAGGGATTACCAGACTTATACATATGCAATCATACAAAACCGAGACGTAAATTTCCATCCAAATTTAAAACTTTTCATAAACATTCATATCATCCCTAAAACGAGCCTACGAGGCCCAAAACATGCATTGGAAGCGATTTGGGACTAAACCGAGAACTTTGGAAAATTTCATGACACTTAAAAATTTTTTCATGTTTTCAGAGCCACACGCCCGTGTGGCTTGGGACACGCCCGTGTGGGCAGGCCGTGTGGTCACACACGCCCATGTCCCTAACCCATGTAACTCTCTATTTGTCACCCAAGAACATATTGAAGACACACGGCCAAGTCACATGCCCGTGTGTTAGGCCGTGTGGTTGATTTAATTCTCATAATTTTTCATAAAATAGGTGCAGACTTCACACACCCCGGGCACACGCCCGTGCCTGAGGCCGTGTCGTCCACACGGCTGAGACACATGCCTGTGCCTCTACCCGTGTGCTTAATTCTGAGCATTCTGTTTTGCAACAATTAAGGTGCAGGGGACACACGACCGGAACACACGCCCATGGGGCAAGCCATGTGTCACACATGGCCTAGACACACTCCCGTGTGTCTACCCGTGTGGACAAAAATAAGGCTACGTACCAAGCCATTTTGTCACCCTTCCATGCACAACTTATACAACAACACATAGCACCATTCCAATTATACACATTCAACCAAACCAGCCACAACCAAGGCATCAATACCTCATTCGCATACTATCATTTATCATACACAAACATCACATATATTTCAACTCAAATCACGCAATTTTCCACACCCATGAAAGACATCATCATATGCATATATACTTAAATCAATATTAGCCAATTTTAATGGCCATTTACAAAATGAATTATAAACCATCACAAGCCAACACATTTGGCCAATCAATTATGACACATAACAAAATGACCAAGTCCCTATACATGCCATAACTCAAAATGTTAAAATCATTGGTACCCAAAATAATAAGTTGATAGTGTAACTGGATCTCCGACAATCTCCGATCCCCGAGCTGGCCTGGTGACACTATAAGACAAGGGAAAAGAAAGGGAGTAAGCTATATAGCTTAGTAAGTTCCCACGCAAATAATAGGCATTATAATCGAACATTTAACATGCAATTAACACAATGATAATTCGCATAAATATTAAGATCTCATAATCATAACTTACTCATTCGTAACCTTACCGAGGGTTTATCACATAATGAGCTCATTTCGTATGAGTTTTACGTACATACTTGAGTCATCTCAAAATGGATATACACACAATTCATCTTTGACGTACTTGTTAAATTACTCATTGAACCACTTGGAAGACTAAAGGATACTCAGGGCATTCTGTACACACGGTATCATACCAATGCCATATCCAAGATATGGTCTTACATGGGATCTCATATCGATGTCAATAGCTCAGCTATGGTCTTACGTGAAATCTCATATTGATGCCATATCCCAGATATGGTCTTACACATAGACTTAGTAACCCTAATGTCATGACATTTGTATCCTATCTATTCCTAAGGTTCAACCGGGATTTCACGCTTGTCATAACTTTGTAAAATACGTTCAAGGGTAAATCATAATTCATACAATAATAAAGCATTTAAAAGATAATTAAAACAATGCATTATTTACATACGAACTTACCTCGGTACCAAAAATAGTAGGAAATGGACCTAATTGTCAAATACTTTATTTTTCCCCCGACCTAGGTCTGAACCTCGTTTCTCTTGATCTACAATAGAAAATTTAACTCATTTATATATTAAATCACTCAAATCAGTCAAAAACTTGCATTTTTGCAAAATTAAATTTTTTCCCTTAAACTTTGACATATTTATATTTTAGTCCCTAGGCTCGTAAAATGAAATCTATTCAATTTCATCAAGACCCAAGCCTAGTCGAACCTCTTTCATGCTTATAAAAGCTCACATTTTTCATTTAATCACACTTTTATATACATTTTGAAATCTTTTTACAAATAGGTCCTTTTGACATTTTCATCAAAAATCACCTAGGAAAAGCTGTTTATCTAACATTAAACTTGTATAATCTACCATTAGACATCAAAATACACAAATATCTAACATGTTTAAAACCCTAGACCTCAATCATCTCTCAAATTAATGGTAGAAATAGATAGATCGGGTGATAACAACTTAAAAAATGTAAAGAGCATTAAAAATGGGGCAAGAATGGACTTACAATTGAGCTTGAAAAGTGACAAAACCCTAGATATGTCTTCCTTGAAATTTTTGGCCAAGCATGAAGAAGATGGACTAAATTTTGGCTTGATTTTTGGTTTTTAATTCATTTATTTACTAAATGACCAAAATGCCCTTGCCTTAAAACACTAAAATTCTCTTACCTCATGTCTATTTTTGTCCAAATAAAATTAAAATGGTCTAATTACCATATAAGGACCTTCGATTTAAAATTTCATAACAATTAGACACCTCTAGCATGTAGAACTCAACTTTTGTACTTTTTACAATTTAGTCCTTTTTTGCTAAATTGAGCGCTCAAACGTCAAAATTTTCTAACGAGATTTTCAAAAAATCATTCCATAAAACTCTAGACCATGAAAATATAATAAAAAAAGTTTTTCTACTTCAGATTCATGGTCCCAAAACCACTGTTCCAACTAGGCCCAAAATCGGGCTATTACATTCTCATCAGCTTGTGTGAGCAGTACTGTGTAGCTACGTCTTGACCGTTAGCTTGTGTGATCAAACCCAGTGATAGCTCTAGATGAGCATTTACATATGAGATATGAGATTGAGATGGTTTCGACCATGTATTGGCACTTAGGGTGCGAGATTCCCGAGTATCCGATATTATTCCAAATGGTTCAACGGGTATATCAATGAATTAGAAGAGTATGAAATTGATATGAGTTAGTACAGGTATGTACATGAACTATACAATCATTGAATTGAAGAAATTTATGAAATTCAAGTCTAACCTTTAGATTGAATATGTGTTAGGCTTTTGAATTTAAATTGAGTTTCATTATGTAAAGTTTAAGCACTTAAATTATAGTTGAACGGTAAGTTTACTTAAATTGTAGTTGAATGGTAAATTTTACTTATTAAACATATGAGCTTACTAAGCTTTATAGCTTACTCTGTTTACTAAGCTTTATAGCTTATTCTGTTTACTTTTTCGTGTTTTATAGTGTTTTCGAACCTTGCTAGGATTGGGAGTTGTCGGAGATCTCATCACACTATCAAGTTGTCATTTTGGTACTTTTGAACCTGTGTTCTTGGTTATATGGCATGTATAGGTGTTTTGGATAATATGGTTTATATGTTTGTGATGTGTATAGCCAATTGAATTGGCTTGTAAATGATACATGTAAAGGTTATGTGTTTAGCCATGTGATTTGGCTTATTTTGGTATACTTGGTGATGTATATATGTGTAAATGGCCTTTTTTTATGTGGTTTATAATTGCTATGTGAATGCTTATTGTGAATTGGTATTTTGAGTACCAAATGGTTAAATTTTGAGATATGGTATGCATGTGGTTTCAGGCAAAAATGATGCATAGTTGAAAGTGACCAATTAGATGAATTCTTAAAGGTAACACTGGTATGTTTTGAAATGGAAATTTTTGATGTTATGAGCATCATAGTTGTTGGTTTTGGAATAGCATAATTTAGGCTTGGTTGAGATTGGTTTGAATGCCTATTGATGTTATGTTATATGTCATTTGACATGTTTAGGTTGATGCAAATTTGGGTGAGAAAGATGGCTTGGAAAATAGCCTATTTTTGTCCACACGGGGCAGAGACACGGGTGTGTGTCTCAGTCATGTGTGACACACAGTTAGGTGACACGACCGTGTGTCCCCTAGCATTTAATTAGAAAACAAGTCAGTAGCTCCACACAGGCCAACACACGGGCATGTGACTTGGTCATGTATAAGTCAGTATACCCTACAGTTTTAGCACGACCTAGCACACGGCCTGGCACACGAGCATGTAAAGCCATTTCGAAGTGTGCACGGGCCAGTCACATAGGCGTGTGGTTGGCCGTGTGACCCAAGTCAGGGAGTTACATGGGGTAGGACACGGGTTGGGACACGACCTTGTGATTCCATTTCGAATGTCTACATGGCCTATGACACGAGCATGCCTTTGGCCGTGTGAGACACACGGCTGGGTCACACAAGTCCCCTATACTTTGAAAATTTTCTATGTTTTACAAAATTTTTCCTAAGTTCTCGGTTTAGTCCCGAACCACTTCTAATGTTTGATTTGAGCCGCGAGGGCTCGTATTAGGGACTATATGATTGTATTTGTATGGTTTATAATTGATATAAGAATTGTAATTCGAATTGTATGATTGTTTATGAAATTAGTCCGATAATGTTTCGTAACTCTATTCTAGTGACGGATACAGGTTAGGGATGTTACACAGGCCATGTAACTCACTATTTTTGAATTAGTGCCACATGAGCCATAGACACGAGCATCTATCTAGGCCGTGTGAGAGTTATTTTGAAATTGTATTCACACAGACGTGTGCCTGGTCGTGTGTCAGACCGTGTAACTTACTGTTTTGAGCAACATGATTGGGTGCTAGGTCATGTAACAGGTTGTCTATGGCATTAAGAGCACCATACAGGCCTGTGCTGGGTCATATGGACCACACAGGCCAAACACCCAGGCCATGTGAATTCACACAAGCGTGTGAGACAAAATGCTAAAATTTTCCCTAAGGTCGTAAGTGTTGTTCAAATCGAATGTAGGCCTTCTGTAGGGTCTATACGATCTAAATTAGACTATCTATTTTAATATCCAATATTCTAATGATGAATAATTGATTATCTATACATATAATTGATGTGATAACTGTTAAATGATATGTATTATCTTATTGTGAATTGTATGTGGATAACTGTATGTACATCATTGATATCTGACATTTGTAATTTGTGTCTGTATTGGGTGGGAATGGTATAAAGAAGAAAGTGTTGGCAGTTTAATGATCTGCAGAATTGAGTGGCTGAGCCACAAATCTGTATCTGATTCTGGTGATTTGTCGTGTACTAATCTGACAACTAATCTGTAATCATTCAAAAACATATTATACCAACACTACGTGGTGTGTAGGGCTGAATGGATATTTAATACCCTATGTGGTGTGTTGGGATGGTTAGAGATGGTATGTAGCAAATAGGGGTAGGAAATTGCATATATATTTGATTTGTTCTTCATTTGTATTTGTTCTGTTCTATAACTGTAACAAATATCCTCTGTTCTGACTTCGTATTCAAAATCGAAAAATGTCTGAATAAAGAGAAAATATGTAACAGCCCGTTTTCAGTAAAATCGAAACAGTGGTTTCGGGACCACAAATCCGAATCAGAAAGAAAATTTATTTTAAAATTATTGCATGGTCTGCATCATGATAGGAAAGATGTATAAAAATTTTGATAAGAAAATTTTACCGATTTCATGTTTAATTATGGAAATGACCAAATTGCATAAAATGTAAAAGTTGAGTTCTAGTACCTATAAGTATCAAATAGCTATGGAATTCAAAACTTGAGGTCCTTATATGGTAATTAGACCATTAAGAAAAGTTAGTAGATATTTTTGATGATTCATCCATGGAAATTTAGAAAAAGAAATGGACTAAATTGGAAATTGAAATAAATAAAAATGATAAATAAAATAAATGTTTAATATCCTCATTTTACATCATCTTCTTCCCCAAATCCTATGGAAACCCTAGGAAAGAGAAAGAAAATCAAGAAGGATTAATTAGGTAAGCAATCATCTCCCATTTTTAGTAATTTTCATATTTCCGAGATCGTAATAACTTAATCTATCTCTTTTGGGAATCAATTTGAAAAGATATTAATGTATTGAAATTTTTCCATGGATGAATATCCTGAAAATTTGAAATTTATGGTAGAAAATGAAAGGTTGTTGATAGATAAACAACTTTTGTAAAGTGAATTTTTATGAAATTGTGCTTTAGGGACTAAATTGTAAATATGTAAAATTCATGGAAAATTTTTGATTTTTATGAAATATGTGCTGTAAATGTTATATGTAAAAATCAGTTAGGCTTTGAATAAGGATTAAATTGCACGAATTTTATTTTCCGAGACTAGGGACAAAATCGTTATGTATGAAAAATATAGAGGCAAAATGGTAATTTTTCTAGGGTGTGAATTGAATTAATTTGAGTATGAAATGGATTAAATTGATGCTAAATTCATTTATATAGATCCGGATAGACTTAGTACAGAGTTGGATCGAGAAAAACATAAAGTATCGGATTAGTAAATCCTTGTATACGAATGTTTATCGAGGTAAGTTCGTGTAACTAGATCATGTATATAAATATGTTTGGAATTTAATGTTGAATATGTATGAATTGTATAAATGATTAATGTATAAAATCAATTCCATGTCTGATATTGCTTGATAAGTATAAGTCCTATTTAAATAGATGGAATTCAATGGATAAAAGATTTCCCGATTGGTTGTGGTCTTGCATATGTTGCTGACACACCATAGCTCAAAAGAGTATCCAGTTATAAGCCCTCTCGATGCTTCCCGTTACATGGTTCCTGCAAGCATCTTGGTCAGTAGTAATCCTGTATGTGTTGCAGACTACTGCAACTCTTTGTGAGCGTCCTGTTATACGATCGGTTGTGATCCTGCATATATTGTGGACACCAACATAGCTCTTTATGACCGTCCTGATATAGGCTCTTTTTGAGCTTCCTCATATGGCTCGCCTGAACTTTATGTTATATGGCTATACGGAGTTCCTTGATAATAGTTCTTCGGAGTTACCTGTTAAGCAAAATGAGTTTCCTGTTCTAAACTCTTATAAGTTTCTTGTTATAGCGCGGATAAGCTTCCTGTTACATGGCTCACATGAGCATCCTGTTATATGGCTCGAGAGAGTGCTTCCTGATTATGTGCCCTAATTGGGTACCCCTGAATATGAGTTGATGTTTACAATGTTGTACACTTCAAGTGCACTACATATGTATCCATCAATATTTCAAATAAATTCAACGGGCAAAGTTCTGTCATGGCTAATCTGAACTTGAGATGATTTATCATAGAAATGTATATGTTATACAGAATTTTGATAAGAAAAGTATATGTGTATGAAAGTTATTACATGATAAGCTCATCTTTATTACTTGAAAAGTATTTAGAAATTCATGACTAACTTGCTTGATTGAGTGCATGTGATTAGGCAATTGCTCAATTTGTTGGGTGATAAACCGTAATTTATACATTATTTTTATCCCTTGCTTAACACGTTTATGAATGATTTCTCCTTAGATTTGGTGAATTTGATGCTCCTAATCCTTTAATTTCATGTTTTATACTTAGGTGAGCATAGGAGGATGAAAAGAACGAGAAACGGGCCAAAAACGGAGAAAATGGGCTGACAAGGAAAAACAACACGGCCTAGACTTCCTCACACGGGCATCACACATGCCCGTGCCAATCAACAGGTTCGACCACGGCCTGAAGTACCAGTACACGGTTGTGTCACACGGGCGTGTCCCTGCCGAACCCTAGTTAAGTTCCATTCAGAAAAGGGCAAGTTTTAGGGCTTTTAGGCATTCTAAAAGCCTATTTAAACACCCTAGAGGAAGACTAAAAGGGAGACGGAGAATAGAGAGAAATAAATTACTCTAAGGAAGCCGATTGATCCATCTCAGAAGCCGAACTCATCATCAAGACTAAAGATTTCTCCTCAATTTCCCTTCAGGAGTTTTGGGTTTTCTTTATGTTTTGTATTCTTTATTATTCTGAGATGTTTTCTTATTTAGTTATGAATTAAAACCCTTAAACACCTAAGGGGGATAAAACCTAAGACGAATCTTGTTATTAATTTTTGAATCGTATGATAAATATTTGACTTGTTCTTAATTATGTGTTCTTAATTCTTATTTTGGTATTTCAGGATATCACTTCAAGTTAATGCTCTTAGTTGGAGGATGAATAGTCCCTGGCTAAGAGTGACTTTGTCATAATTAAGCGGAGTTGATTGCGCGCCTAGAGATAGAGTGACAAGATTTTGCCAAATTAGGGTAAAACCTAATAAAGGAATCTATAGATCGAGTTAATGCAACCCTAGGGTGTTAATTAGAGAAAAGTCTCGATTATTCAACCTAGGGATTATACGTTATTAGTCTTGAATAGGGATAATAACATAACTTAGGGATTTTTACGGAAAAAGTTAAATGAATAAATCGTCCGGTTCGGAGCCAGAATAACAAGTAAAAGTCTAGGTGGATTTTTCCTTAGGTATTGTCCTAAATCAGTCGTTTTTCCCAAAAGTAACTTCTCAATTCTATTTTCTGCAACCTCTTAGTTTAATAAATTAGTTAGTTAAAGCAAACCCCTTATTTCTTAGGCTAGATAATAAAAAGACAGTCATTACTAGTACTTTTAGTCCTTTGGGTTCGACAATCCAGTCTTACTAAAGCTATACTACTGTTCGATAGGTACACATGCCTACATCATGATAATAGTTAGTCTCAAGAACGTTTAATTATAAATTTGTAAAACTTATCACGGAAAATCATGATTAAGTTTTTGGCGCCGCTCCCGGAGACTAAAATATTAGGAACACTCAATTTTTATTACTTTAGCCATTTGTTTTTCTTGCAATTTATTTTTTTATTTTAATTTACTAATTTTCTTTTTCTTTCTTCTGGCAGGTTCTTATAGTTTATGACTAGAAGAAACCCGTCAGGACTATTGCTTTTTGACGAAGATATTGATCGCACAGCTCGTAGAAACTGACGAGAAATCAGACGAAGCCTAAGATACACAGAAGAAGAATAGGAGGACGATATCTTGACTATAACCGAGGAAATGGCTGAAAATCAAGACAACCAGCTACCTCCAGCAATACCCGCTGAATTAGCAAATCAGAATCCTACTTCTCGTACTATGTATGATTATGCTAAACCTAATTTAACAGGAATTGAGTCAAGTATAGTTAGGTCTGCTATTGCTGCAAATAATTTTGAACTGAAACCTAACACGATCCAAATGATACAACAGTTTGTTCAGTTTGATGGTTTGCAAGATGAGAATCCCAACACTCACTTGGCAAATTTTCTAGAAATCTGTGACACTTTTAAAATTAATGGCGTCTCTGATGAAGCCATTCGTCTTTAGTTATTCCCTTTTTCACTGAGGAACAAGGCTAAATAGTGGTTGAACTCGTTACCACGAGGGTCCATCGCTACGTAGGAATAAATGATCGAAAATTTTTTATTAAAATATTTTTCGTCGGCTAAAACAGCTAAGTTACGTAATGATATCTCTTCTTTTATGCAGATAGACTTAGAAACTCTTTACAATGCACAGGAGAGATACAAGGACCTACTGCAAAGGTGCCCTTACCATGGGTTGCCTCTATGGTTGCAAGTTCAAACGTTCTACAATGGTGTGAATCCCTCGACATGACAGATAATTGACGCAGCTACTGGTGGAACCATCAACAACAAAACACCTGAAGAGGCTTACGAATTTATTGAGGAGATGTCACTGAACAACTATCAATGGCAAGTCATGAGGACTAAGCCAACTAAAATAGCAGGCGTTTATAACGTCAATTCGGTTACTATGTTGTCAAATCAGGTAGAACTTCTAAATAAAAAAATTAATGGTTTACTTGGTTCTACGCAGGTACATCCAGTGATGAGGTGTGATTCAAGTGGAGGAGGTGTGCATACAGAATATCAACCATTCAATCCTGCAACCGAAGAGGAACAAGTCAACTATATGGGTAACAATAACTTTAGATCTCAAAATAACCCATACAGTAATACTTACAATGCAGGTTCGAAGAACCACCCAAATTTCTCTTGGAGTGGTCAAGGGAATCAAAGGCCACAAAATCCTCAGGGTTTTCAACAGCCACCTTATCAACAGGAAAAGAAACCAAACCTTGAGGAGATGCTATCCAAATTCATCTCGGTGTCAGAAACCTGTTTCCAGAATACCGAGACGGCACTTAAAAATCAACAAGCATCAATCCAAGGGCTCAAAACTCAGACAGGCCAGCTGTCCAAACTAATCTCTGAACGACCACAAGGTAGCTTACCAAGTAATACTAAACCTAACCCAAGGGAACAGCTCAACGCAATTAATGTTCAAGACGAAGAAGGATTCGTTGAGTCTGAGCCAGAACCAAGGCAAGAAATTGTGGTGAGCAAAGGTAAAGGTAAGGTAAGTCATAATGAAAACAAAACAGTGAGTGTAGAATATAAACCTCGTGTGCCATACCCTAACGCAACAAGGAAAGACCGTTCAGACGAACAATTTGGTAAATTTCTTAAAATTTTGAAAAAATTACATATTAACTTACCGTTTATTGAATCTCTATCGCAGATGCCGAATGCAATGAAATTTTTAAGGGAGCTTTTAGCGAACAAGCGAAAATTGGACGAAGCGTCTCATGTGGAACTAAACGCAGTTTGCTCAGCTATTCTACAGAATAAGCTACCCCAAAAATTGAAAGATCTAGGGAGTTTTACAATTCTTTGCTTAATTGGTAGTTTAGATGTTAATAACGCATTAGCTGATTTAGGGGCAAGCATTAACATATTACCTTACAAAATGTTTAAGCAACTAGGTCTTGGGAAACCCAAACAGACTAGGATGAGCATTCAATTAGCAGATAAAACTATAATATTTCCTAAGGGTATTATTGAAAATGTACTAGTTAAAATCGATAAATTTATATTCCCCTTTGACTTTGTTTTTCTAGACATAGAGTAGGATAACAACACCCCTTTGATTTTAGGGAGGCCCTTTTTAACAACTGCTAAAACAATTATTGATGTTGGCACAGGTGAGCTCACACTTCGTGTGGGAGACGAGACGATCACCCTTCAAGCTCGTAATTCTGGCAACACATTGAATATTGAAGGCAATTGTCCACACCAGTTTACTAAAACTGATAATATGATGCAACCTACTTTGCAGGAATTGAGTTTGAAAGAAGTTCACGAGTCATGTTCCAGCAATAATAGAGGACCCATTCATGAAGAACGAAGGCTACAAATAGAGGAGCTAGACGAATGGCGAGCACATAAACTGAGAACACATGATAAACCAAAACTGCGCCAAAACGAGCTTGATACCTCTCCAAATCAACTTAAGGTTGGAGATAAAGTCTTACTAGATGATGCAGATCCTCACATTGTCATTACCAACCCAAATGAAGAAATCCCTCTTACGGTACTTAGTATTTTTCCATTCGGTACAGTTGATGTCAGTAACCCCAAGTTCAGTACTTTTAAGGTAAACAACACCCATCTAAAACCTTATTTTAATGAGATTGATAGCAAGAGTGAGGAGTATGAACTCCTCAAACCACCATGACCATTCAACGGAGAGGCAATTCGAGCTTAGACTATATATAAGCACTTTTCGGGAGGTAACTCGAGCACTAATTGTATTAACTTCTTTAAATTTTAGTGCTTAAACACCTAACCTAATAACGAAGCTCTTGAAAATAGGTTCACCACAGAGACATGGCCAAGCACACGGGTGTGCTTAAGACCATTTGGAAACAGGGCAAAGATTTCCCCAAAACACGGGCGTGCGACACGCCCGTGCCCTAGGACCGTGGTTGAAACTGAAAAACTAGCACGGACGTGCGACAAGCCTGTGTCTAGCACCCGTGGTTGAACCTGTCAAATTAACATGAGCGTGGGGCTTTTATACACGGGCGTGGGAGAAGCGAACGAAGCTAGACATGGTCGTGCGACACGGCCGTGTACACTAACACTCCCGAGGTACATGGGCATGTGTCGAATTTCAGACGCGCCAAAATAGGAAAAACGCGAAACACACGGGTAAAAATTGGGGCACACGAGCGTGTCCACACGGCCTAACCCTAACCCTAACCCTAGCCGCTGCAAGTCCACACGGCCTCCCTACCACGCCCGTGCACCGCATCCAACTCTATTTTTGACGCTCAATCCTTTCTTCCTAGCGTTTGTTTACTTCTTCCTTATCTATTTTACTAATTTCTAAGGCTATTTATCATAATAATATGCAAGTTTTCATGTTCTTTTCACTTAAATGTCATAATCTAGAATAACTATCATCTTTTTCATGTTAAAGTTCTTACCCATTGCATGATTCCTTTACTCCATTTGATTAGTTAGAAGTGAGTATTCATATTTAGGATAGTTGAAATATTCATGCTTTTTGTGTTGACATTTTTCATCCATATATCATGTTGCATTCCCTAAAATTCTTTGCCATTCTTACTCATACTACCATGCAATGCCACAAAAGTATGCTATTGAACTTATTGTTTTAATTTTTGTAGTTGAACATATTTATGCCTTTTCCCTCTTAAAATTTAGTTTCATTTTACCGTGTCTACTCAACAAGACGAATTCATGATTCTAATTGTAGGTTCACCATGTCGTCTTCATGAGGAAAGAAAACTGTCGTCCCCGCCTCAAAAAAACGAAAGGGAGCGTCATCTTCCTCAGGCCCTACCACGGAAATTCGCCACCCTTTCCTACAATTCTCTAACAGGCCCCAAGAAAAAATTTTCCAAATACTACGGGCCCGACCTTTAACTGCGGGCCGCTGCATCGACTACACTGCAGTAGAACAAGTTCAGTTGGCTGATGCGATCCTAGCTCCCCTAACCACCGATCCTTGGGAGCTTTTCTTTGGAATCATCGAGCTGACTTACCTGGAGCTCACGATAGAACTATGTCCAACGTTCCATCTTCAAACGATAATGATGAACTACGATGATCCCGGTACAGTCCAGTTTCGCTTAGGTAGATTAGTCCACCAACTAAGCATCCCAGAATTCGACACTGCATTGGGCTTATATACCGAAGAGATTAGAGAGGAGAATGACTTACATGCTCTCGAGCGCCACATCCATCATTCTCCCTCACGTTGCTGGGACGTCCTCATCCCATGTTCGGCCAGCTACGACCCTAGTCACTCCAAGGCATCATCTCTCCCTCCGTCCTTAAGGTAGCTATATTCTATTTTATCTCACACTTTGATAGGGCGGAGAGAGAGCACTGGCATCGTCACTACCCACGACGTCTACTACTTATGGTGTATGTCAAACGGGCATGTCTTCGATCTCACATACTTTATAGCCTTTGCCATTCGCCACCATACGGAGTGACACCGGAGGGGGGTCATCTCCATTGGCCCCTACGTGACTCGATTGGCGCGACACTTTGGACTCCTCAACACCGTGGCCCAAGAATCATCCCTTACCCTCATCGGCCAGATGTCTCCACAAGGTATCTCGAGCATGCTTAGCATTAGGATGATTGAGAGGCGCCGAGGATCCTACCCTCTCTAATATCGTCTCACCCAATCTACAGAGGAGTAGGCTCCAGAGGACATTACTGATGATGTCCCTCCCCAGCACAAGGACCCACCTTCCCAGCCACCATGCTCCCATCGTCCAGTTCATGCGGTGGCTTCATATGCTGACATATCTGAGCGCCTCAACCGATTCGAGCAACAGTCTTTTCAACGATTTGACGACATTGATGCTACTCTCCAGCAGATCTGTCGACCACCTCGCGAACCATCCGGCGATGATGATGATATTTAATTTAATTTTTATTTTTATATTTATATTTATTTTTATTTTTATTTTTATTTTTAAGTTTTATTTCTATTTCTATTTTTAAGTCTTTATTAATTCCACTTTTGACATTTAAATATTATTTCCCTTTTTTTGATACTATCTTTATATCTTTTATTTAGGTTTTATTAATTAATTTTAATCTCGGCTATTTCTTTATGAGTAATTATTCCTCCTAATGTTCCCTAAAAAGTTCTTGATTTCCTCACAGTTATAAAGAGCTCCAAAGCTCACAATTACTTAGGAACTTCCAACTCCATTGGAAAGGGTTCTCTACGACTGCCATGCCTTACTTGATAACGAGATATAATATTCTTTTGGCGCAGCACTTGTGGCACCCAACCTCTACCACCACCGGAGTATCCTCCTCCACTCTACATAACTCCAAACTAGGGAGTTCATTCATTCAACACTCAGGAAGTTTCACTTCTCTCCCTATCTTATAATTTTATATATATCTATCTTTATACATTGAGGGCAATGTACATCTTAAGTGTAGGGGGTAATCATTTCATTATCTGAAAAATCCCTAAATGTTGTCTTGTTCTCTTGTAAATTTCTCATATCATGTTTAGGATGAATTTTGATTAACTTATGATTTTTATTGATATAGATGAATTTTGATTAACTTATGATTTTTATTGATATATCTTGAATTAAAACATAGACATTCATGCATTGATTATTTAAACTTTAAGACATTAGAAAATTAAGCATGATAAGTTGATTTTTAAGAATTTAAAATTTTAAGTTATTTCCCTAAGTTTAGGTATTATCTTGAATTGAATTCCACAGGTTTAAACATCAAAAATCCATAATTTTTGTGAGATTTTGAGCCTTCAAGAGCATCTATTAATTCTTTCATGCTCACTTTTTTATTGCTTTGAGAGTGTCAATATCGAATTGTTATTCTAGAATTTGCCTGATTATGCATGTCAAGACCACACCATTTGATTTGATATGTCAAGATGATAGAGACACTTAGAATTAACCCACTCATGCCATGAAAAGCCTACCTCCACAATTAACCCTTAGTAAAACCCTTAGAGCCTAACAAGCCATTCCTTGTATTACCCTTAATATTAACCCTTAACCCATTATTGTTCAAATCCCCTCAATTAATTTGATCCCTAGTTTTGTCGAGATTTGATTTGAATAAACTGCTTAGCTATGTCTTGTTCTTAATAGTTAGTTTATGTTATTTGACTTGTTCTTAAAAAAAAAAAACATGAATACATATTAGTAGTGATCTTTTTGAGCTTCAGTATTCAAATTCCATTGTCAGAGAAGAAGTTTTGTTGTACACAAATGATGATTAATTATTTTTCTAGTTAAGTAATTTTTCAAATCAATCTCGATTCTAAACTTTTCTTTCAGCTTGTGATCACATCCCCTAACCAAGCCTTATTACAACCCTCTAAAGACCCTTTGATTGATGTATCATCTCGATTTATAGTAGTGGAGATTTGATTTTTATGCAAGCCTATGGTAATAACTTTCAATATTGACTGATGAGTGCTAATTTCATTATCCTTAAACACTTCGAGTGATTTGAGTGAATCTTTAGTGAGGATGTTAAACTCTGTGAGATTTCGAATTGATGGTAACTACTTAGGTGAGGGGAGATGCCTAAGTTTTTCATGATTAAATACTCAACTTGGAATGTTTGAAGCTTTAATGTTCTTTTAGTTGAATTCTCAATATATGATTACTTATGGATTTAGTTTGAGATATTATTGATAGGAATTATAAGTTGAGAAAAAGGAATTCTTAATTATAAAGAGAGGATTTTGCTTGAGGACAAGCAAACGCTTAAGTGTGGGGGCATTTGATAAACCGTAATTTATACATATTTTTATCCCTCCCTTAACACATTTATGAATGATTTCTCCTTAGATTTGGTGAATTTGATGCTTCTAATTCTTTAATTTCATGTTTTATACTTAGGTGAGCATAGAAAGACGAAAAGAACGAGAAACGGGCAAAAAACGGAGAAAATGGGCCGACAAGGGAAAACAATACGGCCTGGACTTCCTCACACAGATATCACACACGCCCGTGCCAATCTAACATGATCGACCACGGCCTAAAGTACCCACACACGGTCGTGTCACACGGGCGTGTCCCTGCCGAACCCTAGCTAAGTTTCATTCAGAAAAGGGCAAGTTTTAGGGCTTTTAGGCATTCTAAAAGCCTATTTAAACACCCTAGAGGAAGACTAAAAGGGAGACGGAGAATAGGGAGTAAGAAATTACTCTAAGGAAGCCGCTTGATCCATCTCAGAAGCCGGACTCATCATCAAGACTGAAGATTTCTCCTCAATTTCCCTTCATGAGTTTTGGGTTTTCTTTATGTTTTGTATTCTTTATTATTCTGAGATGTTTTCTTATTAAGTTATGAACTAAAACCCCTAAATACCTAAGGGGGATGAAAGCTAAGACGAATCTTGTTATTAATTTCTGAATAGTATGATAAATATTTGACTTGTTCTTAATTATGTGTTCTTAATTCTTGTTTTGGTATTTCAGGATATCACTTCAAGTTAATGCTCTTAGTTGGAGGATGAATAGTCCATGGCTAAGAGTGACTTTGTCATAATTAAGCGGAGTTGATTGTGCGCCTAGAGATAGGGTGACAAGATTTTGCCAGATTAGGGTGAAACCTAATAAGAGAATCCATAAATCGAGTTAATGCAACCCTAGGGTGTTAATTAGAGAAAAGTCTCGGTTATTCAACCTAGGGATTAGACATTATTAGTCTTGAATAGGGATAATAACATAACTTAGGGATTTCTACGGAACAAGTTAAATGAATAAATCGTCCGGTTCAGAGCCAGAATAACAAGTAAAAGTCTAGGTGGATTTTTCCTTAGGTATTGTCCTAAATCAATCGTTTTTCCCAAAAGTAATTTCCCAATTCCATTTTCTACAACTTCTTAGTTTAATTAATTAGTTAGTTAAAACAAACCCCTTATTTCTTAGGCGAGATAATAAAAATATAGTCATTACTAGTACTTTTAGTCCTTTGGGTTCGACAATCCGATCTTGCTAAAGCTATACTGATGTTCGATAGGTACACTTGCCTATATCGTGATAATAGTTAGTCTCAAGAACGTTTAATTATAAATTTATAAAACTTATCACGGAAAATAATGATCATTGGGATGCATGTTATTTACATGATTATTTAAATTGAATATAAACGATAAGTTAAATTCCTGTTATGCGAACTTACTAAGCATTAAATGCTTACTTTGTTTTATTTTCCTCTGTTTTATAGTGTTCAGAAGCTCGTAAAGGTTAGAATCGATCGGAGCACCATCACACTATCCTTCAGCTCTTTTGGTATAAATAGAAAACTTATTTTGGTATAATGGCATGTATAGGCTAACTTGGTCAATGTTGGCACATGAATGGTTGTTTGTAATCTAGCCATTGGAATGTGTGAAAAAATAAAATAAAAATAAAGAACACATAGATTTTTACGTGGAAACCCTTTCAGGAAAAAACCACGAGCAGAGGAGAAAAAAATTCACTATGTCGAATTCGAATGTTTACAAGAGGAATAGACTATGTCTATTTATAGGCTTGTAAAGCCATATTCTAGTAAGACTGAAACACCTTATTCTAATCAATATCAAATAGATGGAATTTAATAAGGTTTAAAAAACCTTATTCTAAAATAAAATAAAAGAAGTGTAAATCTATATGGATTCTTCTTTTATTTTATTTTACCACTGTATTTTATTTAAATAAGGATTCGGGTCACTTAATTCTAACAGAATGGCTAATGATGGTATGTTTAGTGAATATATATATATATGAGGTTATAATATGGTTAATATATGTGTCCTTGGAATGGTTAGATTGAATTATAGAAAGCATATAAGTCTTACAAAAGGTAAGTTTGAATACATGTGATGATATATGTATGTAAGTATTGATGTAAGTTGGAATGGTTAATATTGGCTTGGTTTTAATGTCTTGAATTGATTGGTATATGTATGTAAGTATTGATGTAAGTTGAAGACAATTTGGGTGAGAAAAGAGGCCATGAAAATGGCCTATTTTCGTCCACACGGGTAAACACATGTAGGGGTGAGCAAAACTCGATTCGGCTCGAAAAAATTGAAAAAAAATCGAATTTCAAGTTAAACGAATCCAGTTATTCGAGTCAACTTGAATTTTTTTTTCGAATTTCGAGTTCGAATCGAGTTGAGTTTTCGAATTTGAATAACTCGAATAATTCGAATATCAAACTATAATATTTTACATTTTTACCCCAAACTCCCAAACCTTTTTACTTTTCCCTCAAAACTTTTACTCCTTCCCACTTTCCCCCCAAAACTTTTACTACCCTTCCATCCCAACCTCCCCAATCTACCAAAAATCTATTTCTCACCAAAATTTTACTCTCCCATTTACTTTTTCTCAAAATTTTAGTCCAAAAAACAATCAAAACTTTTTATTTTCCCCCATAATTTTTACTCCCTCCCACTTTCCCCCTAAAATTTTTACTTCCTTCCAATCCCACCTCCTATCTACCCCAAATCCATATCCCCCCAATTTTTTTTAATATTTTCCCTCCAAAATTTTACTCCCCCTATTTGCTTTCCCTCAAACTTTTATCCCCCAAAACTTTTTATTTTCCCCCTAAATTTTTACTTCTCACCCTTTACTCTCAAATAAAAAATCAAAATTATCCAAAAGAAAAAATCACTAAACATAAATAGTAATAATTTTATTTATATCTACTATTTATATTATTAAATTAAATTTCACATTTTATATTATTTATATTATTGAATTGTTTAGTCATATTGAATATTTATATTAAAATTGAATTATTAATTATGCCATTAAATATTCACGTTAAAATTTTATATTGGTATCAATTTCACATTTTATCTTTAAAATAACTTTTATTAAAAAATCACATTTTTACATTTAATATATTTTTTAATTGCAAAATATATAGTGACAAGAATCTAAAGATAATTGAAGCAACTAAGCAAGCAAAGAAGCTAGCACGTATATAAAATATTAATAAATAAATTATGAGGTGATGAAAGTTAATAAAAATTTTGATTAAGGTGGACAAATTTTATTACGATGGGTGACAGTAGTTATAAGGACCCAAAATTATTTTTTAAAATTTAACTCGAACAAATATATTCGATTCGATTTGGTTCGAATTCCATCTCACTCGACTCGATTCGAGAAAATTTCAAATCAAATTAGGATGATAAAACATGATTCGTCAACTCGATTAACTCGAAATTTTTTTATTTGATTCGATTCGATCGAATGCTCACCCCTAAACACATGGATGTGTGTCTCAGTTGTGTGTGACACACGACCATGCGCACGAGCGTGTGGTTTGGCCGTGTGTCCCCTGCATCTTAAAAATTGAGAAACAGAATGCTCAGAATTGGTTACACGGGCAGAGACACGAGTGTGTGTCTCAGCCGTGTGAATCCTGCACCTAATTTTTTAAAATTAAATTGTCCATACTACCTAGCACACGGGCATGTGTCTGGCTGTGTGACCCAAGTTAGTAGCTACCATAATTTGAACACGGGCTGGGACACGGCCGTGTGCCTCACATCGGATGCGCACACGACCTAAGACACGGACGTGTCACCTGGCCGTGTGAGCCACACGGCCTGACCACACAAGCGTGTGTTTACTGCACCTAAGAAAAAAATTGAAATTTTGCGAAAAATTTTCTAAGTTTCCTGTTTAGTCCCGAATTGATTCTAACGTGTATTTTGGGTCTTGAGGACCCAATTAACGGATGATATGATTAATTTTGATTATGAATAGTAAATAACATAAATTTTCTGTAATTGATCTGTAAACTCTGGTAATACTCTGTGACCCTGTTTCGGTGATGGATAGGGTTAGGGGTGTTACAAATTGAACACCTATATATGTTATACAGGCTTATGATTTGATTATGTACGTTGGTTACACACTGAGTTGTACTCATTCTGTTTGTTTACTTATTTTCAGGTAAACCATCGACTTAACAGGCTCGGCGTGTCAGGAGCTCGGTCATCTCTCCTTTCTGATTATCTTCATCGTTTATATAAACTTATACTATCGCATGTTCTTTCAGGTTACAATGTTTAACTTTGAATTAACTTGATGGGTCAATAGTTTAAATGTTTTCAGATAACGAATTTTTAATGGTTAAGGTTGGATTTTTCTTAAACGTTTTGATGTAACTCTTCAGACTTGGTCTTAAAGTCTAGGTCGGGTATGGGGTGTTACAAACCCAAAAGTTCCTAATATTTTTTTCTCTCAACATTTATTACTTCTTTTCCCAAATTTTTCTTATTTTCCACACACACTTTCCAAAATTTTTACTAGATATGTATACTATATTTTAATACTTTTAAGTTGGCCTTCCTAATTTGATAACTAACTCTTATTTTCTTTACAAGATTTATTGATTAATCTCTAAAAAGTTAAGATTGTGACTTATTATGCATTAGGATTTTTGGCAAAGTTTAGTTTTTATTAATTAAATGATTTTTGAGATATTGATTTTGTACAAAATTTCTAACCTCTTGATTCAATTATAACCTTTAGATTTGTATCAATACAAATCCTTGAAGAAATTAAGATTAATCATATTTATAATCTTGAATTTCATGAATATGGATTAAAAACATCTAACTTTTTTTTAAGAAATTGTTGTTGCTAGTGTGAATTTCGTGGTTGTGTTAATCTTGTGTTTGACATATTACATTCGCATAATACCAAAAAGCACTTATGTGATTTTTATTTTTGTGAAAAAACTATTAATACAATGCTTAGAAGTGGCCATAACCCCTCTTCAACACTTAAATATTAGTTATATGTTGGCTTCATAAATTTTTTTATAAATAAAGAATTTATTTTTGTGTTCTCAATTTATTTTATATTTCGTATAATTTTTCATAGTAATTATATTTACTAAGTTTTTATTTGATAAATGAAAAAAAATTAAATGATGAAAAATTAAACACTGAATTTTTAGTATAGAAATTTATAAATATTGAATTTATATTATAAAATTGTTTGGTATATTATCAAAAACTAAAACTACAAATAATCGTATTGTTTGATAATAGTATATCTTGATTTTTTTAAATTGTTTATTTCATATTTTATTTAAAAGAACATTGATAAGGGGAAGATAATTCAACAATTTCAACACATTAGAAAGTGTTATAGACAACTGTGAAAAAATCGAGTTATTGAAATTTATTTGATGTACCTTTTCCTTTAGTTATTATTTTAATTATTTTATAATACTCTTACATTTAACTATATTTTACATTGATTTATTAGGAATTAATATTATATATTAGTTTATATGACATTTTTAAAGGTTTTAAATTTTTTTAAAAATTTGACTCCACACTCCAAATTGTTTAGCCCTACCACTGTATTTGAAAGAGTGATTTGTAACAATTTAGATTCGACTTTGGAGTTGCAATTATTCATTGGGATAGGTATATTAGGTTTAAGCTAGTAATTGTATTGGGTTAGTTGTTGCATAAAATCATTCTCTGACCGTGACTTTGTGGAGTAGGATTGTTGATCTGAGCTATGTTAACAAATATTGCATGTTATTTCTCTCCTTACTTTGCTTCTTTTTTTAGTTTGTTATAAACTATTTTGTCCCAAAATTTGTTCCAACAAAAGTTGAAACAACAAAGTTAGAATGAAGTGCAAATTGAAGGATTTTTCATTTTCTATTAATCAACACCAAATGTTGGCCCTCCGGCACCTACTCTTGTTCCTGACCTGATGACTCCTACTTCGACAAAGTCGTTGATCACTTAAGTTATTCTAGACGAAAAGAGATGCATGATACATATCCTATACCGATGTCTTCGTTTTAAATTCTGACCCCAAGTGATGTTGATCTTCCCTTTGCCCTAGGCAAAGGTAAATGTCAATGTATCTATCCTCTTTCCAATTTTGTTTCATACAACCATTTGTGTCATTTATCATATTCTTTAATTGCGTCTCTAAACTATGTTTCTATTCTTAAAATATTCGCCTTGAGTCATCCTGATTAAACTTAATTATCATATTTCAAACTTTAAATAGTTAATGATAATTGTTATCATACAATGTTTATGTTATTAAAATAAAATTTTTTTATCATTTATATTAATATCTTATATAAATTTTAAAATTATATAATTACTTTACTATATAACCCTTTACTATAATTTATATAAAAAATAATTAAAATGATATTCATTATATTACATTATATAAAATTTTAAATTTAAATTCAAAATATGAATAAATATAAAAATTATTAAAGCATAATATCAATTAAAGGAAATATATAATTTTTCTTTATTTGAAAACTTTCTATATGCATTTACATGTGAATTATTTAGAATATAATTATTATAATATTATTAATTAATTTGATGTAATACGTTAAAAAACGTAAAATTTGTAGTTTAATTATAAGTTTATTTTTAAAATTATAATTATAATATAAATAAATAATCTATTTTCAATTAGGTATTATAAAAATGATATATATAACTTTTTTACTAATATTTTTTTTAAAAAAATTCAACATTTAAAACAAGAGGGGTTAAAAATAATTATGAGTTAACATATTAATATTTTTTTTAATCTAAAAAAATGCAATTTAATGAATTGACCTATTAAATACTACATTATAAACCTTAAACTTTGGTATTAAAAAATTATGGTATGTATTCAACAATTTATTTATACACTTCCAAGTATCTATGATGTACAATTATAGCACTTTTACTACAATTTTATATGTTACTATTGTGTTATTAATCATTTACTTCTATTTATCAATAATTTATTTTTTATATTATTTATCCTATTTTAATATTTTACTGTTTTATAATTATTTAATTTTAGTTAAGAAGTTTGTTATTGTTATGAATAAATTATATAGATAATTATACAATAATTTGAGGAGCTTGACTCGATCACCCAACTATTAAAATATCAATTTGGGCGATAATATTAACAACATAAAAATTTGGGTCACCTAAGTATTAAAAACTAGACATAATGTCAAAAATAATCCTGAATATTTGGCTGTTTGATCACTTTGACGCTTTATGTTTTTTTTAAGTATTTTAACACCTATTTTTTTGATCAAATTGATCTATTTTTAAAATGCTGATGTGACTATAATTTAAGTAACAATCAACATTAACCGCAGATGTAGCGGTCCAAATATAATTAAATGCTGACGTTGTATTATTTTATCTTATATGTCATGTTAACAAATAATTTTAAAATTATTAAAATTATTTTAAAATCATCGTCATCATCATGTTTCTTCTTCTCCATTGCTTCTTTCCATCGTTCACCGTTTCTACTTCTTCATTACCGATTTTCTGGGTTTTATTAGTGACTAGATCTGGGGGCAACTTAGGATAAAAAGCTTATTAAAGCATAATTTAATTGTTGTATATATATTTTTTGAATTGCTTTTGTGTCGATTACTGTTTCGTGTTGTATTTTCCCACCTGCATTTGCTATGTTTTTTTTAGTCTTTACCAAATTCTAAACCCTTAAAATTTGAAGCTCCGAGTTGAGTTCCGAAAATGCTCGCATTTAGATGCTGGAAGCAGATTTGGAAACAAAGAAAAAATCAGATTTTGAACTTTAAACTATGGGTGTTGGTAACAAACCCTAGAACCCAAAAAGAAAGCGAGGAAGGAAAGGAGATCTAACCTTGAAATTATGAAACCGAGCCTTTGTAAGTAGCAGATCTCGAGGTCGTGAACACTGAGTCGAGAAATTTTGGTCAATGAGTTTAGGGAACAGAGGGACTGAAGGAAAATGCGAACGAGGTTTAACCGATCTAGCCTTGTAAGCATAAATTTGTAAGTTTCCTTTTGAGTGGCATATATGGTTGGACGTTATCATTTTGTTAATGAAATTTTGAAGTTATATTGACGATTGTCTCAAAAGATTGGAGGGGGAAATATTGTTCCATCAAGAAAGACATTGAACTAGTGGCGATCGATTGTGTTAAATTATCAGACAATTGTGCTGTTGATGAAGCAACAGTAAAGCTGCAGATTTGAATGATTGGAGATGGAAAAGTATGCAACTTAGGGGATACATTCTGGGCCTGGACGAAACCTTTTTTTTCCATTGCAGACCTGAATTATTGTTTTTTTAATAATTTTTAAATTATTTATTGACGTGGTATATAAAATAAAATAGTGTAATGTTAGTGTTTAATTATATTTGGACTGCCACATCAACAATTAATGTTGAACGTTAGTCAACTAATGGTCACGTTAGCATGTCCGTTAAAAATAGATTAATTAGACAAAAAATGCTAACCGTTAAAAATAGATTAATTGGACAAAAAAAAAAAGGTTTAGTGTTAAAATGCTCAAAAAAATATAAAGAACTAAAGTGACCAAACAACCAAATGTTAGGAATATTTTTGACATTATGCCTAAAAACTAACGATTAGATAACGTGGCAGTGTCATGATACCTATAGATGAGATGATGCATGGTATTATTATGTACTTGAACAATTGTTCGCTTGCTTTTATAATTTTTAAATTAAAAGAAAATAAATAATACTTTTGACCCATAATTTTTTGAAAATTTTTATTTAGTATAAATAAAAGATCAAAATTACATCTATATAAATCAATTTATTGATGATATACCACAAAGTTTTATAATATCAAGATTTAATTTAATAAATAATTACAATATTTACAAATAAAAAATACTACTTTAAAATAATAATATTGTAATAAATAACGGGTGGTATAGTTATTAATAATTCATAACAAAGCAGTAAATTAAAATAGATAAGAAAATAGTCATAAATGTCATCATTAAAATGTTAATATTTGCATAAGCTATTAATAAGCTTTTATATATTTATAAATGTCTATCATTAACATTATATTTATTTTGCAAGTTAATTCACGAATCTTAGATCATTAAATTGCATGTTTCTAATATTGCAAAATATTTCAAAATAAAATTATTAGCCATTAATAGAAAATATAATGAAAAATATTTATAGTAAAATTTTTAATTAAAATTAATTATTATTATAAAATGATAATGCATGATGAATAATGAATGATATTAGTAGCAAACCATTAATAAATTAGTATACGTTGATAACAAAAAGAAGTAAAAATTATATATATATATATATATATATATATATATATATATATATATATATACCACTCAATGATTTTTATTTGACATCAAACTATCACAGTAATTTATTTAAGTACCAAAGTTACGGATGCTAAAATCATTTAGTTGTTAGTTACTAATGGTGTAACCTCCTCAATTCGGCTAAAACATTAAATCCGAATTCGGAAGATTATATTAGTTACAGTTCGAAGATAACATATTACAAGCCATGAATAATAATAAAAATCGAATAATGAGCCTAAAGTGAATGTATAATTAAAAGTCGAGCCGAGACCCACCTGATGTTGTGCTCGCATCCTAACCTAGTAGATTATCTGAAAAGATGGAAACTAAAAGGGAGTGAGCTATGAAGCTCAATGTGAGTTCCATCACAAGATAATCGGTGTAACCGATTAGTATACAAAATCACACATCATATAATAACTCGCAATAGCAGTTTCAAAATATTGAATTAACATATCAACATCATACACATATACACATATATATCATCTCAGAAATCTCAAAATCGTTTGCACATACTCTGTGAATGCAACACAGTTTCAGAATTAACAGAAAAGATCTTACCCCACCACTACACACCATAATAAGAGTTCCCCAGAACTCATTCATCCCTACACCTGAGTTGTGGTTAAACCACATAAATTACAAGTTAATAGTTGCCAGATGGATGTGAATACACAACATAATTACAGACAAAAGCTGGCAGATAATGAGTGGGCAAACCACCAGTGTTAGAGGTTAATACCCTGTCAAATGGTTGTGAGTTCACAACATAATTGTATATGAAAGCTGCCAGATGTATGTGGATAAACCACCAGAGTTGCAGATTAATAATCTGTTAGAACTTCCTCCTCAAATCTTCTTGCCCCATGTAATGCAATATGGCATATTTATAACAGATCAAAATGGAACTGAATAATATGCTTATGATAGATCGATAAGGCACCTATAACATACCCCTAACTAATCATTATAATACCATATGACATAATTATAATGGTTTTGATTTAATGGTATCATAAGGCATGTTGTACGTACATTCACAAATTTCAATACAATAGATTTATATATATTGTTCACATATTATGCATATAGGTATAATACTAATTCAATCATTCAGACATTGGATTCTAACCTTAATCATATTATCAGGGACTCAACTGAATACAATAAAACACTAAAAATAGTTCTGGAACCATTCAAGGACTATATTGTATAAAACATAAAATTTTGAGCAAAATTATTAAATTTGAGAATCAGAGGACACATAATTGTGTGACTGGACCGTGTGGAGGGGTTACACGGTCATGTGGCTAGGCTTTGTAATAAACTGAAGTCGTGTGGAAATTGCAAAATTAACCTATAGGGGAGGCATAGTCGTGTGGAGGGCCCTAAGTTGTATAAGAATTGAATTTCCTAGGGGTTTTAAGGGAAACATGGTCGTGTGAGAGGGTCGTGTGGCTCACACGTGTGGCCCACAAGCCCGTATGGCTAGCCATGTAGCCTTATCTTTAGGCACGATTTGCCCCGATTCACTTGTAAAGAAACACACACTTGTCTCCGGGATCTCGAGTGATGTTTCTCATGTTCAAGTTTGATTCGAGGTACCTAAATTGAGTTCTTCAAATGATATTTGTGCAAGAATTAATAATGGTTTTCAAGATTTACCACGATTTTCAAGAATTCGACAAGAAATTGTAAAAGATTTTATTAAACGGGTGAAAGATTAGTGTGGGGACCATGATATTACGAAATATGAAATTCAATTAACGAACAAGGCACTTACCGATTATTGTCAAGGTTAGAGATGAAATTGAAGGCGTTACACTAAACTGATAGAAAGAACGGGTTGAACGGAGATTGATTTCGGATCCAATATGCAAAAATATTTTCAGCAATGTAAAGAAAATATTTGCAAAGGAGAAGATGGGAAAGAATAGAGAGAAGAAATAGGAAAAAGAAAGTAAAATTTTAATTTAATTGGAAAAGAAAACTATAATTTTGTTATGACTAGGAAAGAGATTAAATACCTAGTGTTATCAAACTTTAGGGGTTGTTTGGATAATTAATTCATTTTGGTGAAAATAAAAAGGGAAATGAGGAGAAAGAGTAATGTGAATTGAACTTAGAATTAATGGGAAAGGAAGAGTGCTTAACCATTATACTACTGCCCATACTTAATAAGTTTTTACTTCATTTAACATATTAATTCTAAAAAAAAATAAAAGTGATTTTAAAAATATAAAAATTTCCAAAACTTATTGTTATCTAAATCGAACCGGATGGACTGAGAACCAGCTGGGATATCAGCCCGATGAGAGGCAAAAAATCAGTTGACCCTCAAACATGGTATAGACTAGTTCAATCGAGCTACAAATTGATTGAATCTACAGTTGAACCGATTTCAAATTAATCTGACCAATTGATTCCCAAAACGACTGATCTGACCATTTCAAAGCAAATGAATTATTAAAAACAAAAAATATTAAAAAAATTATAAAAGTCGATTCAACTAATTTTTAGCCCAGTTCAACTAATCTGTACTGGTTCGGGGGTTAATTGTTTTTAAAATTTTAAAACTATTTTAGCTCTCAACATTTACAATTTTTTTGTCAATTTGTTCATTAAACTTTAAAAGTACAAAAAAATTTGAAAATTTTTAAAAATTATTTTTTTTCTTTTTTAAAATAAAACATAAAAATTTATAGTTTAAAAAATTCAAAATTTTATAATTTTTTAAAAAATAAAATATACATGAAAAAAATTAAAAAAAACTCCTTAAAATTCAAAATAAATAAAAAATAATTTTAAAAATATAAAAAATTCCAAAGTTCATTGTTATCTAAATCGAACCAGCTGAAGCAAGAACCGATTGGGATATCAGTCCGGTAAGAGGCAAAAAATTGGTTGACCCGTAAACATGGTACATGCTGGTTGAACCGAGCTAAAAAAATCAATTTAATCGACAGTTAAATCGATTTCAAGCTAGCCTGATTAATGGATTTTGAAACGACAGGTCCAACCAGTCCAATGCAAATAAATTATTAAAAAATTATAAAAATTAATTCAACTGTTTTTAGACCGATTCAACCAGTCCGTACCAGTTCACATGTTAATTGGCTTTTAAAATTTTAAAACAATTTTAGCCTTCAACATTCACAATTTTTGTTGTCAATTTGGTCCTTACCGTTTAAAAGAATGTAATTTTTTTAAAAAAAAATTAAAAAATTTTCATATTTAAAAAAATTAACAAATTATAATTTTCGAAAAATAAAAATATATGAAATTTTTTATAAAATATATAAAAATTTAATGTTATTTAAACTGGATCAAATAGGTTGGATCAAGAACCAGGCTGGGGTACGATCCAAAGAGGTAAAAAACTAGCTAACCTGCAAATTGATACAAACTTGTTGAACCGAGTTAAAAAACTAGTTGAACTTATTTTTATAATTTTAATTTTTAATATTTTATTTGCTTTGAGCCGGTCGGACTAGTTGTTCTAAGAATCAATTGGTCAGACCAATTCAAAATTGATTCAACTACCAATTCAATTGGTTTTTAGCTCGGTTCAACTAATTTGTATTGGTTCGCGAGTCAAACCATTTTTTTACTTCTCATCGGATCGATACCCGAGCCGATTCCCAATCCAATTAGTCCGATTTATATAATAATAAATTTTGTAATTTTTTTATTTTTTGAATTTTAAAGAGTTTTCATTTTTTTTCATAAATTTTATGATTTTATTTAAAATATTAAAAAAATTTATGTGCGGGAAAAACCAAATTGAAAAAATAAAACCGTTAATGCTAAAAACGTTATTCAATCAGTCATAATCTCTTTGCATTGTGGTTTTTCTCTTTTTAATCTTAAAACAGTCTTGAAGTGTCAGAATGAGTAAAAAGAACAACAAATAGAAAGTCGAATCAATGACGTATCGATTCAATCTGCAATAGAAGAGACGATGCAATGAACATGAAATCTTGTTTTATTTCTAGAGTTCATACAAAATACAATAACAATCCCAGATTTTATTTTAAACAGGATTCAAATCCAAAGCTGTTTATTCCAACATAACTTAAACAGAAGTAGGGATATTAATACAATCTGAATGCCAGAGATCTTTTTGCTCAATTGCAAACTTCATATATTTCGTATAAACAAATATAAGATAAAACAACATAGAGATTTCCAACACTGGATGGCCCTGCACGGCTTTATAATTTCATACAAACTATTCTATGGTCTTCCACTAACAAAACATAGATTACTCAACATATTTGTAGCAGCATTTCCATCCCTCATCTATCGGACTCCCAAGTACAAGTTTTGCAATCTATGCGGTTATTCAAACATAGGTAGCTCCAAACTGCATCTATATTGGGTATGTAGGGCTTAGAAAGCTTGAAAAACTGCAACAAATGCTTCGGGTGGCAACGATCAAATGCGTATAAGATAGCTTATCTACTCAGGTAAAAGCTGTTACAGGGGTTGGGGACGTGTCTGAACCACATAAATATCTTTTCCAAGAACACATCCTTCCACATCCTGCGGGCAGCCAAACTTCCTCTCCAGGAAAAATCCAACTGCAGATAGACGCTGACTAAGCTGTTGACGAAATACCGGATCAACCGTCAAGGGTTTTTTGCTGTAGTCTACTGTCAAACGGATTACTTCCCCATCAGCAGGACTTGCACCTGATACCACCATCTCCTCACTGAAATTTGCAAATGCTACTGTTTTCACAAGCCCATCAAACTTCCCGGAAGATAAACGCCATGGCGTACCCCTAGTTCCAGAAGCGAGGGTTTCACCCAGCCCTGGTGCAATCTCAGCCTCAACATAGTTATGGTCATGATCTGTTGGGCTGAGTGTGTGGAGTACAAATGAAAGATCAGGTGAAAGCATTTCCTGAACCAGGACTGCCATTGTAGCATCTTTCTGGGACACACCAGCAGCTCGCCGACTTAGTACTGCTCTTCGTGTATAGAGCGAGGCCCATACTTGGCTAACAGCACTGGCAAAAACAGTTGGATTTGAAGGACTGACATTTGGGATGGATTCATAAAGTCCAGCAGCTGACATCCCCGCCAAATCCTCAACATTGGCACTTGAACGGACAATTAAGCGTACATTGCCTGGAAATACTCTCATTATGCTATCAATTATGTCTTGTGGGGGCTGTATGGAAGAGACCAGCTGCTGGAGTTTGTAGCATAAATTATCAAGCTCACCATCCTCCAGACCTGCTGTTTCGATCTTTTCTCGAAGAGACATGAATGTTTCCATGGATTTGTTTTGCTCTAAAGCCCATTCCATGGAGCCAAATGGTATAACTACTCCAGCAGGAACACGAAATGAAGCTGGCACCCCTAGGTCACTGTAGACTGCAATAAAGAAACAAAAGAAAAAGATGAAAAAGAAAATCATGCAGAACAACATATAAATGTACAATTTATAACACAGAAGATGAAGGTCCATACAATGATAACAAATGAATTTATCAAAAAATTAGGTGGTTTATTAAACAAAAAGAAAAATCATTGATCCTTATTCATATATAAATACTTCTTATGATCAAAGACTAATGAAGTTAGCTGCCAAGAACAAAAATGTTACCCTTATCAGAAACTGCTGCCAAGGAAGCTAAACGGCCACAAGCAGCTGCCTTTGCTCCTGAAGTTTGTGCATCTGCATCAGCAAGCAGTATAAGTCCAGCTGAAGAACTACCCTGTATAAAGAACCATTATCAGTTTGATTACTAACATAAAAAATAACTGTGAGATTGCTAGTCTCTTGCAACCTAAGATAGAAGAGAGAAAACCTTGCCTTATTGGAGTAAGAGGCTTTAGGAGACAGCCCTGTCAAATCAGGAGGAGCACGCATGTCAACAGCAGATGAACCATTAGTTGAAAGATTTTTGGCAACAGAATCAGCATCACGATCATCTAAAGAAGATGGAACTATGCTCACACCACTTGACGATGCATCCAATCTTCAAAGAATTTACGAAACCAAGAAGCAAACAAAACAAACCATTCAAGTATCAGACTCAATGGTATATAGAGCTTAGAGCTAGCTATCATTAGTTGATTGATGAGAACAAACATTGACTATACTGCAGAAAAGTGCAGAAACAACCTCACACATTTTCCTTCAAGCTTTTGTATATAAGAAACTCTTTCTTCATCTTCACATGTAACAAAAATGACCTTTTCCTGAACAAAAATATGTACTTTATCAGTATGTCATCTACTAATCAATGTTTCCATCACAAATTCTATGGTAAAATTAATATCATAAGATGAAAGAACTTGCTTGTCTGGCCCTAACACCAAGATGAGATAAGTGAGGCAGCTCCTGCAAAAGTACAACTCCTGCAATATTAGATCCAGCTGCTGTCACCTGCAACATGTAAATGAGATTACATGATCACTTTGCTTGTAAACGAGAAAATGGTAATAATATTCAAGGATCAAACAAATAGCTAACTGGATGGCCCAAAACAACAACAAAAAATAGCTAACTGAAAACTATCTCAAACCTCCTCATCTCCATCAGCTTTATTAACCACAAGAATAACAGGTCCTTCTAAAGATGATGGCAGCGATCCAGGGACAATGTTCTCAACCTGAAGCAAAAGTAATTTAGCATCACATGGAACTAAAAAATTTGCAGAGGTACACACGTAATAAAGGGGCACAATTTCACATGCTTTATTGGAAATTGGAACAATTAAAGTTGACATCAGATTATCAGATGACAAAGTTTAATGTCATACAATGTTGATAGTCTTACTGTGAGGAGCTTGGTGTAACACCTGCTAGTGACATTGTTAGGGATTTAGTTCTTATTTGATTCAGATTTTAGCAGGATTTGATTTATCAGAATTTACTTATTAGTTTAAACAAAACTTTCCTGATAAACAAGGATTTCTTGCTGTCATAGTTTAGCTTGAATGAAACTAGGGTTTTGGATCTTATTTCCTAAATTTAAACCTCTATTTAAGAGGAAAATTATTAATGAATAAAGAAAGTTAAAACTTAGAAGTTTCAATAAATTATAGGAAACTCCCTTGGAGTTCCAAGGTAGGCAACTCCCTCACAGTTCCACAGCTATAGGCAAAAATAGGAATTTGAATAAGGACAAAGACCCTTTCTTCGGATCTAATTTTGTGTTAATTCTCAGGTAACTCAATCAATAACTCGGGAACTTAACATATGCACTTGACCCCTCTTTTTTGGTCGAGTACAGGTTGTGCCACTGGTTCTTTTCTAGTGGCTAAAAAACATTAAAAAAATCCATCATCGAAAAAGAAAATTTGAAATCTTGGAATTCTGAATTATTTATATTTTTTAAACTCTAAAGCCAAGATCTAAGAAAACATCCTTAAGTCTCGTCAATACCAAATAATATTTACTTTTGGTTAGCCCCAAAAGATATTATTATAGCCTGTAGGACCATTACTAAATATTGCTATATTTTGAGAGACTAAAAAAACCATGTTGCATCAGGAATCAACCGTAACTGGACATCACCGTTCTATTACTTCTCTATTTTTAAAATCCAACTAAGAATTTTTTAGATAGAAGTTAAATATTTTTGTGCACCTAACTCAGGGATAGTTGCAATCAGGACAATGCATGTTGTCTTATTTCACTAACTTATTTTCAATTGCAAAAACATAACTAGGATTTACTTCCTAATGTAATGTGCAACCTCTTTGATGCGACAATGTGTTTATGGATTCAGAAGGAATGGAATGAGCGAGACAAGGTGTAATAATAATATCCTCGCCAGTTGCATTAAAGTGATTGAGGTACCTGAACTAATGTTCCGGACACCACTCCTGGAACAAGGACATCCCACCCTTCAGAACCAAGTGCTGTTCTAACAGCTTTCAGGAGAAGGGAACAAAGTTTTGAAACCTGAAAAATCACCCTACAAATGAAAATTGCAAGTTAGGAAAATAGAAAATAGTAAACTACACACAGGTAATATGATTTTCTCCGTGCAGCTTAACTAGCAAAATCTCACAAACATAAAGAGCAACATTATCAGGGAATTCATCAGAAAGATAAATGTTACCATACCCAGCTCGGATCTCAGCTTCAGCATATGTCCTTATGCTGTTCTCTGGAATTCCAAGAGCTTTCCCTAGCATCTTCAAGATTGAACAAACAATTTCTTAGGATTCCAGTTCATCTATAAACCTTAAATTAAATTACTGATGATATAAAGCTGCACCAGTGGAAGTTGGAACATTGAGGAACAAACTGATCTATATATTGAAAATTGCTTATTCTTCCAGAGTTTATCTGACATTGCCTCTAAAGGTTGCAATATAAACAATTCATTAACTTTAGCAGTAAACGAATTTAAACATTTGGTTCCACAGAAAACATTTGTTAAGCTTACATCAATCTCAAGTATTTACATTCACAAAAGTTTCATCATATAGCACAAAACTTTGCTTTTCACAAGAACATTTCTTTACCTGCACTTTTTGAGGGAATAATTGGAGAAGGACTTCAGAATATTCCTCAGTCAGCCTCCTTGATCTGTCAAGTGTAGCTTTGAGTCTTAATGCCCAGATTCTTTTGCCATCCTCACTTCCTTTATAATAAACAAAAGGGGCCCAGAAAATGAAATAAAGCAATATAAGGAGAGCTATTCTACTAAACATGAAATTTTTTCTCCAGATTTAAGAGATAAAAGGATAATAAAGGTACCTTCCTTCTCAAAGAGACCTTTCTCTTGCCAGGCAGTAAGTTCACTTTGAATAGCAGCACATTCTTCAGGTTTCCAACCAGATAAACTAAGCTGATGAACACCCACAATTAAGGCACCAAGTGGATCATTCCAAGAGCTTATGTTCTTTGATTCCAGATTATCTGCAAACCAATTGGCCCCTCCTACAGCTTCAAGCATGTTGAGTAGCCTAAGTCAATGCAAGTCAGTACTGCATGAATGAGAAAAACAGAGAAAGAAGAGCATAAAACTAAAAGTAAAACATAGTGCTTGCAGAATCTAACTAGAAACATGGGAAACCAGAAAATGCACTGTTCCTGTTTCCACAGAAATCTTGAATAATTTTTCACTAGAAATACAACAAAGGCTTTCTGTTGAGGCTGAATAAATATGAAGTGCATGACCATGATCACCTTTTATAAAGCATCCACTATCTGCAGGTTTGGTTGCAAGGTAGAGCATATCTCTAGCTTTTTGCATGATTTGCAGATTTGATGTATGAATACCAAGAAGCTAATGTCTATTATGTGCTAAAAAATGAGCAACAGTAACTTTCAGGTCTGAAATTAGAAACTCAGTTTAACAACCAACCAGCCCAATAAAAATATGAAATAGCTTTTTCTAGCTTCAGGTTATTGCCCTTAAGATTGTCAAAACTCATTAATGTGACATCACTCCATCCTATTAATATGAAATAGCTTTTTCTAGCTTCAGGTTATTGCCCTTAAGATTGTCAAAACTCATTAATGTGACATCACTCCATCCTATTAATATGAGTTCTCGATATCAAACTTGGATTTCTACTAAAATTATTCAAGGAAAATAATATAGACAAGTGACATAGGACATCAAGAGGCACTGCCTCAAACTGACAAGAATTTGGCAAGGTAAAATGATAGGTTAATTAGTATTTTGGCAAAAATACTAAGATTGGAGGTTAAAACAATGAGGACGCTAAAAGAAAAGTTATGGTTTATAAGTGGAATGTTCAAAATTTAAGAAGAAATGAAGAAATTAAAATGCTATCCAGTGGCTGTTTTGATCCTGTGAAGGTACAGTTGAGCAACAAATTAAGAGTTTTAGGCTTTAGTGTTGGTAGTTGAAGTTAGTACGGTTGGGGTTAGTTTCTAGTAGAGCAGATAGTGAACAATGTAGTAAATTAACAGACAAGAAAGAAGAGAAAAGATATAGCACTCAGAACGACACCCTAAAGCCACATCAAACGATGTCCACACTCAAAATCTTCTTGGAAATTAATCTCAACTTTTCCTAACCGCTTTGTTTTCAGCATGAAGAAGTTCCATTGTATTGGTTGGAGTCATCCCATGTAAACACAATCTTACAGTAAACAAGTGGATAAGATGCCAATTGTTCATCTGAACTAAGTATGACATAACTCATTCACTATATATCTGGAATATTTCTAAAGAGTTGTCTGTCCTTACAAATTCAAGCACATCAAGCATCAAAAGCAGACCAAAACTTTAGATATGTACCTGCTTAAGAGGACAAAGGAATAGTCCTCAAGACCAATCTCACATAGTCGCCACTGATAGTTGCACACAACAGCACCGGTTAAAACAAGCCACGAGTGCAAAAAGAGAAAACTTCAAGCTAAACTTCTGTTTATTTGAAGCTTGCTGAAAAACTAAAAAGAATGGACTGACCTTTTGGCGCATTGCTATTGCAGCATCAGGAGCATCATTTCTAAGACCACTTTCAAGACCCTTCACAATTACTTCTCTCAAAGCACCCAAAGATCGCATTGTCTTGATTAAATCCAAAACGCTACCCGATCCTTCTGCAGCATCCAGACTCTGGAAATATAAAAATGCCTCTTAGAAAAATGACTGCAACAAAAATTCATCGTCTAAAACTAAATAATTAGAACAAAGACTTTTCAACTATGAACTTTTTCTATGGATTTTCAGTTGTATAACAAGCTTTTTTCCAACTAAGTGGGACTGGCTGCATGGATCAGAATCTGCTATCATATTCTATTTGGAAACATATCCAAGTAAAAATATTAAAGGAACTGAATGCATGTTTTTTATTCAACGATGAACTTTCTGTCAAACTCCATTAATCACTAGATAAAAACTCTAACTAATCACTAGATAAAAACTCTAACTACAAAACCATAGCAATAAATAAAAAACAAGAGCAAACAATTACAAAGATACCTTTTTGCACTCCAGAAACATTACAAGAGCTGCAATGCCCCGTTCATCAAAGGATTCTCTAATTGACTCAAGTTGCTCAGTGAGGCTGCAATAACATAAAATCTTAGATAGATACATAAATGTCTAGCAAGGAGTCTTAAGAATCGAGACATAGCATCAAAAGAAGAATTGGACCACTCCATGAACTGGAAAACACAAAGTAATATGCATAGATAATACAAAAGGTTCAAAAGGTCAGCTACATTTATGCATAACTAAAGAAAGCAAGTAGGAAATCCACTCAGGCAACTTTACATGGTAAATTACAGAGATGAGTTAATAACTGATAAAGTGGGAGCTAAATTCAGATCTTGTAGCAGTAATCCAAGAATTTAATGGAAGTTGCAACAAGAACCATTCGAATTTCTAGAAGTTTACTTACAAAGCAAAAAGTCAATTCATTGTATCAGTATCATAGAGGACTTTATGCTACTGTGATGTTGCTTAATATTATCTTCAATGAGACATTTTCATTAACGTATAACCCATGAAGGAAAGGAAAAGTAAAAGCAAGAAATACTAATCATTCAAATTGAACCTTCCAGCATTGAAAAAATCTTTGAGCTCCCGATGGAATATCTTGAATTGTTCCACAAATGCTTCACTATATTGTCCAGGATCCCTGGTTATTCTTGCAAGCATTGCTTCTGTTGCAACTAAGTCTTCAGGGCCAGCATTTCGATGAAGCTTGTTCTGTATTGTATGCTTAATTTCTTGCTGGAACATATAAATTGAAATTTTAGTAATTAATTTGAATTTCAAATTAAAAAAAGGGTAAACTACGCTTGTAATGATCCAACTATTGGAAAGTTTCTTCTTCGGTCACCGAACTATGAAAAGTTCCAAAATGGTCACCCAACTATTTGACTTTTTCTTTTTTGGTCACCAGTCGTTAAATGGCTGATGGAAAGATGACATGGCAGCTTTTAAAATTGGCATAATAGTAATTTTAGCCCTCAACATTTATGCATTGTACCAATTTAGTCTTGATTGTAAAAAACTTAAACCCACAACGTTTACACATTGTGTAATTTGGTATTTTTTTTTTTTTCAATTTTGCTTTTCTTTGTGACCCTTCCACCTAAAAAGCTAAAAAAATCTATCAACTAAATTTGATCGAAAATATACAAAAATTGAAACACCCGAAAATCCAAGATAATAATTTTCATCGTTTCTCATTCTTTTAAAACTAACCCTCAATGTCACAAATAAAAGTCAAAAAAAAAAAGACCAAATAACACAATGTCTAAATGTTGAGGGTTAATTTTTTTGAAATCAAGACTAAATTGACACAAGGTATAAATGTTGAGGGTTAAAGTTGCTATTATACCAATTTTAAAAGCTGCCAAGTTATCTTTCCATCAGTACTTGAACTGTTGGTGACCAAAAATGAAATTTACTAATAGTTGGGTGACTACCAGTGTAATTTACCCATAAAAATCGAGGTGCCCGTGAAATCTGACCTTGAGGTCGTGAGGGATATCATTCCGGTGAGCAATGTCTCTAATTCGAGTAAGTGGGACAGATGCTGTAAATTCTGCCTTAAAAGATGGCAAACAAGGATGGATCTTGCGAATAACAAGCAATTCCTAGAATTTGGGAAGGAAAAGTTAACTGACAAAATTATACAACATGATAGTCTGATATGCATAAATCATATGATAAACAAATATTGCCATTTAAAGTGCATGAGATTTGTCTTGTTTGTTCCTTTCCTCAAAATTTGATGCTTGCAGCTAGAATAATTACATATTCTAATTTCCTAAAATAAAAAGATTTAAGAAACATACAAAAGTCAAGAGCAGACCAATCTGTAAAATAGGCTAATTTTAGAACAGAGGTATACTCTCACGAAGATGTGCAAACTCAATTATTTAAGAAACTAAGAGCAGCACTTTCTGTAAAACCGTATGAGGTCCAATCAAAGTACTCCTCCCAATTTTTTATTGAATCAACATAGGTGCCAGTGATTTTCAAATTTCAAAATACTATAAGCTTCAGCTACACCAGCTCTTTAGTCCATTAAAGCCTGAGACCAAGTAATTGGTGATAAGAAAAAAATTTAAGGACTACCAGACAACTTACTAACAATTATAAAGAGCAACATACACATTTTTTATTCATTAGATAACACTAGCTTAGATATAATGTTTGTAAAGCTACTTGAATATGAACACTGAACATATTGTCTACAGACACAGGTGTCAGCAGCTACTGTACCTTAAGTTCCTTATGAACACTGAACATACTGTCTACCAATAAACTAAACAAGGAATCTTTTGTTTGGATCATCCATGTTTTGCTTTGGTTCTGACAAATTCAAAGACAAAGATAAGCACTACCTAATCCTCTTTTCTGCCAGAATGCACCTTATTCTCACTTTGCCAAAGTTCTTATAGTGATCCACCATAGAAAAAGTATAAGAAAATGCCTAAATAACATCTAACACGTCAGTTTCTATCATCCTGTGCTAAATGCCAATTTATCATCTAGATTCTCAAAAATGGTTACAAGCAAAAGTCTTTAGACCATGCTAAAAGGATGGATAAACCAAAAGTTAACATAAATTTTCCAAGCAAGATAAGTAGGGAAATAAACAAAGAGCAACGATGATATCAATCCTGAACATAAATTTTCCAAGCAAGATAAGTAGGGAAATAAACAAAGAGCAACGATGATATCAATCCTGATACATGAAAAGAAACATATAACCTATACTAGAGTGTGTTTTTATTAATCTTGTTAAGAATGTAGTTTAAATTGGGCTTGAACCAAAGAACTGGAAAAGGTTATATTTTTTCACTAGCACCGTTGAGAACTAGAGTAGGATACATGACATCAAGCAATCCCATCCTGTCCAAAGCAAAGGACTGAAAAAAAAATTAATAACCATGAATAAAGACAGAAACTGCAGCAATAGAGCACCTGAGGTGAAGAATCTTTCCTACTAGAAATTCGCTCTAATTCACGAAATATAAGCCTGGAAATCTCAGCATGTCTGTTTGGCCGGTGATGACCCCCATCTTCAAAACAAGGAATTTGCCCTGTGTTTATCCACTGTATAAAAAGAATATTTAAGAACAGTGTGGAAGAATAAACACCAAAACATGCTGTCATAAAAGAAATGTAAACAACCTTTAGATAGATAGCAGAGCATATTAGAGCTTCCAACCGTTCCTCACTTTGCAAACTTCCAACTAATAGTTCACGAACCACTTCAAGCTTTCATAATAGGAAAAATAAATACAGAGAAATGTCATTGGCTGAAGAAGAAATATAAATCAAAATCATGATAATCGACCACAAAGATAGAAGTTTAAAAGCTAAGTCATGATTTAAAATAATAGATGAACAAGATTTGCATAAACAAGAGTTTTTTTTTTTTTTGTTCAGAAGATAGGCCAGGGAAGATAAAACATATTACATTACCATCTTTCCAACTACCTATGTGCAAACTCCCATGCATCCAACTGCCACCACCCCAATGCCCGAAGAAAAAGAAATTCAAAAACTTTATGAAACAGGGAAGACTACTATTAGCAATATCCTAGTTCTTCAATTTTTAAATTATATTTAAATACATTCAAACTATCAGTGTGTTACTTGTTCATGGAAAGAAAATAATAATTCATGGTTTTTTCATTTCCTTATTCCCACAATTTGATCACACCTTCACAACTTCTATTGACCTGGCTTGAGGCATGACAACACCAACCACAGAACCACTGATGCATGATGCATGTACTATGAAGTGCCAGCATGTGAGCTAGATAGATTGAATGGAACTTCATACTCAGAGCTCATGAAAAAGGGTTTCAGCTAATATAAGGTTCAATGAAATTGGTATTCAACTAAATGCATTAACACTATCAAGCTACACATGTCCATAATGCTAAACATCATAAAATTATACTGTATGTGAAGTAAATTTCAAATTCAAGTATGTGTATATATATTGATTATGACATTTCTAGAATTTTTCTATGAATATGAATTTTGCAATCAACAAAATGACCATGTGTACCTTTCTCCACCAATTCCTTGCACTTTTATCACCTTCAACTAATTTCAAAGCCATACCTTCAAGACCAGTCGTATCCCATCTCCTCTCCAATTCTCTGTTGTGATGTTCATTTGAACGCATGAAGGAAGCAGGCCTCCCTTGCCATTGTCCAACAAAAGGACTTGCCTCAACCTCCAAGGCATCAGTAGTAGATGTCGATTCACTATGACCAGCATCATCCACACTGTCATCATATTCTTCCGAACTTAAAGGCAATAATTCCAACGTCTCCTCTGTGGAATTCCAGTGACATATCATCCCAAAACTTCCTCCCTGAGGCAGTTTCAGAACACGGTTATTTCCACCTTCCCATGCTACACTCTTGTCCTTACTAACAACCACAAATTTGAACTCAACAGACTCGCCCCCTTTCAACTCCAAGTCACATATCCATCCATCCTCACTCCAGTTCATAGGCACCTGCTTCTTCCAGGATCCCAATTCTTTTGTGGACCCCAAGATCACTACATGCTCCCCAAATTGAACTTGGTGGTCTAAACAAACATTAAGCCCTACTTTGCCACTTCCAGACATTGGTTTCACTTTCGTCATCTGCTTCGTCTTTTCTTCTTCTCTGCTCCAAAAAAAGAAACCCATTTTAGCAATCTCCATCCTCAAGAGGATTCGATACCATTTCATACAATCAATCAGGAAAAAACTATGTCATTAGATTTTTCAATCATAGTAAAAGTAAAACTCAAACAACCTTTCCATTTGCAGACATTTCTCATCAGCAAAAGTTAAGTATAATTAAATAACAATAATGATAAGAAAGAGAAGAAGCCTAGACAACGAATGTTGTAAAAAGAAGAAGAAAGGAGAAAGGCGAAAAGGGTACCTAGTGGGAGTAGAGGAAACGGCGAAAACAAGAGAATGAGAGTGTTTACGGTGGCGGTTGATTCCCGGCGGAAACGGGAAAGGAAAAGAAATCCTGGGGCTGAAAATAGTAGCGTCGGGGAGGAATTTGAGTTGCTTCCGAGCTGGGATTTGAAAATGGAGTGAACGTAGAGAAATAGAATCCATTTGCTTTTTTTTTTTTTTTTTTTTTCTCCTTTGTACGTCTTGGGATTGAGATCTTGTGCTTGTATAGGCAGAGAACAAAGAAATGAAGCCTATTATACTGATCTCTCACAGTTCACTGAATCATGGATTGGGATTTCTGGTCTCAATTGCTGGGTTTGCGCCACGTGGGATGCTCAACCCAATTGTCTATTTGTGAATTCCTACTCACGTATTTTCTGTAATTAAATTAAAATATGACCAAGATCCAAGATATTTATACTTGAAATATGAGAATCCTTGGAAGATATTTATATTCATATAATTTAACTGTCTATTTTTATTATATAATTTATTTTCATTTTCAAGATGATGAATAAAATAAATTATATAAGTCAATTTCCATTAATTAAATATATTTATTAAATAAAATAAAGTTTAATCGTTGCTAGGATCTTTTTGGTTTTAAGAAATAATTTGTTAAATTTTATTTTAAAATAAATATAAATTTATTTTTATAATAATCTCATTCGTTTGTCAAGATTTTATCTCTTATAAAGAGATGGTTGTTATACATCTAAAGCAACATACTATTATAGATAAATAATTGTTGTAAACTTATCATAAAATAAACAAAATTAAAATACCTATAACAAGTGCATGCGTTATTGCTTTTATGTATTTTTTATTTTACATTTTTTCACATGATTAATTATGAACTCTATAAATCTAACAAGTTTAATTAATCAGTATGAGTTATCAAATTTTAATTAATCAGTATGAGTTATCAAATTAACTTAATCAATTAATTTATTATTAGCTATTAAATTCAAGTAATCAATTTATAAGATTATGATGTTCCAAATTCATCTTAGAATAGTTTATTGGATTGATATCTTTAATTCCATTAGTTGAAGATTATTTCATTTAATAAAATATAATTAATAGATTTTTTCATGTAAAATTTAAATATTTTATTGAAATAATATTTTAGTTAAAATTATTTTTTTCTAATAAATTGTAATTAATAGGTTTGCTTAAATGAAATAGCTATAATTTTACTTTTTAAACAGTATGTTGTTATAGAAAACTAATTTAATAAAGAATGTACTTCATAACTTTGATTGTTATTTTTATAAATAGAAAGTTGTTATAGAGAGTTAAAATAAAATATAAAAAATTAATTTTACTAAAAACTTGGTTGTCATAAATATTATTGTTTTGAGATTGTTTCTTAAAACATGATCTTTAAGACTATCTCGATACTCATTAGTGTTAAAGTATTGGTTAAATAATCAAGATTTTTTGGCCCCTTGGAATTATGGTGGGGTTAAGAGATAAAATCTCAACATTTAAAGATACCTCAACATCCAATTAAATACTCTAATCGACCCCTAAATCTAAATGATTTTTTTAAAAATTTAATAAGACTTCAACAGGCTTCAAAGACCATTTAGATTTCTCAACAGAATTCTAAGTCTAAACATTTTTTAAATATAAACAAACATTGACACCGATAATCGTTGATGTCCATTTAAATACCATATTAAAACTCTAATTCTAAACCCTAAAAATTTCAAACCTTTACTATTTAAAATTTAAATGAATCTTAATATCAATGAGTGTTAAGACCCTTTCATGAAACGTTAACCTTAAATTCTATAAATAACCTATTCCATTAGTTAATTTTTATAGAAAACTCAAAGTACTCTAGTATATATTCTATCATTCCTACCTTATTATCTTTTATTCGAAATTCTCTGAACCCAATATTCATAGTGACCTCTTTATTGAGATTACAAGGACATATTGTTTATGTTGCAACAAGAACAAATAAAAGAGTGTTATGAGCCCGAAAAATTAGAAAATAAAAATGTTAGACAAGCAAATCTATAGTTACATATTATTAGTTTATTTATAATTAATCATTTTGGTAAGATGAGTTGTGTGTTGCACTTTCTTTCTCCTCCAGTTTAGCATTAGAGACCTAATGTTCATGTGTTTCATTTCTCATGCAACGAATGAACAATAATACTAGAAGATGTAGCGCAACTAATGAGCCTTCATGTCAAGGGTTTTGCAATAACAAGAACTACTAAATTTGATTTACAAATAGTACTCATTGAATTATTAGAGGCTTTCTCCCATAAGAAGGATTATAATGGTGTTGGGCTTGGTGGAATAGATTTAAACTAGTACTTGTTATACCTCTACCCCTCAAACACACCTTATGGGTGCCCACTTCTCTGAATCATGTCTCAAAAATTTCCTCGAAAATAACTCCTTGAAGACACTCCTCACATCCACCTTTCGGCTCCGCACCACATAAGCCTCATGTATTAATCACCACTCTTAACACCAACTACCATATCCTATCTGAAGTGATCGACATCATGTCCAATCACTACCCTAACTAGATCTATGGTGACAGACCACTTGACCAACTTGCTTGAGGCTCACCAGTCAAACTCAAGACTAAACCCAAACAAATCAAAACTTTGAAAATTATTACCATGATCCTTACAATTACTACACCTTGCCTTGCCTTACCCATATCAGCAATACTACGAACCTTATCCAAGTTATCAAAGCCAAGCCTATGTTTACCAAAACCCAAATGTCAACTCCCAAAAACTGTCAATGTTGCACTAAGACCACATCACTTTTCATGTCATTGCAATTTAGTCCTACCTTAAATTAATAGTTTAATACATCCTGCCCTGCTTTGTCACTCAATTTCTTTTGGTATTCATTAGCTTTCTCTTAAGTGATAAATTCTTATTTGATTTATCATCGAGAATCTATCACATATTTTATCACATATTTTCTCTGAAATTACACTATTTATGATTAAAGGGTTTTGGATATTATAGTTTTTCTTTCTTTAAATTTAATTTTTTAATGTTATTTGATTTGAGATTACTTAAGAAAGGTTAAACTACACTCAATGTTACTCTAAAATAAAGTTTGTCGTTTTTTGATCACTCTAAAATTCTTAATTTTAATTTGGTCACTCTAATTAAGATAATTGATCGAACCAGTCATTCGTTAAAAATTTTATTAATTTAATAATAGATTACTGACGTGGCACATTGGCCAATTGAATGACTACATGTAGCACTTTTTTTATTCTACTTTTTGACTAAAATGTTTGGAATAATTACAAAGAAGTCCTTGAGCTTTAGTCAAAAGTAAAAAAAAAAATGTCACATGTTTTCATTCAATTGGATAATGTGTCACATTAGCAATCTATTAATGAATTAATGAAATTTTTAACGGCAGTGGTTAGTTTAATCAATTATCTTAATTAGAGTGATTAGTTTAATAAGTTATCTTAATTAGAGTGATCAAATTGCGAAAAAAAAATTAAAATGACTAGAATAGGAAAAAACTATTTTAGAGTGAGCTTGAATGCATTTTACCCTTCAAGAAATTAGAAGAACCCACGCAGGTATCGTGGACGATAACAGGAAAGCCAGCCATCTATCTCCACAGCCATCGTTACCTCCCATCTTTAATCTGAGGTATTATATATTTTTATATTATTTCCGGCAAATTTTCTTCTGTTCTGTTCATGATTTTTAGGGGTTTTATCTGCTGCTTTCATTTTGAACTTGTTACTTTTAAGTGTTATTTGCGGAAATGTATCTGGGTTTCTTTTTGTTGTTGAAGCTTTATGATTAAGTTTTCTCCATAAATTTTGAGGCGATTGCTTAGTTGAACTTTTAGCCGTTCTTGAGATAAACTTTAAAATTTTGCTTCTGGGTATTTCAATAACTGCCTATATCTACAATTTTGCTTAAATTTGAGCAACAACTTGGATATTTGAAAGGGGGTCAATCCAATCTCACACTAATATTCTTAGTTCATTAAAAAAAAAAAAAAACTCTCAAAGCAGTTAACACTTAACAAAGATTTGCCAAAATATACTTTTAATTGATTCTTTGTGTAGTCATTGCATCTTGCTATAGCATATGGAAAAAAAACCTGATTTTTTTTTCTTGTAAAGGTACTAGATAAATCTTTTTTTATTTTTATTTTTTGCTAATTTTTGGGTGAAAATGCTATTTCTCTGGGAACCAAAAAGAAACATTTTTGTGTAATTCTTTAGCTTGATTGGAGTAATCTTCTAACTTTTTAAGGTTTTATTTGAAATTTCATACTATAGAAGTTCAAGGAAGAGGGGCCAAAGATGCAAACAACTTCTCAACTTCATCCAACATATTACTTTTCTAGTAGGTCAGTTTCTCTCTCGCTCCTAAATTCATTCTTTGAACTTCATCTGTGAGATTTAATATCTTTAAACACATTGATTGTAGAAGGAGCTCTATCAGATCCAATGGCCGCATGAAACTCGGAGGTTGGAATTCAAGTCAACTTGGCATCAATGGAAGAGGTCAGAGTCTTAGATTTCTAACACCAATCCGCAAAACTAGATTGTTTGTGATTTCCAACGCAGATGATGGCCATGCATATGCCCCTGTGCTAGAAGAAGACAGCAATACGAACCATGCACCCTCCTCAGAACCTGAAACATTCTTTAGCAAATGGTCTCCTCCAAAGTACTTATGGAGAGGATTATCTGTTCTTGTCCTTGCTGGACAGGTTATCGTTCGAACTCTAAAGGGTAAAGTCCACTGGAGGAATACCCTCCAACAACTGGAGAGAGTTGGACCTAAATCAGTTGGAGTTTGTCTTCTAACTTCAGCATTTGTTGGCATGGCCTTTACCATTCAGTTTGTAAGAGAATTTACCCGATTGGGTTTGAACCGATCAGTTGGTGGGGTATTGGCCTTAGCGTTCTCAAGGGAGCTAAGTCCTGTGGTTACATCAATTGTGGTTGCCGGCCGTATTGGCAGTGCATTTGCCGCAGAATTAGGAACGATGCAGGTCTCCGAGCAAACAGACACGCTGAGAGTTCTTGGATCAAACCCTGTTGATTATTTGGTGACACCCAGAGTCATTGCTTCCTCTTTAGCTTTACCATTTTTGACTCTAATGTGTTTCACAGTAGGGATGGCATCAAGTGCGCTGCTGGCTGATAGTGTTTATGGAATTAGCATTAATATCATCTTAGATTCTGCGCAAAGGGCTCTTCGATCATGGGATATAATTAGTGCAATGATTAAGTCTCAAGTGTTTGGTATGATCATATCTATTGTGAGCTGTGCTTGGGGAGTTACCACCATGGGAGGAGCCAAAGGTGTCGGCGAATCAACAACATCAGCTGTGGTTATTTCTCTTGTTGGTATTTTCATGGCTGATTTTGCACTCTCATATTGCTTCTTCCAAGGAGCCGGAGATTCGTTGAAGAACTGTGTATAACCAGGTTGGCTTCTTTGTCAGCATCTAACTCTTTACAGCTTTCTCAATGTTGTTCAACGCATGGCTCCTAGTGGACAGATAACATAGAGGGGAACTATATAGGTTCTGTATAAAGTCTTGCAATCTTTGGCTAGTTTGTCCCTCCCTTTTCTGTTGTCAGTGACTCAACATTACTCTATGTTACTCGGATTTGGGTGTATAAGATATGAATATGCATCCAAGATGGTATGTTGAAATGTTTTAAAGCTTATTTTTCATGTAGTTGGAGGGTCCTTAAAGGGTTATAGTTTCACATCCACCTTCATATATACATTGAAATACGAGTATTTTAAAAGAATTGTCGCCTGAAGTGATTTTAATTTTATTAGAATGATAAGATATTTTCTTATTTGGAAATCAATGGTAGCCACTTTGTGTAAAATGGTTTTATTCACATGCAACATAGTGGCAACTTTTCTGTTTGAAAGAAAGAAATCAGAGGGAAGATCTCTTTTTAGTTTGTTTTATTCATTCAACTTTGAACTTCAAGGATGGAAGTTGCAGCTATACCATTTCTTTCAATCTTTTTATAATTATTATACAGTATTTTTTTTTTTAATTTTGAATTGTTTAAATATATATTTACATTTTATTCAGTATAATATAGAAATGTATATATGTGTATATATATAAGATAAATAGTTAACTAATTAAAAATACTTAAATAACTATATAAAATAATAATTATTAAATATATAAATAATTTATCAATTCAATCTTACATTTCATTAATATTCATTTTCACAAACTAGTTGAACACTTATGTCAAACATGGTATAAATTTTATTTTATTATTTAATTCAAATATACTTTTTAATAAGTTTTGATAATTTATTATATACATTCTTCCATAAAAAAAATATATATATATATATATATACATAGATTTTAATTGGTTGTCCTTAATGATTATTTTTTATTTTAATCTTATCGCTATTGTTGAGTTTGAATCCAAATATACATCTTATCACTACTATTCAAATGGACCCTTTAATCAATGATAGAGTGACTAAATATTTGTAATCAAGTCTTCTATTGGCATCAATCCTAATGACAAAAGGACTTATATTCAAATCTTCAATTAACATCGTTACAGAATTTAATCCTTGAATAACTCAAACGCTACCCTTTATAATAAAAATAAACCTATAGCATCTAATATTCCATATAAAATTACAACTTGAACCAAAACAAAATATCATAACTCCTTGAGATTGTTTTTATCCATGACAACATATCCACTATTAATATTAACTTCTTTGATACAATAATTATTTTGGCTATTATCATTTTCTTAATCCTACTGAAATTAATCCCATAGAAAATTTGCTAGATTGAATCATTTTGTTTAAGGGGAAAAAAAGAGAGTAAAATGGAATTACCCTCACCATAGTAGTTATTTAGTCCGCAAAATTAAATTATGAAATCCTAAGTGATAAAAGATCAAAATAAATGGTGGTGAGTCATTTAATTTAACTTTACAGAAAGTGTAAAGAAACATATCAATTGTTAATAAAACTCACAATATGCAATATGATTACACTACATAAATATAATATGAAATAATAATAAGAAAAAATAAAACCATGAGATGACATTAATATTCATTTTCTTATTTTACAAAATTGAGAAATTCTTTTTAAAAGAAGAACCGAGAAGTTGGTATATTTTAATTTATCAAAATTTAGTTATTGAATTTTATAAAATCTAATAACTTATTGTTAAAATTTTACCTTGACATCAAAATAATCAACACTTTATATCCACGAAATTAAAAAAAATTCAAATTTATGAATTTATTAAAAAATGATTAAAGTTTTTTTTTTAAATACAAGGTTCAAATTTTGATAAATTAAAATAAAAGCATTAATTTTTATTTTTTATTTTTGTGAAGCAGTGATATTCAAAATTTATATAATACATAGTAACTTAAATACAATTACCACAAATAGAAATATATGAAAACGAATTACAAGTAACTTGTAATAACTACTTTGGTATATGCAATCAAAAGGATATTCATATGTAGGGTTTGAAGTTTCCATCAATGGAATCAAAATGTCTTCCTTAGATCATAAGTAATATAGACCACTGACTGATATCCTATTACATTATTTCTTTCTCGTTTCAAAAGCAATCTAATTCAGCTTTGTTTTTGTTTATGGCTGTGAGCAAAAAATGGTGAAGCAAAGCCACAATCAACTCTGGTTTGCTCTTCTTGTTTCCATTGTTTTCTGTTTTGTTTCGCTTGGCTTTTTCAGCTCTATCTCATGTCAACAATGAAGTCCCCTTTTTACTCATAGCTGTACCATGGACAAAGATTCCCAGAATTTTCCCATTTATGGGAAAAGAGATAATCCATGTTCAGGTAAATACATATCTGTTCATCGTCTTCCGAGTAGATTCAATTCTGATTCGCTAAAAGATTGTCGAACACTTAACAAGTGGTTCGATATGTGTTCATCGATTATGAATTCGGGGTTTGGCCCTAGGATTGAAACCCCACAAGGTGCTTTATCTGATATGAATTAGTTTGAAACAAACCAGTTCTTGCTTGAAGTTATTTTCCATAACAGGATGAAACAATACAAGTGTTTAACCAATAATTCATCGATGGCTTCAGCTGTTTTCGTACCCTTCTATGCTGGCCTCGATGTTGGTCGATATCTTTGGGACTATAACACATCTGTAAGAGATTCTTTGCCTTATGATATTGTCGACTGGCTTCGAAACCGAGCTGAATGGAAGCGGTTATGGGGTCGAGACCATTTCTTCGTTGCAGGGAGGATTGCTTGGTATTTTCGTAGACCAACCGGAAATCAACCGGATTGGGGGAACAAGCTTATGCCATCAACCTACATCGACGTAATCCACTGGCAGAAACAAGTGAGGAGTCGGAAAAGGCAATACCTGTTCTCTTTTGCCAGTGCTCCACATCCAACCATGAATGACTCGATCCGTGTCCAGATTATCAACCAATGTTTAACCTCAAAAAACATATGCAAGTTCCTCGATTGCAACTCCGGTGCAAACAAGTGTGGCACTCCAGTTCAAGTAATCGAGGTGTTTCGCAACTCGGTCTTCTGTTTGCAGCCTCCGGGGGACTCATATACTAGGTGTTTGATGTTCGATTCAATCCTGGCAGGCTGCATTCCCGTATTTTTCCATCCTTATTCTGCATATGCACAATATATATGGTACTTCCCAAAGAATTACACCAGCTACTCGGTGTACATTCCTGCAAATGACATCAAACATGGCAGTGTGAGCATAAATGAGAGCCTGTCTCGATTTTCGGAGGATCGAGTGGTAGCTATGAGAAAAGAAGTTGTAAAGCTAATCCCAAAGGTGATATGGAGACCCCAAGTCTAGAATTGAGGATGCACTTGAGATTGCTGTTAAGGGAGTTATTAAGAGAGTTGAGAAAGTTAAGAAAGATGCGAAGGAAGAAAAGGATCCCGGTGTTGGATTTGCAGCATGGAACTGTTGGAAGTTGAAATTATCTGGAATAATGGGAGACCCTCCATTGGAGCAATTATTTTAAAGAACAAAGATCAGCTTACATATACAAAACTTACACAAACATTAATACATTGCTTATTTATAATCTCCTGATAAGATTTCCCATTGTTTTATTTCTTTTCCTTCAAAGTCCGAACCTATGTATCCACCTAACACTTGTTGGTTAGGTAAATGGATTCTTCTTTACATTCATTATCAGCCTAAGAAAAACTAATGATGATTGCATGGATTTTATATTAAAGTTGGAAGTTAAAATCTCCGCTGAAGATAATATATAGAATGTGTTGAGAGGTTTATCGATTTCAAGTAGATTACAGTTCAAAAATTTCTTTTAAAATAATCTGAAATCCCTCAATAATTATAATTTTCGTTTTTAGCACACGCCGATATTACTAGTATTATTTGAATACATCTTATATTTCTTTTGCTGATGATAGATTCAAATATCCAAACATGCTTTACCTTTTTAACATTATTTTTTAAAATAAATAAGTTGATGTATTACATTTGAATATTTAATCGATTTGCCAGGCAATTGAGAAGAGGTATTAGGGGAAAAATCATCATTCGTATTATCCACATGAACATTGAATATTGATATTTATGTATTTAAATATTTTTTTAAATGATTTCGAACAGAAATGCTAGACATGTGTAAAAGAACAAAAAATACGAGTAATATATGTAAATATTATCATGCAACTTGATAGAAACTTTTGCTTTATTAACCTGGAATCGACATTCTCAACATATTACAAACGTGGATATAGCTACAACCAAGCTTGCACAATCTATCACCAAAAGCCCTTTTATTATTAAATCTCACAGAAAATTTATTCTAAAAACAAAGTAGAGGCCTTACATTAGGTCCATAACTCATCTTGAAGATTGTATTGATTTGAACAAGTATGCTCTCATTTAAGGTTTCCATGAAGACAAGGGAGGAGTATCCGATTCATAGTAGGTTGCGATAGTGCCACCATATCGGTCTCCCTTCACTGAACCTGCTGAAGCAATGGATTCTAGCTCTGCCATCTCGTCGGGTGTTAATTTCACGGACAAAGCTCCAATGTTCTGATTGAAGTTTTCGATCTTGGTAGTTCCAGGAATGGGACAGACATCGTTCCCTTGGTGATGGACCCAGGCCAATGCAAGCTGTGATGGGGTGCATCCCTTCTTCACTGCTATCTCATTAACTCGCTCGTACAGGCGTTTGTTATGCTCCAGATTTTCTGGCTGGAACCTTGGGAGATACTGCAACAAATGAAAATTCATTCAAATGATTATCTCATACCAGCACTAGCCCTTTCTCTGTAAATAATACAGATTCATAATTCAAGACATTTTAGAAAGCCTTCACTCAAATTTTGTTTTAAACTTATAAAAGAAACACTAAAGAGATATTTGCAGCCTAGCAAAACTCAAGGGAGGGACCATATTTAGGGACAAAAATATTATGGTTAGCCCTCTGCCTGGAAAGAGGAGAATATTGCAGAACATTTTAAGCATTAAGAAAAATAGTAGCCATCATGCCTGGAAGCTCTTAAACATTGTTATGTCAGTATTACTGTAGATTCTATCTGATTCACATGTATCAATTAGGACAATCTACCAAGAACATGAAATTAGATATGCCAAAAAGTAACAGATAAATCATTTTTCTTATGAACAAATATGCAATTGTGAAACACAGTTACAAAGAACAAACCTTTCTAAAGTCACCTTCGGACAAAGTTTCCATCATTTTGGGGCCAGATGAAAAGAACCCTCTCCCCAGAGGACTGTAAGCAACAATCCCAATCCCAAGTTCCCTGAGAAATTCAAAAGAATCACGTCAAAATAAAGAAGCCCAAATCAGTAACTTTTTCAACAAAATTGATCAAGTCCCTTATTGATAAACAACCTGCAAGTAGGAATTATGTCAGCCTCAACATCTCTTGACCACAGTGACCACTCCAATTGCACAGCAGTTATTGGATGAACCGCATGAGCCCTCCTAATGGTCGATGCAGAAGCCTCGGATAAACCTATGTACTTCACTTTACCTTCTTCAACTAGTTTCTTCAGTTCTCCAATCTGGTTATTTAAAAACAATCCATAATACAGATCACAACAAAGAAGAAAAAGTAAGGCAAAGGACAAAAGTTAAACACAAAAACAAACCGTGACTTCAATGGGAACCCTTGTATCCACCCGATGCTGATAATAAAGATCAATGCAATCAACACCAAGACGTTTCAAGCTACCTTCACAAGCAGCCCTTACATAAACAGGGTCACCCCGGATTTCCCTTTTCCCATCAGTATAATCGATACCGAACTTAGTAGCCAACTCAACCTTGTTTCTTACACCATCTTTTAGGGCCTTACCAAGAAGGATTTCATTGGTATGTGGACCGTAAACATCAGAGGTGTCAAGAAAGGTAACTCCAGAGTTGATAGCATGGTGGATGAGAGCTATCATGTCGGGTTCAGGCTTTGGAGGACCATAGAAAGCTGACATCCCCATGCATCCAAGGCCTTGTGCCGACACTTCCAGGCCCTGAGAACCCAACTTGATCCTCCCAACCTTTGTGGCGGCCATGTTTTCAGTGGTGACTCTGGTGAATAGTTTTGAGTATGTGTGACTTGTTGAGGAAGGATGTAATGGATGGTTAAGTGATAGGTAGAGACTTAAAAAGACGATGTAAATTCGAAACCGATGGCGTAACGCTCAATGTTATAGTAGCTCAAATGACGTAAGGGCCTATGCAACACTTTGACATACCCTGCCAAGATCACTCTAGGTTCCGTGCCGTCTTTACCACCTGCGCTTTAGATTTTTATGGTAAAGACTAAGGTGTTAATGGCCGGCTTAGATTTGGTATGAGATGATTCTAAACATAATATTAATATATTTATATTTGTTTAAATTTGGTTCGATTTTAAATATGAATATAAAATTTTATTTAAATTTGTTTATATTTATAAAAAAATAATTCAAACTCATTTTAGACTCATTCATATTATTTTTATTTTTTTAATATTTATATTATATTATTTTAATATTTAATAATTATATATATTTAAAGTTTTTAATGTTTATATTTGAATAGTATTATATATTTAGTATAAATTTATTTTTGTAATGTGTTTTAAATTATATAATATATAAAAATAACATAATATAAAGTATTAGAAACTTAAAAATGGGTCGGGCCAAGTTTGGGCATTGAATGTTCAAGCTCCAGCTTGACCTATGTTTTAAACAGACCTAATTTTTTTGTTCAAACCCATTTTTCGGGTCTAATATTTTTATTCAAACCCTTTCAAATTTCGGGCTAGCCTTCAGGCCTGAACGAATAACCCGACCCATGAACAACTCTAATAGTCACCCAAATTTTTAAGCATTTTTATTTTTGTCACCTACTTTAAAATTTTATTATTTTAGTCACTCTTATTAGCCTAATTTCATTTTGTAGTCACCTCACTTTTAAAATACCTTTGGTCATTAGATGAAATGTTAGCATTTCTTATTTTGATTATTATAATAGCAATATATCCTTTTAACATTTTACACAATCCATTAATTTGGTTATAATTTTAAAAAATTCAACAAAATTTTATCTCGATATTTGCATATTCAATTAATTTAGTCATAATTTTAAAATTCAAAAAAATTATAATTATAAAAATTTCAAAATCAAAAGTACATAAAATTCAATTTTTTTTATAGAAGTTCAAAAATATTTTAAAAAATAATATATAAACAAAAATATATCTTGTAAAATATTTAAATATATTGAAAATTAAAAAAATGTGTTGAATATTTTAATATTTTATAATATATTATTTTTATATAAAAAGTTACAAATTTATTTCTCTACATAGTTTTCTCTTTGGACTTTTTTTATTTTAACCCACAACCACCATCCCGCGGTCTTTTCAGGTGCTTGTTTCATCTTTGCCCATAGGCACCATCGATGCATTATGAGCAAAATAATTGAATAAGCAAAATAGTGGCATTTTGCTTCGGTTGTTATTTTTTGTTAAATTTTTTTTTATTTTTTTGTTATAGAATTGTTTAAGTGAAACAATGCGTTTCCCTTTAGCGATTGGTTGTAAAGGTATTAACAGACATGAAATGTGGTGATTGGGTATTAAAGATAGGAGTAGTTACTTTGTTACCCACTAAAGAAATCATTCCAAAACTCTCATATCTCTTTCTCACACACATAATTGTTTTCGCTCTTTTTCTTCCTCCTTCCTTCTTTGTGAATTATTTTGGGTTACATCATTTGGGTATCAGAGCCAGGTTATGGTTGGTGGTGATAATGTTTCTCACACATCAAAGGAAAACTAAGAATTAGAGAAACAAATTGATGCTCGAATGTAAGTGTTGCATGATGAAATCTTGATTGAGATCAAGTTTAAGTTGCAAATGGAGATCAAAGGGTTATTTGAACATTATTTGAGTAAGTTAGAGTCTTCTATGGAGGGTATGGAGAGAGTGATTCACTCTATGAAAGTAAAGGCATTTTAGGTGCTCTTCTAGGGCTGCCTATTAAGAAGGTTGTCAAGGTTGCTAGTGGACGCGTGGTTGTTGAATATGTTAGTTTTGGACCTAGTTGAGGGGGTGAAGCTATCAATAAAGCTCATAAGTTGAAGTGTCCTCACTTTTATGGGACTTATTTATGAGGGTTGTGGTATAAAATGGAGTAATATTTTGAGGGAGAATTTGTGCTTGAGTCTGCTAAAATTAGGGCAGTGATACTTCAAGTATAAGGGAAAGCTTTATATTGGCATCACTTTTATTGCCAATAAAAGAAAGGGTTTCATTGTTGGAATATGACTTTTACTTCAAGCAGATGAAGGAAAAGTTTGCCCCTAATATGTTCCAAGATCCAATTGTTGAGTTAGTTTCCTTGAAGTAGAAAAGAACATTAGATAAATAATATGAATCTTTTGTAAGTATTCTCAACCAGTTACAATTGTCATAATTGTATGCCCGTAATATTTTTTATTAACAATTTGAAGTTGGAGATAGGTTAGTATGTTAGATTGTTCAAACTTAAGGACTTAATTGAGAGTTTACATATGGCCAAGCAAGTTGATTCTATTTTGCTGGCTAATTAGAGGAGGGGGTTGCTTCTTCTTGGTCTTTTTCACCCTTTAGGATTAGTTCATTGTTTCCTAGTACATGGATTGCTAAGAATTCTTCTCCAACAATAGCAAGTCAAGTTTTCAGTTAAGGATCGACATTAGCTAAAGCTCTTCCTGTGAGTGGTGGATTGATAATACTCTAGGATGACATATTTTTATGTATTAATTATATGTTTATTTTGAGTATGATCCTACTAATTTGAGCTTTTTATGGCTTTTTATCTTACAGGGACTAAATTGAAGATAAAAGGAAATTTAAGGCAAAAAGTGTGAATTTAAAGTTAAATTGGGCAAGCATGCGAAGTAGGAGAGTAGTGGTGCCGAATAAGCAAAGTGTGGAAGATTTTGGGAGCAAAAATGCAAAAGAAGAGATTTTATAGCACAAGACTCTATTTTAATTCCAATTATATTTGGATAGTTATTAAGGATTATTATTTAGATTTAATTTTAGCTTTTATCTTTTTTTATCCTTATTTATCTTTAATTATATTTATTTATTTGTATTTATCTTTTAGAATTTAATTAGGAATAGACTAGGTTTTCTAGTACTATAAATAGGGGATGGAGTGACACAAATTTCACTCATCTTTTCTGTAAACACTCCCTCTCCCAAAAAGTTTAGCATTTTGTTCTTTCCATATTTTTTCCAATAAAAATTATATTTTTATTATGTTTATTTATTTTTTCCCAAAAAGCATGAGCCACTAAATCTATCTAGCCGAAGGTTGTCAAAGTTCCCCAAAAAGGGTTCATGAGGCTTAGAATCCGTACTTAGCCTTCTCAACGAGTATTCATTGTTTCTCCATATTACGGGGCTGATGCTTCCGTCCATGTCCCTTAAAAGGTGATTTTTTCAACGTGTGCAAGGAACGATCGCTTTGTATATTTTGGGAAGGTTGCATAGTCGGTTCGTTAGCTTACTGCATCATAGGTTGGCGAGCCAAAGAGACAAAATAGCGAGGCATTCGCCATTGAGAAACGATGATCTAGCATAAGATGGTCCCACAGAAGCGATTGTTGGCTAGAGTCAGGTTCCTCTAAATCATAAGTCTAAATTTTTGGATCTGGTGGTCGTAGGCGTCCTCTTCCACTATAATTGGCTTATTCTGTTTGAGAAGGATCACCTAAAAGCTGAGGATTGAACCTAAGGCGAATCGATACAACCGGAAGCTGGAATCTTTCTATAAGAAACTTTTTCTCAACTCTGTTTATCTCTACTATTTTAATTTTAGTTTTCGCACTTCCAATTAAGTCAAAACTTTTAATTCTGTTTTTTTTTCCAGGTATGCAGGTTTTCTTAGGCACGATTCTGTCTAGGATTTTGAAGAACAAACAATTGTGCAAATCTGGTCCCTGAGGATTTGACCTGACTTCCCTATACTATTATTTTTATTATTTTCAATATTTTTATAGGGATAGCATATTTTTGGTACTCTCAACAACCGCATCAAATTTTGGTGCCGTTGCCGGGGACTGGTAACGTACTAATCTTGTTTCTTTATTTCTTATGACTAGATCTGTTCCAGGTACTCTTGCGTTTGATTTAGAAATAGAAAAGATTGCAAGAGCTAATCGCAAGGAAACAAAGTTATGAAAAAAGCAGTTAAGAGTGGTTGGGACTCAGAGCAACCCACCACCAGAAATTGAAGTTGACGACGAAGTTGAGTCTAGGGTTAACGAAAACCCTACTATTAGTGTGGGGCTAAGCTACCTTCTTTATTTGAAATTCAAGATAGGAAAAAGAAGGGGCTCTGCTATTAGTGTGGGGCTAAGTTCATGCCTAGCCATAGGTAATAAGTGATCATGAAGATTTTGTAGACTGTGTGGATGAAAGAGATTATCTTTTCCATCTGATTTTGTGGCTCCTACTCTTTCTCTTCATGCTATGTAAGGCTCTACTAGAGGCGGTACCATGAGGGTGAAAACCAAGTTTGTTGACCATTCAGCAGTGGTACTCATTGATTGAGGGAGTACTCGTAATTTTTTAGATGTGAAATTGGCTAAGATGTTGGACATACATGTTCGGAAGCAGTATAGTTTAAAGGTGACTGTGGCTAATGGAGGTCTTTTGTTTACCAATAGAATGTTTAGGGGGTCCAATGGGAATCTCAAGGTTATGAATTTGTTATTGGCTTTGAAAGGGTATGATGTGGTGCTTGAGGTTCACTGGCTTATAGAGTTGGGCTCCATTACATGGAACTTTAGTTCCCTTTAATAACTCTAGAATATAGAGTTATTTTAATAGTTTTAAGCTTACATTTTCATTTCAAGTTCAAGGTGGTTGAAACAATTCTTGTTGTAATTATTCTAATTTCTGTTAAGTAAGACTAATTGGAAACTGTTGTTGGAATAATAAACTTTGGCTGATTTATATGCTAAAACATGAGTGTTTCATCCATAAAGGTGGTTGATGGATTCAGAGGGAAGAAAGAGTTAAAGTTCACATGCTAATGTTCAATGTCGCAACAATGTTGTAGCATTGGACCGACGAGGTCAAGCCCAATAGTGTACATCTTTTGGATGCCCAAATTAGTTTCATCGGGCTTCATAACACTTCTTAACCCAATAATGGAGAGAACTAACCAACTTAGATAGCCCAAACTGTCTAGGAGAGTCCAAACGTGTAACGCCCTCTACTCAACTTGAATCACCAGATCCATATATTGGATGTCACAACACAAAATACTTAATATAAATTTTAAACAACATGCGTAAACTATATCTAAACATACTTCATAATACTTTGTATTATTATTTAATATAAAAGAGAATATCAAATAATTAAATTAAGGTATTAAAGAGTGTACAACGTTACAACATAAAATTTTATTAAAAATATATTTTTTAAGGTATGGTATACTCTACACCGTACTCCTAAGATGTCCTCTGTATGCATAATAACCCAACTTGCCATTTCAGTGACGCATTCTTAGCTTGGTCTCTCCTAGCAAACCCACTCCCACAATAGGACCTGAAGCATGAACAAACACTTGTAAGTTCACGCGAACTTAGCAAGTTTTAACACATAATACCTTGGATCTTTTCCAGTTGAACTTCTCATATTGAAAATTTCAGATTACATCTTTTCTTTGGTGAATACTTTCCTAATATCAGATATATACCTATACGCCAACTTTCATACTTAACGTATCAACTCTCGCTTCACTCTTTGGCTGAATCCAGATCTTACCAGACGATATATGTCTTACTCATTCTTAGAACACCAAAGGTACCTCTTAGAAGAATATTTATACAGAGCCCACTTTTAACAGATTCTTCTTCAAACAAACATTAAATATTTTCCCCAAAGATGGTTATTCATAGATATTATTCTTTGGTAGATAAGTAAACTAACTGATCTTTTATGATGAACTCCCTACTGATATACTGATTTTTTATGATGAACTCCCTACTGATATTGGCGGATTCTCATACTGAATTTGATAACTATCAGACTACCAATCAACTCATATATTGAATAAACCCCAAATAAAACTTATACTGATGATGAAACGTTCTAGATCATCTAGAAGAATTCTAGATGCCTATGTTACATAACACGAGAATGCCCAAATTGATAAACGACTTAGATTCCAGATGGCCTCTAAACAAGACATGAAAACCATTTAGATATGGTGGATACTAGATAACTTAATTTTCATCTCTACATAGCATAGAAAAACTCAATCTAGCGAACACTTAAACCTTTCATAAATATGAATACTCCAATATCCAGTACTAACAGACTACTATGGCAGATTCCCTCTTTAGAAATACAGATGTATACTCTCTTTCAAAAAATGCCCCTTAAAGCTCATTCAATTTTATCCCAAGACTAAACAAACCAAGTTAACTTTAGACTTATCAGATCCTTATCATAGAATTAGCTATCGAAGAAATCTCAAAACTTACTCAGGTCTTGCGACAAAGGCAGTTAACCAGATTCTGCCACATAGACATCACCGGTTACGCCACATAAATGTTTCAAGATTCACCACAAAGGCAATACAGAATATGCAACTAAGGCTTAGCAGATCACGTCATACAGGCATCACATAGAGTTACTTATTTACTGTCTCCATAGATTTTCTAAGAAGGTGCCATGAGTTTCTCCCTCATGGTCTTATATATATCTTCATGTCGTGGGCTGCCAGTCTGGTTTACATCTCACCAAAAGCGTTACCATGAATATTCTCATTATCATATTATGCCATGGGTCTTAACCGCATACACTTACACATTTTCATGTCGTGATATGCCAGTCTAATCTTCATCTTATTAGAGGCATCACAATGATTATTCTTGTTATTATCGTGATCTGCCAGTTCAGTTAGCAGTGTACCTGCCCTACCTAAGGCATAACAAAGAATGTTTGTTTTCCCACACAGAATACACTTACCCAGATTCATGTTTATACCTAACTTGTTTATATTCTCTTAACAAAATTTACCTTTCTATACTTGGTACTCACATGAACTTACATTATACATTATTTTATTCATACAGTAACTCATTTACCTCGAATGTGAACATGCAACAACATTACCATGCTTCACACACTTACTAGTTATCCATGGTGATATTAATATGCAAATTTTTAATACAAATTAAATTATATGAGCTAGGATAAAGACTCACCTGATACTTACCTATACTATAGCTTAGAGTTCAAAACTCGAACTATGATAGCCTGTTTTAGGGCCAAGTCACAACAGTGGTTTTGGGACCACAAATTTGAAGTAGAAATGTTAATTTTATTATTTTTTTAAGGTCTAAAGTATGATTGAATGATTGTGTGAAAATTTCATTACGAAATTTTATCGATAGAGTATCCAATTTGACTAATAAGATTAAATTGCAATAAGTGCAAAATGTGTCTTCTAGATGCTAGAGGTGTCTAATTGAAATGGAATTTTAAATTGGAGGTCCTTAAATGGTAATTAGACCATTATACTTTAAGTTGGACAAAAATGAACATGGATGGGTAAAATTTTGAAGTTAGGCATTAAGGGCATTTTGGTCATTTGGTAAACAAAGACAAATAAAATAAATAAAAAGATGTCATCTTCTCAAATTAGTCCCCCTATAGTCGAAAATTTCAAGGTCTCCATAGCTAGGGTTTGGCCAACTTTCAAGCTCGATTGTAAGTCCGTTTTTGCCCCGTTTTTAATGATTTTTATGTTTTTGAAGTTGTCTTAACCTAATCTAGCTATTTCAAGGACTAATTTGAAAGAAAATCAAATTCTAAAATTTTACCCATGTATAATGTTTGTGTATTTTGATGTTTAATGGTAGAAAATGTATGTTTGATGTTAGGTAAACAACATTTACCAAGTGATTTTTTGATGAAAATGTCAAATAGGGACCTATTTGTAAAAGTTGTAAAATTTGCAAAAAATGTGAATAAATGAAAAATGTGGGCTGTTATGAGTACCATTAATATTTGGCTAGGTTTGGGTAATGAAGAAATGGAATAAAAATCATTTTACGAGCCTAGGGATTAAAATGTAAAAAGTTAAAAAGTTAGGGGTAAAAATATAATTTTTTCCATAAGGTGTTTTTGGGATTAGAATGAATAATTTCATAATTGAATGTGTTAAATTTGATATCATTGATCAACAAAGACGAGGTTCTGACCTAGACCGAAAAAAGAATAAGGTTGTGGACTAAATCAAACAATTATCTATTTTGTACCGAGGTAAGTTCGTATGTTAAAAAAATAAGCTTTAATATAATTGTATTTTATTGCTTTAATATTGCATGAATTGCATGTTTGATAAATGTGGATGAGCTTAATCCTATGAACGAGTCCGAAGACGAATCGACAAGCGGAAATCCCGTTTGAACTTTAGGAATAGGGAAGGATACAAGTGACATGTCACTAGGGTTAGTATGTGTTATGTGATCATGTGATCCGGGTGCTGGTCTTATACGTCCTACCGGTGGCTGAGTATACCGACATATGTTGCGGATACTTGACAGCTTATGTGAGCAGTACTGCGTAGTTACGTCTTGACTGATAGCTTGTGTGAGCAGGCCCGTTGCTAGCTCGAGAGCAAGAAACTATGTGATTTAAGATTGAGGTAGCATTGGCTACATATGTGGCACATAGTGTGCAAGAGTCCCGAGTATCCAACATTATTATTCCAAGTGGTTTACGGGTATGTCAAAGATGAGATTTTGTGTAAATTCATTTTGGGATGGTTCAAGTATGTTCATTAAGCTCATATCTATTAAATGCTTGAAATGATGAATATGAGGTAAGTATTATGATGGAATTAAGTTATGATCAGGAAGCTATGGAAAAGTTACTTTTATTCATGTTATTTTATTTGAATGTTATATGTATGGTAAGGTTAGCTTAATTCTTGCATACGAGCTTACTAAGCTATAAAGCTTACTTTGTTTATTTTCCATGTTTTCATAGTGTCGCCAAGCTAGCTCGGATCGGAGATCGTCGGAGATTCACCTCACACTATCAAATTCTCATTTTCGGTATTGATGATCTTAGTGTTTTGGAAGTATGGCATTTATAGGGACTTGGTCATTCTGTTATATGTGTCATTTGATTTGGCCAAATGTATTGGCTCATATTTGTTTAAGTTGATGTGGTATTTAGCCATGTAATTGGCTTACTTTGGCTAAAATGGTTGTAAGTCCATTTATTTATATATATGTACCAAAGTCTTTGGTGTTATGGTCATGGCATGCTTGGTGTATGATGGAGTGTGATTTTTAGCATGAATGTGAAATTAGCATGGTTAATTTGGGACATGATAAATGTTGTGCATATGATAATGGATGGTATTGTATTGATATGATTCAGCCATGATTATGGATGTTTGGCTGCCTAAGTATGCCATGTTTTGTGCCTTTGAATTGGTGTAAGTGCATGGTGAATAAGGGTGGCAAATGGCTTGCTAAATAGCCTTTATTTTGTCTACACGGGTAGACACAGGGGCATGTGTCTAGGCCGTGTGTGACACACGGTTTGCCCCATGGGCGTGTGATCTGGTCATGTGTCCCCTCACCTTAATTTTGAGAAACAGAATGCTCAAAATTGAGCACACGGCCAGAGACACGGGTGTGTGTCTCATCCGTGTGGAAGGCACGGCCTCGAACACAAGCGTGTGCCCTGGCCATGTGAAGTCTACACCTATTTTATGAAAATTAATTTTCCACAGGGCCTAGAACACGGGTGTGTGACTTGGCCGTGTGACCATAATTTGTTAATGGGTTAAAAGTTAGTGAGTTACATGGGGTCAGGACACGGATGTGTGTAGCCACAAGGCCTGCCCACACGGGCGTGTCCCAAACCACACGGGCGTGTGACCCCTGTTTAAGGTAAAAATTTTCTAAGTTTTATAAAATTTCCTAAATGCTCAGTTTAGTCCCGGACCACTTCTAAAGCATGTTTCGAGCCTCATGGGCTCGTGCTAGGGACTTTATGATTGAATGTGAATGGTTTTAATTTGGAAGCAAATTTATGACTCGAAATTATATGATTATTTGTGTGGTAAGTCCAGTAATGCCTCGTACCCTGTTCTAGAATCAAATACGAGTAAATGGTGTTAAATTTAGTAGTATCAGAGCTATGGTTTAGTCGATTCTTGGCTAACATAGCGTGTGTAAGGGTCCAGCTATACATGCCATACATAAATTTTGATAGTTTGATGACTCTTGACAATTTGAATTGTGTTTTCATATAGTAAATTGATCCCGACCGAGAAGTGGCTGATGATATTGAGAGTAATGCGCCGGCTCCCGCTCAAGGGACCACGCTGTCTGAAAGTAGAACTGTGACGATTGGTCAAGGAGGAGAGGCTAGGGAAGCCTTCTTCTAAAGAAGGAATGAGTTGCTTGCTGAGTTTGTTCGAACAAATTCGGCTGCCTAACATCCTCCACCCCCACCTAATTTCCAACCAGTTCTTGTAGCTCCCCAAGGTGTGGAATTGGTAAGACTGAACAAGCTTCCAGTCGATAAGATTCAGAAGTAAGGGGCTGAAGAATTTAGAGCAAATGTCGGTGATGATCCCGAAAGGGCAAAATTCTAGCTTGAGAACTCTATCCGGGTATTTGATGAGCTCTCTTGCACACCAGAGGAGTGCTTGAAATATGCTATATCATTTCTGAGGGATTCGGCATATCATTGGTGGAACGCCTTAGTATCGGTAGTGCCAAAGAAAAGAGTTACTTGGGATTTCTTCCAAGAGGAGTTCAGAAAGAAATATATCAGCGAACGGTCTATTGATCAGAAACGTAAAGAGTTCGTAGAGCTGAAACAAGGTTGAATGACTGTGACCGAATATGAGCAAGAGTTTATTAGACTTAGTAAGTATGCTCGGGAATGTGTTTCAACAGAGGCTATCACGTGTAAGAGATTCAAAGATGGATTGAATGAGGATATCCGACTGTTAGTTGAGATTTTATAGCTGAAAGAATTTATTTTACTAGTTGAACGAGCCTATAAAGCCGAAGAGTTGAGCAAAGAAAAGAGAAAAGCTGAGTATGAGGCTAGGGACTTGAGAAGAGGCCGATGAATAAGACATTTCAATCTTCGTCAAAGAAATCAAGGGATATGCATGCTCGTTCAGATACTTCAGCTGGGTATCCCATCAGAGATCGTGGGAAGTAATATTTGGATGCTAAGGCCCAAACTACATCCATAGCGAGCGTTGGCAACGCTAGGTCTAATAAGCTTGAATGCCAACACTGTGGTAGAAGACATCTCGATGAATGTAGGATGAATAATCGGGCTTGCTTTAGATGTGGCTCCCAAGATCAATTTACTCGGGATTGCCCGTAAATGGTTGAAGAAGATAATTTTCAGAATGCAAGGTCAAGTAATATTGCTGCTAGAAAGAGGCCAGTGAGAAATACGGGAAATGAGACCAGTAGCAGAGGTGTATCCAAAGATTTAGTTGTGAGATCAGAAGCGAGAGCACCTGCGAGAGCTTATGCCATTCGTGCTCGCAAGGATGCGTCCTCCCCTAATGTGATCACTGGTACATTTTCTCTTTATGATACTAATGTAGTTGCATTAATTGATCCTGGATCGACTCATTTCTATATTTGCATGAATTTGGTATCTAGTAAGAATTTACCTTTTAAGTCTACTGAGTTTGTGATTAAGGTGTCGAACCCTTAGGCAAATATGTTTTAGTTGATAAAGTTTGCAAGAGTTGTCGTTTAATGATTCGTGGTCACTATTTTCCGGCTGACTTAGTGCTTTTGCCATTTGATGAGTTTGATGTGATTCTTGGAATGGATTGGTTGACTCTACATGATGTAGTAATGAATCGTAGATGAGAAGTTATTGAATTGAAATGTCAAAATAATGAAATTCTTCAGGTTGAGTCGGATGAGTCGGGTGAATTGTCTATTTTGATTTCATCAATGTCAGCTCAGAGGTATGTAAGAAAGGGTTGTGAAACATTTCTCGTATATGTACTGAATACTAAGGTGTCTAAATTAAAGATCGAATCTGTGCCGATAGTTTGTGAATATTCGGATATGTTTCAAGAAGAGTTGCCTGGTTTACCGCCGGTCAGAGAGGTTGAGTTTGCCATAGATTTGGTACCAAGGACTACACCGATATCGATAGCTCCATATAGAATGGCTCCAACCGAGTTGAAAGAATTGAAATCTCAATTGCAAGAGTTGACAGATTAGGGTTTTGCGAGAGCGATTTTTTCTCCCTGGGGTGCACCGGTATTATTTTTCAAGAAAGACAGATCCATGAGACTTTGTATTGATTATCGTCAACTCAACAAGGTTACGGTAAAGAACAAGTATCCTTTACTGAGGATTGATGATTTGTTCGACAAGTTGAAAGGGACAACAGTGTTTTCGAAGATAGATTTGAGATCTGGTTACTATCAGCTGAGAGTTAAAGACTCGGATGTGCTGAAAACTGCATTCAAAATGAGGTATGGGCATTATTGATTTCTTGTTATGCCTTTTGGATTAACTAATGCTGCTGCTGTTTTTATGGACTTGATGAATCGAATCTTCTGACTGTATTTGGATAAGTTTGTGGTTGTGTTTATTGAAGACATTTTGATTTATTCTCGAGATGAGGCAGAGCATGCCAAACATTTAAGAATTGTGTTGCAAACTTTGAGAGAAAAAAATTATTTGCTAAGTTCAGCAAAAGTGAGTTTTTGCTCCAAGAAGTCAGATTTTTTGGGCATATTGTCTTAGTGGAAGGTATAAGAGTTGATCCGAGTAAGATTTTAGCAATTGTTGATTGGAAACCGCCGAGAAATATATCCGAGGTTAGAAGCTTTTTGGGCTTAGCTGGGTATTATCAACGATTTGTCAAAAGATTTTCGATGATCGCAACACCTATGACAAGATTGTTACAGAAAAATGTTAAGTTTGAGTGGTTAGAGAAATGCCAAAAGAGTTTTAAACAGTTGAAAGCATTATTGACTGAGGCACCGGTTTTAGTGCAACCTGAATCAGGAAAAGAGTTTGTAATTTTCAGTGACGCGTCACTGAATGGTCTTGGATGTGTGTTGGTGCAAAGGGGAAAAGTGATAGCTTATGCCTCGAGACAGTTGAAACCACATGAAAAGAATTATCCGACGCACGATTTGGAATTGGCTGCCATTGTGTTTGCGTTAAAGATTTGGCGACATCATTTATTTGGTGAGAAGTGCCATATCTTTATCGACCACAAGAGTGTGAAGTATTTGATGACTCAGAAGGATTTGAATTTGCGACAATAGAGATGGCTCGAGTTGTTGAAAGATTATGAGTTGGTAATCGATTACCATCCGGGAAAGGCGAATGTGGTCCCCGATGCTTTGAGTAGGAAAGCTTTGTTTGCTTTGAGAGCAATGAATACGTGACTAACTTTATCTGATGGTGATTCGATTCTAGCTGAGTTAAGAGCTAGACCGTTATTTCTTCAGAAAATTTTTGAATCTCAGAAGTGTGATATAGAACTTCAAGCTAAGAGAGTTTAGTGCGAATTGACTAGTGATTCAGATTTTCAAATTGGTGCCGATGATTGTTTGATGTTCCGAGGTAGGATTTGTGTACTGAGAGATACTGAGATTATTCAGAAAATTATTCATGTGGCTCGCAGTGGTTGTCTGTTTGTTCATCCGGGAAGTACGAAGATGTACAATGATTTGAAGAAATTGTATTGGTGGTCAAGTATGAAACGAGATATCTCTGAATTTGTGGCGAAATGTTTGATTTGTCAATAAGTAAAGGCCAGACATCAAGTACCTTCGGGTTTACTTCAGCCTGTGGTGATTCCCGAGTGGAAATGGGACAAAATTATGATGGATTTCATAACCGGGTTACCTCTGACTCTGAAGAAGAAAGATGCTGTTTGGGTTGTTATTGATAGATTGACTAAATTGGCTCACTTTATTCCGATATGTAGTAACTACTCACTTGATAAGCTAGCTAAATTGTACATTGCTGAAATTGTGAGATTGCATGGAGTGCCTGTTTCTATTATATCAGATAGAGATCCGAGGTTTACATCTCGATTTTGGAAAAAGTTGCAAGAGGCTTTGGGCACAAAGTTGAATTTTAGTACCATATTTCATTCGCAAACTGACGGTCAGTCTGAAAGAACAATTCAGGTTCTCGAAGATATGCTTCGTTGTTGTGTATTAAAGTTCGAAGGTAGTTAGGAAAAATATCTACCTTTAGTGGGATTTACTTATAACAATATTTTTCAGCGAGTATAAAAATGACACTGTATGAGGCATTGTATGGTCGCTGGTGTCGAACTCCATTGTACTAGACCGAGCTTAGTGAGGGACAGATTCACGGGTTGATTTGGTTAGCGAAACTGAAGAAAAAGTGAAAGTAATTCGTGATTGTTTGAAAGCAGCTTCGGATAGACAAAAATCGTATGTGGATTTAAAATGAAAGGAAATTGAATTTCAAGTCGGTGATAAGGTATTTTTGAAAGTGTCTTCGTGGAAGAAAATCCTTAGATTCGGTCGCAGGGGTAAACTGAGTCCACGCTTTATTGGTCTGTATGAGGTTATTGAGAGAATAGGGCCGGTGGCATATCGGTTAGCTTTACCATCTAAGTTAGAAGGGATCCACAATGTGTTTCATGTGTCAATGTTGTGAAGATATCGATCAGATCCATCGCATGTGATTTCAGCAACAGATGTTAAGATTCGACCCAATATAACTTATGGTGAGGAATCGATCAAGATTTTGGCTCAGGAAGTTAAACAATTGAGAAATAAAAACATATCCTTAGTGAAAGTGTTATGGCAAAGACATGGGGTTGAAGAGGTTATGTGGAAACCCAAGGAAGTTATGAGAAAATAGTACCCAAACCTCTTTTCCGGTAAGATTTTTGGGGACAAAAATCCCTAAAGAGGGGAGAGTTGTAACAGCCCGTTTTATGGTCAAGTTGGAACAGTGGTTTTGGAACCACAAATCTGAAGTAGAAATGTTAATTTTATTATTTCTTTAAGGTCTACAGTATGATTGAATAATTGTGTAAAAATTTCGTTAAGAAATTTTATCGATAGAGTGTCCAATTTGACTAATAGGACTAAATTGCAATAAGTGCAAAATATGTGTTCTAGATGCTAGAGGTGTCTAATTGAAATGGAATTTTAAATTGGAGGTCCTTAAATGGTAATTAGAACATTATACTTTAGGTTGGACAAAAATAGACATGGATGGGTAAAATTTTGAAGTTAGGTATTGAGGGCATTTTGGTTATTTGGTAAATAAAGACAAATAAAACAGATAAAAAGATGTCATCTTCTCAAATTAGTCCCCCCATAGCCGAAAATTTCAAGGTCTCCATAGCTAGGGTTTGGCCAACTTTCAAGCTCGATTGTAAGTCCGTTCTTGCCCCGTTTTTAATGATTTTTATGTTTTTGAAGTTGTCTTAACCTAATCTAGCTATTTCAAGGACTAATTTGAAAGAAAATCAAAGTCTAAAATTTTACCCATGTAGAATATTTGTGTATTTTGATGTCTAATGGTAGAAAATATATGTTTGATGTTAGGTAAACAACATTTACCAATTGATTTTTTGCTGAAAATGTCAAATAGGGACCTATTTGTAAAAGTTGTAAAATGTGTAACAGCCCGATTTCAGGCTTAGTCAGAATAGTGGTTTGGGGACCATAAATTCGAGGATGAGAAATTATTTTTATTATTATTTTGGTGTTATAGTATGATTTTATAAGTGTATGAAAATTTTGGTGAATTGATTTTAACGATTGGACGCTTAATTTTGAAAAAGGACTAAATCGCATAAAGGGAAAAAGTTGTGATTTGCTAGCAAATAGTGTTAAATGGCCATGGATTATAAGTTAGGGGTATTTAAAGTGCAAATATACCCTAGGATAGTGCTTGGCCGACCATGAGACAAGGAAATTAAAATAGTCAAAGTGTTAGGTGAAATTGGGTAGCTAAATTGACCAAAAAGAAATAAAATAGAAAAAGAATGATATCATCCCTTTTCACCACTTCTTCTCCACTGAAAATTCAGCCATTTTAGGGGTTTTAGAGCTTGAAAATTTCAACAACTTGTAACCCTCACAAGTAAGTGCTTTTGATGGTCTTTCTTTGTGATTTTTGTACTTTTAGAACCCTTGTAGCATAAGCTTTCAAATAAGGGGACTATTTTGCAAAATGGTTTAAATTCTAGGGTTTTACCACAAGAGTTTTCATTTTTTTTTTAAATTTTATGGAAGAAAATGAATCATGGTTGTGAAATAAATAACTTTTGTGAAGTAGTTTTCATGGAAACCTTAACGAAGGACCATTTTGCATACATTGTAAAATAGGTGATAAATGCGTGAAATAATGAGAATTGTGGGCTGCTTCTAGTATAAAAAGTATTTAGCTAGGCTTGATTAATGAGAAAATGTGATAAAAATCGATTTTCGGCTCTAGGGGTAAAATGGTCATTTTGTGAAAGTTTTGGGGCAAGATGGTCATTTTGCCCAATTATAAATTGTTGAGTAGCTAGATTGATAAAATGATTAAACTTGTGAATTTTTATCATTATAGATCAAGAATTACAAAATTCGGGCCTAGACCGGGGGAAAAACAAAGCTAGTGGACTAAGCCAAACTAGTCGCCTACATTTTGTAATCCGAGGTAAGTTGTGTGTAAATAATGCAACTATATTGTTATCATGTATGAATGAATGAATGAATTGTTATAGTATAAATTATTTCATTGTGGAAATGATTAAGCATGATGAGAATTGAAGTAGCAGAACTCTCGGTTGAGCCTTAGGAATCATCGGATATTCATGCCATGACATTTGGGTCACTTGTGTGCTAGTGCAAAACATGTCTGGGACATGCATCGGCCTCACGATATACAAGCTAGTGTAAGACCTATCTGGTACATGGCGTCAGCTTGTTGTGTGTTAGTGTAAGACCTATCTAGGACATGGCATCGACAATCGATAGATGAGAGCCAATGTAAGACCATGTCTGGGACATGGCGTCGGCATCTTATCCCATGTTAGGGCTATTGAGTATCTGGTAGTATTCCAAATGGTTCAATAAGAGATTTATGATTTATATTGAAATGAGAAAAGTTATGATCATGTGATGAGTGATACAGGTACCTAATTGAAATGTATGAGATACGGGCTTAACATATGCAATATGAATTGTATTGGATGGTGACGAGTAAGTTGTACTTACGTCTATTTATGGTTTTCATGAATAAGCTATGAAAGGTTATGAGCATATTGTTTTGTGATAATTAGTTGATGTTTATTTTCATGCAACTTACTAAGCTTTATGCTTACCCTATTTCCTTTCCGTTTTCTCATAGTGCCGCCATAGTAGCTCGAGGATCATCGCCTATGTCGGAGAAGCCAGTCACACTATCATCTGAAGCACTTGGTATAATTAGTTCTTTTATTTTGATTATGGCATGTATAGGGTCTTGACTTTTGAGTTTTGTATCATTGTAAATCGGCCAAATATTTTGGTTCACTTTAGTTTTTAACTCATCTTTAGGGAATCATTAGGGGTGTGTCGCAACATCCTCAGGCTATGTCACGACACTGAAGGCAATCTTGAAATTCTTCTATTTTGTTCCCTACATTGCGACATCCAACTCTCTGTGTTGCAACACATCAACTAGTATTAAGTTAGCACACCTTTTAATGGTCTCCTACACACTCCCAAAGCATATTAGCTCACCTTTAGGTCTCATTCGGCTCTAAGGTCAATAAAAGACTCAAATTACACATTTTTTTAAAATACAATTATAATTACGAAAACTTAACTAAAACTTAACCAAAGTGCTTTTATTCAAACTCCTAAAATGTAAAAACTAGTTTAATTTGCTACACCGAATTACGACAAATCAAACTCCCCCACATTTAAGTCATTGCTTGCCCTCAAGCAAAGCAAATAGAAAAATGAAAAGACGACCCTTGAACAACTATGGTACAAATGTTAGCTTTGGAACACATGAATAAGCATTTCATATTCACAAATAATCTTAGCATGATATATAGCTGACATATCAGTTTTCATGTCAAACACCTAAGTTCAATATACTACAAAGCATACAAGCATTAAGGGTTTCAAATGTAGGGATCCATCAATAAGTTATATAGGTAATATGATTATCTAGTAGAATACAAACAGTTGTAAATGCAATTATTCAGTATGATGTCAATTTGTAAAAAAGCTTACCTAGATCACATAAGGCTTTTCGGTTGTAACGTTTTGAGGCTTAGGATGTGTATGGGATTCAAGAAAAGTAAGCATCAAATAGTTTCAAGCACGAAAATAGTTTGGCACATAGTATTGTTCCCTATTCTTCCCCCTTCGTGAACCTTACCCTCTCACCGCCTTATTTCTCCTTCTCTCACTTTCCTTATTTCTCTATAGGAAATCACAACGTAATACAACAACTATGACTAGCTCATGAGTTTGTGTGCACTAATGAACGAGTCTCTCTATTTTTGGTGACTTTTTCACTTTTCTTTCTTCTTTTTCTATACATTTCTCATTCACGAATGCTTCTATTTTAAAGAACATTTTCTACTCATTTTTTATTTTCTCTTTAACTTTTTCTTTCTTTTTCTGCACATATTAGCTAACCTATAATTACTTTATCACACTGATCTTTCCTATTTCACTTGGTTTTTACAAAATTTCACTATGATGTATCTACTCAACCCTCAATACGTATGTCCAAATGTCTATATCTGTGCAATTCAGGACCAAAGGAAAAAGGAAAAAAACAAATTAACATTGTTGGCTTGGAATTTCCATGAAGGTTCATCGAGAAGTGTTTTCTGGCCCAAAGATAGGTACTAAAGATGAATAAATAGGGTTAGGTTTTTGGCTCTGGGTGTATACCAAACAATGCCTTAGGTCATCCCTTGGTATCTCAATATTTACAAATTTAATCAATCAAAGAATAAAAAATTGAACAATTTATCATACATACTAACATGCTCGTTTCCCTATATTTCCTATATCATATGGTACATTCAATTGCTTAATACTCATTTACACTGTAATATATAGAACTTAGTAGTCTAATAATAAAAAATTTAAAATCATCTACTATTATATCAAATTTATAGTAAATATAATAAACCTATATACATGCTCCTAACCAATCACTTGTATTTCTACAAGCTTAAGCACACAATTGATAAGAAAAATCAAAGAAAAACATACAAAATTAAAAAAAATTTCTATGTTACCCTGCATACTTTAGATAACACATTGTCTTCAATATGTAGTTCATAAGGAAAGAAGTTACTCGATTGATCGTGATAGTTTCATAGGCTATTGGCGGGTGCCTCCTCTATTTATTGTTGAAAGCTCAAAAATCGTTGTGCCTCTTCTATGTGGGTTTCCTGCATAGAAAATTTAAAAAAAACACAAAACAACTAATAATCTATTATTACTCCTACTCATACCAATGTAAATAAATTAAAAATCATCCCACATTTAATACAATCTTTAAAAACAAAAATTAGAGGTTCAATCATCCTCCTTAAAATCCATCTCGTCATTTTACTCCCCTTTGTCATTTCCTTCTTCCTCTTTGCTCTCATGCTTCTCTTTCTCTTGCTCCGGATGCATCGATCCAAACTTATACGGCGTGACAGCCTCCGGATGTACTAACGTCTAGAGTGTGAATACTACAGTAAAAGATTTACAAAAAAGGTGGTATCCACAAGTATATGGGTCTAGTTGTAATATAGTTACAACGGAGTAGGTAAGTACTTTGAGGATCATACCCAAGAGAGGCTAGTGCTAGGTCAATTTTAACCTAAACACCAAAAGATCTAATTAGTACTTGAAATAGGTTATATTACAAAAATATAAACAAAAGGGGGTTTTTGGGATTTTTATAATAATAAAGTATAACAAATAAATAAATATCAAGAAATTGAAAAGGGGAATTAATCAAATCTGATTGTGGGTGATTAGCTTGCTTTAGTAATCTTCATCAACTATTGCTTCGGTTCTTTGTCCATCAAATAGTCGATATCTTAGTAGGATCTTTTGATACATCCACTAGAATAACGAGTCAATAAGGACTACATATCTTCTGACCTCATAGTCCAGACTTGCTTGGGGTGAAGGTGTTCACAGATAGGCCATACCAATTTTGGGTTAATTCCTTTCTTGATGACTTCCTACAGTCATCAAGCCTAGGGTTTAGATTCTTTCTTTCCCAAGTAGTTGATCCATTGAGTAACCTTACAAAATAGTTAATAGATCATACCTCCACTCGTTAATCCCCCATAAAAGGATTAGTTCCTTATGGTTTTCGTAAACATTATAAAATCGATATCAAGCATAATCATGAGAATTGAATCAAAAGTATAAGGTTTAAGAAAAGGCCTAATTTGTATTATCAATAAAAGTAAATCCATAAGAGTTGATTGTATCCTTAAATCAGATCTCCCGAAATAAAACAAGAAACAAACTGAAACTAAATCTAAAACCTAAGAAAAGAGAAAACTAATTTGGAATTAAAACAAAAAATCTAAGCTAAGTAATTAATGTCCATAAAATGTGACAAATGAGCCTATTTATAGATTTAAGATGATCGTCGTCCTTAACCCTAGGTTAGCTGACGATCCCAAGCTTTAGATTTGATTGTACGGACCAAAACACTTCCTAGCTTGTATTAATTCCTGTCTAGAGTCGATGTCACAACACATCAGGACCTATGTCGCAACATAGAAGTCAATATACTCTTTTTGGGATGTTTTTAGGGGTATGTCGTGACACTCTTAGGCTGTGTTGTAACGTTAAAGGCAGTATCAAAATTTCTCCATTCTACTTCCTATGTTGTGACATTGAACCCTCTGTGTTGTCACATAATGACCAGTATCAATTTAGCATGCCTTCTAATTGTCTCCTGCACACTTACAAAGTTCATTAGCTCACCCTTAGGCCTCACTCAGCCTCTAAGGTCAATAAAAGACTCAATTTGCACATTTTATTGACTTTAATTAAAGTTACTAAAACATTATCAAAACCTAATGATAATGCTTGTTTTCAAGCTCCTAAAGTGTGAAAATTAGTTTTGTTACACCGTATTACGGTAGATCAGCATGTAATTAGGTACCCTAATATTGTTCTACCGTATAAATTCCTGAAAAATTGGGTCTGGCTTCTGCACCCAGTGTATCATCCAATCCAGCTTTGGATGAATGCACCCACTAATTTCTTATCAAGAGATCAATTTTTATTTCCTTTGAGATGACGTTAGAGTGGCCATCATCTCTTGTTGGTGTTTGTTCCACTCCTTTATTTGTTTCGCCTGAAGCTCTATGTACTGCATATGCAGTGTGACTCCAGTTATGCTTTAGGATGGCTTCATAGAATGCTTTATAGATGCCATCAAAATGCCTGCTCTTTTGCATAAAGCCGTCACTATGTGGGGAAAGAAGACTCCCACTTTCTGGCCATTGACGCACCATTTCATATTTTGGTATATCCATGTTTCGATGCATATCTGTTTTTTTTACAAAATAGTGTAAAACAAAACTACTCGAAAAATATTAACATTAGAAACATTTAAAGTAGGAGCTATTCGAGTGCATAAAAATTGAATCCACATTTTTTGCTTCAAGGAACTTTATTGCTTGATTAAAGGAGGTTAGGATATTAGTACTTGGGCGACACTTCCATTCAACTTTCCTTTCTGTTAGGAAATTTATAACGCTATCCATATTTATATCTTGAAAATAATCTAAATTTGTTTCTTCTACAAAGTCTTTTTTTATGATAAAATGGAGTGTTATAAAATTCACAAATGACCCGAAGGGTAATTCTGACTTCCTTCCCTCGCACTGGTACTATTTTCTATGTTTGGCCTTTAGTTCTTTTAGACTTTTGGTCCTGTAGTGATGCATAAAATTCTTGAACTACAGGAACCATAGTAGAGTCTTTCGGGATTGTATAGAAACATTCCCATCTATGATACCTAATGAAAGGGAAAATATGCTAATAGAGGACCATCGACGGTTCAAATTCCCTCTCTTGAATAAATGTTTTTACTTGAATTTCTACGAAATATTTTTCAATGTTCAAATTTGGGAAATTAGAGGGTTTGGAACCTTCGATGATTCAAGTTTATTAGTTCTTCTAATGTAAAGCCCCAAAATTGGGCCTAGAAGTATTGGGCCTTGGGCATGGGAGCGGTTAGGAGACTACTCATAAATATTTTAGTTAAGCAAGAAAGTGACACAAATTGCATGTTTTCTTTAATGGCTAAGTGATTTGGGTGTGCTTGGGAGTGTTTGAGAAGCTTGGGTTCAAGTCTGGGCTTTTGTAAAAATCTTAGTTTTTCCCCTTAAGTGAACCTTGGCTTTAGCTGGTAGGCCTTATAAATATTTGTGGGTAAAATGTGTCACAAAAAGAGCCTTGTGGCTTGGTGGCAAGTGGCGTAACTTGGTAACTGGGAGAACTTGGGTTTGAATCCCATGGCATGCAAGATGTATTTATTTTATTACCATGAGGTGAGAGAGGTAAAGTTGGATTGAAATTCTGCTGAGGTGGTTGTGGACTTGGTCAAAGGGAGAAAATCAAGGGTTTGTATGATGGTTGTTATGGATATGGAAGAGATTTTGGTGGAGAAAATCGTGGAGTTTGACAAGGGATGGAGTTGGCCAAATTTGGGAGTCTATGGATGCCTATTCGGTTTTGACTTAGTACCGATTTGGTAAGGGGAAAAACATAGGAATTCGGCTAGGTGGGTTCTCTTTCACTTTTGGGTCATTTTCTTTATTTCTGAATTTCTGAGTTCCTAATATCTTTTTCTCTCTTTTCTCTCTAGTGCCAAAATTACAAGTAACCATTCGTGCCTTTTCTTTTCATTGAGATTCTATTGTTATGCAACTATTCAACAAATGTGCCGAAACCTTTAATTGTCAAAATACCGAAGCCTTTTGTTGTTTTGCCCAAGTCTCTTTCTTTTCTATTTCAATCCCTACCGAATCAATCAATTTCGATTCTCCTCGTAACTGAGTACTTTGTTCTCTGTTTTCTCTCAGTCGATTTTTGTTGGCCGAATATTACTGGTAAGTGTTTCTTCGATGTCGGGTTCTTCTCTTTTTCTCTTTACCGACGCTCATCTTAATTTTCTCTTCAATAGGGTCTTATTTCGTTAACACCTTCTTGTTTTATCATTGCTCGAATAGGGATACCCTCGGTTTATGTTGTCACTACTATTTCTATTACGTTTGGTTTAAGCTTGTGAAGGGGTGTAGGCCGACTCTTCCTTTCATCAATCTTGGACAATTGCGCTATCTGTAAGTGTTGAGCCGAATGGTATTTTTTTTTTGGAAAAGGGTTTTCATGTTCTTTCGTTAGACTATTATCTGTTTAACCATGATTATAGTCAATAACAATGGATGGATTGCACTTGTGATTCAGTTAATCGGCAAGGGACGTGTGGGCAGTTATAGTTAGTGACCTAAGGCAAACAAACCGATTTTTAGCCGATCAAGGTGAGTAGGAGTTGGCGTTTTGGGCTCGTTTAGTTGTTAAATCGATTGGTGATAGTATATCTTGTTTGTATCAAGGTTCGGAGCTCGTGGATCTTAGCTCAAGATCGTATACAGGTGTGTAACCACACCCTTCCTTATTATAAATCGACAAAAGTCAAAAAATCGAAGTGCCAAAACTTCGGTATTTGAGGCCTCACGGGCGTGCGACCGCTCGTGGGGTAAAATGAGCCCACAAATCATGGGCAATAGACTGTAAAGGCCACCACGAGCGTTTCTGTGGACTTGGGCCGTTGGGCCGAAATGGGCTGTGTGGGCCCAATAGGCTCATAGGCCCCACACAGATTAAATCCACGGTAAGTGATAAATATTGGACTGGGCTATGTAGGTCACATAGCCGTAACTGAATTTGGGCAAAATGGGCCACACGAGTGTGTGGGCCCACTTGGGTCGAGTAATGGTCCTTGGGCCCATTTACACCGTTATGATCATTTAGGTTACCTGTGTCGTTTGAGGTGACTGTAGACCTTCAGAGAGGTTTTATCTGAGCTGAAACCCCAAAATAGGTAAAATGACCGTAATACCCTGTATGGTAAAATGACGATTGTGCCCTAATGTTCCGTATGAATAATGTACTTATTATTTAAATATATGATTGTACTAAGTATGACTTTGCATACACGTAATATTTATGACATGACATACTGCATGGGGTTGAGATTTTGATATGGAGGAAGTACTGTACTGGTGACTATGTCACATTCACTATTACTGGTGGCTATGCCACAATTACTGATATTGGTGGCTTTGCCACATTTATTTATTCAGCGGCTATCTTTGCATTATTATCTTGGCGCGCTTTTCTTTGCGATATCGGTGTCTTTGGGTGGGTGGGTCGATTTATATTCCCACATGGTGTGTTGGTTGGTACGAGTAGTGTGCTGGCTAGATTTGGGTGGGATGCATAATTGCATGACACTGTACTAATACTGTATTGGGCTTAGGCCGACACTGTTACTGAATAGGGCTCAAGCCCAGACTGTTACTGCATGCACTATTTTCTATTTGACTGATAAGGAGCTACACACTGAGTTTTTGCAAACTCACCCTTTCTTTTTAACTGTACAGGTAATCCCCAGCCTTAGACGATTTGGTGCTGCAAGGGACTTGGAGGTTGCCACACGACTGCTGTGTCTTGCATTTGACTTTATTTAATTTAAATTTTACTTTTGGGCTTTAATTTTGTAATAAGGCCGTTTGTGGGTTTTATTTTTTTTAATTGGGCTTTGGACTATTTATTTTTTAATTGCTAGTTTAGGTAAAGACAAGTTATTAAAACAATTACTGTTTTCTAAAACATGCGTTTTAAACTTCATCGACTTAAAAAGCTTCCACTTTTTTAAATTAATTTAATATAACACTAATGGTTAATAAGGTAAACGTTTTTACAAGAACTTTTGCTAAATAATAATAAAAGGATTTAAATTCAGTAATAGATTTTTACCGGAAAGATCAATTTTTGAAAAATACTTCGATGTGATACGCCAGATTTGGCCATAACGTCTAGGCTGGGTTTGGGGTGTTACATCTAACCTTTCTCGGAGGCATATTCAATACTATTTTATCTTATAAAATAATAAAATATCAAGCAATAATCTTAATGAAACAGTAAAAACGAGAAAAAAAACACTTAATCTCTACTTCCTTGAAACTTTTGTTGCTTCTCTCCAAGCATTTGGCAATGCTTCAGCTAAATAAAGCTTGAGGAATAGCAATGGAGGTTTATGAATTTAGGGTTTAAGAGGAAAAGGGTTTAAAGATGAAGAGTGTTTGAGAGGGTTTAGTGTTTAAGGAAGGGTTATATTTTGGGTTAAAGTGTGTTTAAGTTAAAAACTAAAGGTTTTTAGGTTTAAAAACTGGGTAAAATAAGGGTTATGCATAAGGGTCGCGCGAATGGGTCGGTCAACCTTATAGAAAATTACAGCGTTGTGGCGGCCCAGGGGTTTCATGTCTCGACATCGTTGGCAGTTTGCCGTTGTCGCAGCATTAGGGTTCAATGTCGCGACACACTCTAAAAGTTTAGAACCCTGGGTGAACTATCTTCTGTGTCACGACGAACGTAGTCCATGTTGTAACATTGAGCTAGTTTTCTCGATTCCTTCAATTTTAGCCTTAGTGTTGTGACACAGGGTTGCTGTATGACAACATCGACTCTATTTTGGCCTAAATTTTGAATTCTCAAAGTGTCTCAGTTCCTATAAAATACCAATTTAATACAAGTTTGAATCTATACTAAATAGTTAGTTAAATATACAATAATTTACATGAAAGTAAATATTAGTCTAGATTGTCAAGTTTTACTACAAATTCTACCAGAATGGTAAAGCTATATACCTTGACCAACACATTTTCCAATACTCCTTTCGGATGCACTGAGGATCTGTCAACCAACTGTAGTGTAATTTACGTGTTCTTGATGTCCTTGGCTCCTAAATCACATAGGGCTCTATTGATATGGATGCTCCCTATCTCTTTGGGGGTTGTAAAGCTTCCTGGATCTTTTAGCTTTTTGGGAACCTGCCTAGATATAATAGCACTACAGGAAGCGCTCATATTAACTTGTTCACCTACTTTAATTTTCCTTCGCCTAGACATGATTTCTTTTAAAAATTTGGCGTACTTAGGGACTTTTTCAATTAGTTCAATCAAAGGCAAGTTAACATTTAATGCTTTAAACAAGTTCAAAAAGCTTAGAAACTCGTCTTCGTCCCATTTTTTTCTTTTTTCCAACCTTAAAGGGAATGGTACTTGTGTGATAGAGGTTCATTGTTTGACTTTTTCTCTGGCTCAGTTGTCAGTTCTATTACCTCTTCTACTTTTAGTTTTTTGTTAGCCTCTTGGGGGTCCTCTTGAAGATCTTCGACACTCTTTTTTGTCTCATCTCGTGTCAGAGTTTCTAGGCTACTCAAGACTTTGCCCGAATGGAGCACGATTGCTTTTAGATGCTCATTCCTTTCCTTTTGAGCATTATTTTCAATATTGCTAAGAATGTCGATGTCAATTTGTTTTTTGATATAGAACAACTCGGTTTTAGCTAAATTAGAACAATGGTTTTAGAATCACAAATCTGAGGTCGTAAAATTATTTTAATATTATTTTTGGTGTTTACAGTATGTGATTATATGTATGTGAAAATTTCATTAAATAATTTTAACGTTTGAATGCTTAATTTGATAAAAATGACTAAATCGCATAAAATGCAAAAGTTGCATTCTATTTGATAAAGGTGTCTAATTGCTATGGATTATTAAATGAAAGGTCCTTATGATGTTATTAGACCATTGATAGTGGAATTTGACATAAATGGCCATTAAATGGATGTTTTAAATGGTTTTTAATTAAGGTTAATTAAATAAAACAAAATGGTTTTTTGTTGTCATCTTCACGATATTGCCGAATTTACAAAGAAAAGAAGGCTTCCATGTCCATCTAGGGTTCGGCCATATAGATCATTGATTAATGTATGGTTTGAGCTCGGTTTCTAATGATTTTTACATTTTTGTGATCGTTGCTTTGAGTACTAGCTAGCTCATGCCCTAATTTTTTAGTTTTTTTGGTGATTTTGTAAAATGCCATTGATGAATCCGTGAGCTTTTGAAAGTTTTATAATGGAAACTGATTATTTGTTGATAGATTTTAATGTTTTGTAAAGTGATTTTTGACAAAAATGTCAAATAGGGATTAAATTGTGAATTTTGTAAATTGAGGGGTTGAAATGTAAAATAAATAAAAGTTTTGGGCTACTAGGGACTCAAGTATAAATCGACTAAACATGGGTTAAATTGAATTGTGTGAATTTTATGTATTTGTGAAAGAGGGACTAAATTGTAAAAATGTGGAACTTTAGGGGCTAAAGTGTAAAAATTCCTAAATATGTGTTTGTGGATTGAATTGAATGAATGAATGATTAAATGAGTTAATTTTTAATACATATAGCTCAAGAAAGAAAAAATTTGGATTTAGATTGGGGGAAAAGTAAAGTTATCGTGTAATTGATCTGATTCATCAATTTCGAGTACGAGGTAAGTTCGTATGTGGTAATTTCATTATATATGCATGTTAAATGCTTTGATATCACATAAAATGTGATTACAAGATTACAGATATTATTGAATAGTGAAAACTACACTACGAATGCATTTGATGATAGAATCGAGAGATGTAAAAGCTCGGTTAAACTTTAGGAATAGTTATGATGCTAATGACATGTCATTAGGCTATGGCCTTGGCTTCGGGCCATGATATCGGCACTTTCGGTGCGAGTGATACCTTGATTTGGGTATGGGCTATGGTATAGGAATTCAGAGAAGAGTTACCTTGATTTGGCTATGGGACATGGTATAGGTACTCCAGGATACGCTACCTTGATTTGGCTGCGGGCCATGGTATAGGTACTTACCAATTGAGATCTTGAGTATCCGAATACTATTCCCAATAGTTCAGAGAGTAATGAATGATGTATTTGAGAAAAAGGTTAGTACGAGGTGGTACAGGTACGTACGGAACCAAACCTATTCGAATATTACATTGAGAAAGTTCAAGGAGGTTACATTGGATCATGTTTAAAGACATGAGAAAGGTTTGTAGTTAATGTGATTTTGATTTGGTAATGTGAAAATGGTTGAATTACATTTATTTGATGAATTAAGTTAATCACTTACGAGCTTACTAAGCTATGAAGCTTACTGTGTGTTATTTGTCTATGTTTTATAGATTATCGAAGCTAGCCTGGACTCAGGATTGTTGGGAAACGTCATCACACTATCGATCATCTTGTTGGTATTTTTGGAGCTTTGTATATATTGTACATGGCATGTATAAGCTAGTGTCATTTTGGTATATTTTGAGTCATGATAATAGCCATGAGATTTGGCTTGTAAATATTGGTATGTATGGCCATTTAAGTTAGCTTGAATTGTGTTTGGTAAGAAATATACATGTGATGTATATAATGTCTTATATGTTGGCTTGTTTTGGTATGGTTATGAGTTGGTTATTTGGGATAGTTGTAAGTTGGTGTATTAATGCTTGAGGAATGATATTATGGTGTGTTTTGTGACATGAAATAGATGATAGGTGATGAGTTAATGCTTTTGAAACTTATGTAAATTTTGATAACTTTGGTATGATAATTTGGTATGTTTTAAATATGGAATTAAGTAGTTGAAATGGTACGTGCATGAATAAAAGGGTGGAAAATTGGCTTTAAAAATGACCTATTTTTGTCTACACGGGCAGAGACACGGGTGTGTATCTCAACCGTGTGCGACACACAGTTATGCTACACGGCCGTGTGTCCCCTGGGTACCCTTTCAAATTAAGTCAGTATATCCTACAGATTTGGCATGGCCTAGACACACGAGCGTGTTTACTAGCCGTGTGTGGCACACCAGCTAGCACATGGGCGTGTGGCCGGCCGTGTGACCCAAGTCAATAACCCCTCTAGTTTTCCCACGGCCATGGCACACGGGCGTGTCCTCGGCTGTGTGGTGCAAGTCAGTATATATGTCCTGTTTTCACATGGCCTTTGACACGGGCGTGTCTGGTGACCGTGTGAGGCACACAGCCTGTTCACACGAGCGTGTAACCCTTTAATGTTTGAAAATTTTCTAAGTTTTCCAAAGTTTGCAAATGTTATCGGTTTAGTCCCAAACCTCTTTTAAGCATGTTTTAAGGCCTCATAGAGCTATAAACGGGACAATTTGAATTTGTTGGATGGGTTTTATACATGAATACATGAATGCATAAATGTATATGTTATGTATGTGAATGATGTGCATTGATTGGTAATGCCTCGTAACCCTATTTTGGCGACGGATACGGGTTAGAGGTGTTATATTTAATTAGTATCAGAGCTACAGTTTAGTCGATTCTAGGACTAACGTAATGTGTAAGAGTCTAGCTATACATGCCTTATATATAAATTGCGATAGTGTGATGATTCCTAACAGTTAAAATGTGTTTTTATATAGCAAATGAATCCCAATCGAGCCATAGCTGATGATGTGGAAAGTAATGCGCCCGCTCCTACTCAAGGGGCAGCGCTGGCTGATTCTAAGCCTATTTCTAGTAGCCAAGGGGGAAAGGCTAGGCAAGCCTTCTTCCAAATAATGAGTGAGTGGTTTACGGAGTTCGTTCGAACAAATCCGGCTTCTCAACAACCACCACCCCCGCTTGTTCCTTAACAAATCCCAACTGTGCCACAAGTGATTGATCCAATTTGATTGAATAAGTCACTAGTAGATAAGATTCTTAAACACGGGACTGAGGAGTTCCGGGCTACCATTGATGATGATGTTGAGAGAGCTGAGTTTTAGCTTGAGAACATGATTCGAGTATTTGAGGAATTGTCTTGTACTCCTGAAGAATGTATCAAATGTATGGTATCTTACTCAGAGACAAGGCATATAATTGGTGGAAAATGTTGATATCTGTAGTTCCGAGGGAACGAGTCACCTAGGAGTTCTTCTAATCTGAATTTCGAAAGAAGTATATAAGTCAGCGATTTCTTGATCAGAAACATAAAGAGTTTCTAGAATTGAAATAGGGTCGAATGACTGTGACAGAATATGAAAGAGAATTTGTACGTTTGAGTAAATATGCTCAAGAATATGTTTCTACCGAAGAGATTATGTGTAAGCAGTTCGTTGATAGGTTGAATGAAAATATAAAACTTCCTGGGATTCTGGAAATTTAAGAATTCATTATTTTAGTTGAAAGGGCTTGTAAAGCCAAGGTTCTCAGCAAAGAAAAGAGGAAAGCAAATTTAAAGGCTAGAGACACTAGAAAAAGATCGATGAATAAGCCGTATCAATCTTCGTCAAAGAAATTCAGATATTCGTTTACTCGCCCAAATATTTCGATTGGATATCTGAAGCTAAACAACACTCTGGTTCTAAAGCTCAAGCTACCTCAGTACCGAGTGTTAGCAATGTGAGAAATAACAAACCCAAATGTTAGCAGTGTGGGAGACAACATTTTGGTGAATGCTGGATCAAAAGAAATAAAGCCTGTTACAAATGTGAATCATTAGATCATTTTATGAGAGATTGCCTGGAGTTGATGGAATAAGATGATGTTCAAAACACGAAGCCGAGTAACACTGTAAACAGGGGTAGACCACCTAGAAACACTGGAAATATGAGTGGTAACCGAAGTGTTGCGAGGGAGTTTACTATAAGATATGAGGCACGAGCACTAGCCCGAGCTTATGCTATTCGTACACGGGAGGAAACATCCTCTCCAGATGTTATCACCGGTACTTTTACTCTCTATGATACTAAAGTTATTGCATTGATAGATCCAGGATCAACTCATTCGTATATATGTGTGAATTTAGTATCCGGTAAGACTTTGCCTGTAGAGTCTACTGAATTTGTAATTAGAGTATCGAACCCCTTAGGCAAGTGTGTTTTGGTTGATAAAGTGTGCAAGAATTGTGCATTGATGATTCGGGATAATTACTTTCCGGCCGATTTGATGTTGTTGCCATTTGACGAGTTTGATATAATTCTGGGTATGGATTGGCTAACATTGCATGATGCTGTTGTGAATTGCAAAAGAAAGATGATAGATTTGAGATTTCAGAATAATGAGATTATTTGAATTGAGTCAGATGATCTGAATGGCTTGCCAGCAGTGATTGCATCGATGTTAGTTTAGAAATATGTGAGAAAGGGTTGCAAAGCTTATTTTTCTTATGTGCTTGATATGAAAGTGAATGAAAAGAGGATAGAATCCGTGCCAGTTGTGTGTGAATATCCGGATGTGTTTCCTGAAGAGTTACTGGATTTACCACTAATCCGAGAGGTTGAGTTTGGCATTGAGTTAATGCCGGGTACAACGCCGATATTGATAGCTTCGTACAGAATGGCTCCGATAGAGATAAAAGAATTAAAAGCTTAATTGCAAGAATTGACTGATATAGGATTTGCAAGACTGAGTTTCTCGCCTTGGGGTGCTCCTGTGTTGTTTGTGAAAAAGAAAGATGGCACGATGAGAATGTGTATAGACTATTGACAGCTTAACAAAGTGATGATCAAGAACAAATATCCTTTGCCCAGAATAGATGATTTGTTTAATCAATTGAAAGGGGCTACAGTGTTTTCAAAGATAGATTTGAGATCGGGTTATTACTAGTTGCGAATTAGAGACTCTGATGTGCCAAAGACAGCTTCCGGACTAGGTACAGACATTATGAATTCTTAGTTATGCCTTTTAGACTAACGAATGCTCCTGCAGTTTTTATGGATTTAATAAACCGAATTTTCAGACCGTATCTAGATATATTTGTTGTTGTGTTCATTGATGATATATAGATATATTCACGAAATGGATCAGAGCATCCTAAGCATCTGAGAATTGTATTGCAGACTCTGCATGATAAGCAATTATATGCAAAGTTTAGTAAATGTGAATTCTGGTTGTGCGAGGTTGGTTTTCTGGGGCATATTGTGTCAGCATCGGGTATTCGAGTCGATCCGGGCAAGATTTTGGCAATAATGGAGTGGAAGCCTCCGAGAAATGTATTAGAATTCCACAGTTTTCTGGGACTAACTGGCTATTGTAGATGATTTGTGAAAGGCTTTTCGATGATTACGACTCTGTTGACAAGATTGCTTCAGAAAGATGTAAAGTTTGAATGGTCCGAGAAATGTCAGAAAAGTTTTGGTCAGTTGAAAGCTCTTTTGACTGAAGCTCCAACGTTAGTGCAGCCAGAATCGGGTAAAGAGTTTGTGATCTATAGTGATGCATCGTTGAATGGTCTGGGCTGTGTTTTGATGTAGGAAGGCAAAGTCATAGCTTATTCCTCGAGTCAGTTGAAGCCGCATGAAAAGAATTACCCGAGCACAATTTAGAGTTAGCAGCCATTGTGTTTGAGTTAAAGATTTGGCGCCATTATTTGTTCGGTGAGAAATGCCATGTTTATTATGATCATAAGAGTTTGAAATATCTGATGGCTCAGAAAGATTTGAATTTGAGATAGCGGAGATGGCTGGAATTGCTAAAAGATTACGAGCTAGTGATTGATTATCATCCGAGAAAAGCAAATGTTGTTGCTGATGCATTAAGTCGAAAATCTTTGTTTGCTCTACGTGCGATGAATACTCAGTTGGCTCTATCTGATGATAGTTCGGCTGTAGCTGAATTGAAAGCGAGACCGTTGTTTATACAACAGATTTGTGAAGCTCAGAAAATTGATAATGAAATGCTTGCAAAATGAGCTCAGTGTGATTCGAACCCTGATTCAAAGTTTCAAGTTGATTTTGATGATTGTTTAAGATTTAAAGGCCGAATATGTGTTCCGAGAAATCCAGAGTTGATTCAGATGATTTTGAATTAAACACATAATAGTCATTTATCTGTTCATCCGAGAAGCATAAAAATGTATAATGACTTGAAACAGCTCTATTGGTGGTAAGGTGTGAAACGTGACATTTCAGAGTTTGTTTCTAAATGTTTGATTTGTCAGCAAGTTAAAGCTGAGCATCAGGTACCGTCTAGTTTATTGCAGTCGATTATGATTCTCGGGTGGAAATGGGATAGAGTAACTGCGGATTTTGTGTCGGGATTACCTTTATCTCCGAGAAAGACAGATGCGATCTGGGTTATAATTGACAGATTGACGAAATCATCTCATTTCGTTCTAGTACGAAAGGACTATTAGCTTGAAAAGTTAGCTGAGTTGTATATCTCCGAGGTTGTGAGATTACACGGAGTACCTATTTCTATTGTTTTGGATAGAGATCCGAGGTTCACATCAAGGTTTTGGAAGAAACTGCAAGATGCACTGGGCACAAAACTACATTTTAGTACCGCATTTCACCCGCAGACAGATGGTCAATCCGAGCGAGTTATATAGATACTCGAGGATATGTTGAGAGGTTGCATTCTTGAGTTCAAAGGTATGTGCGAAAGTTTTTGCCGTTGATTGAATTTGCGTGTAACAATAGTTTTCAATCAAGTATTAAAATGACACCTTACGAAGCTTTATATGGTCGGAAGTGTTGAACACCTTTGTACTGGACTGAGTTAAGTGAGAATATGATTCACGGGGTTGATTTGATTAGAGAGACTGAAGAAAAAAGTGAAAGTAATTCGTGATAATCTGAAAGCAGCGTCAGATCGTCAGAAATCATATGCAGACTTGAAACGAAAAGATATCAAGTTTCAGATCGGGGACAAAGTGTTTTTGAAAGTATATCCGTGGAAGAAAATTCTTCGATTTGGTTGTAAAGGCAAATTGAGTCCGAGATTCATCAGGCCGTATGAGATTATCGAGTGAGTTGGACCAGTTGCTTATCGGCTAGCATTGTCGTCTGAGCTAAAAAATATTAATAATGTATTTCATGTATCGATGCTTTGACGATACCGATCTAATCCTTCGCATGTTATTTCTCCGACCGAAGTTAAGATTCAGTCAGATTTATCGTATAGTGAAGAATCAATCTGAATTTTAGCTCGTGAGATCAAAGAGCTAAGAAATAAGAAAATTTCATTAGTGAAAGTATTATGGCATCGACACAGGGTTGAAGAAGCTACGTGGGAACCCGAGCATGCTATGAGAAAACAATACCTAAACCTGTTCACTGGCAAAATTTTCAGGGATGAAAATCCCTAAGGGGGGAGAGTTGTAACAGCCCGATTTTAGCTAAATTGGAACAGTAGTTTTGGAACCACAAATCTGAGGTCATAAAATTATTTTAATATTATTTTTGGTGTTTACAGTACGTGATTATATGTGTGTGAAAATTTCGTGAAATAATTTTAACGTTTGAATGCTTAATTTGATAAAAATGACTAAATCGCATAAAATGCAAAAGTTGCATTCTATTTGATAAAGGTGTCTAATTGCTATGGCTTATTAAATGAAAGGCCCTTATGATGTTATTAGACCATTGATAGTGGAATTTGACATAAATGGCCATTAAATGGATGTTTTAAATGGTTTTTAATTAAGGTTAAAATGGTAAATTGATTATTAAGGTTAATTAAATAAAACAAAATGGTTTTTTGTTGTCATCTTCACGATATTGCTGAATTTACAAAGAAAAAGAAGGCTTCCATGTCCATCTAGGGTTCAGCCATATAGATCATTGATTAAGGTACGGTTTAAGCTCAGTTTCTAATATTTTTACATTTTTGTGATCGTTGCTTTGAGTACTAGCTAGCCTGTGCCCTAATTTTTTAGTTTTTTGATGATTTTGCAAAATGCCGTTGATGAATCCATGAGCTTTTGAATGTTTGATAATGGAAAATGATTATTTGTTGATAGATTTTAATGTTTTGTAAAGTGTTTTTTTTGATAAAAATGTCAAATAGGGATTAAATTATGAATTTTGTAAATTGAGGGGTTGAAATGTGAAATAAATAAAAGTTTTAGGCTACTAGGGACTCAAGTATAAATCGGCTAAACATGGGTTAAATTGAATTGTGTGAATTTTATGTATTTGTGAAATAGGGACTAAATTGTAAAAATTTGGAACTATAGGGGCTAAAATGTAAAAATTCCCAAATATGTGTTTGTCGATTAAATTGAATGAATGAATGATTAAATGAGTTAATTTTTAATACATATAGATCAAGAAAGAAAGAATTCGGATTTAGATCGGGGGAAAAGCAAAGTTATTGAGTAATCGATCTGATTCGTCAATTTCGAGTATGAGGTAAGTTCGTATGTGGTAATTTCATTATATATGCATGTTAAATGCTTTGATATCGCATAAAATGTGATTACGAGATCACGAACAGTATTGAATAGTGAAAACGACATTACGGATACATTTAATGATAGAATCGAGAGATGTAAAAGCTCGGTTAAACTTTAGGAATAGTTATGCTACTAATGACATGTCATTAGGCTATGGTGTTGGCTTCGGGCCATGATATCGGCACTTCGGGTGCGAGTGATACCTTCATTTGGCTATGGGCCATGGTACAGGTATTCAGAGAGGAGTTACCTAGTTTTGGCTATGGGACATGGTATAGGTACTCCGGGATAAGTTACCTTGATTTGGCTGCAGGCTATGGTATAGGTACTTACCGATTGAGATCTTGAGTGTCTGACTACTATTCGCAATAGTTCAGAGAGTAACGAATGATGTATTTGAGAAAGAGGTTAGTACAAGGTGGTACAGGTACGTACGGAACCGAACCTATTTAAATATTACAATGAGATTATATTGGATCATGTTTAAAGACATGAGAAAGGTTTGTAGTTAATGTGATTTTGATTTGGTAATGTGAAAATGGTTGAATTACATTTATTTGATGAATTGAGTTAATCACTTATGAGCGTACTAAGCTATGAAGCTTACATTGTGTTATTTATTTATGTTTTATAGATTATCGAAGCTAGCCTGGACTCAGGGATTTTCGGGAAACATCATCACACTATCGATCATCTTGTTGGTATTTTTGGAGCTTTGTATATATTGTACATGGCATGCATAAGCTAGTGTCATTTTGGTATATTTTGAGTCATGAGAATAGCCATGAGATTTGGCTTGTAAATGTTGGTGTGTATGGCCATTTAAGTTGGCTTGAATTGTGTTTGGTAAGAAATATTTATGTGATGTATATAATGTCTTATATGTTGGCTTGTTTTGGTATGGTTATGAGTTGGCTATTTTGGATAGTTGTAAGTTGGTGTATTAATGCTTGAGGAATGATATTATGGTGTGTTTTGTGACATGAAATAGATGATAGGTGATGAGTTAATGCTTTTGGAACTTATGTAAATTTTGATAACTTTGGTATGATAATTTGGTATGTTTTGAATATGGAATTAAGTAGTTGAAATTGTACCAATTTGGTTACTTTGTGTGCATGAATAAAGGGTGGCAAATTGGCTTTACAAATGGCCTATTTTTGTCCACACGGGCAGGGATATGGGCGTGTATCTCAGTCGTGTGCGACACACGGTCATGCTACATGGCTATGTGTCCTCTAAGGTACCCTTTCAAATTAAGTTAGTATACCCTACAGGTTTTGCACAGCCTGGACACACGGGCATGTCTACTGGCCGTGTGTGGCACACGGGTTGGCACATGGGCGTGTGGCAGGCCGTGTGACCCAAGTCAGTAACCCCTCCAGTTTTCCCACGGCCATGGCACACAGGCGTGTCCTCGGCCGTATGGTGCAAGTCAGTATGTATGCCCTGTTTTCACATGGCCTATGACACGGGCGTGTTTGGTGACTGTGTGAGGCACACGGCCTGTTCACACGGGCGTGTGACCCTTTAATGTTTAAAAATTTTCTAAGTTTCCCAAAGTTTGCAAATGTTATCAGTTTAGTCCCGAACCTCTTTTAAGCATGTTTTAAGGCCTCATAGAGCCATAAACGGGACAATGTGAATTTGTTGGATGGGTTTTATACATGGATGCATAAATGTATATGTTATGTTTGTGAATGATATGTATTGATCTGTAATGCCTCGTAACCCTATTCCGGCGACAGATACGGGTTAGGGGTGTTACATGATATCTCCCATCATACTCATCAATTGGCTCTTCTAGCTTAGGCAATATTTTTTCGGAGTTAGTGCACCCAGACTACACTTATAGTATGGTCATTTGGGTCGAACCTTTCCCAGGGTTTCTGCAAATAAAGAGGTTGATAATTAGAATTTGTAACTTGATTCGAAGTATTACCTTTTCCTTGATTTCCACCTATCTTAGATTTGAGTGATCTCTCTATCCGGGGTTATAAGTATTTGAATAAAGGTTTCCACCCCTATTCCTTATGTAATTCACGTCCTCATTTGGATTGTTGATATCATGGAAGAGTGGTTTGTCCCTTCTATATATGGATCGTGCACTATTTACGGACTCTATGCAGTTAATTTTGTCCACTAACTGCTGATATTTGTCATCCTCTTGGGCAGTCTTCACTGTAGATGGTCTTTGGCCATATGTGTATTTTTCAGTTGGCCATTGGCAAGAGTTCATCACCATATTTTCTATTAATTCATATGATTTCTTGTACGTTCGTTCATTAAGGCTCCTCCTACAGCTCCATCCAATTCCGACCTTACGTGTACATCCAACCCATTGTAGAATATTTTTAGTCATAACTACTTTGGTAGTTCTTGATATGGACCGTAACACCCTGAATTCTGGGCTAGAAGTTTGAAGTGTTGTGGTTATGGTCAGTGAGTAGGTTGTGCTATTGTGTTTAGTTGCATGTTTAAGTGACAGAATGGGCTTGCTGGTCTAGTGGTTGAGTGAGTGTTAGTGTACATCAAGGTTTTGGGTTTTAGTCCTTGTGTAAGCATTTTGGAAAAGTATTTTAGATTTGTTTTATTTTGTTAAATAATAGTTTTGTTTAAGTTAAAATATATATATGTCCGTTTCTTTATATTTTATTATTAAGATTATTTTTTTAATTTTTTTTCTCTTCTTTGCTGGACTTTTTTTTCTGTTTGTTATTTCCCTCTGTCTTGGTTTCCTTTCTTTTTGCCCTTGCTTCATTTTTATTGAAAATGATTTTGCTGGCAGATTTCGAAGAATTTCGCTCCTTCGGCGTTAAATCAGATGTGGGTTCTGTATCCTTTCTTATTTATTTACGAATTCTCTATTTGACTTTGTGAGAGTCAACAATTTATGTATGTGTTCACAAACCGGCTGGTTATGATGTTGTACAGCTATTTTTATGCTTAGAACTTGTTTGATTTGGTATAGTTTCAAGTTATCGAGGGCGGGGAAGTGCCATGAGGGTAAACCACATTTTTAGGGGCTATTTTAGGGTGGTTTCGACACCACAAAAGTGGCCACACGGGCGTGTGCCCCCACACAGGCAGTCCACACAGTCGTGTGCATTTAAAAATTAGGGTTTTCGGGCAAATTTGGTTCCACACGGCCTAGCCACAAGACCATGTGGCCGTTTTGGGGATTTTTGTCGATTTCCACACGGCCGTGTCCCCTAAGTACACGGACGTGTGTGTTTGGGAATTAGGGATTTAGTGTTTTGGTGCCACATGGCTGTGTGGCTAATTTTTGGATTTAGGGATTTCATACGGACATGTGTTTTGGACACACAGCCGTGTCTGGTAGGCACACAGGCCTGTGAAACCCTTACACAGCCTTTTTTCTTTGTCCTCTTTTTAGTACAAATAGACAGTGAGTTACACGGCTTGTTCCTACGACCATTTCCTGAGTTCACAACGGCGTGTGCCTCTCTCTACAAAGGCATTTGACCTCCCGCATGGCCTAGGCATTTCCACACGGCCAGAGTACACAGGCGTGTGATTTTAAGTCACTTATTTTGGTTATGTGTATATTTTTTTATCTAAGAATGTGTCTGTGTGTTTCAACCATTGCTGATCTTTAGTGAGGGTGGCTAAGAATTCTGATCTGGGCTTTGGCTCATGTGTTATTTGTGACTATTGTAGGAGAGGTTTGATTCTGAATCCGGTCTGTTGGGCGTGTGTGCGTATATGCTTCTGTCTGACTGTCTGTTGACGTGTTCATTAATTCTGTGGGATTGAATGCATACATGTAGTTGCATAAAGTATTTTGGGTTAGGTTGTAAAGAGAAGGAAGACTATACATTTCGACCGTAGTTTAACCGCAAGCTTATTAAATGCGGTTTCTTGCACTATATTGCACGTACGTCAACTTTGCTACGTACCATTATCTGATCTGGCAGTTTAAACTATAACATGTCTCAGTATAGCGATTACGCATTGCATCAGCATCTTGTATATCGCCCGACCACATTTGCGTATTAATATCTGAGTGGCTTAGTCCACATACATGGTGTGTAGGGTTGGATGGGCCTTTCGAGGTCCTATGTGGTGTGTTTTGGTTGGATGAGCTTAATCAGCTCTTATGGGGTGTGATCGGGGGACAGAGAGGTGTGTTGGCTGGATGGGTGGGTTTTATTACTTGATTGCATTCCATATGCATTTGATTGAAAGTTCTGGGTGCAAGAATATTTGATTGTATTCTGCCTGACTGTATGTGACTTGGTGTGCTTGAGTTGTTACGTTCTATTGGGACGATGGTTCCAAATTTACTTTTTGACTCTGTGAGTATCTGCAAGTCTGTTGTACTATTGAATTGGATTCTGTAATTCTTTTTTTAGTCTCGATTCAAACTCACGCTGAGCTCGTGTAGCTTACCCCCTAGTGTTCCCCCTTATAGGTACGTTTCTGAAACAATGATGCTGGACTCGGTATGCGGAGGACTCAGACAGTCTCGGTTGAAAATAAAATATCAATTCTTATTTTTAGTTTTCATTTTTATATACTATTTGAAATTGTAAGGTCTTATTGAAACTGTGGTACAAGTTCTATTTTTGATTTTTCTCGTAAATCTAATTTTATTTGTAAATTAAACTGAACTTTAACAGTTCTGTTTGAAATCTAAAAGATTAAATATTCTTGGTTGTGAAGAGACAAGTAATGGGATTTGAAATAACTTGTTTTGTAAAATATTCCTACGATTACTTCGGTGATCAATGTAACCTCTAAGATTCGGTCTAAACTTCTAGGCTGCGTTCTGAAGTGTTATATTTAGTGGTATCAGAGTCAGGTTTGCAAAAGCTTGGCCTGTGTTTTTATGTATCCGTGTGTGTGCGGGATTTTTTTTTTAAAATGGGTTTGATAAATTTTACTACAATGTTTTGAAATGGTTATGGTTTGGAATAAGTTTTTGTAAGAGTAAGATGTCTGAGACTTCAATGCCAGACTGTGTAGAACTTGGGAAAAAGTAAGATTAGTTCTATAAGCTTATTAGACATTTATGCTTACGTTCAATTTTGAAAATTGTAGATTCTTTAAGCTTAGATACAATACCTATGTGAATTCTGAAGGTAAGCAAGATGGAGAGGGTCAATCTGGAGAAATTGTCGAGGAGTCGTCTGCTTCATCGGGACATGTGCTTGTTCGAGAGTTGGAAGTCAATACGATTTTGCTAGCTTCAGGTAGCGACAACCCGGAGCTCGGTACTGAGGCATTGGCTCGGGTAGTGAGGGAAATGCTTGAGCAAGTGCTCAAGGATAGGTGGGATAGGCATGGAGAGTTAGTACAAAGTAGGTGTGTAGAATGTGGGAAGAAGAGAGATCGTAGTCCTTCGAGGTTGGAGCCTTAGTCTGCGAAGTGTGTTAGAATGTATTTGGGTGGCAATAAAGGTTTGGTGAGGGTGTTAGTACTGGTACGAGTGCTCCATTTTGTGGGCACTGTAAGAAGCGCCACCCGGGCAATTGCTGGAAAAAGGCGAGAAGATGTTTTCGATGTGGGTCCACAGAGCATCGGATCTGGGAGTGTCCTCGATGACTTTGAGACAGGTATGGTTGTAAATGTTTCGACATTTAGATTAGAACATAGCAATGGAGTGTGATAGGACACAAATGTATATCTACTTCAGTGGTTAAGTGTTCTGGTGTATATATAAGTTACTAAGTTTGATATGGTACTGTTCGGGCTAGAGTGCACAGCTGGAGCATAGTGGTATAGCTTGTGTTAGATCACTGTTCTGTTAGTTGGAAATTTCAGGGATGAAATTTCTTTAAGGAGGGGTGAGTTGTAACACCTCGAATTCTGGGCTGGAAGTTTTAAAGGTTGTGGTTATGGCCAGTGAGTAAGTTATGCTATTGTGTTTAGTTGCGTGTTTAAGTGACAGAATGGCCCTGCTGGTTTGGTGGTTGAGTGAGTGTTAGTGTACATCAAGGTTCTGGGTTCAAGTCCTTGTGTGAGCATTTTGGAAAAGTATTTTAGATCTGTTTTATTTTGTTAAATAGTAGTTTTGTTTAAGTTAAAATATATATGTCCATTTATTTATATTTTATTATTAAGATTATTTTTTTATTTTATTTCTTTTCTTTTCTTTGTTGGATTTTTTTTTGTTATTTCCCTCTGTCTTGGTTGCCTTTATTTTTGCACTTGCTTCATTTTTATTAAAAACAGTTTTGCTAGCGGATTTCGAAGAATTTTGCTCCTTCGGCGTTGAATCAGGTGTGGGTTCTGTATCCTTTCTTATTTATTTGAGAATTCTCGATTTGACTTTGTGAGAGTTGGCAATTTATGTGTGTGTTCACAAATCGATTGGTTATGATGTTGTACAACTATTTTTATGCTTAGAACTTGTTTAATTTGGTATAGTTTCAAGTTATTGAGTGTGGGAAAGAACTATGAGGGTGAAAACACGTTTTTTGGGGCTGTTTTAGGGTGGTTTTGAGACCACACGAGTGTGTACTCCCACACGGGCGGTCCACACGGCCGTGTGCATTTAGGAATTAGGGTTTCTAGGCAAATTTTGTTTCCAAACGGCCTGGCCACACGACCGCGTGGCTGTTTTGGGGATTTTTGTGATTTCCACACGGCCGTGTCCCTTGAGCACACAGGCGTGTGTGTTTGAGAATTAGGGATTTAGTGTTTTGGTACCACACGATCATGTGGCTAATTTAGGTATTTAGTGATTCCACACGGGCATGTGTTTTAGACACACGGCCGTGTTTGGTGGGCACATGAGCGTGTAAAACCTTTACACGGCCATGTCTGCCCTATACTCTTTTTAGTAAAAATAGACAATGAGTTACACGGCCTGTTCCCACGACCATGTCCCGGGTTCACACGGGCGTGTGCCTTAGTCACACGGCCACGTGCCTCTCTTCACATGGGCATGTGCCTCAGCCACACAGTCGTGTGCCCCTCTTCACACGGGCGTTTGACCTCTCACACTGCCAGAGCACACAGGCGTGTGATTTTAAGTCACTTATTTTGGTTTTGTGTATATTTTTTTAATCTAAGAATGTGTTTGTGTGTTTCGACCATTGCTAACCTTTAGCGAGGATGGCTAAGAATTCTGATCTAGGCTTTGACTTATGTGTTATTTGTGACTATTGTGGGATAGGTTTGATTCTGAATCCGGTCTGTTGGGCGTGTGTGCGTATCTTCTTCTGTCTGATTGTTTGTTGAGGTGTTCATCAATTCTGTGGGATTGAATGCATACATGTACTTACATAAAGTATTTTGGGTTGGGTTGTGAAGAGAAGGAAGACTATTTCTATTCTGATCTGGTAGTTTAACTGCAAGCTTATTAAACAAATGATTTACTACAACTGCATCTTCAGACGTATATCGACTTTCTTTGCGTACTCTTATCTAATCTGGCAGTTTAAACTACAACATATCTGTATAGCAGATTACAGCATTGCACTGTACTGTATATATGCCAGCCCTGTTGCGTATTAATATCTGAGTGGCTTAGTCCACATACATGGTGTGTAGGGTTGGATGGGCCTTTCGAGGTCCTATGTGGTGTGTTTTGGTTGGATGAGCTTAATCAGCTCTTATGGGGTGTGATCGGGGGACGGAGAGGTGTGTTGGCTGGATGGGTGGGTTTTATTACTTGACTGCATTCCATATACATTTGATTGAAAGTTCTGGGTGCAAGACTATCTGACTGTATTCTGTCTGATTGTGTGTGACTTGCTGTGTTTGAGTTGTTACGTTCTGTTGGGACGATGGTTTCAAATTTACTTTTTGACTCTGTGAGCATCTGTAAGTCTGTTGCGCTATTGAATTCAATTCTTTAATTCCTTTTTTAGTCTTGATTCGAACTCATATTGAGCTCGTGTAGCTCACCCCCTTAGTGTTTCCCCTTACATGTACGTTTCTGAAACTCTGACGCTGGACTCGGTATGCGGAGGACTCAGACAGTCTCAGTTGAAAATAAAATACCAATTCTTTTTTTCAGTTTTCATTTTTATGTACTATTTGAAATTGTAAGGTTTTATTGAAACTATGGTACAAGTTCTATTTTTGATTTTTCTCGTAAATCTAATTTTATTCGTAAATTAAACTAAACTTTGACACTTCTGTTTGAAATCTAAAAGATTAAATATTCTTGGTTGTAAAAAGACAAATATGTTGGTAATGGGATTTGAAATAACTTGTTTTGTAAAATATTCCTACGATTACTTCGGTGATCAATGTAACCTCTGAGATTCGGTCTAAACTTCTAGGATGGGTTCTGGGGCGTTACATGGACATTTTTGAATCAGTGTCTTAAAATGCTCTCAAGCTTTGGGAAAACTCTCTCCTTCTAGTTGCTTGAAAGTTGCAACCTCTCTCCTTAGCTGGACTATCTTGCTAATAGGGAAGAACTTTTGTAGGAATTTTCTTGCGAGCTCATCCCATGTCATGATGGACCCTAGTGTGTGTGAATCTAACTAAGAAAAGGCATTATCTATTAATGACAAGGGGAACAACAAAAGATGAATAGTGTCATTTGTGACCCTATTATATTTAAAAGTTTCAAAAAGTTGGATGAACCGTTTCAAAAAGCCATATTAATATTTGTCGGTAGTTGTGGTGGTAGTGGTAAGCCTAGTGCGTTAGCTTTAGCTTCGTCGAATAGCAGATGCTCACGAGGCATGTTGTCTACAGCAAGTGGTGGGTTCTACATCTATTGCTACTATTGTTGCTACTGTCGACGATTGTTGCGTATTATCTTTTCGGGATCAGTAATTGGCTCTATAAGTATTTCCCTACTATGTGTCATACACTAAAACCAAAAGGAGAAATGAAAGTTAGCACAATTAAGAAAATAAATTCGTAGCTATAATCTAAAATTTCCTAACTATTCTATTAAAATGCAAAAAATAAAATTAAACTAGTAACGTTGCCTCCCCGACAACGGCGCCAACAACTTGACCGCCTCTAAACGTACCAACGTCCAGAGTAGAAATCTTGCACAACATATGTTAAGAGGAAATATTCGCAAGTATACGGGTTAGGTTGTAATATAGTTACAAAGGAGTAGGTGAGTGCTCTGAGGATCGTACCCAAGGGAGGTGAGCACTAAGTTAACTTTAACCTAAGCAGAAATAGGTCTAATTAGTACTTTAGATATATTATATTATGATGAAATATAAATAAAGGTTTTTGGAATTTTTTATAATAATAATAAAATAACATAAATAAATAGTGGGAAATCAAATAGTAGCATTTATCAAATCTGAGTATGGATGATTAGCTCGCTTCAGTAATCATGATCAAATGTCGTTTCGGGCTTATTGTTCAATCAATAGTCGATACCCTAACAGGATCTTATGATCTTCCACTAGAATAACGAGTTGGCAAGAACTACTTATCTCTTGACCTTACAGTCCAGACCGGTTTAGGGTTAAGGTCTTCACGAATAGGCCATACCAATTTTGGGTTAATTCCCACCTAGATGACTTTCGAGGGTCGTCAAGCCTAGGGTTTAAGTTCTTCCTCTTCCAAATAGCTGATCTGTTAAGAGAACCCTACAAAATAATTAATTAATCATACCTTCACTCGCTAATCCCTCACAAGAGGATTAATTTCTCATAAATCTCATAAAAAAACATAAAATTGATATATAAAATAGACATGAATAACAATTATAGAATATAAAGTTTAGAAGAAGCCTGATTTGTATTGAATAGAATGTTGAATCCTCACAGAGTTTGATCAAGTTCGCAAATCTGATCTCTCCATAAAAGCAAAGAACAAAACTAAAAATAACCTAAAAGCCTAAGAAAAGGAAAAACTAAAATCTAAAACTATGAAGAAAATTAGACAATATGAAAAGTTCTCCATATCATGTGTTAAATGAGCCTATTTATAAAATTAGAGTGGCCGTCATCCTTAACCATAGGTCAGCTGTCGTCCTCGTGCTTAATGTTTGATGTGTGGACTAAAGCACCCCTGCTCGTAATTTTTTGTCGTACAAAGGTGATTTCGCGACACACGAAGTCCTATGTTGCGACATCAAAGGCAATATGCTCATATTCAGGGAATCTTCAAGGGTGTGTCGCAACACCCTTGGGCTATGTCGTGAAACCGAAGGCAATCTTGAAATTATACTATTTGCTCTCTATGTTGCGTCATTCAACTCTTTGTGTTGCAACGCAGTGACTAGTATTGAGTTAGCACACCTTGTAATGGTTTCCTGCACACTCACAAAACATATTAGCTCACCCTTAGGCCTCATTTGACCCCTAAGGTAAATAAAAGACTCGAATTACACATTTTATTGAATGTAAATGGAATTACGAAAACTTAACTAAAATTTAATCAAAATGCTTGTATTCAAGCTCCTAAAATGTGAAAACTAGTTAAATTTACTACCCTAAATTTTGACAGATCAGTTATATGAAGTGTTTAAATGAAATACTTATATAAATATGTGATGGTTGGTTTATGCACCAAATGTGTTTTCGGGTATATGTTTGATAACATGACAAAGTTACATGTTTTAAATATGAATTCATTAACCTTGTGGGACTTGTGATGTGTATATGTAATTAATGAAACCATGACCAAGATATTGAATTATCTTGTAAAATGTTTAATTTACATCCTTTACGGTATGTTAAAGTTAAAGTTTGTTATGAACTTACTAAGCTTTATGCAAGCTTACCTGATTTGTCGTAATTTGGTGTAGCAGATTAAACTAATTTCTGCATTTTAGGAGCTTGAAAGTGAGCATTTTCAGTAGGTTTTAATTAGATTTTTGTAAGTTTCACCGAGATTAATAAATTATGCAAATTGAGTCTTTTATTGACCTTAGAGGTCAATTGAGGCCTAAGGGTGAGCTAATGAGCTTTATAAGTGTGCAAGAGACCATTAGAAGACATAATAAACAGATACTAGTCGCTATGTCACAACACAGAATGATCAATGTTGCAACATAGAGAGCAGAATGGAAAAATCACGAAACTCCCTTAGATGTCTCGACACAGACTAAGGGTGTCGCGACATACCCCTAAAGATATACCAAGAGGACTATTTTAAACTATATGTCGTGACACAAGTCCTGGTGTGGCGCGACATCAAATTTGGAATGGAAATTAACACAAGCCAGGGGTGTTTTGGTTTGCACAATCAAACTTAAAGCTCGGGAACATTAGCTAACCTAGGGTTAAGGACGATAGCCACCTGAGATCTATAAATATGCTTTTTTGTCACATGTAAAAGACACCATTTACTTAGCCTAGAATTTCTCTATTGAATTTAGTTTAGCTTTTCGTTATTAGTTTTTAGGTTTATTTTTAGTTTGTTCTTTATTTGATCTGAAGAGATCAGATTTGTAGAGACAGTCAAACTTTGTGGATTCGTTTCATCTTTTAATATAAATCAGGCGTTTCCTTAACCTCTACACTTCAATTCATCTATCATGTTTTCTCTTTACATCACTTCCATATTTTTATGAAAGCCATCAGGAACTAATCCTTCTATGGGGGATTAGCGAGTGGAGGTATGATTTGTTAGCTATTTTGTAGAGTTACTCAATGGATCAACTATTTGGAAAAGGAAGAAATTAAAAACCTAGGCCTGACAACCCTAGGAAGTAATCAAGGTGGGAATTAACCCAAAATTGGTATGGCCTATCCAGCCTATCTGTGAACACCTTACCCCAAACCAGCCTGAACTTTAAGATCGAAAGATAAGCTATTTTTGCTGACTCATTATTTGAGTGGAAGATCGAAAGATTTTTCTGGGATAGTGACTAGTTAATTGATGAGGAACCCTAAGCAACCGTTGATGGAAAATACCAAAGTGAGCTAATCACCGATAATTAGATTTGATTTATTATATTCCTTTGATCTCTTGAGTTTTATTTCTTTAGATTATTTTATTTTATCATTAAAAATCTTAAAAACTCATTTTATTTTTACTTTTGTACTATAACTGATTTAAAGTACTAATTAGATCTTTTAGTGTTTAGGTTAAGATTGATCTAGCATGAGCCTCCCTTGGGTACGATTCTCGGAGTACTCACCTAATCTATTGTAACTATATTACAGCTGGACCTGTATGCTTGCGGATACCGCCTCATTGATATATCTGTTACTACAGTATTCACACTCTGGACGTTAGTGTAACATCCCGAAATAGGGCCTAAACGGAATAGTGGTTGTGAAACCACAAATCCGAGGTAGAAAATTTTATTTTATTATTATTTTGAGGTTCATGATATAATTGCATGATTGTGTGAAAATTTCGTGATGAAATTCTATGCCTAAAGTGTTTAAATTGAAAGTAGGGACTAAATCGAATAAGTTGCAAAATTTGCATTCTAGAAGTTTTTAGTATGAAATTGAATTGAAATATTAATTAGGAGGTCTTAAATAAATTTGACCAATTTTAAGTTCATGGACAAAATTAGGACATGGAAGGAATTTTTGGAAAGTTTAGTAGTAAGGGCATTTTGGTCATTTAGTTATTAAAATGAATTAAAAACAAAATTAAAAGCCAATTTTTGTCCATCTTCTTCATTAGGACGAAAATTCAAGGGTTCTCCATAGCTAGGGTTTGTTTCAAGCTTTCAAGCTCCATAGTAAGTGATTTCAAGCCCGTTTTTAATGTTCTTTACGCTTTTGATCCCCATGTAGCTCGATAAAGCTTATGCTAGCAATAATTTAAGTAAGAGTTCATATTTGGAAAAATACCCATAGGTGAAAAGTGTTTATTTTGATGTTTTATGATAGAATATGAGGTCTTAAATTATGTTAGACAACTTGTACTACTCGGTTTTAAGCAAAAACGAGTAAAAGGACTTAATCGGTAAAAATACCTAATAGTCATAAGTGCATGTTAGAGTATGAATTTGATGCTTCCATAGAAGGGAAAAATAACCAGCATGTCATAAAACATAAGAAAATAGGCTGAAGTTTAATTTATGAGCTTTGGGGCAAAAGTGTAAATATGCAAAAGTTTAGGGGCAAAAATGTAATTTCTGCAAAGTTTGAGTAAAGGACTGTTTTGATAAATTTTGATATTAAATAAGTTAAATTTGCTATTATAGATCAAGAAGAGCGAAATTCGGGAGTAGATCGAGGAAAAGAAAAAGTAAAGGACTAAATTGTAAAGTTTAGTCACATTTTGTATCGAGGTAAGTTTCTGATGAAATAAATGCAATATTATTTTATTTTACATTATTATTGTCAATTTCAGTATTTATATACTTATTTTATGAGAATATTTAAAGTCGAATTAAAAGTAGTAGTGACAGAGAAAAAGTATTAGGAAGCCCAGTTTGAACCTTAGGAATGTTAGGATATTGGGGTTGACAGGACGGAGACGAGGATAGAAATGAGCCATGTAAGTCCATATCGGATATATGGCTTTGGAGACAGGAATGAGCCATGTAAGCCCATATTATATATATGGCATTGGAGACAGGAATAATTCATGTAAGTCCATGTCGAAGACATGGCATTGGGTGAGATATTGATAGAGATGAAACGACCTAATATCCTTAGTATTCCGAGTGGTTCAACGGGTGGGATACTGAGTTAGATTACTGAGTGAATTAACAGCAAAGGAAAAGTAGATTATATTTATGAAAAGAAAAGGTCGGATAAGAAAGAAGGTAAGGAAATAAAAAGAAGATAGAAATTGAGAAGTAAAGAAATTTATGATGTTAGATGATATTATGCATAATTATCCATTATGTTGAATGTTGTGATTTAATTACTTGTAAGCTTACTAAGCCTAGTGCTTAATCTCTTTATTTTCTTCTTCTTATAGTACTTATCTAGCTACTCGGGGATCGAAGAAGGAAACGTCGGAGGCCGATCACACTATCAAAGAAATAACTCGGTATAATTAGGCGTTTTTGTTTTGTGTATGGCATGTATAGAAACTTAGTTACTTTTAGTATAATATGAATAATGAACGATGTATAAATACTTGCTAGAGATTAGCTAATAAAAATAGCCGATGATATGCATGTTTATTAATATGTATGATTGAATGGTGGTTATCACATGAAAGTTATGAAAAATGTGAAAGTAACCTAAAAACAGATTCAAACAATAGAAATGACGTGACTTTGAAAAATCACTAAAAATTGTATAAACATATTTTTAAGATGAATAATATATGAAATTAAAGCCTATTATGTCTATTTTCTTATGGAATAAGCAAAATAGGTAAAGAAATTATATTTTATGAGATATCTGAGTTTTAGTGAAACAGGGTCAGAGAAATTTCTAGATCCCCTGTTTCAACTTTGGAAATTCACCATAAATTGTACAAAAGTAATTAGGTGGTGTAATTTATATGGTTAGAATCCTTATTGAATCTAGTTTAATAGAAACAAATGGTATAGTTATATTAATTTTTTATAGGGAGAAAAGTGGTTCGTAGTAAGTAGAGGTCAGTGCAGTCAAATTCTGAAACAGGGGTAACTTTAACTAATAAACTGTACTAATTGGCTAAGTCAAAAATTCTAGAAAAAAATTAGAGGATAGATATATGAGTCTAGTTTCAGGAAAAATTTACGGATCTAAATTTTGAGTTTCGAAACTCAAGATATGAATTTTTAAGCGACTACAACGCAGAATAACAGCATATTCCGAAAAGCTTAAATAAAGATCTTAAAATTATTTAAGTGATAGATTAAGTTTAGTAATGCCTCGTGCTCGATTTTGGCAACAATCTCGGGTAAGGGGTGTTACAGTTAGTACGTCCTGAGGCGGTCATTACCCTGTTTTGATATTTCTTCTTTGCAGATCGTTGGATTTGAGCTATCAATTGGATTACTTTTTGAGATCACACTATCTGTCAACACTTTTGGTAGTTAGATACTTAATTTGACCAGGTTATAAGTGACATGTAGATAAGATTTTGGTATAAATTTATGTGATAAGTATTTGGTTATGTTTTGAGCTTTTTGGTATATGAACTAATATATAAGCAATAAAATTTAATGGTTTGTTATAAATGGTTGCTTATGTTGTATGTTATTTAGGACTTGATTGATGATTGAATAAGGTTAACATGTTGAGTTTCTTTTACTTTGGATTGTTGTTGTTTCATATTTGATTATGAAATGTTGTTGTTGTAATTTCTTGGCACTTTTGGTATATCTTGACCATATGTTCATATGAGAATATTGAGCTATGTTTGGTAAGTTGGTTGTGAATGAAATACATGGAATGGTATGTTTGGTAAGCTTATGAATTAGGAATTATGAATGTTGAATGTGAATTAGTTTAGTGTTTGAATTGTGGTGCCATTGAAGGTATATTGGTTAGGCACTTTGGTTGACTATTAATTGGTATGTTTTGACATGTTTTGGTGTGTTTTGAATAGGTATAAATGGATGTAAATCGTATGGATTGGAACCTAAGATATGGTAGTTGAAATGGCTTGGTTTTGAAGTTATTTTAGATGGACATGGTCTACCACACACTGTGTGCATCACACGATCACCCTACACGACCATGTGGCCTATTTGATTTTTGGTGTAGGATTGCCCACACGATCTCAGACAGTAACATGGCCTGGTGAAAAGGTCATATGACCAAAAGTTACACGGATTCAAGTTATTACATGGTTTGGCCATATGAACATGTCTTTGAGCCACATAGTTTGAGCTCTATCACACAGCCATGTGACCCCTATTTTCTATTTTTGTCATACTTTTCTGTTTTGTTCAAATTAGTCCATATTCATTTCTAAACTGATTTTAGGATTCAAAATACTTAATTTAAGTCTCGTTTTTTAATGTATGTTATGAATGATGATTGTTTATTAATTTATGATGTTTAAATTAATCTTTGAATTGTGTTACTGTATTATTGGTCTTGTTAACTATCGTAATATCCCGTAACCTTATTATGACAAAAGAGATAGGTTAGGGGTGTTATCAAAGTACAGAGTTATGTTTGAGCCACTGATCAAGGGGCTGCTAATAATGTGCTTGAGTTTCAAGAGCCTAGAGAAGAGGATTACATTACATTTTTTAGTATGATAAATGATATGTTTACTGCGTGTATGAAAGTCAATTATGTGGCTCAACGACCTCTACCCCTCATCCTCAAAGCCTTATAGTACAAAATATTCACAGGATTTCTATTGATAAAGTCTGAAAATGTGGAGCCAAAGAGTTTCACAGTAAAGTGAGTGATGATCCGACTAAAGCCGAGTATTGGTTAGAACATACACAGAGAGTTCTGGATGAAATGTTGTGTCCTTCCGAAGATTGTTTGAGATGTGTAGTATCATTGTTTAAAGAGAATGCTTTTCATTGGTGATCAACTTGATTTGCTGTTGTATCAAAAGAAATGCTTAATTGAGAATTCTTCAAAACTGAGTTTCGAAAGAAATACGCCAACAAAACATATCTAAATAAGAAAAAAAATGGAATCCTTGAATTGAAATAAGGAAATAGATCAATTGTGGTGTATGAATGTGAGTTTGTTCAACTCAGTGAATATGCCTGTGAAATTGTATCAACTGAGGGAGAAATGTTTTTAAACGGCGAGATCAGGTTGTTGGTTGGTGTGATGGAAATTTGAGAGTTCATAGTTTTGTCAGATCGAGCTCAGAAAATGGAATAAGTATATAATCACAAGAAATAGTATGAAATGAAAAGGTTGTGACTTTAGTACATATAGCACACCTAGAACATTTTATACTCACCCACAGAAGAAAATGAAACAATCAGGTACCCATTTTTTGGTGCCATCAGGGTTTTTTGGATTAGATATAAATAAACAAAATAGTATGAGATCACCAACACCTTAAGTAGCCAGTGCGAGTAGCGTTTGAAATGAAAATAGAACTGAATGCAGGCATTGTTGATGCGTGGCTTAATTTTCTTGATGCTAGAATGATTATGAGTCTTTAGCTTGAAATCATTAATACTTTGCTAACGATGTTTTGTGTATTTGGTTGTTTTACTCATTCAAGCAATATCACAATTACGCTTGCTAATGCATAAACAATGTTGGTAAGTAAATGGATTAATTAATCGATCTGAAAAGATGGTAATTAATGGACATGCTACTTGAATGGTACATGTTTGATTGTTTGATAATTGAATTTGTAATGATATCGATAGATATTGTTACATTGGATAACCTTAGGAATGGTGCCTGAAAATGTAACCTTGAAGTTAAAATTCACATAGACATATGCAAAAGCGACTAAAAGGTTAAACATGGGACTTCAAGAGAAGCCTATAACTTATTGATTCTGGGTTTGTAAATCACCAAATTGCCACGGTTCACTATAACATTCTTTAGTATTATTTTTAATGATTGCAAGTTAAAGGGAAGTAATTATTCTAGCCTTTCATGTCATTGTGATTAAAACTTTTTTCAATTGCTTTACATTTTGTGTTATTCAGTTAAATTGTTTACCTACTTAGTCAAATTCGGTTTAATTAATTAGTTCACTCCTTAAACACATAATCTTATTTACTTACCAAGTTGAATAATGGTTAATTTCAAAACTTTTACTCATATACAGTCCCTGTGGAGACGTTACTCTAACTCACTATTTTATTACTTATTGACGACCGTGTACACATCATTTGATAATCTCGCGACATCCTTACCATGCAGTATGATTATGCTCAAAAGCCTTGTATGTTGCAAGGTTTGGCACCTGGTTCGATTCACTTATTGTCTACGAAGATGAGTTCCAATGCATTTCATTATTGGGATCATTAAAACCTAGTTTAAAAAAAAACAAATCCAGTTTAAGAAAATGTTTTACTGTAACAGCAGAAATTTAAAAATTTTCTAAACAGAGTCAGTTTGTGACATTTATAGCAACAAAATTTTATTGAAAAGTACTTGTGCTTTATGCAATAAAAATATGAATTGTACTCAAATTTCAACCGAATGACCTTTTCTATTATCCTTGTGCCTCAAATTACGTAGAGTGTGGGCTTGAGCAACATGAAACAAACACTAAACAAAAAAACGATTTTATTAGTTTCAGTATAAAAGTAATTCTTTTAATATAAATCTGTAGAAATTATAATTCCCTATAACACTCTTCACTTGGTCCAGTCGCAGACTCGAGCTACAAGATGCTACAAATAATTCCAGAACAACCACATGAAATTTAAAACATTGAATTATCATATTAATATACAAATTAAATATTGCAAATGAAAATGAAACTAAATCGAGCTTTAAAATACAATAGATTAGATTCGAGCATGAGAAAGGACCAAACTGTAAAACTTTCAATACCTTAAAATTTTGGTATCGATACTGAATGAATGGTATTGATACCATTTGGTATTATACCAAAACCTAAAAATTATGGTTCAAAACATTTTAATGATACCCTAAGAACAAGTATCGATGTTAACAATTAGGTATCGATACTTATAGTAAGTACCAGTACCAAGTTGACATTCTGTCCATTTAGAAAACTGTTCATTTGGTCAAGTATCAATACATTGGTCCCTAGTTTCAATACTTATATCCAGATGGTCAAAAATCACAAGTTTGAAAGTTCATTTGATGCCCAAACCTATATCTTAATTCATAGATACATATTGGTACACTTATAACTTGTATAAATTTCATTCAATCCATTACAAATATGCCATGATCTAATCATGATTCATTAACCATCTTATCTATTACCATTAGTAACTAAGTAGGCAATTGGGTACTTTATTAGGCAAGTTAAACACCAAAATTTTCATTTATTTCTTAAGTATTCACTTAACCATTCTTTCAACCTATTCGAAATGCACCAAAAACATACCAGAAATGTACTGTTATCCTAATTCTAACCAATATGCCTCAAGGCACCTCAATCACATATAAACATTATACATATCACAACATTCATTCCATTAATCACCAAATACACACACTTATCAAAACTTATGGGCATATCATATAAACTTCAAAACACATATTATATGCATACTCAAAATGCCATTTCAATTACCAATGCATGATTCAATCCATCTACCAAATGCATATGTTTTCAACTAAACATATTCTTTTCTATAATCATACCAACAAGAATTTAAAACCATATTACTATGCAAGTAATCCAAAAAAACTCCTAAGTACATGCCACACATAACCAAACCTTAATACAGTTAAAAGATTACTAAATCAATATCGGGATAGTGTTAGCTTCTCAACAATCTTCTTGACACGATCCGCAAGTTAGAAATCTGTAGGTAAAGGGAAAAACAAATGAGATAAGGATATATAATGCTTAGTAAGTTCATGGGTATTAAACCAAGTAACTTATCTCAGGTTATAAATATACACTACATGCTACTTAGCTTTGTAAAGTTTGCCGATAATGGAAAATCAAATATAAAAAAGGTGAGTTCAACATTTATCATACCATATAGTAACTCAATCATATAAAATTTCAATTCACTTATTCAACATTTCATCACCATTCATAAACAAATAATCATTTAATCAATTCACTATCTAATCATATCATATAATCTATTTACTCGCAATACATCAGATTACAAATTAATGCCAACAATTTTTTTTCCTTTCTTAATTTGAATTCTCAATCAAATTCATATTAAATCATATAAATTTCATTCCCATAACATATCAATTCATATTTATACCAAAAATACATCAACACTACGTTTGGTTAGGGTGAATGGAATAAGGCAGTAACGGAATAGAGATGTAATGGAATATGTGACATCCCAAATTTTAGATTAATGACGGTGTAAAATTATTTAAAAAATAAGGAAATATCCTAGTGGTTATTTGATAAATGAAAATGTATGGAATTAAATTAAGGTACCAAGTACGAATCTTTTCCCTTGCAAAATAATTAAATTTTGCAAAATCCCTTCTTTTTTAAATGTGTGTGCCACCCATACCCTTTTAGACCTAGGTATAAATATTATTTTTAGACAAAATAATCAGCCATTAGTCCCATTCTCCCCACACTATCCATCCTTCTCTTTCTTCTTTCCTCTTCACTTTTAAAATTTGTTCTTTCTTCCTTGTTGTCGCCGCCTATAGCTTCTTGATCTACCATATTTTTCTTTTCCTTTTCCCACAAGACCTTGCACCATCTCCCCCCCTCCATATTGCTTCCATTTTCCCTTAATTTTCCAGCCCAAAATATGAAAATTTATATCTCCAAGATCGATTCCCATTGTTTCTAAGAAGTGCCATTGCCGCCCCTTTCACCTAGTTCGTGTAAGTTCTTTTTTTTTCTCAATTTCTTGATGAATCTCGTGAGTTCAAAACCCAAATTTCTAGATCTATAATATGATTGATTTTTAAAATTTCTAAGGGATTTTTTCCATCTTTTTAAGTGATCTTAAAGGTGGTTTTAAATCAGCCCCAATTTGTCCACCGTTGGTTGTAGTGCGCACACTTATGGGCAAGAAAAAGGGGGTTGTTGCTTCTTTAATATTTCTCATCTTTTTCCAGAATTACATTGGGTTCTTGAACCCCTACTAATCATCCTTTAATTATTTTTTAATTATTAAATATTGATCTTGATCAATAGGCAATTCAGATTTGATAATTCTGGAAGCATATGTGTGGTTGATTGTAAACTAGTTTATAGTTTAAATTTATATATTGAAGAAATATTGTTAGTAGATTAAATAAAGAAATTTAGTCATGGATTAGATACTAATTTTAAAGTATTTAAATGTTTTAGGTTTCGGCTTAAATGCCCCAAACCAACAATGAAGCCGAAAGACATTTGCTCATACGATTCACATCAATTTAGGGTAAGAAATATAACTAGTTTAGATTCGAAAAAAAGTTATAATTGTAATGGTTGGATTGAACCCATAAGTGGGTGTTTGGGGGCTGTTTAAGAGGCATAGTGATTGAGTTTAATACTGATTTTTAATTTAGGTTAATATTAAAGCTTATTAGAGAAACCACAAGATTTACAAGTGTGCTGTGGAAGAGCTTAAAATAATGGGTGGGTCCTAACTCAAAAACTTGAATGTTAATAATTATTTTAATGATAGAATTGATGATTTAGTTTGCTGATCGAGCTTGGCTAAATAGCTAAGTAATTAAAATTTTCAGAGGCTGAACCAAGTACGTTTCGAGCGCTAACTATTTGGCATGTTAGCAAAGTTGCTAAATTGACTGAAAGATTGCATGATTTATATTGTTGTGAATGGATAATTAATGTGATTTATGATTGGTTTTTTTTTATAACATGATTTTGAATGAAAATAAGGCTTATGCATGATACATTGGTATGAGTAATTTGCAATGTGATGTTTGAAAGACTGCTATACATGCACACAGAAAAGTTTGTAAAAACACATGAAATTGTGATTTGTTAAATGATACCACATTGATGGAAAATTAAAAGTTGGATCAATGATCCTATTCACTAAAAGTATTTGATAAATCGAGGGCATGTTGAACATGACAATAAATTGTGAAAGTATTGAATTGCGATTATGTATGAGATTATATGACATATTGCATGAACATTGGGGTGAGTTATTATTGTGGTTGACGGAGGAGTTTCGTGGACATTCGACGGCATATTAAGTCCGCATTTATTCGTAGTCAGTGCACTGCACCAGAGATTCAGGGGGATTTGGCGATCTTATTGCGTTTATTCGTTATTTGGTGATTTTATCGCATTTATTAGTTATTTGGAAGATTTCCTGCAATTATATTCATTCGGTGGTTTTACAACATCGAGCTTTGCTCGCATTCGTTGGAGTTTGACAGACGGGTTATGGGGAACTTGTGGTGTGTAGCTGATGGTTGGGGTAGGAAACTCAATTTGCATTATAACATGATAATGACTCATTACATTGTTATTTATGCTATTTGGTTGTGATTTACGATTCCACTTATATGCTTAAATGTATGTTTAATATCTTGTTGTTTAGACTCACACTAAGCAAGTTAGCTCACCCCATTACTTCAAACTACTCAGGTAATGAACAGAATTAGGATTGAACTTGGCATGCGGACGTACAATGGAATTCAGACTTCATATTTATTGTTATTAAAGTTTTATTTAAAATTCCCTAAAATTTATTTGGTTTTTGGACTATAAAGTTATTTGAACTGTGGTTTGGGACTGTTTCTATTTTGAGGATTTTTCATACATGCATAGCTTTGTACATGAGATTGATTAAATATTATATATTGAAATTGGATTAAGCATGTTACTTGGGTTAATTAATAATTTGGTTCTTAACTGGTTTTTCTGCTGCAATCAAGATAATCAAAGTTATTTTTTGAAAGCAACTATATGCAAAGAATTTTTCTAAAACCACACAATTGTTATGAACCTGACTTAATAAAAGTTGCATATTAATAATGAGCATTTTCTCAAAATAATAAAAGTAACCTTGGGTTTATTAGAAGAGAGCGCATTTAAGGTTTTCAACCATTGATAGCGTAGAATTGTAGTTTAGGTGTCCCATGTGACTTTCATGATTCGACCATATCGTGTAGGCTGGGTTTGGGATAGAACTGTAATCAGTAATTCAATTGTTTGATTCAATTGAATAGAATAGAGTTGTAATAGTATTCTTATGTTAGGTTGAATAGAATAACTATTGTAATAGCATAAAGAAAAAGAGTTAAATGACAAAAGTACCCTTAGCAGAATATTTTTAGGTAGATGATTATTGTTATTGTTACTAAATTTTAATAAGATTATTATTAAATCTAATTTAATAACGTTCTTAATATAATTATTAATAAAATATGAATTAATAAAAATCATAATATATAATATTATAAAAATAATATATAATCTACTTTATTATTTTTAAACTGCAATGCTTATTTAATGTGCTAAAATATCATTAATGAAACAAATAATTTAATTATCTTATAAAATAAAAAGTAAAATATTATAAGTAATAAATAGCTTGAGAATTATATTTTACATCCAAACATAATGTTCATACATTAACAGAAAGTTACATGATGTCATTACCTTATATGCCATAATCTATATGTTAAATTTTACAACATCAAAAAGTTACAACAATCTGTGGCATTCTATCATGTCATTATATCTCCCAAATATTACATATACAAAAAGTTACCAAAACATCACCAACACAACCATGATTTTTAATAGTCAGAAAGAAATCTTCTCACCAATTCCAATCACAGAAAAGAAGGTAGACTAAATAAAATGAGAATTTCTGTTGGATGGTCTAGAGTTTTACTCAACAAACGATAGTGATCATCCTCAGTTAATCCTTCTACTTCACATAAGGCCGGATATAATTTTGAACACTTTCTTGAAGCATATTTTTGAAGCACTTTCTTGGAGGCAGTGCTTCTACTTAATTTAAGGCCAACAATCCGTATGTTTTCCCCCAATGACATGTCAACATCAGTAATTGAAGTAGATATTTGTTTATTTCCATCATAAATCTATTTTTCTTCTTTGAAAATATGAAACCATCTTGGTTTGGCTTCGACTGTTGCGATTGTGTAGCTGAGACTTCCATCTCATCCATGGAAGCATCATCTTTGCATCCATGGTAATTGTTTCCTTCTTCAAGATTATTTGTAGTAGCTACATCCTTAGCATCTATTTCTTCAACAATATCTGTAGCTATTTGAGCATTTTTCCCAGTGGCTCAATCTTTTGCATTTATAGAAGTAAGTTGGTCATAATAAGGGAAACTGCAATGTCTGAATTGACCGGCTATTTTATGACTCTATAAAAAAAATGAAGGAATCCACATTAGATATAAGTTTGGTCAAAGCAAGATAATAACAACAGGAAATAATTGTTACACTTATATATGAGTTCCACACAGCATCTTTAGCCACAATCATCTACCTATGCTCCCTTCAACCAAATTCATTATTGTCTTTTGCATTAAGCATGTCGTAAACGATTGCCCAATCCCTTTTTAATGTTCTAACCCTCGATACAAGATTAGGTTTAGCCTTTGTAACACCGCAAAATATCTGTATTTGTCTCTGTAAATATTTGACACAACTGTGTATCTGCTTCAGTGGTTAAGTGTTCTGAGTGTGTCTGAGAGGTCTCAAGTTCAAGCCTTGTCTTTGGCAAATTTTGGCTTTTTCCTGAATTAAGCCTTAACTGCTAGTACAAAAGGCTTATATTAAGTTATGTGTAATTTCACATTAGAATGGGCCTACTAGTCTGGTGGTTAAGTGATACGTTGGTAAGCTGGTGATCTTGTGTTTGAATGCTAGCACGAGCAAAAATGGTATATTTTTGCTCAATGCTGTGTGAGAGTTTCGGTCAAACAGAAATTCTGAGTAGTGGGAGAGAAGTTAGGGATATGTGATTAATTTTTCTGTTTCCCCAAAAGTCTTCTTTCTTTCTGACGTCAGAACATTTTCCTTTCTTTTTCTCTCTCTGGCAAATTTTGCTTCTTGCTCTCTCTCTTTGTTCAGTTTTTCTTTTGGTTTCCAGTCCGATCAACATTTGAAGGAACGTTTTGTAAGTATATGTTTATCTCTTTGTTATCGTTGCATGGCTAGCTCTTTTAAAAAGGATGGTTTTGGCTTTTTTGGTTTAGGCAAAAATCAAGAACCAATGGGTGCTCCACGACTGATTTGAGTGTTAGGGATTTTTGTTCGCTATCAGGTCTGAATTACGAGATTGCATTTTGAGAGAGAAAATAAACCAGGTGTGTACCCAAAAACACAGAAATCGAGAATCGACGAAAGTCAAAAAATGAAACTGTCGACACCACATGGGCGTGTGGTCGCCTGTGTGATAGGCCTTGTGGCAGCACACCAGCGTGTGATCGACGAACTAGGCCGTGCGTGCATGACTCGAGTGCATGACACAATCGTGTGAGAGTAAGTGAGGCCGTGTGTGAGACATGGGCTCGACCAATTAGGCCGTGTGGGCCACACGGGCGTATGGTCCCGCACAGGTGTGTGGAATTTTGGGCCAAGCCGTGTGATCTAAACGACCAAGGCCAATTTGGGCCGTGTGGGCTACGCGGGCGTGTGGGCCCGTATGGGCAGGCCACATGGGCGTGTGAGCCCAATTTTTTGAAATACTCTGAAAGGTAGCTCGGGTCGCCCAAGTCGACTGGGACCTACTGTAGGGTCGGTAAGAGTTACTTGACCCCTGATTACGTGATCTGACTATGTGATATATGTGCTCTAGTGTGTTACTCTTAGCATGTAAACCAATTTGTATGTATGATCTGTTAATTGCATATTTTCATGTCATGTATTGTATGCTGCATTGCATCGGGGTTGGGTTGTTGTATATGGAGGAAGTGTTCTAAAAGGCTCCTAAGCCTGATATTTGGCAACACAATTTGTAATTATCGATTATGTGCGCGTTTGATCTGACATGGTGTGTAGGGATGGGTGGGTCGATTTTATCCCTACATGGTGTGTAGGGTTGGACGGAGTTGGTGTGTAGAGGCTGGTTGGTAGGACTCTATTATTTTGCTCTGTTATGCATGATATATCTGAGATGGGCTAAGGCCCGTTCGTATCTGATTCTGTATCTGAGTGGACTAAGGTTCACACCGGTTTTGTAAAGGATTCAGGCCTGAGTTATCTGATACTTGGATGTATGATTGACTTCTGCTATTGTGTATATTTTCTGATGGGATTACACACTGAGTTTGCGAAAACTTACCCCTTTCTGTCTAATCTGTGTAGGTAATCCCTAGACTTGACGGTTCGGTGTAGCAGAGACCCGACGGTGGCCACACATATTTAGATTGTTTTAAACTCAGTTTCGGTATTCATTTCTTAATTATTTTTGCGTTGGTGGATGTAATTTTGGGACTTTATGGACTTTATTTGGATTTTTAAACTGTTTATGAGATTTTAGTTTAAACTCGATTTTCCTAAAAGCTAAGGTTTTTGTACATGACACGGTTCTTGAAAATTTATTGGGTTTATATGTTGTTAATCAAATAAGTTAGAACACGTTTTCCTAGACTAAGTAAAATTAATAATTGGGACAATTTTAAGGTCAATAGGTTTCTGTAACAGCCCAGTTTAGACCCTAGTCGAAACAGTGGTTTTGGGACCACAAATTTGAGTCAGAAAAATATTTTAATATTATTTTTCGTGTTAATAAAATGTGAATTGATATCTGTAAAAATTCTGTAATTTAATTTTATCGTTTGGGTACTGGATTTATTAAAAGGACTAAATCGCGTAAAATGCAAAAGTGGCTTGCTAATTGTTAAAGTGCTATATTACTATGGCTTTTATTATGTGAGGCCTTATGTTGTAATTTAGCCATTGAAAACAAGCATGGACGGTTATGGACATTGATTATAAAGTTTTCATATTAGTTTATAAAGGTTAAAAAGGTAAATTATGAATAATATGTGTTATAATAAAACAAAACATTAAATGGCCATGGATATTCATCTTCTTAGCCGAATATGAAAGAGAAAAAGAAACCATTTTGAAGCTTTAGGGTTCGACTATATTGAAGCTCAATTGAAGGTCCGTTTTTGTTCTATTTTCGATGATTTTTATGTTTTTGTGATCGCTGCTTTGTGTTTTATCAAGCCCATGTTTAAATTTTTGATTTTGATGATGAATTCATGAGATGCCATTGATGATAGTTTGAGCTTTGTAAAGTTTGATGATAGAGAATAAGCATGTGATGTTAGATTAACATGTTTTATCTTTGGATTTTTGATGAATTTGAGTAATTTGGGCTAAATCGTGAAAATGAGATTTTGAAGGACTAAAATGTGAAATAAATGAAATATATGGGCTCATATGGACTAGAGGGAAATTTGGCCTAGCATAGGTATTGGAAATTTTGTATATTTTGTGATTTTTGTGAATAATGACTAAATTGTGAAAATGTAAAATGTTAGGGGCTAAAGTGCAAAATGCCCTAAATATGTAGTTATGAATTTTTTTGAATGAATTATTGAATTAGTAAGTTAATTTTGATATTAACTAGATTGGCAAAAGTGGAATTCAGCTCTAGATCAAGGGAAAGTCAAAGTATCGGATTAGTCGACTCTGGGACGTTGGCATCGACTTATGATTTACATGTAAGACCATGTCTAGGACATTGGCATCGTATATGATTTCGTGTAAGACCCTTTCTGGGAAAGTGGCATCGATATTTGATTACATGTAAGACCACGTCTGGGACGTTGGCATTGTACGAGATTTCTGAGCTATCCAAGTATCCTATTTGATTCTGAACGGTTCAACGGGCATTCCCAAAAATAAATGATTAAGTGAATGACATTCTGATTCAGGTATGTTGACATGTATATAATGTTTGAAAATGAAAGGTAAGTATAAGTGCAAAGAATGTTATGTGATGCATATGGAAATGAAATGTGAACATGTGTCAATGAAACATGAAAAAATGAATAAGATGTGATTTATAAAGTTGCATATGTGAAATTGTCAGATGCTATATGAATGAAAAGTGAATTTGAATATAAATGATGATATGATATTCATATGAGAAATGTATATGATTAAATGTGTTATTTCCCAAAATGTGCTTATTGGGCTATATGAAAGTGTGAAAGCTAAAGTTAGTTAAGTAAGTAAGTATAATCTTGAATGATAATAATTTGATTTGAGAACATGTTCTAAAATTTAGAAAAGTTGTGTGAGATAGCATGTCATGCTTATGGCATTATAATGAAAGTATTTGTTATGTTAAGTTTATTAAGATACGAGCTTACTAAGCTTTCAAAGCTTACTCTGTGTGTTTTTCCTTTGTTTATAGAGTTTTGAAAACTTGCTCGGGTTGGAAGTCGTAGGAGACCTCATCACACTATCCGGTTATTGCTTCGGTAAATAAAAGCTTTGAGTTTTTAGTTATGTGGCATGTATAGGCTAGTTTTGATATGGTTCATTTTGATTTGTATATATGTAGCCATGCAAAAACGGCTTGTTAATGATGTTAATGTGTGTATATATATATGGCCTTGTGAAATGGTCCTTTTGGTAAGTTAGTTGTGTGGTTGAAATGGTATGATTCATGATTGAATTGGTAAGGTTTTGGCATGAGATTTGGTTGTATGTTTGCAGATTATGAAACCATATGTTTTGGTATGATTTTGGACTTATAGGATGTCATGTTTTGATATGTGTTACAAGCATGAAATTGTTGACAATAATATGGCATGAATGATGTAAGTTTTGGTATTGAAAATTTGCTGCAATTTTTATGCAATTGTGCTTGTTTTGATGCTTGTAGGTTTGACCCAAATTGGGTGGCAAATTGGCTTTTCAAATGGCCTATTTTTGTCCACATGGGAAGAGACACGGGTGTGTGTCTCAGCCGTGTGCGACACACGGTCATGTTGCACAGCCGTATGTCCCCTCGGGTACCCTACGATTTTAAGTCAGGCTTGAGCACGGCCAAGACATATGGGTATGTGGCTAGTCGTGTGACCTAAGTCAGTTTCGACCACAACCAAGGCACACGGGCGTGTCTTATGGCCGTGTGAGTAAGTCAGTATGTATGCCCTATTTTGTCACGGCCTAGACACACGGGCGTGTCTAATGCCGTGTAAGGCACACGGCTTGTTCACACGGGCGTGTGACCTGTACAACTTTGAAATATATTTAAGTTTCAAAAATTTTGTATGAGCTCGATTTAGTCTCGATCCCTTTCTAACGAATGTTTAAGGTCTCGATGACCTATTTAAGGGACTTAATATTGATGTTTGAATTATAAGGCTATGATGTTTATGAAATGAATGTTAAATGTTTCGATATGTCCGGTAACGCCTTTAACCCTAGTTTGATGATAGATACGGGTTAGGGGTGTTACATTTTATTGGTATCAGAACTATAGTTTAGTCGATTCTAGGACTACCATAGTGTATGTGAGTCTAGCTATACATGCCACGTTTAACCTGCGATAGTGTGATATCTCCCAACTCTGACAAAAATTGTCTTGATGAGACAGATAAGTTTTCCAGCCGAGCTAATTCTGATAGTACAGAATGTGTACTCAAATGTTTGAATGGAAAATTTATTGATTATGAGTTGAAACTCATAAAGGTATAGATCAAAGAGTATGACATTGTTGTTATAGATAAAAGTTATAATTATATAAGCATATGTGTTATGATATTTGGATTATGATTATTATATGAAATGTTTTGATTGTGAATTAGTGATTTGAGTTGGCATGAGAACTATGTGTTAAGAACAAAAGTGATTATAAGCAAATGTTTATGAAATGATTTGAGAATGTGAAATTAGAAATAAATTGACTATTGTGATAGTATGTGTCAAGTTCATGTATGAAAGAGTTAAATTTGAGGCTTTACTACCCTCACCCCCTTATCAGTAAAATGTTATTATGAAATCTGTAAGTAAGATTCGGGTTGAATAAGCTTATAAGTGTGGAGTTACAGAAGTCTGTGTTCGGAAGGTTAATAATGTGGTCAGAAAAGTGAATGAATCAGCAAATGAAGACAATACTAAAAGAGATATTAGATAGTTCTGAAGACTATTCAGATTACGTGACGTCTCTGTTAAATAAGAAGTCAACTCCGATCAAATGACTTATTCAGGTATGTTATCTAAAGAAAGTATTAACTGGAAGCTTTTCTGAATCGATTTCTGTCAGTGATAGGATAATGGTTGAATTGTATTAATGGATGAGTGCAGTGGTTATAGTCAGGCAGTCACTATGACTTCTTCTGGGCATTCTATGTGTACATTTACTCTCAGAAGTATATATGACTGCTTAATTTCAGAAGGAATTCTTATCATATGCAGACATTAACTAAACATACTAAAAGATGAAAGTATGGTTAGTCTGTTTGGGTTATGTTCGATATTGCTATGTTCATTTCTGGTATTTATTCCCTTGAGTGAATATGAAAATCGTCGTAAAATTCGTATGAGGCAAATACTCTGTTTCTACTGGCTAATGTTTTGATGAAAATAAGTGAAGATTATATTGCTTCTGTAAGTGTGGATTTTAGTATTCATGAGTGACATTGTTCTTTCTAGAAAATTTCTGGGATATCATCGAAATTGATATCATTCTATATGGGTTGTAATTTTTCGATATACTGTGTAGCTTCAAATATTGAAATTTCGCTATTCCGGTTTTCTTATGATTCCATGTGATTATCTGCAAGAGACCTTTATTTGACAGAAATGGTTATATCTATTATAATCATAATTTCTGTTCTGACATTTGGGAATACTGTAGTATCGTTATCAGAGTTATAAAAGTTATGCTTCTGCATTGGTTGCTGTCCAAATCATATTTGATTTTCTTCTGGGTTCAAATGCTTTATTAACAGCTGGGATATTATCTATTGTTACGGGTAAGACATCGATCTTATTATGACATTATGATTTCTATTTGATGATTGTGGCATCTGTATAGTGATATGTTTGGGTTATCCTGTTAAATGAGAAGAAAAGATTTCTTCGAAAAGACTGATTCGGTGGTTTAGTTCGATCTGAATTATTTGATTAAAGTTAATTGAGTTATATGTGTTTCAATCTATCCACCGTATTGGAAATGAACTTTGAACGTACATGTGTGAATTGAAGGACAGTCTGGAAGAAGAATTTGTATTCTTGAAGTTTTAATACAAAATTATATCTATTGGAACAATTCTATTTGAGAAATGTTGTGGTAAATTAAAGTTAGTTCGAATGTTGAAGCATTCTTTTACACGAAGATATTATCAACCGAAATGTCAGTTCTAGTTTTGCCTGAGTTGAATAAAGAGTTATGTAATATATATATATATATATATATATATGATGACTGCAAGAGTTTAAAATGTTTAATGTCAGAGAAAGATCTGAACTTGGCACAGTAAAGTTAGCTCGAATCGTCGAAAAATTTTTAAGTCTATAAGTGATTCTTATCGAAGGAAAATGATTATAGTTTTGGATGTTTTGAATGGGAAATTTTTGTGTGCTTTTTGAGCAATAAATATATGATTGATTTTATCAGGTAATGAATAGATGTTAGCTGAATTATAGGTTAAATAAATGCTTATTTAGTGAAGTTGTGAAATTCAAAAATGTGTCAGCGAATTATAAGTTAAAAAGGGGTTCAACATAAATTGATTTCTGATTCAGAACATCAGATGTGGTATCGATGATTATCTATTATTTCGAGAAAAGCTCTACGGATATACAACAACTGCTACAAGAAACTCTCAGTGGTAGTTTATCTGTTCATATGGGATTAACAAGATGTATAACAGTCCGAGACAGGATATCGATGATTGAGTATGAAATGTGATATTTCTGACTTTGTTGATTATAGAAATAGAGTGTGGATGAATTTTGTATCGGAACTATCCTTATTATTGAAAAAGATAGAGTTATTTGAAACATTTTTAATTTTCTGAAGAAATCTCTCGGTACGTATAGATTTTCTCTTTTGATAAAACAGCTGAGTTATCTATTTTTGTGATGGTAAGTCTGCTTTTGGTGCCAGTCATTGTTGTTTTGGATTAAGATATTAAACTCATATGATAATTCTGAGGGAAATTATAGTAATATGTGAGTATGAGATTGCAATGAAATCGAAGAACGCAAATCTAATTCTTTAAACATTTATGTATCATTGTGTTTTAGAGTTTCAAAGCAATTAAGAAAGATTGTTGTTGTTTGATAACCTATCAGGTGTGTACAAAAGTGACATTGTATTAGATATCGTATGTGGCAGTTACCTAACTCCATTGTTTCAGGATCGAGCTTTGTGAGTAAGTGATTCATGAGATTAATATCATCAACGAAATAAAGCAGAAAATGAAGGTAACTCAATACAGTTAAAAGCTAATTCAGTTGGATATGACGTATAGTGGAAGATAAATCAGAATCTTAACAGAGAGCATAACAGGACGCTCATAAAGAGCTGTGTTTGTGTCCACGTTATATGTAGGATCACAACCGATCACATATCAGAATGCTCACAGGAACTATATAATAGGATGCTCGATAGGGCTTTTATCAGAATTACTCGTCCGAGCTAAATCCCGTCTGTAACATATACAGGAGCTTAATATTAATACAGGAAAATAATGTATCCATTGACTTTAATTTATTCAAACGAGATTTAACATTTTTTAGGCATTATTAGGCATGTGATTATTTCATACATTTATAATATTCACAATACTCAAATAAACACATTTCATATTCATTTCAAGCATAAAAGTAACAATATTATCATTTATCATTTATCGGGCATTATCTTTTATTGGGTTTTATCAGATATGTTTTCAATGTCATACATATATGATATTTATACAATTCACATACACAACATATAATTCAAGCATATAAATATACACAATTTAGTTACACGAACTTACCTCGACAAATGTTCGTGTACGTAAAATCTACTAATCCGACATTTTCCTCTTTTCCTCGTTCTAGCTCCGAATTTGGTCTATCTGGATCTTTACAAGTAAATTTAACATAAATTTAATACATTTAAACTCAATTCAGTCCAATTTACATCTTAGGCAAAATTACCGTTTTGCCCCTAAAATTTTAATTAATGACGATTTCGTCCCTAGGCTCGGAAAATGAAATTCATGCAATTTAATCCTTGTTCCAATCATAACTGATCTTTACATGTAACATTTACAGCCCATGTATTTCATAAAATTTAAAAATTTTCCATGATTTTTACAACTTTTCAATTTAGTCCTTAAATCATATTTTTATCAAAAGTCACTTTGTAAAAGTTGTTTATCTATCAACAACCTTTTATATTCTACCATAAATTTCAAAATTTCAGCATATTCATCCATGGAAAAATTTTCATACTTTGATAACTTTACAAATTAATCCCCAAAATAGCTAGATTAAGTTGTCCCGATCTCAAAAATATAAAAATTACTAAAAACAGGACTTGAATACTTACCTAATTTGGCCAAGAAAGCTTGCTTTCTCTTTCATAGGGTTTCCATGCAAAATATTTTGGGAAGATGATGATAAATGATGATATTTTCATCTTTTTATTATTTATCATCTTTCCAATTTTATCATTTTCTTTAATTTTATTTTTCATGGATGAATCATCATCCTTAACAACTAAGTATTTTTAATGGTCTAATTACCATATAAGGACCTCCAATTTAAAGTTCTACAGTTATTTAATCCCTTTAGCTATTAGAACTCAAATTTTACACTTTGTGCAATTTGGTCCTTTATCAAATTAAACATGTAATCGATAAAATTTCTTTACAAAATTTTCACACAAGATTATATATCATACTGTAGATCATAAAATAGTATTAAAATTATTTTTCTTTTCGAACTCGGATCTGTAGTCCCAAAACCACTGTTCCAATTTTACCGAAAATAGGTTGTTACATAAATAACAAATCCCATGAGAACATTGGATAAAACTTAAACTTTGTTTCAAATCTAGGAGGAACTAATGGCTTCAAGGTAATATTTATTGACATGATTCAATAATGAAAGGGAAAAGAAAAAGAAGAAAGAGCGGAGGAACTAGTGGCTTCAATCAACTAAAGTGAAAGAAGAAAAAATGGTCGGAGGCAAAGTAAGGAAATGAGGCTAGGTGAGAGGGGTCATCGGGTTAAGGGAGGAGGGTTTCAGAAAGGTGAGGGGCAAAAATTAAAAATGGAAAAAAAACAATCTTATTCCGCCTGGGTTGAATCACCATTCAATGGTGAGGGAAGGGAATGCCTATGCTGCCTCTTCCCAGAATAAGGCCTTATTCCATGCGGACCGTAATAGGCCATTACTGTAACAACCTAATTTTAGCTAAATCAGAACAGTGGTTTTAGAACCACAAATCTGAGGACAAAATATTTTAATATTATTTTTGGTGTTTACAGCATGTGAATATATATGTGTAAAAATTTCGTGAGTTAATTTTATCGTTTAATAGCTTAATTTGAGAAAAAGGAGTAAATCGCGTAAAATGCAAAAGTAGCATTCTACATGTTAAAGGTGCTTAATTACTTTGGCTTATTAAATGGGAGGTCCTTATGTTTTAGTTAGACCATTAATACCTTGATTGGACCATTATGGATATGAATTAATTAGTTTTCATGTTTTATAATTAAGGTTAAATATGTAATTTAGTAATTAACATATAATAAGTAAAATCAAAAATCAAAACCATGTTTAATTATCATCTTTCAACCAAAAATTTAGAAATAAAAAGAATCCATTGAAGCTTTAGGTATTCTACACATTTAATTCTTGATTAAGGTATGATTTTTGATCGGTTTTTGTTGATTTCTATGTTTTTGTGATCGTTGCTTTGAGTACTAGCTAGCCCATGTCCTAATTTTTGATAATGTTGATGATTTTGAAAGTTTCCATTGATGAATTAATGTTTTCTTGGATGTTTGATGATGAATTATGAAAGCTTGTTTATAGATTAATATGTTTTGTAAAGTGATTTCGAGTGAAAATGTCTAAATTGGATTAAATTGTGAAAAGTGTAAATTGAAGGGTTAAATTGTGAAATAAATGAAAGATATGGGCTGCTAGGGACCTATAGAGAATTTGGCTAAGCATGGGTCTTATTGAATTTTTAAGTAATTTGTGTTTTTATGAAAAAAGGACTAAATTGTTAAAATGTGAAAATTTAGGGCCAAAGTGCAAATTGGCTAAAATTATGTGTTGTGGATTAAATTGAATGAATTGGTGATTAAATGGGTTAATTTTGAATACATATAGATCAAGAAAGAAAGAATTCAGATTTAGATCCGGGAAAATCAAAGGTTATCGAGTAATCGATCCGATTCGTCAATTCTGAGTACGAGGTAAGTTCGTACGTAATAGACATTGTTACAATTATGTTTTTAATGCTTTAATATTTCATAAATTATATAAATGAGACATTGGTTGTGTACAATGACAAATCAATTATGTTGGCACTTAGTGTGCGTTTCGAGATAGCTTCGGCTATATATAGCACTTAGTGTGCGAGTTGGAATAGCTTCGGCTATATGTGGCATTAAGTGTGTGATACTGAGATAGCTTCGGTTTAATGTTATGGCACTAAGTGTGTGATATCGTTATAGCTTCGGCTAATCATTTTTACACTAAGTGTGCGAGTTCCTTGAGAATTGAAAGATTTTCGGTTGGATTAACGTATTGAACAAAGAGATGAAAATGTAATAAATAAATACGGGAGAGTACAGGTAAGTACGATACCTATGTGGTAGTTGATATTATGTGTATAAAGCTTGATGGATTTGTATATATATATGATAAATGGTCATGGGTTAGAATTGAGTGATGATATAAGACTTATTAAGTGTTTATTAATTGATTATTTGCATATTGTGAACTGTTGAGTTTATTTAGTACAAACTTACGAAGCTATGAAGCTTACTGTGTGTTATTTGTCTATGTTTTATAGAGAATCAAAGCTAACTCGGACTGAGGATCATCGGGAAGCGTCATCACACTATCGATCATTTTGTGGTACTTTTGAAACTTTGTATGTATAGTATATGGCATGTAAAGGCTAGTGTTATCTTGATATGTTTTGAATTGTGGTATTAGCCATGAGAGTTGGCTTGTAAATGTTGGTATGTAAGGCCATTTAAATTGGCTTGAATTATGTGTTTGGTAAATGACATATATGTGATGAGTATAATGCCTTATGTGTTGGCTTGCTTAGTATGTTTATGTGCTGGCTATTTTGGATAGTTATAAGTTGGTGTATTAATGCTTGAGGAATGGTATTATATGATGTGATTTTTGATGATTTTGGTATAATGATTTAGTATGTTTTGAATATAGAATTGAGTAGTAAAAATGGTTGATGATAGTTGGTATGATATGTGTATAAATTGGCATGTTTTGGCTGCTTATAAGTGTAATGAAATGGTACCAATTTGGTTGCTATGTGTGCATGAGAGTAGGGTGGCAAATTGGCTTTGCAAATGGCCTATTTTTGTCCACACGGGTAGAGACACGGGCATATGTCTCAACTATGTGTGACACACGATCATATTACACGGCTGTGCGTCCCCTGGGGTAACCCTTCGAATTAAAGTCAGTATACCCTATAGTTTTGACATGGCCTAGGCACACGGCCTGGCACATGAGCGTGTGGCCGGCCGTGTGGCCAAGTCAATAACCTTCCTAAATTTTCCCACGGCCGAGGAACATGGGGGTGTATCTGGCCGTCTGGTACAAGTCAGTATGTATGCTCTATTTTCACACGGCCTATGACACGAGCGTGTCTGGTAGCTGTGCGAGGCACACGTCTTGTTCACACGGGCGTGTGACCCTTGAATGCTTATGAATTTACTAAGTTTTTAGAAAATTTTATATGTGATCGGTTTAGTCCCGAACCTTTTTTAAGCATGCTTTAAGGTCTCATAGACCTATTTAAGGGAAATTGTGTATGTGAATGACTGATATGCATTAATGAATGTTTATTGAGTTGTGAAATGTTAGAAAAATGTTGTGTTTGATCAGTAATACCTCGTAACCCTATTTTGTCCGTAAATACAGGTGAGGGGTGTTACATTAATTGGTATCAGGGCTATGGTTTAGTCGATTCTAGGACTAACATAACATATGACAGTCTAGCTATACATGCCATATATATAAACTGCGATAGTGTGATGATTCCTGACAGTTAAAGTTTGTTTTTATATAGCAAATGGATCCTGAAAGAGTCGTAGCTGACGATGTAGAGAGTACTGCGCTCGCTCCCGCTCAAGGGGTAGCGCCGGCCGATTCTAGGCCGATTTCTAGTAGCCAAGGAGGGGAGGCTAAGCAAGCTTTCTTTCAAGTGATGAGTGAGTGGTTCACAAAATTCGTACGAACAAATTCGGCTGCTCAACAACCTCTACCCCTACCTGTTCCTCAACAAGTCCCGGTTGTGCCACAAGTGATAGATTTGATTCGAGTGAGTAAGCCACCTGCTGATAAGATTTGTAAACACGGGGCTAAAGAGTTTCGGGCTACAATTGATGATGATGTTGAGATAGCTGAGTTCTGGCTCGAGAACACGATCAGAGTATTTGATTAATTGTCTTGTACTCCAGAAGAATGTATAAAATGTGTAGTATCTTTGCCTAGAGATAATGCATATCATTGGTGGAAAATGTTGACATCAATGGTTCCTAGAGAATGGGTTACTTGGGAATTCTTTCAGGCCGAGTTTCAAAAAAAGTACATAAGTCAAAAATTTCTCGATCAAGAGTATAAAGAGTTTTTAGAATTGAAACAAGGTCGCATGACTATAACCGAATATGAGAGGGTATTTGTACGGTTGAGCAAGTACGCTTAGGAATATGTTTCAATTGAAGAAATAATGTGTAAGAGGTTTATTGATGGGCTGAATGAAGATATTAAACTTCTGCTCGGGATATTAGATTTGAAGAATTCGTTTTGCTAGTTGAACGGGCATGCAAAGCTGAAGATTTTAGCCGAGAAAAGAGAAAGGCTGATTCAGAGGCAAGAGATTTGAGAAAGAGATCGATGAGTAAATCTTATCATTCCTCTTCAAAGAAATCTAGAGATTATTTTAACCGATCGACAGCTTCAGTGGGATTTCAGAATAGATATCGCGGAAAGTAATACACCAACCCTAAAGCTCAAGCCACATCTGTATCGTGTGTTGGTAATGTAAAAGATGTTAAGCCTGAGTGTCAACAGTGTGGAAGATGGCATTTTGGAGATTGCTAGGTGAAAAATAATAATATAACTTGTTACAGTTGTGGTTCAAAAGATCATTTTATTAGAGATTGTCCTGAGTTAATTGAAAAAGATAAATCTCAGAATGTAAAATCGAACAACACAGCTACTCGAGGGAGGCCGCCAAGAAATACGGGAAATACAAGTAGTAATCGTGGTAAAATGAGAGATTCTATAATGAGATCTGAGGCCAGAGCACATGCTAGAGCCTACGCTATTTGCGCTCGCGAAGAAGTGTCATATCCGGACATTATTACTAGTACTTTCACTCTCTATGATACTAAAATTATTGCAACGATAGATCCAGGATCAGCTCATTCGTATATATGTGTGAATTTAGTATCCAGTAAGAATTTTTCTGTAGAGTCTACTAAATTTGTGATTAGAGTATCGAACCCCTTAGGCAAGTGTGTGTTGGTTGATAAAGTGTGCAAGAACTTCCCATTGATTATTCGGGATATTTGTTTTCTGGCTGATCTGATGTTGTTACCATTTGATGAATTTGATATAATTCTGGGTATGGATTGGCTAATGTTGCATGATGCGGTTGTGAATTGCAAATGAAAGATGATTGATTTGATATGTCAGAATAACAAGATTATCCAGATTGAATCAGATGATTTAAATGGCTTGCCATCAGTGATTTCGTCGATGTTATCTCAAAAATATGTGAGAAAGGTTTATGAAGCTTACTTTGCTTATGTGCTAGATACGAAAGTGACTGAAAAGAAGAATGAATAAGTACCAGTTGTGTGTGAGTATCCAGATGTGTTTCCCGAAGAGTTACCGAGCTTATCACCGATCCGAGAGGTTGAGTTTAGCATTGAGTTAATGCCGGGTACAACTCCAATATCAATAGCTCCGCACAGGATGGCACCAATGGAGTTAAAAGAATTGAAAACTCAATTGCAAGAACTGACCGACAGAGGATTTACACGACCGAGTTTCTCGCTTTGGGGTGCTCCTGTATTGTTTGTGAAAAAGAAAGATGGCACGATGAGAATGTGTATTGACTACAGACAACTAAATAAAGTGACAATGAAAAACAAATACCCTCTACCGTGGATTGATGATTTGTTTAATCAATTAAAAGGGATACAGTGTTTTCAAAGATAGATTTGAGATCGGGTTATTATCAGTTAAGAGTTAAAGACTCTGATGTATCGAAGACAGCTTTCTGAACTAGGTACGGACACTATGAATTCTTAGTTATGCCTTTTGGACTAACGAATACACTTGCAGTCTTTATGGATTTAATGAACCGAATTTTTAGACTGTACCTAGATTGGTTTGTTGCTATATTCATTGATGACATATTGATATATTCATGAGATGAAATTGAGCATGCCGAGCATTTGAGAATTGTATTGCAGACCCTACGTGATAAGCAGTTTTATGCAAAGTTTAGTGAATTTGAATCCTAGTTGAGCAAGGTTGGTTTTCTGGGGCACATTGTCTCAGCATCAGGTATTCGAGTCGATCTAACTAAGAATTCTGTAATAATGGATTGGAAACCTCCGAGAAATGTATCTGAAGTCTGCAGTTTTTTGGGACTAGCTGGCTATTATAGATGGTTCGTAAAAGGTTTTTCGACGATTGCAACTCCGTTGATGAGATTGCTTCAGAAAGATGTAAAATTTGAATAGTCAGAAAAATGTCGAAAAAGTTTTGATCAGTTGAAAGCTCTTTTGACTAAAGCTTCATTGTTAGTACAGCCATAATCGGGTAAAGAATTTGTGATCTATAGTGATGCATCGTTGAATGGTCTGGGCTACATTTTGATGCAGGAAGGAAAAGTTATTGGTTATGCCTCGAGACAGTTGAAACCACATGAAAAGAATTACCTGACGCATGATTTAGAGTTAGTAGCCATTGTGTTTGCATTGAAGATTTGGCGCCATTATCTGTTTGGTGAGAAATGTCACATTTATTCAGACCACAAGAGTTTAAAATATTTGATGACTCAGAAATATTTGAATTTGTGACAACAGAGATGGCTAGAATTGCTAAAAGATTATGAGCCAGTGATTGACTACCATCCGGGAAAAGCAGATGTTGTTGCTAATGCATTAAGTCAGAAATCTTTCTTTTCTCTACGTGCAATGAATACTCAGTTGGCTCTATCTGATGATGGCTCGATTGCAGTTGAGTTGAAAGTGAGACCATTATTTTTACAGCAGATTTATGAAGCTCAGAAAGTTGATAACGAAATGTTAGCAAAATGACCTCAATATGATTCGAGTCCTGATTCAGAGTTTCAGGTTGATTCAAATGACTATTTAAGATTCAAAGGCCGAATATATGTTCCGAGAAATTCAAAGTTAATTTGGATGATTTTGAACGAAGCACATAGTAGCTATTTATCTGTTCATCTGGGAAACACGAAAATGTATAATGATTTGAAACAGCTCTATTGGTGGCATGGCATGAAATGTGATATTTAAGAATTCGTTTCTAAATGTTTAATTTGTCAACAAGTTAAAGATGAACATCAGGTACCGTCTGGTTTATTACAGGCGATTATGATTCCTGAGTGGAAATGGGATAGAGTAACTATGGATTTTGTTTAGGGTTTGCCCCTATCTTCGAGTAAAAAAGATGCGACATGGGTTGTTGTTGACATGTTGACAAAATCAGCTCATTTCATTCTAGTACGAACAAACTATTCACTAGAAAAGTTAGCTGAGTTGTATATCTCTGAGGTTGTGAGATTATATAGAGTACCTATTTCTATTGTTTCGGATAGAGATTCGAGGTTCACATTGAGGTTTTGGAAGAAACTGCAAGATGCACTGGGTACAAAACTAAATTTTAGTATAGCATTTCACCCGTAGACGGATGGTCAATCTGAGCGAGTTATACAAATACTCAAGGATTTATTGAGATGTTGCATTCTTGAGTTTGAAGGTACGTGGGAAAGGTATTTGCCGTTGATTGAATTCGCGTATAACAATAGTTTTCAATCTAGTATTAAAATGGCACCATACGAAGCTTTATACAGTCAAAAGTGTAGAACACCATTGTACTGGACTAAACTTAGCGAGAATAAGATTCACGGGGTTGATCTGACCAGAGAAACAGAAGAAAAAGTGAAAGTAATTCGTGATAGTTTGAAAGCAGCATCAGATTATCAGAAATCATACGCAGACTTGAAACGGAAAGATATTGAGAATCAAATCGGGGATAGAGTGTTTCTAAAAGTGTCATCGTGGAAAAAGCTATTGCGGTTTGGTTAAAAAGGAAAATTGAGTCCACGATTCATCAAGCCGTACGAGATTATCAAACGAATTGGACCAGTGGCTTATCAGCTAGCATTGCCATCTAAGTTAGAAAAGATTCATAGCATGTTTCATGTATCGATGCTTCGATGATACCGATCCGACCCTTCACATGTTATTTCCCCAACTGAGGTGGAAATATAGGCAGATATGTTATATGCTGAAGAACTTATTCAAATTCTAGCTCGTGAGATCAAAGAGCTGAGAAATAAAAAAATAGCGTTAGTAAAAGCATTATGGCATCGATACGGGGTTGAAGAAGCTACGTGGGAACCCGAGGATGCTATGAGAAAGCAATATCCAAACCTATTCTCTGGTAAGAATTTTCGGGGACGAAAATCCCTAAGGAGGGAGAGTTGTAATAGCTCGATTTTAGCTAAATCAAAATAGTGATTTCGGAACCACAAATCTGAGGTCAAAAACTATTTTAATATTATTTTTAGTTTTTACAACATGTGAATATATATGTGTAAAAATTTCGTGAGTTAATTTTATCGTTTAATAGCTTAATTTGAGAAAAAGGACTAAATCGCGTAAAATGCAAAAGTAGCATTCTACATGTTAAAGGTGCTTAATTGCTTTGGCTTATTAAATGGGAGGTCCTTATGTTTTAATTAGACCATTAATAGCTTGAATGGACCATTATGGACATGTATTAATTAGTTTTCATGTTTTATAATTAAGGTTAAATATGTAATTTAGTAATTAACATATAATAAGTAAAATAAAAAATCAAAACCATGTCTAATTATCATATTTCAACCAAAAATTTAGAAAGAAAAAGAAGCCATTGAAGCTTTAGGCATTCGGCACGTTTAATTCTTGATTAAGGTATGATTTTTGATCGATTTTTGATGATTTCTATGTTTTTGTAATCGTTGCTTTCAGTACTAGCTAGCCCATGCCCTAATTTTTGATAATGTTGATGATTTTGAAAGTTTCCATTGATGAATTAATGTGTTCTTGGATGTTTGATGATGAATTATGAAAGCTTGTTGATAGATTAATATGTTTTGTAAAGTGATTTTCAGTGAAAATGCCTAAATAGGAATAAATTTTGAAAAGTGTAAATTGAAGGGTTAAATTGTGAAATAAATTAAAAATATGGACTGTTAGGGACCTATAGAGAATTTGGCTAAGCATGGGTCTTATTGAATTTTTAAGTAATTTGTGTTTTTTATGAAATAATGACTAAATTTTTAAAATGTGAAAGTTTAGGGACAAAGTGCAAATTGGCTAAAATTATGTGTTGTGGATTAAATTGAATGAATTGGTGATTAAATGGGTTAATTTTGAATACATATAGACCAAGAAAGAAAGAATTCGGATTTAGATTAGGGAAAATCGAAGGTTATCGAGTAATCGATCCGATTTGTCAATTCTGAGTATGAGGTAAGTTCATACGTGATAGACATTGTTACAATTATGTTTTTAATGCTTTAATATTGCATAAATTATATAACTGAGACGTTGGTTGTGTACGACGATGAATTAATTATGTTCGCACTTAGTGTGCATTTCGAGATAGCTTCAGCTATATATAGCACTTAGTGTGCGAGTTGGAATAGCTTCGGCTATATGTGGCACTAAGTGTGCGATACTGAGATAGCTTTGGTTTAATGTGATGGCACTAAGTGTGCGATATCATTATAGCTTCGGCTAATCATTTTTGCACTAAGTGTGCAAGTTCCTTGATTATTGAAAGATTTTCGGTTGGATTAACGTATTGAATAAAGAGATGGAAATGTAATAAATAAATACGGGATAGTATAGGTATGTACGATACCTATGTGGTAGTTGATATTATGTGTATGAAGCTTGATGGATTTGTACATATATATGATAAATGGTCATGGGTTAGAATTGAGTGATGATATAAGATTTATTAAGTGTTTATTAATTGATTATTTGAATATTGTGAACTGTCGAGTTTATTTAGTACAAACTTACTAAGCTATGAAGCTTACTGTGTGTTATTTGTCTATGTTTTATAGAGAATCAAAGCTAACTTGGACTCGAGCATCGTCAGAAAGTGTCATCACACTATCGATCATTTTGTGGTACTTTTGAAACTTTGTATATATGGTATATGGCATGTAAAGGCTGGTGTTATCTTGATATGTTTTGAATTATGATATTAGCCATAAGAGTTGGCTTGCAAATGTCAATATGTAAGGTCATTTAAATTGGCTTGAATTATGTGTTTGGTAAATTACATATATGTGATGTGTATAATGCCTTTTGTGTTGGCTTGCTTAGTATGTTTATGTTTGGCTATTTTGGATTGTTATAAGTTGGTGTATAATGCTTGAGGAATGGTATGATATGATGTGATTTTTGATGATTTTGGTATAATGATTTAGTATGTTTTGAATATGGAATTGAGTAGTAAAAATGGTTGATGATAGTTGGTATGATATATGTATAAATTGGCATGTTTTGGCTACTTATAAGTGTAATGAAATGGTACCAATTTGGTTGTTATGTGTGCATGAGAGTAGGGTGGCAAATTGGCTTTACAAATGGCCTATTTTTGTCCACACGGGTAGAGACACGGGCGTGTGTCTCAGCCGTGTGTGACACACGGTCATGTTACACGGTCGTGTGTCCCCTGGGGTAACCCTTCGAATTAAAGTCAGTATACCTTACAGTTTTGACACGGCCTAGGCACACGGGTGTGTCTATTGGCTGTGTGTGGCATACGGGCTAGCACATGAGAGTGTGGGCCGCCGTGTGGCCAAGTCAGTAACCTCCCTAATTTTTCCTATGGCCATGGAACAAGGGTGTGTCTCCGGCCGTGTGGTACAAGTCAGTATGTATGCTCTGTTTTCACACGGGCGTGTCTGGTAGCCGTGTGAGGCACAAGGCCTGTTCACACGGGCGTGTGACCATTGAATGCTTGAGAATTTACTAAGTTCTTGGAAAATTTTATATGTGATAGGTTTAGTCCCGAACCTCTTTTAAGCATGCTTCAAGGTCTCCTAGACAGATTTAAGGGACATTGTGTATGTGAATGATTGATATGCAGTAATGAATGTTTATTGAGTTGTGAAATGTTAGATAAATATTGTGTTTGATCGATAATACCTCGTAACCCATTCTATTCGTGATTATGGGTGAGGGATGTTACAATTACAGTCAACCAAACATTAGTTTCGTGGTGGGCCCACCGAATTAGCCTAGAATCCATTCATAAACCCCTCAACCAAACATGCTGCAATTTCCAATTTAATGTCAATTACTACTTCATTTCTTAATAAAAATTTCAAATCACATTCCTCGATTTATAATATTGGCCCCTAGGCTTGTATAATTGATTCTCAATATGTATATACATCATCCAATCATCGTATCAAATCAAACTGAATATCATTTATTCCTTTTACATTATACATGTCCCTATTAACCTGACTCAGACTCGGACGGATACATGGATCCAACCAACACACCAATTTGACACTCAGTACTTGTCGGATAAATCCAAAAATAATAAGTTGCACCTGTGCTGGCCGATAAAATCGACAAATAGATGTGCCCAGCACTGGTCGATATAACCAACAAATGGGGTGCCCATCACTTCCCAACACATAATCATATAACCCTAAACTCTTTCTATCCTATGGCATGTGAACTGTATCTAACTCTGCCCAAACAATTACTACAGTATAGTTTCTTAGTTTCATCACATAATTTCATCAACCAAACAATCAATTCTCAAACATAATAGCACATCACATAACCATATTGATTCAATTTCATGTTTAAAACATTATATCATATTTTTATATATATTCAATTTAGTCCTTATCACTATCAACCAGTCTAAATCAAATCAGATCAACTCATTTCATCAAATCAACACTTCATCACACATAACATATCCTATTCCCGTTCAATTTAAGGTCAATTCCATAATTATTTCAATTTTCAATTCATCATATTCAATTTAATCTTCTATCTCACCGTTTTGCATTGAATCGTAAACAATTAAAATTTCAATTACATATAATTACAATTATAATTCTAAATGCATAAAAATTTAATACAAATATATCGTATGAACCTACCTGTTCAAGACAACAAACAAATGACTCTCTCAGGACTAATCAACAACTTTTTCCATTTCCCCGATTATCTTCAATTTGGTTTAATTTCTAATCTATTTAATAATTCGATTCAATTTATCAATTCCAAACATCTTATATCATCCTATTATAAGTATATATTAGTTTAATTGTATTATTCGAATAAAAATTTTGTATTTATTCAATTTAGTCCCTAAAACCAAACTTATCATATCTTTCAAATTTGAATTCCAAATTTTAAACCCACTTCGTTATGTGCATATACAGCCTCCTATTATTAAAATATACAAAAATCTCATAACAATTTCAATATATTGACAATTTAGTCCCTAAACTCAAAACTAACAAAAATTACTTAACAAATTAATCTTATTTCATTTCTATGCTTCAAAATCTACCATAAACATTCAAAAACTTCCATTAACATCAATGAAATCTTTAAAAAAATTTAACAGTTTTGAAAATAGAGATACAGGTTAGCTAGACTGAGTTGCAACAATCTCAAAAAATATAAAATTGACGAAAAATAAATCTCGAAGGGAATTACATATAAGGCAAAATGTTGGGATGAGTTTGAAGCTTTTCAATTCTTTCTTCAATGGCTTTCAAACGGTGGAAGGATGAGGATGATGGCATTCTCTTTCCTTCCACCTTAGTTAACTTTTATTTAACATATATATTATTTGAATTATTTGAATTAAAATTAACATATTTTTCTAATAAAAACACAAGCACCAACCGTCCCATTATCTAAAAAATGGTTAATTTTCACTTAAGCCCTCAAAATGTATTAATTAAGCATTTAAACTAATAAAAATTAATACCAATTAACTTTTACAGTTTTTATGATTTAGTCCGTATACTTAAGTTAACTATCCAATTACTAAAATTTTCGGACCAAACTTCAATTCACCTATATAACAACGCTCTAAATATTTAATAAAAATATTCACAAGCTCAATTGATAGAAATGAGGTCCCGATACTCTCAGGACAAACTACTTGTACCTTAACTAACTGATTAATTAATAAATTCAAGCAAATCACAATTCACAAAAACACCATATTTAACTCATAAATATTAATTAATAATATTTATGAACCCAATCGTCATAATTGTGGTAGAATAACAATTTATGAAAACTTGTGTAAGTAGCTCTACCAATGTCATCTGTTTATAGAGAGAGATGAGAGAATCTTGCTTAAATAAGAATTATACAAACAATATTTATTTAATAGAAAACACACTCCTACTCTAAGTATAGTAGGGGTTCGCGACACACTCTAGATAATAATACTAATGTTGTCACCCTCTCATATAATATGAGGGGATTTGGGCATCTCCTGTCTTAGGTCCAATTATATGTGCTTGCTAGACTTTTGACCTAGTACTTTATAATTTAATCCAACATAATATGTGCTTTCTATTTCTCAAAATAAATAAGATTTATTTAATTAATGTGTAACACCCCTTACCCGTATCCGACGTCGGGACAGGGTTCGAGGCGTTACCGAACTTAAACGTTCACAAACATGCAAAATCGGGCCACAAAGTTTCGTCCAAATTAAAACCTTTCAAACACATGCATATCGTCCCTTATACGGGCCTTCAAGGCCTAAAACGTACATCGGGGTGGTTCGGGACTAAACCGGGAACTTTCGATAAACTTTGGACAACTTAACAAATTTTCTTACTTTGGAGAGTCACACGCCCATGTAGGTTGGGCCGTACGGTCACACACGCCCGTGTGGCTTGGGACACGCTCGTGTCCTCAGCCCGTGTAACTTTCTGTTTGTGACGTCAGCAAATAATTTGAACCACACGGCCAGGCCACAAGCCTGTGTTCTAGGCCGTGTCCTCCACACGGCTGAGACACATGGTCGTGTCTTTGCCCGTATGGCCAACACTTAGGCTAGTTTTCAAGCCTTCCGTTACCATTAATACCTCACATACTTAAATACATTATAGACACATATATTGTAGCATCAAGTAGATAATTAAACATCCTCCATTAAGACTCAATTGTAATATTCATATGTCGTCATACATATGTTTTGCTTACTCATTTTATACCAAGTCTGAACATACAAATTTACAATCAATTGAACATGTCATTTTGATTATCACTTTTACATTTATACCATGCTTGACATTATTTCACATTCACAAAAGACATATCTGCCTAAGTGATTCCACACCAATTTCATTTTCCAGCATTATAGACTTATTGCCATATCACACTTTTATTCTCTAATTATGACCACTTCATTTGGTCATAAGATATTCATCAAGCATACATACCGTAACACTAACCATTCATATCAAACAAATATAATCACATGACCACATCTCAAGGCACAATACATAGCTTGGATAAATAGGCTTACAAGCCATCACCCTTATAAGTCACGTCTCATGGCTAAACACAACGAATCAATTTAAGCTAACATCTTGACCAAATCAGAAGAATACACATCATAATAACTAATTCCCTATACATGCCACTCACTCAAATACACCTAAGGTTTATCAATACCCCAACGGTAATAGCTTGATAGTGTGATGCTGCCTCCGATGATCTCCAACCCCGAGCCGACTTGGCAACACTAAAGAAATGAAAAGGGAGGGAGTAAGCTTTACGCTTTTTAAGTCCATATGAAAATAATAAGCACTATGCCAACATGCTTTTCAAGGTAATACGACTATAATTACACTTTTACTTATTTTCTGGTCATGCTATTTTTCTTGAGTCATAGTTACTAATTTATTTATATTTGGATCTTCGGAACTCCAAATTAAGATCCGTTAATTTTCCCTAAAACTAGACTCACATATATTCTTACCATAAAATTTTCAAAATTTTTAGTCAATCCAATAAGTATAGTTTATTCTTTAAAGTTACCCCTTTTTCGCTGTCTAACAGTTCTGACCCCTCTTCACTAAAAATTAATTATCTCATAATACGGGAATCAGATGATGTTCCTGTCTATTTCTATTGAAAATAGACTCATTAAAGATTTTAATTATATAAATTATAACTCATAATTTTTTTTTTACAATTTTCAATGATTTTCTCAAATTATAACAGGGGATTTCAAAATCATTCTGAATCTGTCTCACAATAATATAAATATCTCATAATCTGATATTCATTTTCTTCTATGTGAAACTAGACTCAATAAGATTTAATTTCATATTTTATTCAACCTCAAATTCAATTTCCATAATTTTTGGTGATTTTTCAAAGTTGGACTACAGCTGTTGTCCAAAACAGTTTTAGTACAAAAACGATGATGACTAAGTTCATCACACCTTCATTTCTTTTCAATTAGAAATATATGCATTTATAAACATATATCTTAGTCCACCAAATTAACACAACATCATTTCACAATACTCATGGACTTACCATTCGTGGATTTCATATTCAATTGAGTTTTTGTACATACTTGTACTCATTCGTAACATAACTCAAGTTTGTACCTTGTTGGGACCATCATCAAACCCTTCCTTGAATTATCCATTGAACACTAGGAACACTAATGGATACACGAAAACTTGCACATAGTGCCATATACGCGGTTAGAACCAACTCATAGCGCGTAACATATGTAGCTAAAGCTACCACATATTATGTAATGCTCACATTTGAGATACTCACGGGTCTGTACATGAAGTCAGCACCCTGACCCCAAAGCATTAACATGATATGCTCGCTCGGCGAGTTACTCACAGGCCTAATCACATAGTTAGCACCCGGACCCACATTACATATATCACTTATCTCATAAACTCAGACCACATTCCTGAGGTTCAAACGGGGTTTCTTGTCTAACTCAATGTTGACGCACTTGCTGATAATGTCATTTATTCTTCCATCATACATTTCATACTTTCATGATAGCAATAAAACATTTAAATGTACATATTATCAAAGCATTAAAATATGCTATAACATCACATTATTTGCTTCTGTACTTGTCGAATCTTCATCAAGAATATCCGTATAATCAATCATACGATTTATATAATAATAACAATAAAGCCTTTAATATTCAATTATAACATTGAATTATTATTATCACACGAACTTACCTCGAATGCAATTTCGGCTAATTACTCTATTTTAGTCCAAAACCTCATACTTTTCGATTTACGCTCAAATCTTGATTTTCTTGATCTAACATGATGAAATTAGCTAATTTTAATCATCATATTAACCAATAAATTTCATAATTTATACTTTGGAAAAATGACCATTTTGCCCCTTAACTTTCACAAATTTATGATTTTACCCCTAGGCTCGTAAATCAATTTTTATCGAATTTCCTCACTACCCAAGCCTAGATAAATTATTTTTATACTAGGAGTAGCCCACATTTCTCATTATTACTCATACTTATCACTCATTTTGCCATCTTTACAAAATGGTCCATTTTAGGTGTTTTCATGAAAATCCCTTCACAAAAGTTGTTTATTACACAACCAAGACTCATTTTCTTCCATAAAAATTCAGAAAACAACATAAATATTCACATGAAAAAACTCTATACTTTCAACCATTTTGCAAAATAATCCCCCCATTAGCTAGCTCATGCTACAAGGGTCCCAAAAACACAAAAGTCAACAAAAATGATCATCAAAATCACTTACTTGCAAGGGATGGAAGTTGTTGAAATTTTGAGCTTTCAAAACCCCTATTTTTTTGGTATTTTCGGTGGGGGGAGGAAGAAAGATGAAAAGATGACATCTTTTTCTTTTTGTATTATTTTAATGCCAAATAAGCTACCTAATACCCACAAACTTTGACTTTTCAAACTCTTCCTCTCTACGGCCGGTCAAGCACCCTATTTAGGGTCTATTTGCACTTTAAAATCCCCAAATTTTGGTTCTCTAGCTATTTAACATATTTAACTAGCAAAACAAAACTTTTGCCATTTATGCGATTTAGTCCTTTTTCGCAATTAAGCATGAAATCGCTAAAATTATTTCACCAAAATTTTCATGCACTCATATAATCATGCTAAAACACATAAAATAATATTAAAAATAATTTCTCCATCCCCAAAATAGTGGTTCCGAAACTACTGTTCTGACTAGGCCTAAAATTAGGCTGTTACATAACGAAATTAAATAAATTAATTTCCCAATTAAATAATTTTCTCAACCCAATTTCAATTTTTTTAAATTCAAAACAACTTTATCGTAAAAGAATCTATGAGAAAATATATTTGTAACAACCCATTTTTAGTCAAATCAGAATAGTGTTTCAAGGCTAAAAATCTGAGATCAAAATACTTATTTTATTATTATTTTAATTTTTTTAACATGATAGCATGAATGTGTGAAAATTTCATAAAGAAATTTTATCGTCTAAATGGTTAATTTGATAAAAAGGACTAAATTGCGTAAAGTGAAAAAGTGGAGTTCTATTAGCTAAAGGTATCTAATAGCTATAGAACCTTAGATTTAAGGTCCTTAAGTGGTAATTAGACCACTATTATGATAGTGGATGACAATGGCATGGCATAATTGAAATTTTGAATTACTAATAAGGTTAAATAAGTAATTAAGCAATTAAATGTTAATTAAATAAAACAAAATCCATTTTATATTATCATCATCTTCTTTAGCCGAATTTGGAAAGAAGAAAAGCCAAAGTTCTAGGTTTTCCATTCGGCCTTGGTTAAATTGCTCATTAAGGTACGGTTTTTGTTCCGTTTTTAATAATTTCTATGTTTTTGATATCGTTGCAGCTAGTATTAGCTAGCCCAGGGACTATTTTGCAAAAATATTAAAGATTTTGAATGATTCCATTGATGAATACATGTGTATTTTGAAGTTTCTTGATAGATTATGAATGTTTGTTGATAGATATACAAGTTTTGTAAAGTGATTTTTTGTAAAAAAAATGCAAAATAGGGATTAAATTGAGAAATGTGTAAAAGTTAGTGATTAAAATGTGAAATAAATGAAAATATAGGCTGCTAGGGGCATATTAGTAATTCAGCTAGCATGGGTATAATTGGAATTTCATTAATTTGTAATTTTATGAAATAAAGACTAAATTGTGAAAAATGTGAGTTTAGGGGCAAATGTGTAAAATAGCCCTAATGTATATTTTGGATTGAATTGAATAAATAGTTTATTAAAGGAGTTAATTTTGAATATATTTAGATTAAGAAAAATAGAATTTGAATCAGGATTGGGGAAAAACGAAAGTTGTCGACTAAACGACTTATTTCATCGTTTACACATTCGAGGTAAGTTCGTATGGAATAAGCGTTGTTATAATTATACTTTAAATGCTTTGATATTGCATAAATTGTGTATATGATACTACCGTTATATTTGATGAAAATTCGACTATATATGGCACTTAGTGTGCGATTCGAAATAGCTTTGGCTATGTATGACACTTATTGTGCGAAATTAAAATAGCTTCTGCTATGTATTAGCACTTACTGTGCGAGAATTTGAGTATTCAACATTTGTCTGTTTGGGTATGAGTTTATTATGGATCAGTTCAGGTATGTATATGAATCATACGAGCTTTAAATACAAGTATATGATTAAGTATGCGGAAGGTTTGTTAGTATTTATGAATTACGTATTAACAAGTTCAAATTGATGAATTATGTATTTATGATAGTTGAGTTTATTTTGTACGAGCTTACTAAGCTATAAAGCTTACTTTGTTTATTTTTTTCTCATGTTTTATAATGATTTCAAAGCTAGCTCGGATCCGGGAATCGTCGAAGACTACGTCACACTATCCAACCATCACTTTGGTACTTTTGAGCTTTTGGTTTGGTCATATGGCATGTATAAGACTATGGTCATTTTGATATGTATTTTGGTAGTGAGTTTTGCCATTTGAAATGGTTTATGAATGGTTATGTTTTGGTTTGTATATATATAGCCATGCGACTTGGCTTAATTTGGCTAATTTGGTTATGTATATATAAGTGTGCATATGGTTTATATTGAGTGATTGAAGTTGGTTTGAAATGTTATTGATAGTCGGTATTATAGATATCAAATGGTTGATAATTGAGAAGCAATGTGCTAGTGAATTGATGTATGATGATGCATGTTTGGAAAATGTTTAATTAGATGATTTGAATATGTAAAGTTGTTATGATTTGGAATGAGTAAAACATGAGATAGTAAACAAGCTAGTTGTTGGAGTTGAAATGGTATGTTTTAGTCTTGATTTAGGTTAAATTGAATGACCATTTATGTTATGAGTGAGTACCATTTGAATTGTATAGGTATGCACAAAATTTGGGTGGCAAATTGGCTAGGTAAATAGCCTATTTTTGTGCACGCGGGCCTGTGTCTCAGCCGTGTGTGACACACGGTCTTGTTACACGGCCATGTGTCCCCTGATGTTGAAATTTAAATCAAGTCAGTATGCTCCACACAGCCTCACACATGGGCGTGTGACTTGGCCATGTGGCATAATTCAGTATACCCTACAGGTTTGGCACGGCCTGGGACACGGGCGTGTGTGGCCATTTTTAGGGCACACAGGATAGCCACAGGGGCGTGTGTGTTGGCCGTGTGACCCAAGTCAAAAAGTTACATGGGGTAGGACACGGACTGGGACATGGCCATGTGCTTCCATTTCAAATGTCCACATGGCCTATGACATGGGAGTGTCTGGTGTCAGTGTGAGACATACGGCCTAGCCACACAGGCGTGTGTCCCCTGTTTTGTGAAAAATTTTCTATGTGTTTCAAATGTTTCTAAAGATATCGGTTTAGTCCCGAACCAAACCCAATGTATGTTTAGGGCCTCGTAGGCTTGTATTAGGGACAAATTGATTGAGTTTGAATGATGAATGTATGAAATGATTTTATGTATGCTAAATGGTTGTTTAATTGTTTCATAAGTCCGGTAACCCTATTTTGGCGTTGAATACGGGTGAGGGGTGTTACAATATTTAATTTTCATATTCAACGAATTCATAATAACTAATTAATTTTATTTTATTTTTAACTTTAATTATTTAATTATAATTAATTAAATAATAATTAAAAAATCTTAAATTAATTCTCAAGTCATTTCTATACTTAGTGAGAAAACGCATTCGTTTGTGAATGTGACCCATTCTCTAACTTCATTAATTTCATTCATTTATGCTAATTTGGTTCTACATGCAATTCATTTTTGGTTTTAATGAGCTAGCAGAGGGATTGATTGGACATATATAATTAAGGCTCATATAATTTATAATTAAGTTATAGCTTTTCGCTTAATGGTTATAAACTTATTTGGTCACGAGGTCATTCCACTATAATATCATCACTAAGCTTTCCCTAATTACATACCATTACGAAATCTACTTAATAAGTGCTTGTCTAACGACCTTGCTGTAAGTTTGTTACCCTCATAGGATACTTAACCTCTTTAGGATAAATTCATTCTCCCAATATGATCCTATTTTATCTCATGGTAACCATTGCATCTTCCATCATAAAAACTCAACTACTATTAAATAGTAATAAAGTCATTTATCACAAAGAAAAATGACCCTTGACCACGTTTACTTTTCAACTATCATGTAATGAAGATGAGAGGATATCATTTACTCATTAGTTGAGCTATGATTCCATTATTGTGAAAAACGTTACATACTACAAAAGTCGTATACCTAACCCACTAGCTTTTGATTCCTTACCGATTTAAACTCAGGTTTTTACTTACATTAAAGTATGAGCATACATATATAGTTCATCATCCACTAAGGATTAAGATATGCTGCACTATGAATGTCACAAGTGGATAAATTCATAAGCTGTAACACCCCAAACCCAGCCTAGACGTTATGGCTTAATCTGGCAATGTCACATTGAAGTGTTTTTCGAAAAATATAATTTCGTTGAAAAGCCTATTCTATGTTAAACCTCTTTGTAATCTTAACGGGAATTTAGGATGTTTGTTAAAACTCAAGTTGTTTAGCAAAAGGGTTAATCATATTAATTTGTTATTACATTTTAAAACATTGTTTGTTGTGGAAGCTTTTAAAATATGTTGTATAAACGTGGTGTTTTGAAAAGCATTTATCTTTTGAAAACCCGCATCCTACTACTAACAGATATGAATCAAAATAAATAAAAACCCAAATTAAGCGTTAAAAATTTAAAGAGGCCTTATTACATAACAAATACCCAAATTAAATTACTTGTAAATAAAAAGCCGAATGTGTAAGCAATTGCGATTGTGTGGCCACTTTTGAGTCCCTCGCAGCACGATCCTCCTAGGAATTACCTGCCCAGATAAGCAGTAGGGTGAGTTTATGAAAACTCAGTGTGTAATCCTTAAGTACAAACAGTCAATCATACAGTAGGCAAATACAGTCTGGGCCTAAGCCCATATCAATAACAGTTCAGTTGCAGTTAGGGCTTTAGCCCAATACAGTAATAGTATCAGTGTGGGCCTTAGCCCATTTCAGTCACAGTAACATTACAGATAGGCAATCAGAAATCCTACTCAACCAGCCTCTACACTCCACTCCGTCCAGCCCTACGCTCCATGTGGGGATAAAATCAATCCACCTATCCCTACACTCCAAAATAGCACCAGTTGCGGCACTGATAGTATATGCAGCGGAGCTACCAGTACAGTACACTTCCTCTAATCATAGTAAACCCATCCCCATGCAACATATCATAACATCATACATGTATGCAGTATATATATAATGGCATGCTCAATTTCAGTCATACATCTCATTAAGGCATAATAGTCATTTTAGCACATAGGGCATAACAGTCATTTTATCAATTTAGGGGTCTAGGTATACTTACTGACTCAACAGTAGGTCCACAGTCGTCTCGGGTGACCCGTGTAACCTTAATAGTCAAGCAGTGATATTAGGCCTAAGGCCCACAATGCAGGCTCATGTGGGCCCACATGCCCGTGTGGCCCACAAAACCCAAAAATGCCCTTGGTCGTATAAACTACACAGCCTGGCCCAATATTCTCCACAAGTCCGTGTGGTTCACCCGTGTGGAGCCTATAGACCCGTGGGGCCCACAAGGCCCATTTCGGCCAAACATGGCCCAAAAACGACCTAAGCCCATGAAATCGTTCATGGTGGCCTCTACAATCAAACACCCACGTTTATGCTTTTGGATTACCACACGAGCAAGCACACGTCCGTGTAGTGTCAATGGTCACATTTTTCGGCTTTTGTCGACTTACGATTTGGGCAGTGTTTACACACCTAATTGCGAAAGTGCGAAACTAGTCCACAAGTACTCCAATCTATTTCAAACAGAATCTTCGGTTAACAGCATAAAAATCAAGTTAAAGCGAACCCTAACCAAAACACTTATTCATAAGATTACCTATCACTAGTCCACGAGTACTCCAATCTATTTCAAACACTTATTCCACTTCAAGAGACTAATCACTAGGCCTTAGGGGTTACCTGCATTCCAATCGAGCCTTATCAGCCATTAATCAAATAAACAGTTTGATCTAGATGATTAAACACTTACCGAAAATGCAAAGTCTAGATTAGAAGAAAGGGACGATCGGCCTACACTCCCACAAAAGCCGAAAGTACACACTATGATAGAGGCACTAGACAGTTGCACCCCTATCATAAAACGACAGCACAGGAAAAGTTAGGTGCAAGACTAAAAAGATAAAGAGGAAGAAAGAGAGAGAACGAGCATAACTGAAAAGTTGTATTACCATTAAATTCAACAGAGATCATAAAAGAATCGGCATAGAGAGGGAAGAGAAAAGAAGAGAAGAGAAATCGGTAGTAGAAGAAGAAGTTGTTTAAAACAAAAAGAATTGAGAGATAGAAAGCAAGGTCATTCGGCCATAAAGGAAAAACTAAAAGAGAGAGGGAAAAGAGAAAGTAATCGGTCAACCAAAAGAATTTTAGGGAAAAATAAATTCGGGAATAGACCAAAACGAGCAAAACCCGAAGGATCTCTAGCAACACTCAGTCCCAAAAAGAGAAACACGAAAGAAGGAAAAGTAGTAAAAACCCAAAAGCAGAATTTCGGCACCAAGGAGTGAAAGAAAAGAACCCAAAATGCAAAAGTCAGAAACTGAAAGTGAAAGTGAGAAAGGAAGAATCATACTAGCCCTTAGCCGAATTATGAGTGCCTAAACTTCAAATTCGGCACAACTCCTCCACAACCTCAACTCCCCCTAATCCTCTCCTCAAATTTCTCCACAAAATCCTCCTAGAATTTGGCTATACACTCCCCACTCCTCACTCCCCTTAAACACTCCAACCACCAATTAGCATCAGAATCCCACTGACATACATCCTCTTACACAGCACAGCAGCAAAATAAATACTCCTCTACGCCCCACAAGACTCGAACCTCAGTCCACAGGCAAACACCACACACCACCTATCCCTTAGACCAGCAGGCCCATTCTGTCATGTTTAACCCATATTTATTTAAGAAGCCTACTGACTAGAGACAGGTTTAATTCAAGTAAGAAACAAAATTTTTGCAAAGCCAAGGCTTGAACCCAAGACTTCTCAGACTCTTCCTAGGACACTTAACCACTGAAGCAGACATGTATTTGTGTCACAACCATACAAAAATAACTATTTAAGATTTTGAGGCGTTAAATAAACGAATCTAGGATCTATTCTGCTTGAGTTTTTTTTGATCTACTATCAGTCCAGTCAATCACATTTATGTCTCTGTCTTCTAAGAATAATCTGTTCTGATGTTCAAGACAAAACATATCCCCAATTAGACTTGGTAGATGACATATTAATCTTTTAATCCATTTGTTCATTCCCAATTAAACTAAGGACATGTTTAGGTTTATTTACCAATACAAGTTGTCTTCCGTATTATGATCTAACCACATATATCACTTAGTATTAGCTAAATGTTAGATAACTAGCGAACCAATATTTGCTTCCATTTTACTTTGTGTGCAAAAACATTGAGGACAATACACAAAACATATTAATGTAATTAATGGATCATTTATTAATTCAATTTGATCAAAAAATACAAGTATACTTAGTCGAAAATACTACACTAAGGGCACTAGATCCCAATAGTTTCCCACTTGCCCTAGTGAAGTAGATAAGTCATATTTCTCATTACATGCCCTCTACATGTTTATCAAAATTCCTAGCCACCTAGGTATTGGCAAACAAAACCATAGGTTGTCCTCATATGCTATTTTGACTACACTCACTATTCCATCAATTACTACCATCTCTCTTGTGATACATTCTATAAAAACCATCTTTTCTACAATTAAATCAATCATGCAAAGAACACAAAGTAATATAAAAGAGAAAAGATAGAATTTTCCGTATGATATCTTGGAGTGCTCAGAATCGAAAAATCCTTTGATAGTGCTTGAAATCTTGTTGTTTGCAAACAAAGAATAAAAGGAAATTACTAAAATATTGAATTACAAATAGTTGGATTCAAATAGAATCCAAACCGAAGAACAAGAAATACTTAGAAAAATAAAGTAAAATTGAAACTAACCTAAATCTATTACAATAAACCTTAAAACTAATTTGGCAAAAAGCTCCTAAAGCTTTCCACAACTTAGCTATTTATAGAGGAGTTTGGTAAGGCTAATTAGGGTAAACATCAGCCTTAATTCCATAAAAAGATGTGTTGTGCAGATGCAAACACCCTTACTTATTTTCAGTTCCATGTCGCACTTGTGTCGCGACACACCCTTCTGCGTGTTGCGACAGATAACTTTGAATATGAAGTTTTTGATCAACTCGGTTGTGTTGCACTGCGAAAGCTTGTGTTACAACCCAACTATAAATCCTGTTGCTTTTGGGCCTTCAAAGGGATATCCTGCACACTCATTTAGCTCATTACAACAACCTTAAGGACGATATTATCCTGATTAGGTCAACTAACTCGAAATAATGTGTAACACCCCAAACCTGACCTAGATGTTACGACTAAATCTGATGTGCCACATCAATTACCCAAAAACCCGATAAGCTTTATGTTGTTTAAACTGGTTGTCGTAAAAACTTTTTTAGTTTTTAAACCCGTGCATGTCTACTGTTTTATGTTGTTTAAAACTTGTTTAGTCTTCAATACGTTTGTCTTTATCAGAATTAAAGTTACAGGTTTGCTTACCGAAAACGTTATTGTTTTGAAAATCGATGTTCCTACTCTAGCGGTTGATAAATAACAATTCTCAGCCCAATTAAAAGTTAAGTTTCCAATGGCCGTATTACAAAAACAAAACCCAAATAGAAACTAGCAAATAACAAAGTCATCCATGTTCGTGTGGCCACCCCGAGTCCCTCGCAGCTCTAAACCGTCTAAGGCTGAAGGTTACCTGCATAATTAAAAGAAAGGGGTGAGTTTACGAAAACTCAGTGTGTAATCCCATATCAGACTACAGGAAATAGTGCATGGACTATGATGCGGGCCTAAGCCCTATTCGATGCTTGATGACGACTGGGCCTTAGCCCTTAAGCAAGAGCAATATGGGGCTAAGCAATTCTGATCCCAATATAGTACAAAATGCAACCCATCCCATAACCATCCAGCACACCACCCGTACCAACCAGCACACCTGTGGGGATATCAATCGACCCACCCAACCAACACACCTATATCACAGCAAAGCTGCCAGTAATAATAATAGTAATGCAGCGTAGCTGCCAGTAACAGCAAGTGTGGCGCCACCAGTAATAATAAAAGTGACATAGTCCCCAGTACAGTACTTCCTCCATATCATAAACCCAACCCCATGCAGATGTCGTGGCATAAATATTACGTGTATGCAATATGTCATATTCATAACCGGGCAGATAAATGTTATACACACATCGGAAAAACCTACCACTAGCGTTAATAAGGTCATTTCATCAGTTAGGGGTAAAATAGTAATTTTTAACTCTCAAGGGTATCTCGGTCATTTGACTAATTTTAGGGTCTTGATACAGATAACGACCTGTTGGAAGGTCAACAGTCATCCCGAACGACTCAGGAACCCATATGGCCAAAATAGCGTAAATGGGCCTAGGGCCCATTACTCGGCCTAGGTGGCCTATAACGGCCCGAGCCCACCAGATCACTCGTGGCGGCCTCTACAGTCTGACACCCACAACTTGTGGCTCAGTTTACCACATGAGCGATCGCACACTCATGAGACCTCAAACAAGCGTTTGACTTTTTCGGCTTTTCGACTTTTTTGCCGTCTGCGATAAAGCAGGGTGTAAATACACACCTTTCAGCTTTTGGTCAGTAATAGAAATTGTGTACGGTTACACACCTGTTAAATATTGTAGTCGAAAAGCCCCTCGGGTTTAAGAACCTAATGATTAAACACAATCTTGCGTCAGTCTGACAATCTCGCCAATCTAAGACTACACTGACAAAGATTAAAATATCGTAACCAAAACACTACTCACCAACCAACAAGCGTAGATCCTCATTGATCACGTATTCTTCCTAACTCTCGATCCTTCACAAATACAGTTAATCGATTAATAGAAATCTATAGACCCCATACACACGTCCACACCTTTAACACTTACGAAAGATGAAGTATTCACTTACAAAGCAGTAATCCGCTGCACACCTTTTTGACGAGACTAAACCCCTAGCCGCACATACAAAGAAAGGAGTTTTAAAACAGAAGGGAGTGTTAAAACAGAGAACAACTCTCCCTGCTAGAGAGAAACAACACCATTCGACCTAAGTGAGACATAAGCCAAACCTCAATTGGAAAACCAACCCGAATAAAGTTCAGCTAGAGAACACTTACCAAGATACAGGAGAATTTCGATAGCCCACCAGTAAATGGTCACACGCAAAGAAAAGACAAAAAATAGATGCGAAGCAAAGAAGAATAGAGTTTGAACCTTAACAAGGTTCGGTCAATAGTAGCAGCAAGAGAATGGAAAAAGAGCAGAGATGAGAGAGGAGACTGAAGGTTTCGGCACAAGCTTGCAAAAGAACTATAGGGATACTCGGTCAAGGCAAGGCGTCCAAAGCTAAGAAAAGAATGGAAAGTTTTCGGGTAAGTGAAGGAGAAAGAGAAGAAAAATGTGGTAAGGGTCAATAAAGCCGCAACTTCAAAATGCCAAAATGGAGACTAGAGAGAAATGCTAAAAACAAAACAAAAGAAAACAACACTCAGAAGAAACCCATTCGGCACCCAGTGGTATGACCGAATAGGTACCCACAACTCCCCATTCGGCTACACTCCCACCACACCTCAAACTCCTTGAAAATCTCCCTGAATCTCTCCCCTTATCCCTCCTTGAAATCCTCTGCAACAACCCTTAAGACCAATTCAAATCTTCACCCTCAGAGTTCAGCTTCAACACTACCTCTTGCCGTCCCCTTCTAGCAAAAATAATTACTCCTTTGTTTGTCATGGGATTCGAACCCATGCCCTCCTCAGATGCTCCACATGCCAACTACCACTAAGCCACAAGGCTCTTTTATGTCCCCACTTAACCCCAATTATTTACAAAGCCTACGCACCAGTGTCCAAGTTCCCTTTTAAGCAAAATAAAAATTCTGTAAAAGCCAGAGCTTGAACCCAGGACTTCCCAGACAACCCTAAACATGTTCAAATCACTTAGCTAACACTCCAACATGCAACTTGTGTTAAAAATAGCAAAATTACAAACCTTAAATTTTTAAGGCGTTACAACTCTACCCCCTTAAAGAAATTTCGACCTCAAAATTTACCTGGTCAGAACAGATGAGGGTATTGATGTCGTATCGCCTCTTCTGCTTCCCACGTGGCCTCTTCTGTGTCGTGATTACACCAAAGCACTTTGAGTAATGGAACAGCTTTCTTCCTCAACACTTTAACATCACGCTCCAATATCTGTATTAGTTCTTCCTCGATGGTTATATCAGGCTTAACTTCAATTTCCTCAACTGGCACAACATGCGAGGGGTCAGAACGGCACTGCCTAAGTATTAAAACGTGAAACACATCATGAATTCTATCCAGTTCTGGAGGTAACTCAAGTTGATATGCAACTGGTCTACACGCTTAAGTATCCGGTAAGGCCCAATAAACCTGGGGCTCAGCTTGCCCTTCTGTCCAAACCTCAAAATTTTCTTCCATGGTGACACCTTCAGAAAAACATAATCCCCCACAGAATACTCGATCTCTTTACGCTTTAAATCTGCATAGGACTTCTACCTATCAAATGCTTCTTTCAACCGATCCTGAATCAGCTTTACCTTGTCCTCTGTATCAGCAATTAGCTCTGACCCTAGAACTCGACGCTCACCTAGTTCAGTCCAACAAGTTGGAGTACAACACCTATGACCATATAACGCCGTGCGATTGCCATTCAGATCTTTGGATGGTAGCGTTGTTGTTGTAAATCGTAAATTCGCCTTAGCGACAAATAATCCTCCCAGCTGCCCCTGAAATCCGATACACAACTTCTTAACATGTCTTCCAATATCTGAATTACTCTCTCAGACTGTCCATCTGTATGAGGATGAAACGTAGTACTAAAATCCAGCCGTATACCTAAAGCTTCGTGTAGCTTCTTCTAGAACCGAGATGTGAACCTAGAGTCTCTGTCCGATATGATAGAAACCGGTACACCATGCAATCTTACAATCTCAGCCACATACAACTTGGCCAACCTCTGTAATGAATAATCAGTACGGAAAGGTATGAAGTGGGCAGATTTGGTCAGTCGGTCTACAATCACCCAAACTGAATCCTTCTTAGAAGGCGTCAAGGGTAACCCACTTACAAAATCTATGGTTACCCTCTCCCACTTCCAGAGTGGAATCTTAACTTGCTACAGTAACCCAGAAGGTAATTAATGCTCAGCCTTAACCTGTTGGCATGTCAAGCATTTACTCACATAGTCGGTGACTTCACGTTTTAACCCAGGCCACCAATACAACTCACGAAGATCTCGGTATAACTTGTTCCCACCAGGATGCATGGCATAAGGACTACCATGCGCCTCTCGCAGAATAGATTGCCTCAGATCAGAATCTTTCGGTATACACACTCTTCTACGGAAACATAACACCCCTTTCCCATTCAGTCCAAAATCTGAAGCCTCACCACTTTCCACTTAAATAGTAGCAATGTGGGCCTAAGCCCATTACAGTCCCAATATAGTGCAAAATGCAACCCATCCCATAACCATCCAGCACACCACCCGTACCAACTAGCACACCTGTGGGGATATCAATCGACCCACCCAACCAACACACCTATATCACAGCAAAGCTGCCAGTAATAATAATAGTAATGCAGCGTAGCTGCCAGTAACAGCAAGTGTGGCAAGCCACCAGTAATAATAAAAGTGACATAGTTACCAGTACGTTACTTCTTCAATATCATAAATCCAACCCCATGCAAACGTCGTGGCATAAATATTACATGTATGCAATATGTCATATTCATAACCGGGCACATAAATATTATACACACATCGAAAAAACCTACCACTAGTGTTAATAAGGTCATTTCGTCAATTAGGGGTAAAACATTAATTTTAACCCCTCAGGGGTATCTCGGTCATTTGACTGATTTTAGGGTCTTGATACAGATAACGACCTGTTGGAAGGTCAACAGTCGTCCAAAACGACTCAGGAACCCATATGGCCCAAATAGTGTAAATGGGCCTGAGGCCCATTACTCGGCCCAGATGGCCTATAACGGCCCGAGCCCACCAAATCACTCGTGGCGGCCTCTACAGTCTGACACCCACTACTTGTGGCTCGATTTACCACATGAGTGATCGCACGCTCGTGAGCCCTCAAACACCGACGTTTCGACCTTTTGGCTTTTCGGCTTTTGCCGATCTGCAGTAAAACAGGGGTGTGAATACACGCCTTTCAGCTTTTGGTCAGTAATAGAAATGGTGTACGGTTACACACCTGTTAAATATTGTATTCGAAAAGCCCCTCGGGTTTAAGAACCTAATGATCAAACACAATCTTGCGTCAGTCTGACAATCTCACCAATCCAAGACTACACTGACAAAAATTAAAATATCGTAACCAAAACACTACTCACCAACCAACAAGCGTAACTCCTCCTTGATCACGTATTCTTCCCAACTCTCGATCCTTCACAAATACAGTTAATCGATTAATAGAAATCTGTAAACCCCATACACACGTCCACACCTTTAACACTTACCAAAGATGGAGTATGCACTTGCAAAGCAGCAATTGGCTCCACACTTTTTTGACGAGACTAAACCCCTAGCTGCACATACAAAGAAGGGAGTGTTAAAACAGAGAACAACTCTCCCTGCTAGAGAGAACAACACCATTCGGCCTAAGTGAGACATAAGCCAAACCTCAATTGGAAAATCAACCCGAATAAAGTTCAGTTAGAGAACACTTACCAAGATACAGGAGAATTTCGGTAGCCCACCAGTAAATGGTCACACCCAAAGAAAAGACGAAGAATAGATGCGAAGCAAAGAAGAATAGAATTTGAACCTTATAAAGGTTCGGTCAATAGTAGCAGCAAGAGAATGGAAAAAGAACAGAGATGAGAGAGGAGACTGAAGGTTTCGACGCAAGCTTGCAAAAGAACTATAGGGATACTCGGTCAAGGCAAGGCGTCTAAAGCTAAGAAAAGAATGGAAAGTTTTTGGGTAAGTAAATGAGAAAGAGAAGAAAAATGTGGTAAGGGTTAATAAAGCTGCAACTTCAAAATGCCAAAACGGAGACTAGAGAGAAATGTCGTAAACAAAACAAAAGAAAATAGCACTCAGAAGAAACCCATTCGGCACCCAGTGTTATGACCGAATAGGTACCCACAACTCCCCATTCTGCTACACTCCTAGCACACTTCAAACTCCTTGAAAATCTCCCTGAATCTCTCCCATTTTCCCTCCTTGAAATCCTCTGCAACAACCCTTAGGACCAACTCAAACTCTTCACCCTCAGAGTTCAGCTCCAACACTACCTCTTGCCGTCCCCTTCTAGCAAAAATAATTACTCCTTTGTTTGTCATGGGATTCGAACCCATGCCCTCCTCAGATGCTCCACACGCCAACTACCACTAAGCCACAAGGTTCTTTTATGTCCCCACCCAACCCCAATTATTTACGAAGCCTATACACCAGTGTCCAGGTTTCCTTTTAAGCAAAACAAAAATTCTGCAAAAGCTAGAGCTTGAACCCAGGACTTCCCAGACAACCCTAAACATGCTCAAATCACTTAGCTAACACTCCAGCATGCAACTTGTGTTAAAAATAGCAAAATTACAAACCCTAAATTTTTAGGGCGTTACATAATGCGTAAAAATAATTTTTTGCAATAATTTAATCCTAAAGTAAGAAATAAGAAAATGCAATAAAATATATTAAAATGCCTAGAAAACAAGCTCATTAAATGCTAAAAAATACCTAATCTACCGCTACAATTTGTGGCAGGTCAATTGACTTGAAAGGCTCAAACGATACAAACAAAAAATTTGCCCAAATCACTTTTAAATTGTTATGCCTTCTAGGATTTTGCCTTAAGGAAATTACTAAGTCAATTTTAAAGACTTAAACTTTCATACATGCTTAGTTTTTTCCAAGGACTTAAAATTTTCATGGTTGACCATATACATAATCATTAAGATTTGTTTAAATGTCATAACTTAGTTAGCATAAAGATACTTGAAATCATACGGATTTATGCATGCACTAGAGATAATATTATTGTGCAAAAAAGTAAATTTTGAGAAATCTTTCACTAAAACATACCTCCATTGAAGAATTAATTTTCTCAGATTCTGATATGGTCCCCCCACTAAAGACAAACAATGTCCTCATTTCCTAAAAGCATATATCAGAAGGGAAAAAATAAAGAAGAGATTGTGAATTATGCACTAGGTAAGGTCTTAAGAAAGGGAAATGAGTCTTATTTGATTGCTTAAATGCCAAGTCTTTCCTTAACAGAGTCAATCCTAAACATGCGCATTCTCATTACCACACTTCTTATTTTACGATGAATAGAAAAAATAGTAGAATTCAACACTTATTACTCATAATTAAAAATTAATATTATTGTGCAAAAAATAAAAATATTAGAGAGTGATTATGGTCTTCTTAATTATTGGTAGAATCATTGTTGTTCGACGTTGTTTCCACTTATACATGACTGTTTTCATGCACAGTTACTCTGTTCGGTGTGGTAGAATCATCTTGCCTAGTTTCCGAAGTTAGAGTTCATGGCTCGAAAATAAAATTTGAAAATTCAGGCACAAAATCAAAAGGGTTATGTAATATTTTCTTGAATGCACCTTGAATCGAGTCGTCTTGTATTTTTTCATATATTTAGTAAGTTTGTTGCTATTGATGTATATGCTACAGTGGGTGCTGGATTGGTCCAATCAAGATTAGTAATCAATTCGGTCGATGCTGCGAAGTCGGGATACATAGTTGGATCTGCTATATTCGGCTCATAAACTGGTTCCATCATGTTGAGATAATCGGGCGGTTCTGCTCTGTACGGGTCATCAATTGGTTCTGTTTGTTTTTGTATAGCAACATCACCTACCAGTCTAAAAATATCAATGTATGTTATACATCCTTGGTTATTAACGTTTATCCTCAGAGGATGTGTGCTTGCAGACACAACAATGTGATCAATGATGGAAATGTTCGAAAAAACCAATTTAAAAATGGTTTTCTTTCACAGCGAAAAATTAAAATTTTGAAAATCGACTCGATTTATGATATTTATAAAAATAAACCTTAGACCGATATCATACCTTTGTTTTTGGATAAGCAAATCCTTGATATTTTCTATCTTTCAACCAAATGATCTTCTCCACCATTCTCGCAACACGAATTGCTTCGAGTGCAGACTCGAATCAATTGAATCAAAATACAAAACTAGAAAAAGTTTTCTTTCTTTTTAGGGTGAAAAAAATTCTCTTTTCTTTAATAGAAACGGGTAGAATTGTTATTTTGGAAAAATATATTTAATACTTGAGAATAAATTCTATTTATTTATCGGTAGAGTAACAATCTTTCAAAGTTGTGTAAATAGTTCTACCAGTGTCATCTATTTATAAGGAGAGAAGGTAGAACCTTTGTTGAATTCTAGAGGTTTATTTCAAATAGAAAAACAACTTCCTAGACCAACTAGGAGAGGGAGAGGGGCTAATAGGGTGTGTTTCCCTTCATATTTATTATGATAGGGATTTGACTTTCTAATTGTTTAGGCCTAATAATTTGTACTTTCTAGAATTTTAACCCAACACGTTATAATTTAATCCAACTTAATACATGCTTTTCTATTTTCCAGAATAAATATTAATTTTCCAATTAAATACTTTTTTCGTCCCAATTTTACCATCGATAAAATTATTTCCATTTTACCCTCGTAAATTTTCCAAGAAAATATATTCAATATTTCACAACTCAACTTGTTCACTGTGATAGAATGGTTTGTTTTCATTTTCAGGCTTTAAAACTGCTTAAAAACATAAACTCATTCTTCCAGTCATTTCTGAGTAATCCATGTACATTTTCAAAAGAAACATTTCTCATTCTCATCCTCATTTTCATTTCCATTTCCATTTTAGGAAAGCCACATTCATTTCCAAATAATTTCATTTCTCTATTTCAGAGAAAACCATAATCATGTCTGAATGTTTTCCATCTCTCTATTTCCATTCATTTTGTTCATTTTTTATTCAACAAGCAATTCATTTCTGGTTTCAATGAGTTAGTGGAGGGACCGATTGGACATATGTAATTAGGGCTCAAATGATTTATATTTAAGTTCTAGATTTTCACCTATTAATTATAAACTCATTTACTCAAGAAGAGATTTCACTATAGTATTGTGATTGAGCTCTTCGTAATGACATACCGTTATGAAAGCATCTACTTAGTGCTCATCCAATGGCCTTGTCATAATTTTGTTACCCTCGTAAGGTATCTTTGATTGCTTTAGGATGATATCTTCTCTTCCAATATTATCCTAATTTATCCCATGGTAACCATTACATCTTCTGTTGTGAAAATTCAGTCACTATCAAATAGTGATCAAGTCATTCATCATAAATACGAATGACCCATGGTAATGTTTACTTTTCATAAACCATGTAATGCCAATGAGAGGATATCATTTACCCATGTCTAGGGCTATGAATTCCACTATTGTGAATGATGTTACGTACTGCAGAATTCATACACCTAATGTACCAGTTTTTAGTTCCGTACCTATTCGAACTCAGGCTTTTACTTATATCAAAGTGTATGAGTCACACATACATAGTCAGCCATCTACTCATGATTTATGTATGTCACACTACGAATGTCACAAGTGAATAAGTCCATAAATGGATTTAGGATCTATTCTGCTTGGGTTATGCTCGATGTGTTGTCAGTCCAGTCAATCACATCTAAGTCTTTATCTTCTAGAAGTCATCCGCTCCGATTCCCAAGATAAGACATCTCTCTAATTGAAATTGATAGACGACATATTAGTCTTTCAATCGGTTTGCTCATTTCCAATTAAACTAAAGGACATGTTTAGGTTCACCTACTAATACAAGTTTTCTTTTCATATTACGGTCTGACCATGTAATATCGCTTAGTTTTAGTTAAACATTAAACAACAAATTATAAACATTTGTTTCAATTTTGCTTTGCTTGCTAAAACCATTTGAGAATAATAATACAAAGTATATTAATTGTAATCAAGGAATTTATTTTTTTACCAATTTATTCAAAAAAATTACAAGTTTGCAAACGAATATACTACACTTACGGTGCCAAGTACAACAGTCTCCCACTTGCCTTAGTGAATTAGATGAGCCATATTTCACATTCTTATGCTCTCCATGTGTTTATCAAATCTCCTAACTAGTAGAATGTTGGTAAATAGGCCTACAAAGATGTCCTCAGATACAACCTTGACTACAACCATGATTTCATCTGCAACTTCTTCCCTTATTGTATGATACTTTCATCGATATGTTTTATCCTCTTATGGTTTCTCATCTGCTTGGTATTAGCTACTGTCGCACTATTGTCACAATATAGTATGATAGATTTTCCTATACTAGAAATGACTTCAAGATCTGTGAGGAACTGTTAAGGCCATAGTGCTTCTTTGGTAGCCTCAGAAGCAAGCACATATTCAGCCTCCATATTGGAGTCAGCAGTGCAAGTCTACTTTACACATCTCCATACAATGGACCCACCGCCTAAGACAAAAACACAACTCAATATTGGTTTCCTCGAATCCCGAAACATTTGGAAGTTAGAATCAGTATATCCGATAGGAGTAAGATCTCCTACGGAATACACAAGCATATAATCCCTCGTTCTTCATAAATGCTTGAGTATACCAGTGCCTTGGGCCTAGATTCACCTGGTATCGACTTACCAACCCCACTGCAAAACTAATATTTGGGCGTGTGCATAACATAGCATACATGAGACTTCCTAATGTCGAAGCATAAGGAACATTTCTCATGTTCCCTCTTTCTTCCACTATCTTAGTATAGTCCTCTAAAGAGAAATGAAATCCTGATATAGAAGATTGATTTCCCTTCTTCGAGTTGGTCATTGCATAACACTCTAATATCTTTTCTTTATATGAAGCTTGTGATAGTGCTATCACTTTGTTCTTTCGATCCCTTAGGATTCAAATGCCTAGAAAAAAATTAGATTCTCTCAAATCATTCATGTTAAACTATTGGGTTAACCACAGTTTAAACAGTGACATTGTCCCTACATCATTCTCAATTAGTAGAATGTAATGGACATATGCAATGAGAAAGACCACATTTCCATCCCCTAAATATTTGTAAACATAAGGTTTATCTACATTTTGCTAAAATCCAAAAGTCTTGATTTTTTGATCAATTTTTTTTTATTCTATGAGTAGGATGCTTGATTAAGTCTATGTATGGATCTAAGTAGTTTGCAAACTTTATGCTCGTTTCCTTTATCTATGTATCTGGTGGGTTGCATCATATAAATGCTCTCTTCAAGATAGTCATTCAAAAATGTTGTCTTGACATCTATTTGCCAAATCTTGTAATTCATGAGGTGTTGTAGTAGATAACAATATGTGGATTAACTTGAGCATGACAATGGAGAGAAGGTTTCTTCATAACCTATACCTTTTTTCTAAGTATAACCTTTTACGACAAGTCTGGCCTTACAAGTTTCCACTTTTCTATCCACATTTCATTTTCTCTTGTAGATCCACTTACACTCTATGTGTTTTATCCCAGCCAGTAAGTCTACAAGTTCCTATTTTGAGGTTGAATCCACAGAATTCATCTCACCTTTCATAGCTATTTTCCAGAGCTTGGAATCAGCACTCTGCATCGTTTTGTCATATATGAGATGGTCATCATCTTCCTATTGGGCAGATTCAGTGTTAAAAACACTTTCGCTAGATTGGAAGAACTCAGGCCTAAGAGAGACCCTCCCACTATGACAAAGCACCCTATGTTGCTGAACGTTTGTATGTCTACTATTAGGAGTTGGTTCTGGAACTGTTTCATTAGATTTTTGTATATTTCCTGAAAGTTCCTTAAGTACCTCTTTACTCTAAGGTTTGAAGTCATTCATGTAACTTTCTTCAAGGAAAGTAGCATGAGTCGACACTATAGCAGTTTGCTCTTTTAGGTTATAAAATAAACCAACATTTGTTCCCGTTAGATATCCTAAAAACATGCATAATTTTGTTTGTGAGTCTAACTTCCTTGCATCTTTGTCCAATACATGGGATGGGTATCCTTAATCCTTAAATGCTTTAGACTTGGATTCTTGCCATACCATAATTCATTTGGAGTTTTTGATAATACCTTAGTTGGCAAATCATTCAAAATATAGCAAGTCGTTTGCACCGCATATCCCCAGAAAGAGATTAGTAGCTTCAAATAACTTAACATCAAATGTACCAAGTCTAACAACTTTTGATTCCTTCTCTCTACCACACCATTCTATTGTAGAGTGTTTGACGCGGTTAGTTAGGATAGAATCCTATTCTCTATGAGGTACCCTAAAAACTCATCAAATAAATATTCCCCACCTCGATCTGACCAAAGTGTCTTTATGGGTAAACCTAGTTGTTTCTCCACTTCTGCACGAAACTTTTTGAATTTATCAAAGGCTTCACTCTTGTAGTGCATTAGGTATACATACCCATATTGGAATAGTCATCAGCAAAGGTTACATAATACTCGTAAACACCTCTGGCACTAATCCTCATGGGGCCACATACTTCAGTATGCACAAGTTCTAAGGGTTTTCCGGTCTTCATTCCTTTTGTATTAAAAGATCACTTAGTCATCTTACCTTCTAAGCAAGATTCACATTATGGAATATCAACTTCTTTAAGTGAACTTAAGATGTCGTCTTTCACAAGTCTAGCGATTCTTTCTCGGCTAATATGACCAAGTGTCAAATTCAAACGTTACGCCTCACTAGAATGAGAGATTTTTGAAGTCTTTTATTTGATATTTCACTCTCAAGTAATGTGTACATCTTTGGTTTGATAAAATAGAGATTATTTGACATCCATCCATTAAAGATAAGATTGGGATTTCTAAATATTGCAATTCCATTATTAAAAGTCACGGTCAAGTTGTCTTTATATAAACATGCAAAAAAAATTAAGTTTCTTTTGAAACTTTATACATAGAAAACGCCTTTCAAAATAATCTTCCTAAAATTATCAAAGTAAAGTTGTACATTTCACTCTATTTCAATTGTCACAGTTGTCCCGTTTCCCATTCGCAACGATAGGTTCTTATTTCTAATATCTTTCTTCTCCTTAAACCTTTGTTTAGAAACACAAACATGATTAGTGGTTCTTGAATCAATGATCCAGTGGTCTATCGAATCCTTCACAAGCTTCTATCATAAAGGGTTTCATACCTTTGCCTTTGATGTCTAGGTATTCCTTCCACTCTTTACAATTTCCCTTGAAATGCCCTTTCTTACTACAGAAGAAACATTTAGAATTATATAAGCCTTTAGGCTTTCTGGTTCTCTTCCTTTCCACTTGTCATGGCCTAGAAACCATAGCATTGCCTTTCTTAGCGTGTTTTCACTTCCCTTTTAAGGAAGAAGTGACAACTATGTTTGCTTCTTCTCTTCGGACTGGCTGTCCACTATTCAACATTAAGTCATAGGATTGTAACTCCCTCATGAGTTGTGTAAGTGTCAGGTTTCTGTTGTCAAGGGTATATATGGCCCAAAAGCTAGCAAAATCCTTGGACAAGCTCTTGAACACCATCTCAATTTGAGTTTTCTAGTCCAAATTGGCCTCATTGTCTACAGCCTTGCAAAGTATCCCATAAGAGTAACCATATGGTCTTTGATCGAAGTGATAGCAAACTGTCAAGCCAAGGCAACTTGGCCTCCAAACATGTCTTTTAAATTATCTAGAACCGCTTTGGCAGTCTTACAGCTCTCCAGTTGTTTATACAAGGTGCTAGTTATGCTTGCCAACATATAGCAACGAGCTATCTCATCAGACTCCTCCTAACGTTTTCTAGAATCAGCTTGAGTGGCCAGTGGGCACTTATTATCAAGAACTATTTTAAGTGTCTCACAACTCAGGACAATTATCAGGTTCATTTTCCATTCTTTATAGTTATTCTCGTTCAATTTGTTTTCTGTAAGTTTGTTCAATAAATTAGCTGGTGCCACTTTGGAACTGAAAATAAAACAATCATATATTAATATCTTTGTATTAAGAAACGTTTGAAAATGTTTTGCAACATTACAATATGCATTAAGATTATGCATGTGTCTTACATGAAACCTTGAAAATATTTGTAAGTCGTTGCAACGATAATTTCTACACCCATTGAATTAAGCCACCTTGGGGTGATCATGATCAACTAGTAAGAACATGGATTTCAATCCAATTAGTACATAAAGCTAATTCCTTAGGCATTCACACGTACTAATAATCGTGTAATGTTTGGCTATCATTTTGACTTAAGCATAGCTCTTTAGAGAGTTACTTAACTAGATGATCTTGAATGTATAACCATTAACTCAACATCTATCGCATCATGCACCATAAATGAGTCATCTTGAGACAATCGAGTAGCATGGTCTGACTAGTTTGATGGCAAAATTTTTTGATGTCATGATAATACCTACCACAGAGGCCGATCCAACTATCATACAATCATAAGAAAATTCTACTTATTTTCAGGAAATCTCTTTAGTGAGATCCATATGACAATATCTAGCTTGAGGCAGGCTCGTTTCATGCCATCATAAGGGACCATTGATGGAGGCTGTAGGTCTTGTTTAGGGACCTTATCCCACACAATATTTTAAACACATGCAATGTTTTTAATTTTTGGTTTCAATCATTTCAATCCTGGATGATCAATATATACATGACAACTACATGTGGCATTCTTCCCTAATCTATATGACATGGTTATCTCATATGTGCATGAACATACACTCGTAGTCATGTAAATATCATCATGCTTATCTCATAAATATAAAAGCATAAATTTTCTATGATTTTATCCTGGAAAAATAATAAAATTATAGAATTACAGAATTTACCCCCAAAATATACTTTGGGTCTTACATTTTGCCACCACGAACTTTTGTTGCGATATCGGTTTGTGTTTCTGTCATTGTCGTCTTTTCGCCACTGCTTCCATGTCGCCACCACCATCGGCCATCTCTGACAACTGTCGTCGAACCATTGTCGACCATTAAACATCGTCGTCGGACCACTGTCGGCTCCACTGGGTTGAGTTTCAATTGTTTGGTTTTTTAGGGTTTGCCAAGAAATAATTTTACAAAAATTCCTATGTCTGTTTACGGCTCACATATTTTATTCTAAATAAATAAATAACAAAATAAAACCCTACATACAGATGATAGTCCACGATATAAAATATACATACCCAAAAAACAAATTACATTACAATGAAATTTCTAAGACTCACAACTTTTGCAAAATTACTTTATCATTTAAAACAATAAAATAATTATATACATTTATTAACGTACATTCCTTTAAACATGTGAATAATTACAAGAATGTAACATCTTATCAAATATTACACAAACAAGGCGAAGAGAGAGATTTAGTCTTGGTTTACACTAAAACATAGCACAACATGACGTTCTAATACCAATAGTTGGAAAAAATCTGGTTTGAAAAATATTTTGTTGCACCGCGAAAAATTAAATTTTGAAAATTGGCATAATTTGTGATATTTATAGAAATAAACCTTAGACCGAAATCATACCTATGTTTTTGGATAAGCCGATCCGTGATGTTTTTTAACTTTCAACTAAACGATCTTTTCTACTATTCTCGTACCACGAATTACTTTAAGTGTGACTCGAATCAGTTGAATCAAACCACATAACTAGAAAAAGTTTTCTTTTTTTTTGTAGGTGAAAACGAAAATTCTCTTTTTTTTAATAGAAACCAGTAGAATTATTATTCTGGAAAAATATATCTAATAGTTGAGAATAAATTCTCCCTATTTTTTGGCAGAGTAACAATCTCTCAAAGTTGTGTAAATAGCTTTATCGGTGCCATCCATTTATAAGGAGAGAAGGTAGAACCTTTGTTGAATTGTAGATGTTTATTTCAAATAGAAAAACATCCTAGTCCAACTAGGAGACGAAGAGCGGCTAATAGGGTGCTTCCCCACATATGTATTATGATGAGGATTTGAGGCTCTCATTGTATTGAGCTGAATTATATGTGTTTTCTAGACTTTTAACCCAACGCTTTATAATTAAATCCAACCCAATACATATTTTTCTATTTTTCAAAATAAACATTAATTTTCTAATGAAATGATTTTTTTATCCCAATTTTACCCATGGTAAAAATGTCCAAGAACATATATTCAATATTTCACAACTCAACGTGTTCACTATGAACAAATGGTTTGTTTTCATTTTTGGGCTTTAAAACTGCTCAAAAATATAAACTCATTCTTTCGATCATTCCTGAGTAATCCATGTACATTTGCAAATGAACCGTTTCTCATTTTTCATTTTCGTTTTTATTTTTATTTTGAGAAAACCACATTCATTTCCAATTGATTCCATTTCTCCATTTCAAAAAAAAAAACCATAATCATTTCTGAATGTTTTCCATTTTTCTATTTCTATTCATTCTGTTCATTTTCAATTTAACACACAATTCATTTCTAGTTTCAACGAGCTAGTGGAGGGATCAATTGGACATATGTAATTAGGGCTCAACTGATTTATAATTTAAGTTCTAGCTTATTGCCTATTAATTATAAACTCATTTAGTTATGAAGTCATTCGATTATAGTATCATGACTGAGCTCTCCATAACTACATTCCATTACGAAAGCATCTACTCAGTGCTTGTCTAATGACCTTGTCATAAATGTGTTACCCTCATAGGATATCCTTGATTGCTTTGGGATAATATCTGCTCTCCCAATATTATCCTATTTTATCTCATGGTATCCATTACATCTTCCTTCATGAAAAGTCAATCACTATCAAATAGCGATCAAGTCATTCATCACAAATATGAACAACCTGTGGCCACATTTACTTTTCATCAACCATATAATGCCAATGAGAGGATATTGTAACACTCCTAATCCGTATCCGTTGCGAAAACAAGGTTACATAGCATTATCAAAATTTATAGATCAAATAAACAAATATTTCACATCATATAGCATTCATATTAGAAACCAATTGAAATCAAGCATAATGTCCCTTATGTGAGCCCTCGAGTCCCAAAATAAACATTAGAAACAAATTGGGACTAAACCAGGTACTTAGAAAATTTTTTCGGAAAATATTAAAATTTTTCAAACGTGCAGGGGACATACGCCCGTATGGCCAGGCCGTGTGTCTCACACAGTCAAGAGACACGCCCATGTCTCAAGCCGTGTAGGCATTCAAGATAGGGACACATGGCCGTGTCCCAGCCCGTGTCCAAACTTATGAGCTCTCTAACTTGGGTCACACGGCCAAGCCACACGCCCATGTGCTAGGCCGTGTGAGCATTCTTGTTTTGTGCAAATTAAAGATACGGGGGACACACGGCCGTGTCACCTGGCCGCTTGTCACATACGGCTGAGACACACGCCCGCCATTTTCCAAGCCACATTTCTAACCCAACGTGTCATCAACCTAACTCAACATTTTTACACAACAACAAGTCATAACAAGGCATTCAAATCAAGCCAAAATCAAGTTTTGTACATAACATATCATCACATAATTAACCAAATACACATATATGCGCATTTTACCAAATATACCAATTCAACCCAACTATTAATATACCTATAATTTCACCATCATTCAACCATATCAACACATATCAAACATGACAAGGTCATATATATATGCCAAATACAAGCCATACAAATGACTAATCTCAACAAAATGTTTATATGCCAACAATGGCCAAATTAACCTATACATGCCATTATAACTAAAATTAATTTACTATTTATACCAAAATGGGCCGTTGGATAGTGTGAATCTGCTCTGACAAGCTTCCAACCAAAATGAGCTTCTGATTTACTATAAAACATGAGAAATAAAACAGAGTAAGCATTTAAGCTTAGTAAGTTCATATAACATGGAAATTAACTTACCATTCAATTTCATTTAAGGTAAGCATACAACACTTATCCAAATTATTTTAGCCAAAAGCCTAAACACATATCCTCAACATGTTAGTCATGTAACACTTTCAATAACCAATAAACATGGATGTACATAATCACTAGGCAAGTTTCACATACATGTATCATCCCTCTCTTGTTTCAATATATCATGTAATATCATTTCTATGTATTTCTAAGTATATATTGGTAATAGTTCGTTTCGAACTCATAATGTCTCATATCATAACTTTTCTCGTTGAACCATTTAAAATATCATTGGATACACGGGTAGTACACACGAGGTGTACAAATTTGTAATTCATCAATTCATATACAGGTATGCCCATACGAGCATGTAAACGGGAAGCTCTTTCGAGCCATGTAACGGGAAGCTCATGTGAGCTGTATAACCGGGAGCTCTTACGAGCCATTTATTGGGAAGCTCAAGAGAGCCAAATATTGAGAAGCTCATGAGAGCCACATATTGGGATGCTCATAAGAGCTAAATAATAGAAAGCTTATGAGAGCTGTGGTGTATCCGCAACACATGAAGGACAACAACCAATCGAGAACCCTTAATGACATATCATTTGTATCCATCGAATTTCTAATGTTCAAACGGTACTCGGTACTTGTCGGATATGTGATCATTGTTTTACACGGCAATTACACATTTCACACACATAACAATATTCAATTCAAAACATACAAATATACAATTTTGTTACACAAACTTACCTCGACAAGTATACGTAGATTTGTAAGCTACTAATCCAATACTTTTTCTTTTTCTCGATCCAATTTCATACTAGGTCTACCCGGATATATACGAATGAATTTAACTCAATTTAATACAATTCATATTCAATTTTATCCAACACACATCTTTGGCAAATTTACTATTTTGCCCCTATACTTTTAATTAATTACAATTTAGTCCCTAAACTTGAAAAATGAAATTCATATAATTTAATCCTTATTTCAAGCCTAGCTGATTTATATATATATCAATAGCAGCCCATGAATTTCATAAATTTTAAAATTTTTCCATGAATTTATCATCTTTTCAATTTAGTCCTTAACTTATAATTTCATCAAAATTTTCTTTACAAAAGTTGTTTATCTAACAACAACCTTTCAGTTTCTACCATAAAACTTCAAAATTCAACTATACTCATCCATGGCAAAACCCTAATACTTTAATAGTTTTTTAAATTAATCTCTGAGATAGCTAGATTAAGCTATTACTATCTCGGAAACATAAAAATCATTAAAAATGGGACACCTAATTAAGCAAAATAAGCTTGTTTGAAATTAAGTTTCCATGGCTAAGGTTTCCATGTTTTTGTTTTAGGAAAGATGATGAAAATGATAATAATTTAATTATTTATTTCATTTATCATCATTATTTTGTCTTTTTCCAAAATTAACCTTAATAATTTCTTAATTTCCAATGATGAATAATCATCCTTATGTACTAACTCCTCTAAATGGTCTATTTGTCATATAAGGACCTCAAATTTTAAATTCTATAGCTATTTGATACTTTTAGCTACTAGAATTCAATTTTTGCACTTTATGCAATTTAGTCATTTTTATCATATTAGACATGTAATCAGTAAAATTTCATAACAAAATTTTCATATGATATTTCTATCATACTATAGACCATAAAATAATATTAAAATAAACTTTCTTCCAACTTAAAATTTGTGGTCCCGAAACCACTGTTCTGATTTCACTGAAAACGGGATGTTACAAATATCATTTACTCGTATCTTGGGCTATGAATTCCACTGATGTGAATGACACTATGTACTACAAAATTCGTACACCCAATGCACCAACTTTTGGTTCCTTATCTATTCGAACTCTAGCTTTTACTTATATCAAAGCATAGGAGTCACACATACATAGTCCGCTATCTACTAAGGATTTAGGTATATCACACTATGAATGTCACAAGTGAATAAGTGCATAAATGAATTCAGGGTCTATTCTACTTGAGTCATGTTCGATGTATTTTCAGGCCAATTAGTCATATCTATGTCTCTATCTTCTGGGAGTCATCTACTCTGATTCCCAATACAAGGCATCTCCCCAATTAGACTTGATAGACTGCATATTAGTTTTTTAATCAATTTGCTCATTTTTTATTAGATTAAAGACATGTTTAGGTTCGTCTACTAATGCAAGCTATCTTTTTGTATTACAATTTGACCACTTAATGCCACTTAGTATTAGTTAAACATTAGACAACTAATGAGAAACATTTGTTTCCATTTTGCTTTATGTGCTAAAACCAGTTGAGGATAATAATACAAAGTATATTAATTGTAATCAATGAATTTGTTTTATTAACCAATCTACTTGAAAAAATTACAAGTTTATAAACGAATATACTACTCTCAAGGCATCAGGCCTAATAGGAAAATAAGCACATCTTGCTTGTTTTACAACACACTCCCAGGGTTCTTTAAGGATATTTTCCCACATTAATGGACCTTTCTGTCATGATAAAATACAATAATAGCATCAGTTCCATCAAGACTATGGAACTATGTGAAATAGGCATAAGGCTAAATTGCAGAAAATAGAACCATACAATTTGTTGTTGAGATCAAAAACTTCCATTGATAAGTATGAGCACCATATTTTAAAATTATCCATTCAATTCCAAGAACCTTAATTTCCTGCAGCCTTTCTCTAAGCATCTTCCAATCAAAATTTTCCAACATGGAAGAATACTCATTGTCGTCGATGTTGGGCAGTTAAAGAAATTCATTAATAGCTATTGGAGTTAGAAATACCTTCTTTTCTCGAACTTAGATTTTTTATGTAGTGGATGAAGTCAGAGAAGTTAGATTTGCATAGAGTTCCTGAACTAATTCAACTTCCGGAGGTGGTCTGACATCACAAAATAGATTTCATCTTAATTCGTCCATTGTTTTTTGAATAAGTGGCAACACTAGAACATTGTCATTAGTCTCCAATATGAACCCTTTATCAGGAAGCATCTATTGATTCTTGAAGATAGAATCAAATTTCTCCCTTGCTTCATAACCAAGCTTGAAAATTGTTAGATTGAACAACATAACTTTTCCTTTTACGAGACATGGTAATTTTAGCTTTTAAGCAAATAGTTTGTGTAGAAGCCTGTAGTCGAATAGATGGTCGTCAGTAAAAACAACACTAGTAAATTTTAATTTACCTCAGACAATTACACAAGCTAGCTGGTGATAGGTTGAGCGAAACCATGAAAAGGTGTAATATGGGGATGGTAAGATTTAGGGTCGTAAGGCAGCAATTGGGTTTGACAATGATGGTGGTAGTTGGCAATAGTTTTGGGTGGATGACCAATGGTGTGGTTTAGGATATAGGGGCGATGATTTAGTTCTTTTGGGAAGATAGATAAGAGTAGCAATAAGGTTTTAAAAAGGGGATAAATTAACGATGGTAAGGTTTTGAAGATGGACCAATATAGGTTAAAATAATACTTGTACTAAAGAGACAGACTAAAACAAACTGGAGAGATTAGTACTTAGGTCAAAACACAACCCTTATTTTCGCACACATTTTTATTTTTTTATTTACTTAGTCGCCCCTAAAAATATTTTTCAAAAAATAGCAGCCAATTTTTTATTAAATTAAACTACTCACAAATCCAGTAAAGTGAGCAAAGTTTTATTCCACTCAACTTCACCGCCCCAATAATGCTTTAAACGTTGACCATTTAACTTAAACTTAACTCCCTTACCATCTTGTAGTTTGACCACTCCATATTGATATACTTGATTGATAGTGAAAGGTCCAAACCATCGAGACTTTAACTTTCCAGAAAACAACCTCAGTCTAGAGTTGAACAATAGAAACTAAATTCTATCTAAAAGACTATACTAAAAAGTTTTCTTTTAAATCAAAATAAAAACCAGTTCCTAATAACAACCTAATATGCCTAATTGCTTCCAATTCCACCAATTTTCCATTGTCCATGAAGATGTGTCTTCCACCATTACTTGGCTTTTGGTAGCTCAGGCAACCCTGCATAGAAACATTTATGTGAGTAGTAGCACTAGAATCAATCCACCAAGTGTTTCTAGGTATTGAAGCTAAATTAACCTCAAAACAAACCAAAGTAAGAATTATATATTTCTTTGAATGCCAGGCGTGATACTTGACACATTCTTTCTTCTCGTGTCCAAACTTGTTACAAAAGAAACAACCCTTTGTAACCTGGTCTTATTTCTTTTGAGCTAGACCTTTAGTTGTTTCATTTTGATATTTTCTTTTCTTGCCCTTATCTTTAGAGGCACTGGCCAAATGAACACTTTCAAGCTTATCATGCTTCAACCTTTCTTCCTCTTATACACAATCAGAAATGAGTTCATTTAGATTCCATTTCTCCTTTTGACAGTTGTAACTAATTTTGAATTGGTTAAACTGTGCAAGAAGCAATACCAAAACCATAAGAACAAGAAATTCCTCAGAAAGCTCGATCTTAAGTGCCTTAAGTCTTAATGCAACATGAAACATCTCCATAATGTACTCCCTCAAATTTCCTTAACCCTTATCCTTCATAGACATCAAAGAAGTTAGAAGTGATGTCATCTCAACCTTATCATTTTAGGCAAAACATTTCTCAATTTCGTCAAGGAAACCCTTGGTCTAAATAATATTTTCAGATTTTGTGCCCCTAAAGACTTCTAGAATATTGTGCTTCATGATCATTAGAATCACACAGTTTGAATGATCCCACCTCTCAAAATCCCTTTTAGCATAAGGGGTGCTTGTCGCAATGAGCGATGCATGTTGCTCTTCCCTTAGTGTAAGTTCTATGTCTATACAACCAAACACTATAAGTAAGTGTCTTTTCCATTCCTTGAAATTGTTCCCATTAAGCATAAGTATAAAATTGATATTAACAGATATTGTGGCAACAGAAGATGAACTAGTTGAATATGGAACAAAAATGAATAAAAACAAGCTCACATCAATATTTATGAGTAAATAATAAATTCAAAATAATGGCTAATTCCATCTCAAGATACCAAATACAACATTAATATCAAGTCTTTGGATAGTAATATTAATAGTAAGTGACACGCTTGTTATAGCAATCAAACATTGACGATAAATTATGTCAAACAATAAATCAATCTTTGGACTAACAATTTGCTCACATAGAGTACCTTACAATTGTCACGCATTTATCACCACAGGTATCATTAAAATCTGTCAAATATTAACTTATCTTTGGGTCAATTAATAAACGGATGAATCACAAATATATATAATCATCTTGATATTTTAAACAAATTAATCTACGCAAAAGATGTCATTTTGGTGGTATTTTGTTTCAACTAATCTATTTAAAATATTAGACTTTCTTAATTAAAATCCAAAGCCAAAATCTAAATTTATTTGTTTCAAAATATTTCACTTAATTTCATCTTTCAATCAAATTAAAAGATAACGATATATAAATGTGTATATATTTATCCCTAAACAACATACATCAATGTTAAATATAATACAATTTACAATTTGTATCGAACTCAACCATATATACTAAAAATAACTAACCAATATATATGGTTTCATAATGAAAACCAATCACCATCATCAACCAAGTGAATGTCATTATTATTTTTTTTATCATGAATGAATCATTCCAAAAAGAATAGAAATTTAATTAGTTCTCAATGATTTGACATCACTTGGCTCGGATGTCACTTGATAGAATTGAAAGAATATAATATAAACCAGAAACTGTCATGTTAGATCATTAACAACAAAACTATATATGGAAGCATACCTAAATCTATTGTTGGAGATTGCCCAAAAGGTATTGATCTTCTAAGAAAATAGTTATTTTCTCTTTGTGTATTTCTTTGATAATGGGTAGAAAAGAAATACAAGATATATCTATTTCTTGGGGACCACAATCTCTTTTTAAAATAGTTGATTATTAAATTAGTTTTGGGTATTTATAATTTGGTCCATTATCAAATTATAAATACTACTTATGGTATCTTCAAATTATTGCCATAACACTCTAATACAAATGATGCTTATAACATAATTGGTCACTTAATTTTGTACCAAACTTTATAATAGTATTATACATTATACATATGTAACCATAATTAAGGATTTTAATCTAACAAAAATACCAAAAAAATTATTTAAATTTTATTTTATTCTATAAATTATGATTAAATTTAATTTATCACTCACAAAATTTTAACATAAAATTATATCTCTCGCCAAATTCTATTTTTGAAACCATACCAATGATTATGACGGTATAAAAAAAAATGAGAGAATACAAAAATATCTGAAAGTGTACCAATAAATATGAGGAAAAACAAAAAAAAAATGAGTGCATACCAAAAAAACATGAGAGTATACCAAAATATACGAGAGACCATTTGAAAACATAACAGGTTGCCAAAAATTGTGAGAAGATACCACAAATTTAAGAGTGTACTAAAAAAATAAGGGTAACCAAAAAATGTGAGCAAATACAAAAAATTGTGAAGGATTACCATAAAACTTGAAGAAGTACTAAAAACTGTGATGGATTACCAGAAAATGTGAGGGGTTCCAAAAAAATATAAGGATATACCAAAAAACATGAGATATACCAATTTTGGTTCATATTAAGATTTTTTAAAAAAATTTATTTAAATTTCAATTTTTTAAAATTTTATGATTAAAATTAATTATTCCTAGCAAAATTTTATGTTTTGATTATATCTCTTACCAAATTCTAATTTTGAAACCATAACAACAATTTTGAGAGTATACCAAAAAATATGAGAAAATATCGAAATATCTAAGAGTATATAAAAAAATAGGGTTTTTTTACTCAAATAATATAAAAAATAGTTAATTACGAAAAATGTATGAAAAACATATTACTAACGAAAATAGGCATTTGTTATAGTGTTCTGACGGTGCCGCCTGACAAATTGGTGGCACCAGACTAAAATATGGTGACCTAAAATATTTAAGGACATGATATGTAATTTTACCATTTTAATTGGCAACTAAAAAAAGGCTTTAAGGTGCCACCTAACAGTGTGGCAGCACCAAACATTAGAAAGGGTAAATTGCTTCATAACCCCATTATTTTGTAACAACCTATTTTTCAGTGGTGTCCAAAATAGTGGTTTCGGGGCCACAAGTTCGATGAGTGAGTCTATAAATATTATTATTTAATATTTACGAGTCAAATATAGAATTACGTTGAAATTTGATTTAATTATTTTTGTTAATTGATCAAATAATTAGGCTCAAGTGATATGTTCTTAAAGTCAAGTGATTTTAGAAAATGAGTTAACGGGACCTCATTTCTATAAATTGAGCCGATAAACATTTTTATTTAATATTTACGGAGTGGTCATATAAGTGTATTGAAGTTTGGTCTGGAAATTTTAATGTTTAAATAGTTAATTAATGAAAAAGGACTAAATCGTAAAAGCTGTAAATTTTAATGGCTATTAGATATATGTGCTAAATGATTATTAAAACATGAAGTGGGGGTTTTAAATGGTAATATACCATTTTTATATAGTGGGAAGACTTGTAGGTAAATTTTATATATTTTATATATTAAAATTTAGATTTTAATGATAAATTAATAATAAAGTAAATAAAACATAAAAAAAGGTAAATGGTCATATTCCAAAACATTTTCTTCCACCGAAATTGAAACAAGAAAACTCCATGGAAGGGTTGAAGGTTCGACCACTTTTATTTCCTTGCATGTGAGTCAATTTTACATCTGTTTATTGTAATTTTTTATGTTTTTAAGATCGTTATAATTAAGTCCAGCTAACTCATACCTCCGTTTTTGAAATTGTTAAAGATTTTGGATTTTTCCATTGAAGAATATTTGCTACTTTAGATGTTACATGATGAATTTGGAGTATTGTTGTTGATTAGGACTATTTTGTAAAGTAATTTTTGATAATTTTAGTTAAATGACTAATTTGATGAAATGTTAAAATCGATATGGAATTTTTGTAAATTTTTAATAAATAGGGACTGTCCTAGTATGTAAATGAACTCAGCTAGCTTGGGCACTTTTGAAATTTTGTTAAAATTTGGAATTTCGAGTTTAGGAATTAAATTGCATAAAAGGTAAAACATTAGGGATAATTTTGTAAATTTCTCATTAATAAGGGTTATAAGTTGAATTAATTATGTTAGGTTATTTGAATGATTTAATTAAATGAAAATTATTAAATAGATAAAGAAACAAATCAAATGGATCTAAACTGAGGAAAAGCTAAAGTGTCAAACTAGTCGTCAGTTTCGTTTTTACAACTATTATTGTAGAGGTAAGTTCGTAACTTGATTAAATCAATTAGTTGTTGTTTCGATTGTTTAATATCTAATTGTTTATATATGAATCGAGTTCGTTGGCTTGAAGGAAATGATTAAGACTACAGTTGAAAGACACTATGGCACCATACCAAAAACGAGTAAGACAATGGCTGTAACACCTCAAATTTTGGGGTTAAAAGTTTTTGGGTTTTGTGGTTAAGGTCAGTGAGAAGGGAGCGTTATTCCATTTAGTGGCGCGTTTGAGTGATAGAATGGGCCTGCTAGTCTGGTGGTTGTGAGGGTAATAGTTTGTCATGGGGTCTTTGGTTCGAGACCTTGTGTGAGGGTTTTGGAAAAGTATTAATTTTTATGTTTTGTTGGTTAAATGGTAGTTTAATTTAAAGTTAAATTATTTATTCATTTTTATTTTATTTTATTATTTTTATTTTATTCCTTTCTCTGTATGCTTTTTTCCCCTCTCCCTCTTTCGGTTATTATTTTCTTCTTTTCCTTTTCTTTTTGAAAAATGGTTGTGTGGTGGTTTCTGCAAAGCTTCGTTTTTCCTTGTCCTCGAGTCGGGTTCTGGCAGATTCGATCACGAAACAGGTGTGGGTTTTGAAACTTGCTATTTTAATTGTGATTTGTAAATTTGTTTTTAATAGAATTGACAAATCTTGGTGTCTTTCGGAAATTGACTATTGAAGTTCGATAGTACTATTAAATGAAGTGGAAATCCGCTTAGGTTGGTGTGCTTCTGAGTTTCATCGACTGAAGGTCGATTTAGTTACTGGAAAAGCTTGATTTTCATGTTGTTTTGGGGTGTTTTCGAGGCCACACGGGTGTGTGTTGGTTCACACGGCCATGTGGAATTAGGAATTAGGGTTTTCTGACAAATTTTGGTGCTACACGGTCGTGTGGCCGATTTAGGGATTTTGTCAATTTTCACACGGGCGTGTCCCTCGAGCATATGGGCATGTGTGACTGGGGATTAGGGATTTAGTGATTTTGTGCCACACGGCCTGGCCACATGGCCGTGTGGCTAATTTGAGGATTTAGGGATTCTACAAGGGCGTGTGTTTTGAACACATGACTGTGTCAGCCTTGTACTTAAATTTAGTGCAAATGGACAGAGAGTTACACGGCCTGTTCCCACGGCCATGTTCCTGGTCCACACGGGCGTGTGCCTCTCTTCACACGGGCATGTGCCTTTGCCACACGGTCGTGTACCTCTTTTTACACGGGCTTTTGACCTCCCACACGGCCTAGGCATTTCCACATGGCTAGAGCACACGGGCCTGTCGTTTAGGACACTTATATTGATTCTGTGTGCATTTCTAATTTGAATATGTGTTTGTATAGGTGCTCCGACCCTTAGCTAAGTTTAGTAAAGGTGTTTTAGACTCGATAACTGTGATGATTATGTGTGATGTATGATTTTGAATCTGGTCTGTGGGGTGTGTAGCATATATGTTCCGTCTGACTGACTGTGTAAATATCTCTGTTCTCTGAATTTGTGTGCATGTATACACTTGAATAAAGTTAAGGATTTTGGGTGGGTTTATGAAGAGAAAGGAGTCTGATTCTGATCTGATTCGACAGTTCTACTGCAATTTATCGTACAATAATTTATTGCACTGTACTGCATGCGCGTCAGCTTTGCTGCGTACTGTTATCTATTCTAGCAGTTAAGACTGCAACTTGTCTATACAGCGGATTACCGCATTGCACTGTACGGCACATACGCCAGCTTTGCTGCGTATTGTTATCTGAGTGGCTTAGTCCACATATATGGTGTGTAGGGTTGGATGGGCCCTCGGGGTCAGCTTAAACAACTCTTATGGGGTGTGATCGAGGGACGGGGAGATGTGTTGGCTGGATGGGTGGGCTTTATTATCTGACTACATTTCATATGCATTTGTCTATGAGTTCTCTCTGTAAGATTAGTTGTCTGTAATCTGTATGTCTATACAGCACTCGTGTAGAGTTTTCTATGTGATTTTGGTATGCTTTGGTTGTTGTGTTTGGTTGGGACGTTAGTTCCAAGTATTCTTTCCGACTCTGTGTGTGTTTGAAATTCTGTTGCGATTCTGATTTGAATACTGTAAATCTATCCCTTGTTTTGTTTCGAACTCACACTGAGCTCGAGTAACTCACCCCCTCTTAGTGTTTCCCTTTCAGGTACCTTATCTGATTTCTGACACTGGGCTCGGTATGCGGAGGTTTCGAATAGTCTTGGAGAAAATTTAGTAAACATTATATTTTCAGTTTCTATTTTTTCATTCAGATTTTGAACTGTAAAGTTTTATAAAATTGTGGTACAAGTTCTGATTTAAGTTTTATTCCGCTTATATATATATATATATATATATATATATATATATATATTATCTCAACTATAATTTTGCTGTCTGGATTTTTAAATGATTAAATGTTTTAGTTTGACTTAACAACCTGTTTTACAAAAATTCACCTACGATCACTTCGGTGGTCAATGTAACATCCGGGATTTGGTCTAAACTTCTAGGCCGGGTTTAAGGTGTTACAATAGCTGAAAGACGTTATGGCATCACGATTCTATCGAGTAAGACCATAACTGAAAGACATTATGACATCACGAATCAAATAAACAAGACCATACACTATGGCAACACGACGGAAAATGAATAAGCCTATAGTTGAAAGACACCATGGCACCCTCCGATCATTTGCTATTCAAGTAACACGTTTCAAGTGAGGTATGTATTGTAAGTATGAATACGAGTTGAACGCTTGATTAGTATAGTTGGATAATGAATGTTAATGCCTTGGTGTGATTATATACTCTATTTGTCTATAAATATGTTAAATCATGATGTTGTGGTTTGTTTAGGAAATTAAATGGTTATATGAGTATTTTTCAAGTATTCGATGTTGTTTTATTTGATTCCACGGACGATTTAATTTTTAATGAATGGATGCATATATGAAAAGAATTGTGTTATGGAAACATGAAATGGAAAATGTTGGTATATGGATATGAAATGAAAAGGGAACAAATTGAGTAATAGATTGAGGAATTATGTATTGAACTTCATATTGATATGTTTCATGTTCAATTTATTGGATATGCTCTTTAATACACCTACTAACCTTGTGTTGTGTTGTGAATCGGAAGGAAAAGTATGCATAATTATAAATGAGTAATGTTTTAATGGTTTAATCATTAATGTTCGGTAAGTTAAGTTTCTTTTATACGAGCTTACTAAGTACTAGTTGCTTATGTAGTTGTTTTTCTTGTCTTGTAGATTGTCGAAAAGCTCAATTGGTTGGAATCAAGTCGGAGTACATTCACACTATCCATGCTTTATCTCGTTAAAAGATTTGGATATATTGATGTCAGGTTATAAATGGCATGAACTAGGAGCTCTTAAGTTATTTTGTTTATGGTGATGTTGTTTATAAGCTAGTTTGAGTAAGCTTTGTGGTTATAAATGTTTAATATTTTTGGTGTATGTTTGAAACTTGATGTGCTTTTGGTCATTAGCTATGTTGAAACTTGATGTGCTTTTGGTCATTAGCTAAATACCTTCAATGATTAGCTTGATATATGGTAAACATATGTGATGAAATGGAGACTTTGATAATGTTTTGTAAATATTGAGTATGAATTTGTTTGGACATATAAAATGTGGTACCAATGAGGGTACATTGGTTAGGCACTTAGGATGGTTGTTTTGGCTTATTTTGAGCATGTTTAATCATGTTTTGAGTAGGTTAAATGAGTGGTGAATTGGTTGTTTAATGTCCAAGTGAATGCAAATTGGTAAACTTGAGTTTTAAGGTACATGTAGGTACACACGGCCTGGGACACGGTCTGTCACACGGTCGTGTGTCACACATAGGCAACACATACGGGCATGTGTCCTGAACATGTTGAAAAATAGTATAGGAGCAATTTTTACACGGCTTGCGACACAGCAATGTGAGATTAATTCGAGAGGTACACGGCTCAGGCACACGGACGTGTGAAATAGCACACGAACGTGTAGGATAGCCACACGCCCATGTCAAGAGCTACACGACCGTGTGACCTAAGTCAATGAATTACACGAGCAGAGACACGGGCTGGGACATGACCGTGTGTCCCAACTTCGAAAGTCACACAGTCTAGGATGTTTCACATGGCCTGGCCACATAGTCGTGTGTCCCTTATTACTAGTTATTTTTGAGATTTACCCTAAACTTTCAAAATTGTTTCAAATTAGCCCCTGTTTTTTCTTAGACTATATTTTAGAGTCCTGTAAACTCGTATTTAGGACTATATGAGTATTTTTACTGTGATTTTGAATGAAATAGCAAACCTAAGATAGGTGAAGTAGGTTATTCTACTAATATCATCAAAGGTAGTAGTTGTTGGAGTATGGTTCAATACTCTTATTATGTACCCAACTTCTAGCTTTCTAAAGGAGATAAATAATGATAAGAATGTATACAGTAGAAGACCAAGTTTAGCATTGCATACTATGATACATTATTCAATTATATAAGACATTAATATGAATGTTCTAATTGGTTGTAATGCTCATGACCCTAATTCGAGGACGGAATAGGGGTTAGGGGTGTTACATGTTTATTATTTTCTTTTATTTCCCTTTTAACATAAAATATAAAGAGGCAGTCCAAAAAGTTTTTTCTACCAAAAAGTATTTTTGTAACAAAGTTTATTCCAACCGGAAATAAATTTTATTTATTTTTTGAAAATTTTTTTTTTTGTTCAAATAATATCTGGCATAACAATTAACAATATTCATAGTAGTTTTCTTTCACTCACATTATATTTGGAAACTATAAGTTTAACTAATAATTATAATTTATAAATAATAAGATTTTTCTAAAGCTTTTATAATTATAATTTTATATCGTGTTCGTAAATCAAAATGATAATAAAATTATAATTATTTTTTAAAAATTAAATAAAATTTATTTCCATTTGAAATTGACTTTTTTATAAAAATACTTTTTTGTAAATTTTTTTTTTGGACTAATTAGTAGGAGACCTTTCTATTTTTTTATGTTAAAAGGGAATAAAAATAATAATAAATAAGGGGGATTTATGAGGGAATTTACCCTTTTGAAAGCTTGGTGCCAGCGGCACCTTAAAGCTTTTTTCAGTTGCCAATTAAAATGGTAAATTTACATATTAGGTCCATGAATATTCTAGTTTATCACATTTTAGTCTAGCACTGCCAATATGTCAGGCGACACCGTTAGAATCCTATAGCAAATGCCTATTTTTGTAATTAATCTTTTTTCTATATGTTTTTTTGTAATTAATTATTTTTTTATTATTTAGGTAAAAAACCCTAAAAAATATGAGGACAAACCAAAAACCATGAGCGCATACCAAAAAACATTAGGGTATACCAAAACATATGAGAGGCTACTTGAAAATATAACGAGGCACCTATGAAAAGATATAAAAAATTTGAGAGTATACCAAAAAACATGAGGGTTACCAAAAAATATGAGCAAATACCAAAATTGTGAGGGATTACCATAAAACATGAAAAAATACTAAAAAAATTGATGGGTAACTAGAAAACATGAGGCAATACAAAAAAATATGAGGATATACCAAAACATGAGATATACCAATTTTCGGTTCATATTAAAATTTTGTTAATTTATTTTAATTTTAATTTTTAAAAATTATTATTAAATTTAATTTATCCATTTTAATATTTTAACATAGAATTATATCTTTTACAAAATTTTAATTTTGAAACCATACCAACAAATATGAAGGTATATAGAAAAAAGAGGGATTACAAAAATATCTAAGAGAGTACCATTAAACATGGGATTAATATATAAGAGAGTATCAATTTTTAATTTAAAAAATTATGAAATAATATCAAATTTTTTAATTTAAAAAATTATGAAATAATATCAAATTTTATGAGGAAGTATTAAAGTATATAAGAAATTACCAAAAGTTTGTTGAGAAATGCCAAAATGTATAAGGTACTATTAGAGTTAGAGGTGTTCATGACTTGGGTCGGGCCCAATTAAAATTTAGGCTCGGGTCTGATTTGAAAAATGGGCTTAAAATTTTATCCAAGTTTGACTCAGATAAAAATGTTAAAATTCGGGTCCGGCTTGGCTCATATTAATTTTTTTATATTTTATATATATATATATATTAAAATATAATACATCAAAAATACTAAAAATAATAAAATAAATGTTTCCCAATAAATTAAAAATAAATTTTTAAAAAATATGTATATTTAAATAATACTGAGATATATGTAACTTAACAAGCAAATGTCTCTAAAATAGTAACAAAATTAACAATAAAATAATAGTTATACAATAACAACAAAACAACAACATAGTAGAAGATAATAGTGAAATAGTAGTAAAATAGTGAAAAAAAAGAAAATAACAAAAAAAAAAGTAAAAAACAGATATTCAAGCTAAGTCATAGCTAAAAAAGTTTTACCTGAAGCTTGACCCGTTTTCTAAACGGGTTTTAATTTTTTGCCTAAATCTATTTTTTAGATTTATATTTTTATCAAAATCTTCTCATTTTTTATATGTTTTTGGATTGAGCCAGGTGACCCGAGTATGAGTAGTATATTTATGGTAGTATATAGTATCAACGAGAATATAAAAAAATTTATGGTAGTATATTTATTTTTAACTTGTAACTTGATGAATAGAGGTGTGCATGAGCCGGGCTACCCGGCCCGGCCCGAAGGCCCGCCCGAAAAATGGGAGGGTTTGGGTAAAAATATAGGCCCGAAATATGGGTTTGGGCACAAAAACGAGGCCCGTTTAGAAAATGGGCGGGCTCAAGCAAAATTTTTGGCTCGGGCCACTAATTTATGACCTGCCCGAATTATATAATAAATATATATTTTTTATTTTTAATTATATTTATATTTTAATTTTAATTTTAATATAATCAATTTTTATTATATTTTTCAATTTGTGTATTATTTTAAGAATTGTTTTAATATATTTTTTATTTATTTCTTGTTTTAATATTTGTTTTAAATGTATTTGATTATTTAATATATTTTAAAATTTTTTATTTAATAAAATAAGTTAAAAAAATTTAATATGGGTCGGGCCGGGCCGGACTCGGGCTTAACAATTTTATTTCGGGCCGGGCTTGGGCAAATTTTTAGGCCCATATTTCGGGCCGGGCCCGGGCCTAGAAAATGGGCCTAAAATTTTTTGTGGGCCCGGCCCGGCCCGGCCCGGCCCATGCACACCTCTATATGAAGGGCTAAAAGTTGATCTTAAGGGGTTTTTTTTTTTTTTTTTTTTTTTTTTTTTTTTTTTTTTAGAGCTCACAGCAGAACTGCCCAAAAAACATGGTGCGTGCGATAGGCATGAATTAAAAGACGTATTTTTGGCCGACAATAACGAACCCCAAAACTATCTTCATTATTATCTCTATGTTCTCTACTCCTTTTTCTACTTAAAAATACATAAAATAAATAGTAAATAACATAATAAAACAACAAATCACCCAAAGGCCAAAACCTTCCCATCCCAGACCAAATTTTGATGTAAGAACATCATCCATTTCTTTTTTTTGTAAGAACATCCCATCTCTCCTTTTTTTTTTTGTTTATTTTATTTTATTGCAATCAATTTCCTTTTATCCTTATGTTCGATAATTTTCTTCTGGCTTGTCTTCGTACATGTTTTTATTCTTTTTTTTTTCTGTAAAAATCGAAACTTTTGTATGAAATGTTCCTCTGTTGTTGGTGGGTTTTGATGGTTATGGGTTTTTTTTCGGTTCATATCGTATTTTAGATATGATTTAATCATATTTTAGGGTTTTTTTGGGTTATGGTGGTTCATTGGTTTGTTTGGAAGTAAGTTTCTTTTATGATTTCTGGGAATATTTGTTCTAAATTCCATTTCTTTTTAGGGTTTCTCTGGGGTCTTCTATTATATTTTAGGTTTTTTAAGGCGGTTTGTTTGGAAGTAGGTTTAGTAAATCCTGTGAATATTTGCTTCTATGATAAAAGAAAAGTAATGTTTGCTGGTCTGCTTGTAAGTAAGTTTATTTCCATGATTTTAGGAATACCCTTTTCTCCAATTAGTATATTGTCTTTAGGTTTTCCAATGATTTTTATTTATTTTTGTTTGTGAGAAAGGAAAACATAAGAAAATAACGGCAATAATTTGATAATTTCGCAGTTGAATGCAAATATAGCATGTCCCGTTTGCAACTGGAGGATTTCTATTACATGGCTGAAGATATCATCGATGATATGGATGAAGACGACTATGGTAGAGCTGGTGGAGACATGGATGCTCATGAATATGACATGGTTTGTTTTTCATTTTGGTTATATGTATTTATTTATATATTTTTGTTAGTTTTAGTTTATTTTAGAATTAATGATGAAATTAATCACTTTCAAGCTATAATTTGACCATTTGAGCAGCTGACCAAGGTGACTGATACATCTTCTGGTCAAGCACGGAAGGGGAAGGACATTCAGGGAATTCCATGGGAAAGATTGAACATAACCAGGGAAGATTATAGATTGACAAGGCTTGAACAGTATAAGAATTATGAGAATATCCCAGCCTCTGGTGATGCTGTTGACAAGGTTTGTTTCTTCTACGATCTCTAAACAAGATAGTTTGTCCTAAAGAGACTATCATTTGAACTGTATGTAATTGGTAATTTTTTTATAGGAATGCAAACAGATGGAAAAAGGTGGGAACTACTATGAGTTCTTCCACAACACTAGATTAGTTAAGCCGACAATCCTCCATTTTCAGGTTTGTTGGTTAGAAAGTGTGTTATTATTTTGTTATTTTCATTTATATTTTCCATCTGAAGATGTTGATTTTGGTGTCAAAGTATGTTGTTATTGGATTTGTTTTTCCTTTTAGAAGGTGATGTATCTTTAATGTGTTTAATCATTCGAAGACTAATCTTCTCATCATTTGTCTTGGTTCAGTTGTGTGCTCAGGCAATTAGAAATGTACCTGATTTTGTTCTTTGGTATTGAGTGTGTTAGTATTCTCATTCCTCATGTATGGATTGTCATATTTACACCTTTGAACCTGTAACTCTGTGTGTGTGCAAGCTCACATGTCAGGGCGTTTGTTTTAAGTTTTATTTTCTAGGTCTCATTTTTTCTCTCCAGTACATCCACATTATTTTTGTCACTGTACAGGTAATAGCTCTGCAGTAAAAAGTCCAAGTTAGTCCAAGATTTGGCTTAGAAGTTTAATACATACTGCAATTGTTGAATTCACTATACAAAGAGGACCTTATAAAAACTATTGATAACAGGACAACAATACATATATTTCTTTGTCCATTCATTGTTTGGTAAAATGATTCTTGAAGCCGGCAATTACTAATTTGAGATTAAAGGCTTAGGTATATATATGTGTATATATGGATATATGTGTTTTAGTGCGTGGACACATATAGGTGCATGTACGGATGCATCAGTTTTTAAATACTGTTTGAACTTCTGAATTTTGATTATTGACAAGTTTTTAAGGTTTGCTTTTCTTATTGAGGGAAAATTTTAAAGTTGCTAAGATCGACCTAACATATTTTCTCTATCCTAGTAAGTTGTGGAGCTTATTTAGTGCTCCTACCTTAAGAGGCAGTTTAGGGTTGTCAAATAGTATTGGATATTGCTTGGTGCTTGTATTGGACATGCGTGTTGGCAGCTGGCATGAGTAATGCTTTTTGAGTTCTATGCTATGACTAGAGGTAACCTCTCTCCCCCATTTATATCTTCATCGACTAAAAACCAAAATTTTGTCCAGAAATTAAATTTCTCGCTGTTCACATGGTTTGTTCATTGCTCATTAACACTTCCAAACCATTATTCAATATTATGTACAATGATGACTGTATACCTGCTATATCTTCTGTAAAATAATCCCAAAGCTCATTCTGCTTCTATTTGCTTGCTGTTGAACTTTTAGGTGACACTAAGAATCGATCTCATTTGATATATCATTTTGTTTGATACACTTAATCCCTCAAATATCACTGAAAACTATCCTTTAAGCCCATAATATATCACATTGATTACTGCATATCTTTTGTGACATTCTTGTATTATAGACTGAAAATGTCCAATAGTGGAAAGGCAGGAATTCATTATTTCTATACATTTACATCTAAAGTTCTAGTATCTCTAGTTTGGATGCATATCTGTTGCACTATATTCTGTTTCTGAAGGTTTATTATTACACATGGCATTTGAGGAAGACACTTTTTTTGTATATTGAAGTTTTGAGTAATAAATCTATAGTGCTGTGATTTATATATTTGTTGTCTTTAGGTTGGAGAAGTATCTATTGCTTTTTATTTGATTATTATAAGTGTATATAGACACTTGTTATCTGAGCTTCAATAACCTGTTTTGGAATGAATTTGCAGCTTCGAAACTTGGTTTGGGCTACTTCAAAGCACGATGTTTACCTTATGTCCAATTATTCAGTTATGCATTGGTCATCATTGTCATGTCATCTCTCTGAGATCCTTAATTTCTCCGGGCACGTGGCACCTACTGAGGTATCAAAGTTGTACTTGTTGGCCATAACGCTTCTCATCTCTTTTTCTTATTGGCATGAGTGATTTTGAAGATAGCTATTTATTTTAGTAATTATGGTCTACTGTTATCTCCTAACTTATATTGCCATGTAACTAGAAACATCCGGGAAGTTTATTAGAAGGTTTTACACAAACCCAAATAAGTACACTGGCGGTCAAAGACAATTTTATGGTTGCAGGAGGTTTCCAAGGAGAGCTTACTTTTAAGGTAAGTTAATATTTGCATAACCTTTGCCCTGTATTTGCTAATCTGCTGCTTATGAGGTGGAAAGTATGTTGTGCCAAATCTTCTTTTCTTTGAAACACCTATGTCCGATGTATATTCAGATATGGGTATGGAGATATGACCCTCCCAAGGACCCCCAAGTACATGGAAAAACTTTAAAAGAATTGAACATGCTTGTATCCAACAATCAAATCCCAATCCAAGTAACTTAGGATGGAACATGCTATCTCGTTTTTACGTTTTTCATGGTTGTGATGGGGAGAAGAGGCAGTGTGCGTGTGTGTAAGAGTGGCTCTTAGTTCATTTCATTGCCCAGCTGAGATAATTCCTTGTAGTCTTGGTTTAAATGTAATATCAACTGCCTTCGACAGTTTGAGCACATACAATTTGTAGGTTCTATTTCTACAATTTCACTTTTCCTGTGTCTGCAGCACTTGGACAGAAAAGGGGTAGCATTTTGTACACGAACAACCTATGACGATAATGCAATTACAAATGCTATTGAGATATACGACAGCTTGAGGTAGCATGATATTGCTTATTGTCTGTTTGACTGGGAAAATATATATTGAATAAAATATAGATTGGATTTCAAAATTGTTTTCCAGGGGTGGAATCAATTTTATGGCTGCCAATAATGACTGTAGCATGAGAGAATATGATACGGAGAGGTTTCAGCTTCTAAACCATCTCCGTTTCCCTTGGCCAGTAAATGTAAGCCCATCAAATCTCTACTATTTGACTACTTTCTTCATTCAACTGTTCTTTCTTGTCTCTCTGAATGGTCTATTTTATATCTGTAAGTTTTAAAGAGATGCAATGGTGCAAGGATAGTTGTATGGTCATTCACTGTAATAAATTTCTTCACGTAGTGGAGAAGTGACTTATCGGGTTTGTGCTTCAAAGGAAAAAGAGATTATTGCTTCATAAATGGAGAAAGCAAATCTTAATCATTTGACATTTTATTGATTACCTTAATATTCAATTTTATTGATTACCTTAATATTCAATTGCATGATGGAAATTGTTTGTTCTGATGCAGCATACATCAGTCAGCCCTGACCGAAGGCTTATTACTGTTGTTGGAGATAGCTTGGATGGGTTGCTTGTGGATTTGCAAAACGGAAAGGTAAATAAAAAATCTCATTCAATTAGATCTGCACAAGTGCCTTGGTGCAACATTAAGCAGAAAAAGAAGAATTATTGTGGTTACTGAATCACATTGTCTTTGGTTTCAGACTGTAGCCAGGGTGGTAGGTCATCTAGATTACTCCTTTGCATCTGCATGGCACCCAGATGGGCGCATATTTGCCACTGGAAATCAGGATAAGACTTGCCGTGTGTGGGACGTTCGAAACCTCTCAAGGCCAGTTGTGACTCTCAAAGGAAACTTGGGTGCCATACGATCAATCCGCTTTTCATCCGATGGTCAATTCATGGTGGCTGCTGAACCAGCAGATTTCGTCCACGTGTATAGTACGCGTGCTGATTTTGAGAAAAGACAAGAGATTGACTTCTTTGGGGAGATTTCGGGAGTATCTCTGAGTCCAGACGATGAATCTTTGTATATAGGAATATGGGACAGAACGTATGCAAGTTTGCTGCAATACAACAAAAGACACACATATGCATACTTAGATTCGTACTTGTGATAATGTTAACTGCGTGCTGTTGTAGTTATGGCGCCCCATTTTGTGTTCTGTTTTGTTTGTGTAGGGTGATTTGAATGAAGATCAAATATTATATGACAGTAGAATAAGTGTATGTTGTGTTAGAACTTTGCTAGAAAGGTGCATGTACAGTACAATCTCATCCTTTAAATCATATGCTATTTGTATGATTGATTTTCTGTTCTTAAATGTAAGTTAATAATAGAGTAAAATCAACTTGCTTGGATATTCAAAAGCGGCTGTTTGCCGGCTTTTCATGCCCTTTCTCTTTCTCTTCCACTCCCTGCCCTTTCCATTCTTCAGTTTGCTTTGCAGATTTTTGTGTGATTGACAGATTCTGATCTCATGCTAATATAATTATAATATTTTCTGAATTTCATGGCTATTTTTACATTATTTTTCCAACTATTTCGAATTTAGAACTATAAATGTAATTTTTTTATTACTAATTTTATTAGCTTAATGCGGTATTTTAGTTTGACACTTTTTTTTTAATCTGATATTTGTGTTAATTTTTTGTTCAAAGTGGATATTTGTATTTAAAGGAAACAATATTAGCTTTTTAGTTTAATTTGAGTTTGAATTGATTTAATGAAAATTCATAATTATCTTATAATATTAGCAATTAACTTTTATCAAAATCCTAGAATTTGAATTAAATCATATTTAAACTTATTGTATTTGATAAGTTAAGTGTAAAATTAAACAAATTCACAATAACATTAAATTTATTTTACTAACGAAATAATAATTTTTTTAAATAGAATAATATCAGCAATTAACTTTCATCAAATCAAATTTAAAACTCATTAAATACTAAAAAAATTAGCACCATTACCTTTGAGTAATAATAATATATATATATATATATATATATATATATATATATATATATATATATATACTCAAATATAGACACTAGATTGACCAAAAAATAATAGAGGTACCACATTAAAAAAAGTACCAAAACCAGGTACCAAACATATATTAAACCAATTTTATTTAATTTTGGGACTAATTAAATTTAAATATAAAATCATAAATTATCATGAATATACATCTATGATTATAAATTTATTGAATTATTCATTTACCTTTTGTAAGTGAAATTTTAAAATTTAACTTCTATAATAAGTTCACTTTGATGAATTAGAGCTTTAGGTTATTCTATAATTGATTTCAATTTTTTTTATATTTTTGTAGATTAATTAGTTTTTATTTGATCCCATTTGGTTGTGCTTTTTTTTCTTTTCTAATCTTCCATATGTTTATGATGTTTAAATAATTTTTTTTTATTTTTAAAATTTGAGAGATAGGGCTTTGTTAAAATTTGAGTTTTTTTTTACAATTTTTTTTATAATTATTTTATTATCAAGGTTTTTCTTTTTCCTCGGCAAATAAATAATTAAGAAAGAAAGACACTCACCACGGCCTGCAAAAAGCCTAAAGCCCAATATAACAACAACATTAAAAACACATTATGTCCTTAAATGATTTTCATATTTGAATGTATATTTTAAATTTATTGATATACATTTGATTTTTTTTTTCTCTGAGAACTCTTTTTTTCATATTATCAATTTATATTTTATAAAATTTTATTATGTAAATACTATTTGTATAAGATTCTAAAAGTCTTATACAAAAACAATGATTTTTATAATCACGAATAAAATTAGATTTTGAAATTTGTGTAAATTGCTATATGCGGTACTCTTTTCTTTATTTACTTTTATCTTTTAAATTTTATAAAATAAAAGTAGTTTATAGTAAAATTTGTTTAAAATAAAATTCAAGATCATGTAGGATTAATAATGGGAGTGTTAAATATGACTCCTATTTTCAGTCAAATTTGAGAAATAATCTTTCAGTTGAACTCTGTTTTTTTGTTTTAATCAAACACTGATTAGTTTAGATTATTTTATTATTATTTGACCTATGAATTTAGCCTATAAATAGGCTCTTTTATAACCTTAGAAAAATACACCCATTAGAGATTAGAACTCATAACACATTTAGAGAATTTTGTGTTTACGTTTTGTGGGTTCTTTGTTTTCGGGTTTTCGGGGTTTAGTTTTTTTATCTCCATCTTTTGTACTCTTCGTTCTTTTGCCATTATAGTAAAATTATCTTTACCCGTGGTTTTTTATCCTCTTTGGAGGGGTTTTTCCACGTTAAATTTGTGTGTTCAATTTCTCAATTTATTCCGCTATTTTTCTTGTTCGTTGCTTAATCGAGTCGAAATCCTAACAAGTGGTATCAGAGCTAGTTCAATTTTCATAGATCAGCCCGTTCAGAGATGGCAACAACAAGGTTTGAAATTGAAAAGTTCGATGGTGAGACAAATTTCAATTTGTGGCAAGTTCGGATGATGGCAATTCTAGTTCAATCAGGCTTGAAAAAGGTTGTTACCGGGAAAAAGCCTGAGAATCTAAATAAAATAGAATGGGAAGAGCTTGATGAAAAGGCTTTGTCTACAATCCATTTGTACCTCGCGAATACGGTATTACAGGAGGTATTGATGGAAAAGACCTCATCTGCTTTGTGGAAAATGTTAGAAACTCTTTATGCGACTAAGTCTCTGGCTAATCGTTTAGTGTTGAAACAACGTTTATTTACGTTTCGCATGAACGAAGATGAGCTTCTTAGAGATCACATCAGTCAATTCAATACTCTTTTAAATGATTTAAAGAACGTTGAGGTTCATATTGATGATGAAGATCAAGCTATGCTATTATTGTGCTCTTTACCCCCTTCATACAAGTCTTTCAGGGAGACCTTGATTTATGGCAGAGACAAACTCTCGTTCGAAGATGTGAAAGGTCATTTGTTGAATAGAGACAAACTCGACAATGAGCTTCATTTGGATAGTAAAGCAGATAGGCAAGCTTTCGTTTTGGTAGCATCAAAGAAATGAGACAAAAGGTGTCGCTATTGTAAAAAGTTAGGTCACGTCAAAGCAGATTGTTATAAATTGCGAAATAAAAGAGCTACTGAGGGTAACGAGGAAGATATAGCTGGTGCTAATTTGGCCGATGAAAACGGTGATGATTTCTTGTTAGTGTCAACGAGCGATAACTCCAAGCTCACGTCCGAGTGGATCCTAGATTCAGGATGTTCTTTCCACATGTGTCCCAATAGAGAATGGTTCTCCACATACAGTTCAGTTGAAGGTGGAGTTGTGCGCATGGGAAACGATTCATCTAGTAAGGTAATTAGTATTGGTACTGTTAAAATTAGGATACACGATGGGACGATTAGGACACTCTCAGATGTTAGGTATGTACCTGACTTACGAAAGAATCTCATCTCCTTAAGTATTTTAGACTTGAAAGGATGTAGAATCAACATCGAGTCGAGCGGCATTAAAGTATCTCGTGGAGCTCTAGTTTTGTTAAAAGATAAAAGAACTGGCAGTTTTTATATTCTGGAAGGATCTACAGTGACCGGTGAAATCGGACGTCCCTCGTTCGTTACGGAGTCGAAGTCAACTCGTTTGGAGCGGAGGCAACTTGGTCATAGGAGGGAAAAAGGTATGACTGTTTCGTTGAAGAGAGGTTCTCTTTTGGATGCAGGTTTTGAAAAGTTAAGGCACTGTGTTCGTGAAAATCAGACCCGGGTTAGTTTTGATTTGGCAGTGTACAAGTCGAAGGCTAGAAGTCTTTCAGTTTCTAAGCACAAATTCGACTCAGTTAATTCTCTGCATAGTTCAAGATAGGCTCGTGGCGGGCTTTGGCAAAGATGGCGTTGTGGAAATATGAGTCAAGGTGGAGATTTGTTAAACATGACTCATATTTTTAGTCAAATTTGAGAAATAATCTTTCAGTTGAACTCTGTTTTCTTGTTTCAATCAAACACTGATTAGTTTAGATTATTTTATTATTATTTGACCTATGAATTTAGCCTATAAATAGGCTCTTTTACAACCTTAGAAAAATACGCCCATTAGAGATTAGAAATATAACACATTTAGAGAATTTTGTGTTTACGTTTTGTGGGTTCTTTGTTTTTGGGTTTTCGGGGTTTAGTTTTTTTATCTCCATCTTTTGTACTCTTCGTTCTTTTGCCATTATAGTAAAATTATCTTTGCCCATGGTTTTTTATCCTCTTTGGAGGGGTTTTTTCACGTTAAATTTGTGTGTTTAATTTCTCAATTTATTCCGCTATTTTTCTTGTTCGTTGCTTAATCGGGTCGAAATCCTAACAGGGAGCATGCACTTATTTGATTAAAAATGTCTTGGCCCCAACAATGGCGGAAGCGCATGCATGTTAGCAAGAAGTGCAGTTTGCAGAAGAGATTGGTTTTCGTCGAATCACGGTGGAAGGAGATGTATTGACAATAATAAAAAAAAGTAATATAAAAAAATGAAGACAAATCAGTATTGAGCACAATGATTGAAACAATTAAAACAAACACTAAAAAATTTTGAAGAGATAAATTTTAGATTCGTACCCAGAGAAGTAAATGGCTGCGGCGCATGGATTGGCTCAAGGAGGCAAGAGGTTTGAAACAATCAGGTATTGGATAGAAGAAGCCTCAGAGAGAGTAGAAGAGTTGGTGATAGAGGACAGAAGGCGAATGCAGAAGGGAGGAAATGGTGGACTTATGGAGTAAAGTTGGGATAAAAAAGAAGTTACAAAGCTCGTGGAGTGTCAAATCTGCAATAGGAAAGCAATCAGGACCATAAGATAATCATCAGAATGGGATGAAAGGTTGCAAGATTTAGGTTGTCGAAATAACCACTGATTGAATCGATTGTGGGTAGAAATAGGAACTGTTCAATTACCCTTTGATGAAGACTTAGGTTTTTTGTTTGCTTTAGGCTTTTCTTAGTTAGGGTGAGCCAACCTTATTGGCCAATTAGGATGAGATGCCATTTATTTCTTTATCAGAGGGTGTAAAAAAAGACATTACTTATTAATGAATTAGTGGAAATTTCTGTTCAATTATTTTTGTATTATTAGATAATTAAAAATATTTAAAAATGTATAATTATTTTAAGGTTATATAGTTTTGTCAAAACTCTACTCGAAAAATTCTGCTACTATTGGGACTCAAAATCAATTTTGATAAGTTTGAACTTTTTTTTAGTTTGTCAACTAGACAACAAGCTAAAAGACAGTATAGTAGCATTATTAATGCAAAAGGAATTGACCAACTAAGGAAATACTTAGGTTTGGAACTGGGGAAACTATATAAGAAAAAAGAAATTTTCCAAAGCTTAATTGACAAGGTGAACAATAAATTCACTTCATGAAAGTCAAAGTGTCTGTCATCAGGTGCAAGGTTCACTCTCATCAAATATACTTTAAGGTCACTTCCCTTTTACCCCCTTTCTGTCTTTAAGGCCCCCAATTATATCTATAATGAAGACAAGATCATGTGTTTTTTGGTGGGGCCACAACTCTAACGATAGAAAATTTCACCCGTCATTGGGATAAAATCTGCACACCTCTATCATAAGGAGGGTTGAGAATTCACAAGACTTACCTTTTCAATAAAGCCATTCTCTCAAAAATTGTGTAGCGTATCATGACAAATCAAAATTGCCTTCTTACAAGAGTCTTAAGAGCCAAATACTACAATCATCACCCCTTTGAATATGCTAAGCCTAAATTGTTGACTTATTGGTTAGGAAAGGTATTTTTAGAGGTAGAGTATCTGCAAACAATGAGAAGATGTCCAACTTTGGGATGGTAAAAACCGTTGGATAAGTATAAGCACAAATTCCCCCCTCGTGGACACTATCAAACCACCTACTTCTAGTATTGATGTTTATCTTTCTACTTCTCTCACATCAACAATTGGGATAAAAATAAATCTTTAAATTTGCTCAACCGCGGTCGAGCCTCTGATCTTCTTAGTAGAAATCTCTCGATTCAAGGTGGTGAAAACAAAATTGTTTAGAAATTTAAATTCAATGTTTGTTTCTTCGTGAATGCATACAATCTTCTATATTAGTTAGACATTAATACCCCTTCACCACTAGCTTTGTATAAAGTATGGACCAAACTTTGGTGACTCAAACTTCCTTATAAAATAATAAATTTCCTTTGGAAAATTTGCAAAAATTCTCTTGAGATGCTTTCTTAATGATAATCGTTGTCCTTTCTGCAAGACCAATAAGGAAACTACAGAGCACCTCTTCCTTGATTGTAATTTTGCTAGAGCAGTTTGGCTTGATTCTCCTCTCAATCTTCATTCTGATTCCCTTCATATTTCTTCCTTATCCAACTAGTTTTTTCATTGGCTTAATTCAAACAACATCATATCTCATGACTCAAGGAAATTTTACACTATTGCAACTTCTACTCTTTGGATCATTTGGAAGTCAAGGAATGAACTCATATTTTGAAATACTATCCTACACCAATAGACACAATTAGAAGGATCTATTATCTTTATCAATTTGTTTTAAATGGTTACCCCCTTGACATTTTGCAAATTCCTCAACCAAGAACCCACGCATATGTTACTACTTAAAGACCACTCTCCCATTAGACCCTTTCACTATGCATTGTTCATGATGGCCAACATAATATGATTGGCGGAGCTACAATTGCTCAAGACCCTGGAGACTCTCAATTTTTGTTCAATCGAAGCTTTAAATTTGCAAGCAAACTACAACAACCCATTTTCAATGGTGCCAAAAATAGTGGTTCTAGAACTCCGTTCTCTGATGATCGACTCCAAAAATATTAATATTTAATAATCATTGGTTCAATATAGTGCTATATGAAATTTTGGTTAAGTAATTTGATTGATTAGAAAATTGATTTTAGTATAAGGATTAAATTGTAAAGGTGGTAAAAATTTATTATTATGGATTTCTATTTACTAATGATAATACATTAATCGATTAGTGCCTACAATGACAATTTAGCCATTTTATTTATAGATAGTGGTCGGTTAGGTGTTGACATTATTTAAAATAATATTAATTTTATATAATAATTAGATTATATATATTATATAACATAGTGGATGATGGGGGGAATTCTTTTTTTTTTCATCTTCTCCATCACTGTCTTTCTTCCTTGTTGAGCTAGGGAAGTTCGGCCAAGTTCTGTGCTCTTGCATGGTAAGCTAATTCGAGCCTGTTTTGCATTGAGATCGTTGTACTACAATCTAGCTAACAGTTATGTCCGTTTCTAAAACTATTAAACATTTATGAGATTGCTATTGTTGAATGCTTGAAATTGTGGTGTTAAATGATTAGATTAGAAGAGAGGTTATGAAAAAGGACCACTTTGTAAAATAAAAAATTTTTAGTTTCAAATATTAGGACTAAAATGTAAACATTTTGAAACCAGTTTGAGATTTCTATAAATGTTGTTATAAAAGAACTCCACTGTATAATGTGTTTGGATTAAAGGAATTGTGAGTGATGGACTTGAACTGACTTATATGCATAATAAGTTGATAAATGATATTTGGTTGATGAAATTGAATTAAATTATGTTATAGATTAAGATTTGAATCCACCAAGAGAAGATCGTGGGAAAGGGAAAGTTGTTGAGTAGACTCTACATGGTGTGTTACCATTCTGCCAGATAAGTTCATGTGATATAAATTTTGTTTACTTTTTTTTCTCTTTAATTGTATAATTGGAAATTTGGAAGGTAAGATTTGATTTGCTTAACATAAAAAGGAGATATTGAATTAGGATACAAGGAAATAAGGTTACAGAATGAAATCGTCCCGATGAACTTAGAAAAAGACTCATGCATACGGTTACATGTTATTTCCTAATGATTTCAAGACCCAACATTTTTTGTGGACTTGAAGATACATGTGACACAGGTTTAGCCTGGAATAGTAACCTGATGTCATTTTCAAGGTTTAGCCTAGACTGGTAACCTTACATGTATATACAACTTTGGCCAGATTATTATCATGTCGTTAAAAGTTTAGCCTGGATGGGTAACTTGACACCTTTACACATGATTAGCTCGAACGAGCCCCTGGTGTGCAACGCTCTTATGTTTTGAGCTCTTTTACGATGGTTCATCGAGTAACATAAAACTTGCAAAGTGTTAAATTGACATGTTATGAAATGAAAGGTAACAAAAGATTCGATGGATAAGTTCCGAGTAAACAAAATTGAAAGGAAAGTGGATTATTCAGATATGAAAGTTTAACATATCATGTCGCGTATTTGGCATATTACACATTTAATTCAGTGTATAAACTTACATTATTGGAATTATGTAGTATGATAGGTAAACTTATCATTTATAAATACTTACTCCCATATTGCTACCTTTTTTTATAAATTTTGATTATTCGAGTTGCACCAATCGGATCCACAAGAAGCTCACACTATTTGCTAGTTGACTGGTAGATTTTGTTTATGTCGTTGCGGTAAAGTGACATGTATTTAGGTGGATACTTGTATATGGATATAAAGGAGTCAAAGTTGTAGTTGAATGTTATGGTCCCTTTTGATGTTATAAATGAAATGGATTCAAATTTTGATTTTTGAACGTGTATATAAATGATACATATTGATTTGGTTGTTGTTATGAAAAGCATAGGACTGTATGCATCATGGTTTAAATGTTCATGGGACATTCCACAATATATGTGTCAACAGTTTAGCCATCTGTAATACAGTACGCAGTTGGACTACTCGCAATATAGTCCGCCATGTATCTGTTCATGCAATGGTCCGCTATACATATAAATATATATATGTGTATTGTGTTTGTGTGTACTATAAGTTACATGAGTTGTGTGTCTGCGGACTGTATCAAGCGGTGTAAAAAAATTATTTTGATATCGGTGATAATACTCTGTAGCTAGGGTTCGGCGACCGAACCGAGCTATGAGTGTTACATTTAGTGATATTAGAGCTACGATTTAGTCGATTCTAAGACTAAAACGTTGCGCGCACGAGTCTAGAAATACATGCCACTTATAACCGGTGGTAGTGTGATGTCTTCTGATCCGATCTGATTTTAGTTTTTCATATAGATAAAAGATGTCGACTAAGTTTAATCACGCTGCACATGATGAAGTAAATAGTGATGTTCCAACTCTTGAGTAATGAGCTGCTCAAAGTCCGCTCTCGACTTAAGGGCATGGAAGTTAGGCGTGCAGTACTTTCTTCCAAATGATAAATGAGTGGTATTTGGAGTTCCTATGAACTCAACCAATGGCTCTGCAACCTCCACCCCTTACTTTGCCTCCCCCAACACCCCTGCGTCCTTAAGATTTAAACCTGGTAAATGTTCACAGAACCCCAATCGATAAAATCCAAAAATGTGGAGTTGAGAAATTTTGAGGGAAACAAGATGATGATTCAGCTAAAGTTAAGTGTTGGTTGAAAAACACACAACGAATTTTTGATTAGATGATCTATTTGCCAAATGACTATTTGAGGTGTGCCATCTCATTATTAACAAATGAAGTGTATCAATGGTGGACTACGCTGAATGCAGTGGTTCTAAAATAAAGAGTAGACTGGGAACATTTCCGAACTAAATTGCGAAAGAAATATATCATTTTGTGGTGTTTGGAAAAGAAGAAAATAGAGTTTCTCGAGTTAAAACAAAGAAACATGTTAGTGGATGAGTATGAGAGAATTTGTGTCTCAGTAAATATTAGTATGAGCAAGATCGTAACTTTGTCCAACTCATGGATTTGTCTTAGGGCTTTAGACGATAGAAAAGAAACTTGGATTTTGACACAACCTGAAACGCAAACAAATCCAAGTCATATATAAGAATTTAAAAATTAAAGGAAGCAATTAAAATAGATAATTAACATAGAATTTTTTTTAAAAGATCAATTATTTGAATAATTAAATAGGATTTTTTTTAAAAGATCAATTATTTGAATAATTAAATAGGAACAAAATAGAATAAAGAAGAACATAAAATAGATAGATAGAAACAATGAAGATGGCGTGTAGAAGTCCTAAGGAGCCTTGAAAACCCGATGAATCCAAAACCCCCTTCAAACAATTTTAATTTTCCTTCTAGGAAAGAAAACTCGGCAAGAGAAAGTGTTAGCTTGGAAGGATCAACTCGAGATTGACGATAGGGAGGTTGAATCAGCCTTTAAGAAGTTGTAGAAGCAACAAAAATTATGTAACAAAGAACACAAGGATTTATAGTGGTTCGGCCCCAATTGCCTACTCCACTACCTTAGCTTTCCACAACTAAGGATTTTCCAAAATTCTCTAATTTGGCAACCTTTGAGGACAAGATTTAACCTTACAATCTCTTTTAAGACTTATACCCCAAAATCTTAATATACAACTCTCTTATGGTTTCTACTCAAACCATAAGAATAAACCCTCTTTCAAAAGAGATACAAATAAGTAAACAAAGAAAACAATCCTCCCAAGATCATGATGTTTACCAATTAAGCAGAAATACAAAGAAGAACACTTGAGCTAAATGAATACAATGAAAGCTCACAAGTGTCTACAAGAAAAGGTATGAAATAATTAAGATCTAGGTTGTTTTGATTTATCTTTAAGCTTTGCACATTGCTCTTCTTGTTGCTAGACCTTTGGAAGATAGTATTTATACCCTCTAATTGATTTCCAACCGTTGTGGTTGTTGTGGAAGTGAATATAGCCGTTAGGGATGAAATACTAGGTCAGTAACTACACCTGCAACAATAAGTATCAATACCTACTAAAAGAGTATCAAGATTTTTTGTAATTAATATAGATTTTAGTGACCGTTGGAGTAGGAATATCGATACCTTTAGGAAATATATCGATACCTTAAGAAAAGTATCAATAACGGATCGATACTTAATAGGGTTTAAAAGAAACAAAATGTCAATTTGGTATAAATTATCAGAGGGGTATCGATATCTTGTAAAATATCGATACTTAAACAATAAGTATCGATGCTTTTTGTCCTGGAGCAATTCTAACTTGTTTGAAAATGGTTAAAACATATTTGAAAATGTTTAACCCAAATGAAACCATTTCAATTTGATTTTATCAAATTGCTCAACTTTAGTTTGTTATATCAAAACATATTATCCAATAAGGCTTAGTTTAACAATCTCCCCCTTTTTGATATAACAAAACATTTTGTAAATTTGTTTTTGACTAGATTGCTCCTGTAACACCCTTAACCTGTATCCATCGTCAGAACAGAGTTACGAAGCATTACTGAACAAACAAAGCAGTAAACCTTTCAATTCATACATCAATGTAATACATATTCTAAATTCATTCAAATACATTCATAATGTCCCTTAATCGAGCCCTCAAGGCCTTAAGAATATAATAGAATCAATCTGGGGCTAAATTGGAAACATTTGGAAAGTTTAGGAAAAGTTGAAAAATTTGGACTATAGGGGCCACACGGCCATGTGACTCACACAGCTGAGACACACGCCCGTGTCTCAGGCTGTGTAACTCACTGACTTGCATCCTTTAACATACAGGGGACACAAAATCGTGTCACATGGCCGTGTGTCACACACGGTTGAAATACATGCCCGTGTCTTAGGTCGTGTGGACCCAAAATGAACCTTAAAACACAATATTACCATGTCAAGTTTGCTTGGACCTTAAGAAACTCAAATACCAACCAAAATACCAAATCAAAACGAATTTAATCAAGCCAAAAACACACCAAAACCAACCTATTAAGTACCTAGGCAATGTACCCTTATTGGTACCACAAGTATATACAACTATACATCAAAATAAACATCAATTCAACTCATCAATCCACTTAAGCTAATACCTAGCCAATATAACTATCAAAGATACCTCAATCACAATAATTCCTTAACACATATTATTCATACTAGCATAAAAACTATACCTCATTCTCATGTAATATATAAGTTGGCCATTTACACAAAAAAAATCATCCATAATATTTACATAAACCAAAACATTAACGATAGCCATACAAGAGCCTATACATGCCATATAATTTGAATTAAACCTTCCAAAAACTATTGAATTGAGTTAGATAGTGTGACTTGAGTGCCGATCTGATCATCCAACCTTCAGAGAATCTACAATGACATTAAATAACACAAGTAAGCTTAATGAAACTTAGTAAGTTCGACGCATTAAACGGTAAATCTTACCTAAGTAAATACAACAATTCAAACAATAATAATCAACCATGAGAATTCCTTGTCATTCATAATTTCAACCGATGAATTCATCTATGTTTAGATCAATATTCAATAAATAACAAATCTTTCAAATTCATTAAATAGATTACCTTACCGAGATTTTTCATTCGAAAAATGACTTACGGATAAGAGTACATCATTAGATCAACCGAACACACCAGACAGAAGCTCATAAGAGCTAATCCGAGAGTATAACACGGGAGTTCGCAGCAAATTTTGAAACTTGATTTACTCGAGTAATATACAGATATCTCCCTCCAATACCATCTCCACTCCAAACCCCCGTAACACACCAAACCACGATTGTACTCTATCTTGCATTCAATCCAAACCGAGCATCAAATTCAATATTATATCTCAAATTACCATTAATTATCAAAAATTAAAAATAAATATATAAGTTGTACCATGTTAATCTACTAAAAAAATTCATATTGTTGTTAAATTCTAAACAGTACGAACTTACCTAGCTAAATTGCAGAAATGTCAAAGTATGTGGGCATTTTGGTAATTTTCTATTCTCCACAATTTTCCACTCGATCTTGATTTAAATTAATAATTTCATTGAATTTATTAATTTATATAATAAAAATATTTATTTATGCAATTTATTCATTTTTGAAATTTTTACAAAATTACCCCTAACATTTTACTTTTATTCAATTTAGTCCCTGAGCCTAAAACATGCAAATTAACCATTTTTAATGAAAACCCATGCCAACCAAATATTCATGGAATCCAATACAGCCCATTTTTGAAATAATTTCACAACAAATCCATGTATTTTTACTATTTCAACAATTTAGTCCCTAATCGAAAAATTTATCAAAAATCACTTAACAAAATACTTTTAAATAAAAACTAATATCTCAAATTCATCATTTAACATAAAAAATAACTTGATTCATCAATGGCAACACTCAAAATCTTTAATAGTTTCAAAATTGAAGGTTCGAGCTAGCTGTACCTAGTTGTAATGATCTCAAAAACATAAAAATTGAAAGAAATGGGTGAAAATAGCTTACCAAGCACCCCAAAATAAATTGGCCGAATGGTTTTCCTTCACCCACCATAGCCATTCGGTTGAAGCAATTAAAGAATGAAGAAGATGATAATTGTAGGTTAAGTTATTTTAGTTTATATTAATCAATTACTATCATAACTTTTAAAATTTACAAGATTTACCATGCAACCTTCCTATGAATATCCACTCACATTAAATATGGTACAATTACTATCCAAGTCCATGAATTTATCTTTCCATAGCTATTAGATCCATTTAACTAATAATATTCAACTTTTGCACCATTTTCAATTTATTCCTTTCACCTAATTAACCTTTTAAACATTAAAATTTCTTAACGAAAATTTAATACAACCTTAATAACACTTCGTAAATATTTATAAAAATATTTACATCTCGGTTTATAGAAACGAGGTCCTGATACCTTATTTTATAAAACCACTTGACTTTAGGGTCTTTCCACTTGAACTTAATTAATCATTTATATAACATAAATTACCAAAAAAACCTTTTTAAATCCATATTTGACTCGTAAATATTAAATAATAATATTTAGGAACTTGTCGGATTTGTGGCCCCAAATCCACTATTTTCGACACCACTGAAAAACAGGCTGTTACAGCTCCCCTTTAGTAAAATTCATTTTCAATTTAAGCTCCCAATATATGAAAATCATTTTCAATTTAAGGAATAAATATTTGGAGCATAAATATTTGAAATAAGTACAAATCTAACATTTATTTTGATTTGATAATTTGGTCCCTGAGCTTGGCATATAACTAATCAATTAACCATTAAATTTTTCTTTTCTCTTCTCCCCTTTTTTGTTATATATAAAAAAATAAAAAATAAAGCTCTCAAGAGGAAAAGAAAGTGGTTAGTTCAAAGATAGTTATTAAACATGAAGAACTAATGAACTACCATACCGATCAACATTAAGGTATAATCACATAGAATTTTCCTTTTATCTCCTTGAAGCAATGCACCTTACCTACAAACATAGAATTAAGTTTTTGGTACCTAATATCTTTTGGGTCCATAATCATTAGTCTTTAAAATCTTAGTCCCTTTAGGTATCCATTTTGAAAAAGTTTCCTTGTCTTGAGTAGCACTAAGTCCTTCAGGGACCCATACACTTTTAACAAGTTTTCCCTTGTAAAATCTTAAGGGACCTTTATGTTTATAGTAATTAAAGCTATTTTTAACAAAGTTTTGTTTTGAATTTTCTCCTTTACCAAAAGCTTTGTTAGAGCGAGCTTTTTCACTCTTAAGCTACTCAAGTTGCTTTTGATGATCCTCATGAACTTTTGAAAGCAAATTATGCAAGTCTAAAATTTTCTTTTCAAAGTCATTAATAATTTCTTGCATTTTTTTTACTTTCTCTTCAAGTTCATAATTATTTTTGGAAAGTAAGTCATTTTCATTTCGCAATTTTGAAACATTTTTCTTGTGTTTTGACATCATGACTTCAAATTCCAAACCCAATTCATCATAGGCATCTTGCAACTCATCAAAGGAATAATCATTTAAAGTAGATGAGTTAGAAGTTACCTTAGGATCATTGATGGCCATAAGACATAAGTTGGCTACTTCATCAACGGATGAGTTTTCATCACTCCAAGCAACAACATAGGCCTTTTGTTTGCTAGACCTCTCCTTTTTAAGTTGAGGATGGATAATCATACTTGATGTGTCCTGGTTTCTTACACTTATAACAAATAATGAGATCTTTCTCCTTGGTAGATTCAAGCTTGAGTCCTTCATTCTTTTGAAATTCTCTTCCTTTGTTGGACTTCATGAATCTCTTGAATCTTCTAGAAAACATCTCTATCTCTTTATCTCTATCTACCACTTCACTTGATTCACTATCGTTATTAGTGGTGGATTTTAGAACTTCACTAACATTCTTCTTCATAATTCTTTCTTCTTCACTCCCTTTGTTAAGCCTCATCTCATATGCAAGAAAAAAACCAATAAGCTCATCAAAGGAGAGTGAGTTGAGATCCTTTGATTCTTCTATTACCATCACTTTAGCTTCCCAAGATGTTGGAAGACTATTCAACATCTTCTTCACTATCTCCTTGTTGAGATAGATCTTTCCAAGGGTTTTGAGACCATTGATGATGTGGGTGAAGCGATCAGACATTTTCTTAATTCATTCTTTCAGTTTTGTTTTAAACAACTTAAAATCAAGAGTGAGAAGACTTATCTTAGTGTCCTTAACTTTACTTGTCCCTTCATGGGTGACTTCAAGCTTGTCCCATATTTCTTTGGCATTGTTGCACAAGGAGATTCTAATGTAATCATTTACACTAAGAGCACAAAATAGAGTGTGCATAGCTTTTGCATTTAATTGTATCTTCTTGATATCATTGTTATCCTATTCACTCTCTTCCTTTGGGAAAATAACACCTTCGACCCTCTTCATATGAATGAATAACCCATTTGTAATTATCCTCCAAACTTCACAGTTGTTGGCTTGGATGAATAACTTTATTCTTGTTCTCCAATCTAAGTAGTTGGAGCCATTGAATAGAGGAGGCCTCATGGTGGAATGCCCTTCTCCCAATATGGTGGAATTTGGCTTGAAAGTGGACATCATTTTGTAGAATGAGTTAATGACCGTTTGATCTTCTTCGAGGATCTTCTCTTGGTTGTTAAACTGTCTTTAAAGGCTAGCTCTGATACCAATTGTTAGCTCAAAAAGATTAACTCAAGATCGATAATAGGGAGGTTGAATCGACCTTTAAGAATTTGTGGTGGAAGTAAAAAAAATTATACAACAAAGAACACAAGGATTTATAGTGGTTCGGCCCCAATTGCCTACTCCACAACCTTAGCTTTCCACAACTAAGGATTTTTCCAAATTCTCTAATTTTGTAACCTTTGAGGACAATGTTTAATCTTACAATTTCTTTTAAGACTTATACCCCAAAATCTTAAGATACAACTCCCTTAAGGTTTCTACCCAAACCTTAAGAATAAACCCTCTCTCAAAAGAGATACAAATAAGAAAACAAGAAAACAATCCTCCCAAGATCATGATGTTTACCAATTAAGCACAAATACAAAGAAGAACACTTGAGCTAAATGAATATAATGAAAGCTCACAAGTGTCTACAAGAAAAGGTATGAAATAATTAAGCTCTAGGTTGTTCTGATTTATTTTTAAGCTTTGCACATTGCTTTTCTTGTTGCTAGACATTTGGAAGATAGTATTTATACCCTCTAATTAATTTCCAACCGTTGTGGTTGTTGTGGAAGTGAATATAACCGTTAAGGATGAATACTAGGTCATTAATTGCACCTGCAACAATGAGTATCAATACCTACTAAAAGAGTATCAAGATTTTTTGTAATTAATGGAGATTTTAGTGACTAATCCAAAAATGTCTGGATCCAATCCAAAAATTCATCGCAAGTTGACTAATCTTTTCAGCTTGAAAAATGACAATTTGATTGAATTGACTTTAATAAATTTCACCCATTTCGTACATGTATCATTCACTATTTCCTTGAAAAGTTTCATCCTCACATAGTCTTTGACCAAGTCTTGGTTTGATTTGCTTAGCCTTTGACCTTTTCATTAGACCTTGAGGTAGTGTAAGCCCATCACATCCATGGGCCTGAAATTGGGCCTTGAGACTCACATCATTTTCCCATTTGTCAAGAAGATTCATCCTTGAATCTTTAGTTGTAGAAACATAAAAGGATTAGAATTAGTTACAATAAAAGAAAACAAACACTTATCTAAGCTTTCCTGTGCACCAAAACTATATCTAGGATCAAATATGTGATTTTGATCCCCTAAATTAGCATGGATCAAGTACCACTTCTCAAAAAAAAAAAAAAAAAACAGTTAACACTAAACAAAGAAATGTTAGGCAGGTGAGTGTTCAAGTAAAAAATAACCTATAACATTCTTTGAATATGCATGGTTATCCATAAGAATTTCCAACGATGAGTCAAGAATTTCACATAATAATAAAAATCAGGAAGGTTAACATTATTATGTAAAAATTCATCATTAAAGGTCAAGATAGAAAATTTTGTTGCAAGAAAAAATGTATAAAATGCTTTAATAACCCTATCTAATGCAACAAAATTATTATTTTTAACATTTACAAAACTAGATACACCCAAAAAATCAATTGAACTTTCAGACCAATGTTTAATGAAATTTGACCAATGAGAAAACATGTTGTAAGGAAGTATTTTACAAACAAAATCAATAGCATACTTATAAAAAAAATTTAAGGAATGCCTTATTAAATCAATTTCTAATGTTTCCTTACCTTTGTTACCTTGTAGCACTTGTGGGGATTATCAATGTTCAACTTACCTCTTTCCCACGAGTAAAATCTTCTATCAGTGGTAGAGTAATGTAATTGGAAGTCTATCAATGTATTCTTTAAATGTTGTAATAAAGAAACACTATTGAACAAATTTGAGTTATGATTAGTTAAAAGATAATCATTCCTCACTTTTGCATTGGTATTTTCTTGCTTTTCATTTTCTTTTCTCACTAGAGAACTCTTAAATTTTACCTCATATATATTTTCACTCACCAAAAGTGGACCATCAAGTAGACTTTTGGTCATACCCCAAAAATTGGGTTAGTAGAATCAAGTCACTAAACCGAAGGTTGTGTCAGATATCAAAAATTAGCGTCGAAAGTGAGTAATTAAAGAATTTAAAGTTACATATTCAAGTTTTTATTTTATTGTTTAGCTAAAAAAAATTCAATTTTAAGGTCTAATTTGGAGAAAATGAGTTTTAATTGATTTAGGACCTATTTGGAAAAGGGAAAAGTTAGGAGTGACTCAAAGGGCAAAAAGCTCAATTTTTACAATTTGGCTTTCAAAATTTCAGCCGAATACATCTTCCCCTCCCCTTTGCCGTCATTCAAAAATAAATTTCCCTAAACCCCAAATCCACTTATTTTCTCTCTAATTAAACCTAACCCTTGTGATTTTCTCATCTCCCAAATTCTGAAATCTCTCCCAATTTTAAGAAAACCAAAAAAATATTATAAATTTCCTCATTCGATTTCTAAACAATTTTTCTGAAATTCAATCTTTCAATCATTCTTCTTCTCGGTCGAGGTAAATTTTTGTTTCTTATTAAGTTTTGATATATTCTACCTTTTTATATCAAGTTTTGATTGGTTGTAAAAAGAAATTCATGTTTTAACTGAAATTGGGATCTTTAATGGAGGAATCCGAGTTTTCCAATTAAAATATTGTTTCTAAGTGTCTTTCAACTTGTTTTTATTAGATTAGAAGGTTTTTAAACTCGTTTTAAACTTTTTCTAAATGATTTAAAGGTTATGTTGAGTTTTCATTAAAAATAACCATGCATATCAAAATTTTTGGAACGATAAGTTTTTAGAGTTTTGAGTGTTTGAGGGTTAAGAGTCCTTATTTATTGAATAATTAAATGTTTAGATTTTATTTTAAGTTATAGGAATGAATTTAGATTAAGATATTTGAGGTTTGGCTAAGCTAGTAAAAAAATACTATTCCAAGAGGATCTAGTTTAAACTAACATTTTTGTTTGATTTGAGGTGTGTTATTGGTTGTTAATTTTCTTTATATGTTGTGTGGTTAATATTTGAGAATATTTAGAGTTGTTGGAACCCTCTTGTGTTGTGATGTGGGGCATTGAGGCCCAAGACAGTCTGAAGAGATAAGGGAATGTGAGCTAAGCTACATTCATCGGGAAGTGTTGGTGTGTTGAAGAGTGTTAGCTTGATACTACACTAATGGGATATGTTAGAATCTTTGAGACATTGGTGTGTTGGAGATCCGTGTATCCAATGTGTGGTGATAGAGCCCAGTTTTACATTTCATAGTCCCAAGTTACCAAATTATCACTTAATGAATTGTATATAGGGTATGTTGTATGTATATGCTTGTGAGTACATAAGTTAGACCAATAAGATAAATGAAGTGTGACTTTGTTGGCTCGATGGTGTAATTAAATATAGTTGTGATTGTGCTTTAGTTTCTTTTGTTTAACGTATGATATTTTGTACATTTACAATAATTCTGAGCATTCACTGAGCTTGTTTAAGTGCACACACTCCTTACTAAATCCTTACAGATTGTTAGCATTTTTGGTGTGAGCAGTGCAGCCAAGTGTTGCATGTAAATAACTAATGCAAATGTGCAAGTATATAGGTCATTCAAGTAATAAAATGATAAGTAAATATCATCTCAACAGGGATCGAAAATTGGTAAGAGATTGATTAAGTTATTGTAATCCTATTAACTATACTAAATAGTAGGAAATACTCTTAAATTGAATAATATGTTGGTATAATGAATTAATGTAATTTAATGCTAAAGAGAGAGATTTGATATGGCAAATAAAATGTATTGGCAAATTACAGAGAAAAACAAGTGTAATTCTGTTGTTGAATGAATAGGGCTAGAATTATTTACGTGAAATGCTTATATCAAAATAATGTCATGGCAAAATATTGTGTAATAAATTGCTCAGAGAGTTACTACTGTAACTTGCCTCTTTCAATAGCTAGATTTTAAGATAAAAATCTAAGTTATTGTATGTCTAGAGAACTCTGGATTAATAACTGCAATGAATGTTCTTCTCTGCACAACTCACAACATCTATGTCTTGAGTGCTGCGAATATTCTGTCAAATATTCACTTGCACCAAACTATTCTATATCCAGTATATTTAACCTTTTCAGAATTAAAAATACATCTATGAACACAACATACAATCAACTATGTTTAGAGCTTGCACGAGTGGATTAAAAATAGGCATAAATCGAATGAATCAGTGATATAGGCAATCTAAAATTATGAGCATTAAAGATGACAAACATTCACCCAAATAACTCCAACCCAGAAAAGATTTAGCTCTTGGGTGGAAAGGCAACATCAAATTTAAATCATTTGTCAACATTTAAAGAAGTTTGAATCACAGAAATTAGGAAAACTAAAGGTAGGATTGCAGGATTTCTTGCCACACTCCAACTTCTCTTTTATCTTCCGATCGTACGTGAATCTAGGATAGATGTTTCTTCCCCTTCTTCACATTTGTAATATACTCTCTGCAGCTGCTACCTTTTCTTTCTCTGAAATTCCCCTATGGAGTTTTTCTTTGTGCAGAGAGAGGATTGCTATCATCAGTCTCTTTCCCATACAAATTCTCCTCATTTTTTTCTTCTTCTTCTCTCTCCTTTTATTGGGTAGATCTGTCCCACCTCAGCACACATTTTTCATTCCTCTTTTTATGTAACGCCCTAAAATTTCTATTTTTATTTCTGTGAGATCTTGACACAAGTATCTATCTGCTTCAGTGGTTAAGTGTTCTAGGTGTGTTTGAGAGGTCCCAAGTTCAAGCCCTACCTTTGGAAAATTTTGATATTTTTCTGATCTAAACCTTATGTTTGGGGAGTGGGCTTATATTAATTATTTGTAGAATCATATCAGAATGAGCCTATTGGTTCGAGTGGTAAGGGAGTCTGTGTGTGGTGTGGAGGTTCTGTGTTCGAATCCCTCCGCGAGCATGGGAGTTTATTTTTGTTCGTTTGATCGAAAGAGAGTTTCAGTCAAGTAAAAATTCTATGGAGGTTATCAGGAGTGGGGTAGTGGAGAAAGTTAAGGGATTATGGGATATCTAATTAGTTTTTATTTTCCACTCCCCTCTAGAAAAAAAATAACGTCTTTTTTTTCTCTGAGTTTCTTTTCCCCTATTTTCCTCCTTCCCTTTCATCGTTCAATTCTTTCTTTTTGCCATGGTAATTTCGTGGTGCCTTGTTTCGTGGTTGTCGTGCGTCTTGGAATTGATGGGGAACCATCCGCTAGAGCTCCGACGGTTTAGAACGTGTTAGCAGTGGTAGTTGTTGGCGGTAATTGAGTTTCGTATCATGCCTTTGTATGAAATTCGTTAGTAAATCCACTAAATCATTGATAGGTATTCTTGCTTTAGGCTTTTGGAAGGCTCAAGATTGTTTTACAGCGAAACGAAATCAGGTGTGTACTCGAAATACAGAAAAACGAGGTTCAGCGAAAGCCAAAAAACCCCACTATTGACGCCACACGGCCGTGTGATCGACGAAGGCCAGCACGGCCGTGTGATGGTTGGAGTGTGGCCGTGTGGTAATTGGGCCAGGCCGTGTGATCCACACGAGTAAGGCTAATCTGGGCGTGTGGGCCACACGGCCAACCCACACGGGCGTGTGGGCCTATATTACTAAAATTTTTTGTAGGATCGCACGGGTCGTCCTAATCGACTATGGGCCTACTGTGGGGTCGGTAAATGCTATCTAACCCTATAACCAAATGGCCTGTTAGACTGAAAAATTGTTATGAGAATGCCTAAGTTTGTTTATCTGTTATTTGATTATGAAAGCATGTTAAGAATGATTTATTTGTTAATTCTGTATGCGTGTTCTATTACTATGATTGGGGTGGGATGATGTATATTGGAGGAAGTGTTTCAAAGGTGATTATGCCTAATATCCGCAAAGACATTTTGCATTATATCATTATATGTGCAGATCGGTACAGCGTGTAACAATCCAGTTTAGACCCTAGTTAGAATAGTGATTTCGGGACCACATATTGGAGTCTAAAAAATGTTTAAATATTATTTTCCGTGTTTATTATATGTGAACTAGTATGTGTGAAAGTTTCATATTAAGATTTGATCATTTGTGTACTCAATTTGAGAAAAGGATTTAATCGCGTAAAATGTAAAAGCTGTGTGCTAGTAGTTAAAGTGCTTAATTATCATGACTTATTAATTATAAAGTCCTTATAATGTTATAAGACCATTTGAAGAATGGATGGACCATTATGCCTAGAGTTAGTGGAATTTTAATATTAATTCATTAAGGCTAAAATGGTAATTATATTATTAAATCAATTATAATAAAACATAGTGGAAATAATGGCCATTTTATCATCTTCATGGCCGAATGAAGCAAGGAAAAGAGCTAAAAATAGGGTTTTGATATTAGGTTGTTGTGTGGCCAAATTGAGGTATGTGTTTTGCTTAGTTTTTGATGATTTTTACGTTTTTGTGATCGTTATTAAGTGTTCTAACTAGTCCATGCTTCAATTTCTGATTTTGTTGATGATTTTGAGTTATTCCATTGATGAAACTATGAACCTTGTGATGTTAGTTGATGAATTATGAAAGATATGTGTTGGGTTGACATATATTGTCTTTGAATTTTTGATGAAATTGAGTAAATTGGGCTAATTTGTAAAAAAATGTTATTTTGAGGGACTAAAATATAAATAAATGAAATGTATGGACTTGTATAAGAGCTATGAAAATTTGGCTAAGCATGTGTATAAGCAAATTTTGTGTATTTTGTGATTTTGCGAATGAGGGACTAAAATGTTGAAATGAGAAACTATGAGGGCTAGTTTGTAAAATGCCCCAAATATGTGTTTATGGATTGTTTTGAATAATTTTGTGAATAAAATGGTTAATTTTGAATACATATAGGTCAAGAAAAGAGGAATTCGGATTTAGACTGAGGGAAGTCGAAGATTATAGAATAAACAGTCCGAGTCGACAATTTCGAGTACGAGGTAAGTTCGTATATAAAATACGATATATAAGTATGTTTTGATACTTGATTATATGTGGATTGTATATATGTTTAGTTTGGGCTAATACGATAAGGAATTGATGGTATTTGGCACTAAGTGTGCGATTTAAACTAGCTTCAGCTACTTGAGGCAGTAAGTGTGCGATACCGACTTAGCTTCGGTTAATTGAGATGGCAGTAAGTGTGCGGAATCATTCTAGCTTCGGCTAACCTTTATAGCACTAAGTGTGCAGATGTTTAAAGTATGAATAATTTACGGAAAGTCTTAAAATATTCAAACGAGAGGTGAGAATGAAAGTGAATAAGTACGGGACGATTCAGGTAGGTACGATACCTATATGGTAGATGCTATTTTGTATGTGAAGTTCATTGAATTGGTATGAGCTTATGAATCATGTTGATATAGATTTAATAAATGATTTGAGAATTCGTAAATACTTATGTGTTGATGTTTTATATTTTATATACTGTTGATGATTTTAGTACGAGCTTACTAAGCTTTTGAAAGCTTACTTTGTGTGTGTTTGCATTATTTCATAAATATCGAAGCTACTGCAACCTCAGGGATTGTCAAGGATCGACACCGCACTATCGAACCTCATTTTGGTACTTTGAAAATGTATATTTTGAAGTATGGCATGTATAGGCTAGTAGTTGAAAGATTATGTTTTGTGATGTATATATTTAGCTACGTGATTTGGCTAGTTTATGTTTTAAATTATAACTTGATAATGGTATATGGTATGTTATGCCAATGCTCAATGGTGGTTTGTGTTTAGTTGGTCAAAAGAAATGGTAAATGTTGATAAGTTTTGGTAAGTTTTAGCATGGGATTGAATGATGTATGGAAGGAAATGTTTTGGCATGATCTTATCTTGTGTTGACATGAATTGGTAAGGTTTATGGGTAGGAAAATGGTTGATATTGTTATGATATAAATGATGAGTGTTTTGGCATAAAACTGGCTGAAATGGTGGTGCAAATATGCTTGCTTTCTTTGCTTGTAGGTTGACCAAATTAGGGTGAAAAATTGGCTATTCATGTAACGCCCCGTACCCGAGACCGTCGCCGGATTTGAACACGAAGTGTTAACAGACTTAATTCATTACTTAAATCGCTCAAACAATTTTTTTTTTAAATTTCCAGTCAAGCTAGCAATCTGTGTCATAGTCGATTAAAAATTCATATCTCGAGTTCCGAAATTCGAAATCCAATTCCGTAAATTTTACCTGAAACTAAACTCATATATATATTTACTAAATTTTTTCTAGAATTTTTGGTCAAGCCAATTAGTACAGTTTATTAGTTAAAGTCTCCCCTGTTTCAGGGTTCGACTGCTCTGACCTCTGTGTATTACGAATAAGATATCTCTCTGTACAGAATTTTGATATTTGTTTCTATTAAAACTAGACTCAATAAGAAAGCTTTACATATAAAGCATGACTTCCAATTATTTTTTTACAATTTATTATGAATTTTTAAAGTCAAAACAGGGGATCCAGAAATCACTCTGGCCCTGTTTCACAAAAATTTAAATATCTCATAAAATATAATTCATATACCTGTTTTGTTCAATCCATATGAAAATACACTCATAAATCTTAAATTTCATAACTTACTCATCATTTAATTCCATTTATACTATTTTTAGTGATTTTTCAAATTTATAACATCACTCGCTGTGATTCTGTTTTATGGCAAATTTCACTTTACTAAGGATTTTCATGGACTAAATATCATTTTAAACATACATAACATCAAATATGACTTAGATTGGCCATTCCAATGGCTAATCATTTACAAACCCTTTTCTTGCCAAACCATAGCCATATCATAAGATCATTTACACAAAGTGAGTATTTTGCCATACATGCCACATTCAAAACACACAAGCCATTTTACCAATTTAGTTTTTCGGATAGTGTGAACGAGTCTTCGACCTATCCCGATTCTCAAGCCGGCTTGTCAAAACTATAATGAAAGAAAAGGAGGGAGTAAGCACAAATGCTTAGTAAGTTCACATGCAAATAGCAAGTAACATAATCACACAATCCCCCAAAAACATTATTTGCATAAACAACACCAAGACATTCATGTTTCATTTGTATTTAATATATTTCTACGATTTCATCATACCAAGTTCTCAACCCGAGGGTTTAAGCACATACCTGTCAAATTTTCTCATTTGCCACACTAACCAACATGTCACCTTCATTTTAGGCCTTCTTTTTATTCACTTAAGATTCACCCGTTGAACACATCGGAATATAATTCGAATACGCGGATCTCATGAACATAAGAGCCATACCCGCAGCTAGAGAAACTCAATAGCCTACGGAAATTATGTAGCCAAGCTGCCATGTAACCCGCCCATAAGTGAACTCGGACTCAACTCAACGAGCTCGGGCGTTCGCATCCATAAGTGAACTCGGACTCAACTCAACGAGTTCGGAACTCAACCATCCTAGTGACATGTCACTTGTATTCTAATCTATTCCCAAGTTTCAAACGGGCTTTTTTCTCGATCACATATCCTTGCCGTCTTCCATGGAATATCGAAACCGACACTCGGTAGCAATTCATATTTAACAAGTAATAAACATAATTTGCATATTACTCAACAGTAACCACAAAGCATAATATTTCATAATAATAATCATCATATCATATAAATATCATTAAGTTAATTAAAATGACAATTATGTTACTACATTTACACATGAACTTACCTCGGTACAAAATTATTAGCAATCGAGCCTATTCTTCGTAAACTTTGTTTTTCCCTTGATCGCAACTTGAATCTCGTTTCTCTTGATCTATAATGTCAAATTAATCTTATTTAATACATACATTCATCAAAACAGCATTTAATACAAACTTTGGCAAAATTACATTTTTGCCCCTAAACTTTTGCATAATTACACTTTTGCCCCTAGGCTCGGGAATTAAACTTCATCCCTTATTCTTATGTTTTATGACATGCTGATCATTTTTACCTTCTATGGTAACATCAAATTCACACTCTAACATGTATTTATGACTATTAGGTATTTTTACCGATTAAGCCCTTTTACTCGTTTTTGCTTAAAACCGAGTAGTACAATTCTTCTTCGTAAGTCATATCCGGTCGTAGTTCAATTTCTGTCGGTGAAATTATATGTGAAGGATCTGAACGATATTGATATAACATAGATACGTGGAATACATCATGCATCTTACGTAATTCGGATGGCAATGATAGCAGATAAGCTCTTTGGTCCAACTCTCTCAATCACTTCAAGCGGTCCAATAAAGCGTGGACTTAATTTGCCTTTCTTGCCAAATCTGAGAACTTTCTTCCACGGGGATACTTTCAAAAACACTTTGTCACCAACTTGATATTCAATCTCTTTTCTCTTCAAATCTGCATACGATTTTTGTCTGTCTGAAGCTGCTTTCAAGCAATCTCTGATGGCTTTTACTTTCTATTCTGTTTCCTTAACTAGATCAACCCCGTAAATCTGATTTTCCTTAAGCTCTGTCCAATACAAAGGTGTGCGAAATTTACGTTCATACAAAGCTTCATAAGGTGCCATCTTCAAACTCATCTGATAATTATTATTATAAGCAAATTCTACCAACGGTAAATACCTTTCCCAACTACCTTGAAATTCCAATACGCAACATATGAGAATGTCTTCAAGAATTTGAATTACTCTCTCTAATTTTCCATCAGTTTGTGGATGAAAGGCAGTGCTAAAATTTAACTTTGTACCTAATGCCTCTTGCAAATTTTGCCAAAACCGTGAAGTAAATCTCGGATCTCTATCCAAAATGATTGACAAAGGTGTTCCATGAGGTCTAACAATCTCACGGATATACAATTCAGCCAACTTATTAAGAGAATAATCCGTACGTACCGAAATAAAATGAGCCGATTTAGTCAGTCTATCAACTATTACCCAGATGGCATTTTTCTTCCCCGGAGTTAACGGCAACCCTGATAGGCTGGAGTAATCCCGAAGGTACTTGGTGTTCAGCTTTCACTTGTTAACAAACTAAGCACTTTGATACAAACTCGAAAATATCTCTTTTCATTCCACTCCACCAGTACATTTTCTTCAAGTCATTATACATTTTCATACTGCCCGGATGAACTGCCAAGCAACCATTAGTGCTTCATGCAAAATCTTTTGAATCAACTCATCATTTTTCAGTACACAAATCCGATTTTTAAACATCAAGCAACCATCAGAACCGATTCTGAAATCTGATCCTGTATCAGCTTCACACTACTTTCTTTTGGCTTGCAAATCTTGGTCATTTTTCTGAGCTTCACAAATCTTTTGTAAAAACATCGGTCTTGCTCTTAACTCTGCTAGAATCGAACCATCATCTGATACCTTTAACCGAGTGTTCATAGCTCTCAAAGCAAACAGTAACTTTCTGCTTAAAGCATCAGCAACCACATTCGCTTTTCCCGGATGGTAATCAATAACAAGCTCGTAATCTTTCAATAACTCCAACCATCTTCGCTGTCTCAAATTCAAATCTTTTTGTGACATTAAGTATTTAAGACTTTGATGGTCGGTATATACTCGGCACTTTTCACCATACAAATAAAGTTGCCAAATCTTCAAAGCAAACACTATAGCCGCCAGTTCCAAATCATGAGTCGGATAATTTTTTTCGTGAGATTTTAACTGCCTCGAAGCATAAGCCACCACTTTTCCTTCTTGCATAAGTACACATCCTAAGCCATTTCGAGAAGCATCACTATACATCACAAATTCTTTTACTGATTTGGGTTGTGTAACACCAGTGCTTCAGTTAATAACTTCTTCAATTCTTCAAAACTTTGTTGACATTCTTTCGTCCATTCAAATTTAACATTCTTTCGGAGTAGTCTAGTCATAGGAGCAGCAATTATAGAAAATCCATTTACAAACCGCCGATAATACCCAGCTAGCCCTAAGAAACTTCTAACCTCGGTTACATTTTTCGGTGGTTTCCAATCAACAATGGCTGAAATCTTACTAGGATCAACCCATATACCATCATCTGAAACAATATGACCCAAAAATCCAACTTCTCGAAGCCAAAATTCACTTTTACTAAACTTGGCATATAACTGCTTATTTCTCAAAGTTTGCAAAACTATCCTCAAATGCTCAGCATGCTCTGTCTCATCTTTTGAATAAATTAAAATATCATCTATAAACACCACAACAAATTTGTCCAAGTATGTCCGAAATATGAGATTCATTAAATCCATAAACACAGCAGGAGCATTTGTCAACCCGAATGGCATAACTAAAAATTCATAATGACCGTACCTTGTTCTAAAAGCGGTTTTAGGCACATCCGACTCTCTTACTCGCAACTGGTAGTACCCAGATCTCAAGTCAATCTTTGAAAACCATGTCACTCCTTTTAGCTGATCAAATAAATCATCAATTCTTGGCAACGGATACTTGTTTTTGATTGTCACCTTGTTTAACTGCCGATTGTCAACACACAACCTCATAGAACCATCCTTCTTTTTCACAAATAACACAGGAGCACCCAAGGTGAAAAACTCGGTCTCACAAAGCCTTTATCAGTCAACTCTTGCAACTGCGACTTTAATTCTTTTAACTCTGTTGGTGCCATTCTATATGGAGCAATTGAGATCGGAGCTATTCCCGGTATCAAATCAATACCAAATTTTACTTCCCTGACTGGAGGCAAACCCGACAATTCTTCTGGAAATACGTCCGCAAATTCACACACAAAAGCTTGATTCAACTTTCTTTTCAACTTCTTTTGTATTAATTACATACGCCAAATAAGCTTCATAAACCTTTCTCAAATATCTCGAAGTGACATTGAAGAAATCATACTAGATAATGCCTCCGATTTGTCCGGTTCAACCCATAAAAATTTTACCACTTTCACACTTTAATTCTGTAACCTTTTCTTTGCAATTTATTATAGCATCATGCAATGTCAACCAATCCATACCCAAAATAATATCAAATTCATCAAACGGCAACAACATCAAGTCAGCTGGAAAGTAATGACCCCGAATCATTAAAGGGCATTTCTTGCATACTTTATCAACTATCACACATTTGCCTAACGGATTCGACACTCTAATCATAAATTCTATGTTCTCAACAGGTATATTCATACTAAACACCAGTTTTATGCACACATATGAATGAGTAGAACCGGGATCAATCAAAGCAATAACATTAACATCATAAAGAGAAAATATACCAGTAATCACATTGGGTGATGAAGCATCTTCACGTGCCTTTATGGCATAAGTTCTAACTGGAGCCTTTGCTTCAGATTTAGCTATTGAATCTCTGGCTACATTTTTGCTGCTTGCTTCATTTCCAGCTTTTCTCGAATATCTTCCCCTCGATTCTGCACCACTAGCTTTTACATTCTGAAATTTTTCTTTCTCAGCTCTCTCTGGGCAGTCTCTAATAAAATGATCCGGAGAACCACACCGAAAACATTCATTCGCTCTACACGGGTCAAAATGATTTCTGCCACACCGCTGGCACTCGGGCTTAACAAATCTCGTATTTCCCACACTAGCTGCAGAAGTAGTCTGAGATTTAGGACCCAAATTTTGTTCTTAAAATTTCTATATGATTGTCCAGCCGAAACCTATGAACAAGGATTCATATTTCTAGATTTTCTGGATTGCTGTGAGAATGAACTGCTCGTCGGTCTTTTCTTCCAATTTCCAGTCTCAGCCTCTACCTTTTTCTTCTCTTTAAGTAGTTCTTCAACCTTGCAAGCTCGATCAACCAGTACTACCATTTCTTTTAATTCAAGAATCCCAACAAATACTTTGATGTCTTCATTGAGTCCGTCTTCAAATCGTCTGCACATTTTAGCTTCTGTAGGAATATATTCTCTAGCATACTTACTCAACCTGACAAACTCCCTTTCGTATTCAGTAACTGTCATGTTCCCACGCTTTAATTCAAGAAACTCTTTACGCTGCTGATCAATAAATCTTTCACTGATATATTTCTTCCGAAATTCTTCCTGAAAGAACTCCCAAGTTACTTTCTCTTTCGGTACTACTGAAGTCAATGTCTTCCACCAATGATAAGCTGAATCCCTCAACAATGATATAGCACATTTCAAGCATTCTTCAGGTGTACAAGACAATTCATCAAATACTCGAATAGAATTTGTAACGCCCCCACGCCCGAGACCGTCACCGGAGTCGAGTATGAGGTGTTACTAAGCTTAATTTAACATTTTTAGAACTTTGGATTATTTGTTTCTACATTCACAGCTTTTAAGCTACTTGCGTCACAGTCACAAGAAAAATCATATCTCGAGTTACGAAACTCGAAATCAAGATCCGTAAATTTTCCTTGAATCTAGATTCATATACCTATCTACTAATTTTTTTCTAGAATTTTTGGTTGAGCCAATTAGTACAGTTTATTAGTTAAAGTTACCCCTGTTTCAGGACTTGACTGGTTTGACCTCTATTTATTGCAAACCACATTTCTCTCTGTAAAAAATTCATATGACTATGAGGTTTATTTATAATAAAACTAGACTCAATAGGGATTTTGAGGATATAAAATACACCACCTAATTATATCTTTACAATTTATGGTGAATTTATAAAGTTGGAACAGGGGATTCAGAAACTGCTATGACCCTGTTTCACTAAAATTCAAATATATTTTAACATATAATTCATTTACCTGTTTCATTTGTTTCATGTGAAACTAGACATAATAAGCTTAAATTTGATATGTATTCCATCACCAAATTTTATTTCTATGATTTTTAGTAAATTTTCAAACTCGTGTCAGTGTTGCTGCAGTATTTTGTTTATGGCAAATTTCATCCCTTTTATGAGTTTTTATGCACTAAGTATCTTAATAATTTTCCTTAACATCAAACATAATCTAAACTAACCATTTTCATAATTTATCATTATCAAACATTTTCTCAACCATTCCATCACCATATCATAAGATCATTTACACAAAATAGGTATATTGCTATACATGCCATACTTAAATTTACAAGCCATTTACCAAAAGTCTTAGGATAGTGTGATTGAGCCTTCGACTATCCCAATTCTGAGTGGCTTGTCCAAAACTACAATGAGTAAGAAGGAGGAGTAAGCACAAATGCTTAGTAAGTTCATATGCAAATAATAAGTAACATAACAAGCGGTCATACCAATCAACATTAGCATGCATCACTAAAACACATATCACATTTCTAATCATTTTTCATCATCTTATTACCTTATCGTGATTGTATCAATACTCAACCCGAGGGTTAAATACATACCTGTCCAAAATATCCATTTCACATCACTTACCAATACGTCTCTTTACATCTCGAATATTCCTCCATTTGAGTATAACTTTACCCGTTGAACACATCGGAATATAATTCGAATACATGGATAACTTGCACATAAGTGCCATATATGCAATCAAGCAATCATGTAACCCGCCCATAAGCGAACTCGGACTCAACTCAACGAGCTCGGGCGTTCGTATCCATAAGTGAACTCGAACTCAACTCAACGAGCTCGGATGCCTAGTTACATCTCACGAACTCGGACTCAACTCAACGAGTTCGGACATTCGCATCCATAAGTGAACTCGGACTCAACTCAACGAGTTCGGATGCTCAACCATCCTATTGACATGTCACTTGTATCCTAATCTATTCCTAAGGTTCAAACGGGATTTTCCTCGAACACATATCCTTGCCATCTTCCGTAAAATACCAAACCAATACTCTGGTAACACTTTATATTTAACAAATAATACAAATAATTTGCATTTTATTCGAAAATAACCACAAAGCATATATTTCATGATAAAAATCAGCATATCATATAATTAACATCAATAAATTAAAAAAAAAACAATTATACTACATTATTTACACATGAACTTACCTTGGTACCAAAATACAAAGATTTTGCAATTTAGTCCACAATCTTTTCTTTTCCTCGATTGAGGTCGATTCCACGTCTTTCTTGATCTAAAATAACACATTTAGCTTATTTAATACTCACATTATCAAATTAATCCTTAACTAAAATTTTGGCAAAATTACAATTTTACCCCTAAACTTTTACATATTTACATTTTTGCCCCTAGGCTCGGGATTAAACTTTATTCCTTATTCTTATGTTTTACAACATGCTGATCACTTTTCTCTTCTATGGCAACATCAAATTCTCACTCTAACATGTACTTGTGACTATTAGGTATTTTTACCGATTAAGCCCTTTTACTCGTTTTTGCTTAAAATCGAGTAGTACAAGTTGTCTAACATAATTTAAAACTTCATATTATATCATAAAACATTAAAATACACAAATTTCACCTATGGGTATTTTTCCAAATATAAACCCTAGGTTAAATTATTGCTAACATAAGCTTAATCGAGTTATCGGGATCTCAAAAACGTAAAGAACATTAAAAACGGGGCTTGGAATCCCTTACTATGGAGCTTGGAAGCTTGAAACAAACCCTAGCTATGGAAAACCCTTGAAATTTCGGCCTAATGAAGAAGATGGACAAAAATTGGCTTTTAATTTTGTTTTTAATTCATTTTAATAACTAAATGACCAAAATGCCCTTACTACTAAACTTTCCAAAAGTTCCTTCCATGTCCTAATTTTGTCCATGAACTTAAATTAGTCAAATTTCTATTTAATACCTAATTAATATTTCAATGCAATTTCATACTAAAAACTTCTGGAATGCAAATTTTGCAACTTATTCGATTTAGTCCCTACTTTCAATTTAAACACTTTAGGCATAGAATTTCTTCACGAAATTTTCACAAAATCATGTAATCATATCATAAACCTAAAAATAATTATAAAATAATTATTTCTATCTCAGATTTGTGGTCACGAAACCACTATTCCGATTAGGCCCTAATTCGGGATATTACAACTCTCCCCCCCTTTAAGGATTTTCGTCCTCGAAAATCTTATCGGTAAACAGATGTGGGTATTGATTTCTCATAGTTTCTTCAGATTCCCATGTAGCTTCTTCTATTCCATGCCTTTGCCACAACACCTTCACAAGTGCAACATTTTTATTCCTTAATTGTTTGACCTCTCGAGCTAAAATCTTAATTGGTTCTTCTTCGTAGGTCATATCTAGTTGTAGTTCAATTTCTGTCGGTGAAACTACATGTGAAGGATCCGAACGATATCGATGTAACATAGATACGTGGAACACATCATGAATCTTCTCTAATTCAGGTGGTAATGCTAGCCGATATGCTACCGGTCCAACTTTTTCAATTACTTCATACGGCCCAATAAAACGCGGACTTAATTTGCCCTTCCGTCCAAATCTAAGGACTTTCTTCCACGGGGATACTTTCAAAAACACTTTGTCACCAACTTGATATTCAATCTCTTTTCTCTTCAAATCGCATATGATTTCTGTCTATCCAAGCGACTTTCAAACAATCTTGAATCACTTTCACCTTTTCTTGATTTCTTTTATTAGATCAACTCCATAAATCGATTTTCCTTGAGCTCAGTCCAATACAAAGGTGTTCGACACTTACGACCATACAATGCTTCATAAGGTGCCATTTTCAAGCTCGTCTGATAACTATTGTTGTAAGCAAATTCTACCAACGGCAAATATCTTTCCCAACTTCCTTGAAATTCCAATACACAACATCCGAGCATGTCTTCAAGAATCGAATTACTCTTTACGATTGTCCATCGGTTTGTGGATGAAAGGCAGAGCTGAAATTTAACTTTGTACCTAATGCTTCTTGCAACTTTTGCCAAACCGTGAAGTAAATCTCGGATCTCTATCCGAAATGATTGACAAAGGTATTCCATGAAGTCTAACAATCTCACGGATATACAATTCAGCCAACTTATTAAGAGAATAATCAGACGTCATTGGAATAAAATGAGCCGATTTAGTCGATCATCAACTATTACCCGGATGGCATTTTTCTTCCCCGGAGTTAACGGCAACCACGATATAAAATCCATGGTAATTCGATCCCATTTCCATTCGGGAATCATGATAGGTGAAGTAATCCCGAAGGCACTTGGTGTTGAATTTTTCACTGTTGACAAATTAAGCATTTGGACACAAACTCGATATATCTCTTTTCATTCCATTCCACCAATACATTTTCTTCAAGTCATTGTACATTTTTGTACTACCGGATGAATCGAGAAATAACCACTATGTGCTTCTGTAGGATCTTTTGAATCAATTCCTCATTCTTTGGTACACAAATCCGATCTTTAAACATTAAGCATCCATTAGAACCAATTACGAAATCGACTCAGTATCAACTTCACATTGTTTTCTCTTGGCTTGCAAATCTTGATCATTTTTCTAAGCTTCACAAATCTCTTGTAAAAACATCGGTCTTGCTCTTAACTCTGCTAGAATCGAACCATCATCCGATACCTTTAACCGAAAGTGTTCATAGCTCTCAAAGCGAGCATATGATAACTTTTCTCGCTCAAAGCATCAACAACAACATTCACTTTTCCGGATGATAATCAATAACAAGCTCGTAATCTTTCAATAATTCCAACCATCTTATTTGTCTTAAATTCAAGTCTTTTGTGACATCAAGTACTTAATACTTTTATGGTCGGTATATACCGGCACTTTTCACCATACAAATAATGTCGCCAAATTTTCAAAGCAAACACCACCATGACCAATTCCAAATCGTGAGTAGGATAATTCCTCTCATGAGGTTTTAACTGCCTTGAAGCATATGCCACCACTTTTCCTTCTTGCATGAGCACACACCCCAAACCATTTAGAGAAGCATCACTATACACCACAAATTCTTTACCTGATTCGGGGCTGTACTAACACTGGTGCCTCTGTTAATAACTTTTTCAATTTTTCAAAACTCTGTTGACATTCTTCCATCCATTCAAATTTAACATCCTTTCGGAGTAATCTAGTTATAGGAGTAGCAATTATAGAAAATCCATTTACAAACTGCCGATAATACCCAGCTAGCCCCAAGAAACTTCTAACTTCAGTTACATTTTTCGGTGGTTTCCAATCAACAATGGCTGAAATTTTACTAGGATCAACCCCGTATACCATCACCTGAAACAATATGACCCAAAAATCCAACTTCCCGTAGCCAAAATTCACTTTTACTAAACTTAGCATACAGCTGCTTATCTCTCAAAGTTTGTAAAACTATCCTCAAATGCTCAACATGCTCTGTATCATCTTTTGAATAAATTAAAATATCATCTATAAACACCACAACAAATTTGTCCAAGTATGGTCGGAATATGCGATTCATTAAATCCATAAACACAGTAGGAGCATTTGTCAACCCGAATGGCATAAATAAAAATTCACAATGACCATACCTTGTTCTAAAAGCAGTTTTAGGCACATCCAACTCTTTTACCCGCAATTGGTAATACCCAGATCTCAAGTCAATCTTTGAAAACCATGTCGCTCCTTTTAGCTGATCAAACAAATCATCAATTCTTGGCAACGGATATTTGTTTTTGATTGTCACCTTGTTTAACTGGCGATAATCAACACACAACCTCATAGAACCATCATTCTTTTTCACAAATAACACAGGAGCACCCCAAGGTGAAAAACTCGGTCTCACAAAACCTTTATCAGTCAACTCTTGCAACTGCGACTTTAATTCCTTCAACTCTGCTGGTGCCATTCTATATGGAGCAATCAAAATCGGAGCTGTTCCCGGTATCAAATCAATACCAAATTCTACTTCCCGATCGTGAGGCAAACCCGGCAATTCTTCTGGAAATACGTCCGCAAATTCACACACAACCGGCACTGATTCAACTTTCTTTTCAACTTCTTTTGTATTAATTACATACGCCAAATAAGCTTCATAACCCTTTCTCAGATATCTTTGAGCCGACATTGAAGAAATCACACTAGGTAATGCCTCTGATTTATCTGATTCAACCCGCAGAGTTTCACCATTTTCACACTTTAATTCTATAACCTTTTCTTTGCAATTTATTTTAGCATCATGCAATGTCAACCAATCCATACCCAAAATAACATCAAACTCATCAAACGGCAACAACATCAGTCAAGTCACGGAAAGTAATGATCCCGAATCATTAAAGGACATTTCTTACATACTTTATCAACAGTCACACATTTGCCTAATGGATTCGACACTCTAATCATAAATTCTGTGTTCTCAACTGGTATATTCATACTAGACACCAATTTCATGCATACATATGAATGAGTAGAAACGGGATCAATCAAAGCAATAACATTAACATTATAGAGAGAAAATGTACCAGTAATCACATCGGTGAGGAAGCATCTTCACGCGCTTTAATAGCATAAGTTCTAGCTGGAGCCCTTCCTTGAGTCTAACTGGTGCATCCTCGGCTACATTCTTACCGCTTGCTTCGCTCCCACTTTTCTTGGATATCTTCCTCTCGAATCCGCCCCACTTGTTTTTGTATTACGAAATTTTTCTTTTCAGCTCTCTCTCAGGCGATCTCTAATAAAATGATCCAGAGAACCACATCGAAAACATTCATTTGCTCTACACGGAACAAAATGATTTCTACCACATCGCGCTGGCACAAAGTTTAACAAATCTCGAGTTCCCTACACTGTCTGCCAAGTAGTCCGGGATTTAGGACCCACATTTTGCTTCTTATAATTCCTATATGATTGCCCAGTGAAGCTTGGGAATGAGGATTCATATTCCTTGACTTTCCAGTTCTTTGTGAAAATGAACCGCTCATCGGTCTTTTCTTCCAATTTCTAGTCTCAAACCTCTACCTTTTCTTTTCTTTAAGTAATTCTTGACCTTACAAGCTCGATCAACCAATACTACCATTTCTTTTAATTCAAGAATTCCAACAAATACCTTGATGTCTTCGTTGAGCCCGTCTTCAAATCGTCGGCACATCTTGGCCTCTGAGGAACATACTCTCTGGCATACTTACTTAATCGAACAAACTCTCTTTCATATTCTCAGAATCGTCATATTACCTTGCTTCACTCAAGAAATTTCTTTACGCTTCGATCAATAAATCTTTCACTAATATATTTCTTCCGAAACTCTTCTTGAAAGAATTCCCAAGTTATTTTCTCTTTCGGTACCACCAAATCAAGTCTTCCACCAATTATAAGTGAATCCCTCAACAAAGATATAGCACATTTTAAACATTCTTGGTGTACAAGATAATTTGTCAAATACCCGGATAGAATTTTCAAGCGTAACTCGCTTTTCGGCATCATCATCAATATTTGCTTTAAATTCTTGACCCCTTGCTTGCGAATTCTATCAACTGGAGTTCTGTTAAATTTCATCGATCCATACCTCGAGGTGTCTGGAGTACAGGTTGAGGAATTGGGGGGAGGTGGGGAGGTTGTACATTTGGGTTCGCATTTAACGAACTCAAAGTGTACCATGCACTCATCATTTGGAGAAAGGCTTCCCGACCCTTTCTCCTCCTCCCGACAACAACAGTAGGAGGTGGATTTTCGTCATTGTTGCTCCTTCACCGTGAGTGGGCGATTACTCTCTACTTCATCTCGCCACACTGGATCGGGATCCATTTACTATAAAAAAATCATTTAAATGGTCAGAAGTCGTCACACTATCACAATTTATACATATGGCTTGTATAGCAAAATCCGTACATACAACACGTAGTCCGAGAACTGACTAAACCTGCTCTGATACCACTTAATGTAACGCCCCCACGCCCGAGACCGTCGCCGGAGTCGAGTATGAGGTGTTACTAAGCTTAATTTAACATTTTTAGAACTTTGGATTATTTGTTTCTACATTCACAGCTTTTAAGCTACTTGCATCACAGTCACAAGAAAAATCATATCTCGAGTTACAAAACTCGAAATCAAGATCCGTAAATTTTCCTTGAATATAGACTCATATACCTATCTACTAATTTTTTTCTATAATTTTTGGTTGAGCCAATTAGTACAGTTTATTAGTTAAACTTACCCCTGTTTCAGGACTTGACTGGTTTGACCTCTGTTTACTACGAACCACATTTATCTCTATAAAAAATTCATATGACTATGAGGTTTATTTATACTAAAACTAGACTCAATAAATATTTTTAGGATATAAAATACATCACCTAATTATATCTTTACAATTTATGGTGAATTTCTAAAGTTGGAACAGGGGATTCAGAAACTGCTATGACCCTGTTTCACTAAAATTCAAATATCTTTTAACATATAATTCCTTTACCTTTTTCATTTGTTTCATGTGAAACTATACATAATAAGCTTCAATTTGATATGTATTCCATCACCAAATTCAATTTCTATGATTTTTAGTAAATTTTCAAACTCGTGTTAGTGTTGCTGCAGTATTCTGTTTATGGCAAATTTCATCCCTTTTATGAGTTTTTATGCACTAAGTATCTTAATAATTTTCCTTAACATCAAACATAATCTAAACTAACCATTTTCGTAATTTATCATTATCAAACATTTTCTCAACCATTCCATCACCATATCATAAGATCATTTACACAAAATAGGTATATTGCTATACATGCCATACTTAAATTTACAAGCCATTTACCAAAAGTCTTAGGATAGTGTGATTGAGCCTTCGACCTATCCCGATTCCGAGTCTGGCTTGTCCAAAACTACAATGAGTAAGAAGGAGGAGTAAGCATAAATGTTTAGTAAGTTCATATGCAAATAATAAGTAACATAACAAACGGTCATACCAATCAACATTAGCATGCATCACTAAAACACATATCACATTTCTAATCATTTTTCATCATCTTATTACCTTATCGTGATTGTATCAATACTCAACCCGAGGGTTAAATACATACCTGTCCAAAATATCCATTTCACATCACTTACCAATACGTCTCTTTACATCTCGAATATTCCTCCATTTGAGTATAACTTTACCCGTTGAACACATCGGAATATAATTCGGATACATGGATAACTTGCACATAAGTGCCATATATGCAATCAAGCAATCATGTAACCCGCCCATAAGCGAACTCAGACTCAACTCAACGAGCTCGGGCGTTCGCATCCATAAATGAACTTAGACTCAACTCAACGAGCTCGGATGCCTAGTTACATCTCACGAACTCGGACTCAACTCAACGAGTTCGGACATTCGCATCCATAAGTGAACTTGGGCTCAACTCAACGAGTTCGGATGCTCAACCATCCTAGTGACATGTCACTTGTATCCTAATCTATTCCTAAGGTTCAAACGGGATTTTCCTCGAACACATATCCTTGCCATCTTCCGTAAAATACCGAAACCAATACTCGGTAACACTTTATATTTAACAAATAATACAAATAATTTGCATTTTATTCGAAAATAACCACAAAGCATATATTTCATGATAAAAATCAGCATATCATATAATTAACATCAATAAATTAAAAAAAAACAATTATACTACATTATTTACACATGAACTTACCTTGGTACCAAAATACAAAGATTTTGCAATTTAGTCCACAATCTTTTCTTTTCCTCGATTGAGGTCGATTCCACGTCTTTCTTGATCTAAAATAACACATTTAGCTTATTTAATACTCACATTATCAAATTAATCCTTAACTAAAATTTTGGCAAAATTACAATTTTACCCCTAAACTTTTACATATTTACATTTTTGCCCCTAGGCTCGGGATTAAACTTTATTCCTTATTCTTATGTTTTACAACATTCTGATCACTTTTCTCTTCTATGGCAACATCAAATTCTCACTCTAACATGTACTTGTGACTATTAGGTATTTTTACCGATTAAGCCCTTTTACTCGTTTTTGCTTAAAATCGAGTAGTACAAGTTGTCTAACATAATTTAAAACTTCATACTCTATCATAAAACATCAAAATACACAAATTTCACCTATGGGTATTTTTCCAAATATAAACCCTAGGTTAAATTATTGCTAACATAAGCTTAATCGAGTTATCGGGATCTCAAAAACGTAAAGAACATTAAAAACGGGGCTTGGAATCACTTAATATGGAGCTTGGAAGCTTGAAACAAACCCTAGCTATGGAGAACCCTTGAAATTTCAGCCTAATGAAGAAGATGGACAAAAATTGGCTTTTAATTTTGTTTTTAATTCATTTTAATAACTAAATGACCAAAATGCCCTTACTACTAAACTTTCCAAAAATTCCTTCCATGTCCTAATTTTGTCCATGAACTTAAATTAGTCAAATTTCTATTTAAGACCTCCTAATGAATATTTCAATGCAATTTCATGCTAAAAACTTCTAGAATGCAAATTTTGCAACTTATTCGATTTAGTCCCTACTTTCAATTTAAACACTTTAGGCATAGAATTTCTTCACGAAATTTTCACACAATCATGTAATCATATCATAAACCTCAAAATAATTATAAAATAATTATTTCTATCTCGAATTTGTGGTCACAAAACCACTATTCTGATTAGGCCCTAATTCGGGATATTACAGAATTCTCGAGCCAAAACTCTGCTTTCTCGGTATCATCATTAATATTTGCCCTGAATTCTTCGGCCCCTTGTTTACGGATTTTGTCAACTAGAGTTCTGTGAAATTTCATCAGATCTACACCTTGAGGCATCAGGGGTACAGGTTGAGGAATCGGGGGAGGTGTAGGAGGTTGTGCATTCGGGTTCGTATGAACGAACTCAGTATACCAGGCACTCATCATCTGGAGAAATGCTTCTCGAGCCCCTTCTACTCCTCCTTGACTGACAGTAGGAGGTGGATTTTCAGTTGGCACCGCCCCTTCAGCCGGAGCTGGTGCATTACTCTCTACATCATCAGCCGCAACTGGATCGGGATTCATTTACTATAAAAAAATCATTTAAAAGGTTAGAAGTCGTCACACTATCACAATATATATATATGGCATGTATAGCAAAACCCGTACATACAACACATTAGTCCAAGAACCGACTAAATCTGGCTCTGATACCACCAAATGTAATGCCCTGTACCCGAGACCGTCGCCGGATTCAAACACGAGGTGTTAACAGACTTAATTCATTACTTAAACCGCTCAAACAATTTATTTTTTTTAAATTTCCAGTCAAGCTAGCAATCTGCGTCATAGTCGCTTAAAAATTCATATCTCGAGTTCCAAAACTCGAAATCAAATTTAGTAAATTTTACCTGAAACTAAACTCATATATATATTTATTAATTTTTTTCTAGAATTTTTGGTCGATCCAATTAGTACAGTTTATTAGTTAAAGTCTCACCTATTTTAGGGTTCGATTGCTCTGACCTCTGTGTATTACGAATAAGATATCTCTCTGTACAAAATTTCGATGTCTATGAAGTTTGTTTCTCTTAAAACTAGACTCAATAAGAAATCTTTAAATATAAAGCATGACTTATAATTATTTTTTTACAATTTATTATGAATTTTTAAAATCAGAAAAGGGGATCCAGAAGTCACTCTGGCCCTGTTTCACAAAAAAATTAAATATCTCATAAAATATAATTCATATACCTGTTTTGTTCAATCCATATGAAAATAAACTCATAAATCTTAAATTTAATAACTTACTCATCATTTAATTCCATTTCTACTATTTTTAGTGATTTTTCAAATTTACATTACTGCTACTGCCAGATTCTATTTTATGGCAAATTTCACTTTACCAAGGATTTTCATGGACTAAATATCATTTTAAACATACATAATATCAAATATGACTTAGATTGGCCATTCCAATGGCTAATCATTTACAAACCCTTTTCTTTCCAAACCATAGCCATATCATAAGATCATTTACACAAAGTGAGTATTTTGCCATACATGCCACATTCAAAACACACAAGCCATTTTACCAATTTAGGTTTTCAGATAGTGTGAACGAGTCTTCGATCTATCCCGATTCTCAAGCCGGCTTGTCAAAACTACAATGAAAGAAAAGGAGGGAGTAAGCACAAATGCTTAGTAAGTTCACATGCAAATAGCAAGTAACATAATCACACAATCCCACAAAAACATTATTTGCATAAACAACACCAAGACATTCATGTTTCATTTGTATTTAATATCTTTCTACAATTTCATCATACCAAGTTCTCAACCCGAGGGTTTAAGCACATACCTGTCAAATTTTCTCATTTAGCACACTTACCAACATGTCACCTTCATTTTAGGCCTTCTTTTTATTCACTTAAGATTCACCCGTTGAACACATCGGAATATAATTCGAATACGCGGATCTCATGAACATAAGAGCCATACCCGTAGCTAGACAAACTCAATAGCCTGCGGAACTTATGTAGCCAAGCTACCATGTAACCCGTCCATAAGTGAACTCAGACTCAACTCAACGAGCTCGGGCGTTCGCATCCATAAGTGAACTCGGACTCAACTCAACGAGCTCGGATGCCTAGTTACATCTCACGAACTCGGACTCAACTCAACGAGTTCGGAACTCAACCATCCTAGTGACATGTCACTTGTATTCTAATCTATTCCCAAGGTTCAAACGGGCTTTTTTCTCGATCACATATCCTTGCCGTCTTCCATGGAATATCGAAACTGACACTCGGTAGCAATTCATATTTAACAAGTAATAAACATAATTTGCATATTACTCAACAATAACCACAAAGCATAATATTTCATAATAATAATCATCATATCATATAAATATCATTAAGTTAATTAAAATGACAATTATGTTACTACATTTACACATGAACTTACCTCGGTACAAAATTATTAGCAATCGAGCCTATTCTTCGTAAACTTTGTTTTTCCCTCGATCGCAACTTGAATCTCATTTCTCTTGATCTATAATGCCAAATTAATCTTATTTAATACATACATTCATCAAAACAGCATTTAATATAAACTTTGGCAAAATTACATTTTTGCCCCTAAACTTTTGCATAATTACACTTTTGCCCCTAGGCTCGGGAATTAAACTTCATCCCTTATTCTTATTTTTTATGACATGCTGATCATTTTTCCCTTCTATGGTAACATCAAATTCACACTCTAACATGTACTTATGACTATTAGGTATTTTTACCGATTAAGCCCTTTTACTCGTTTTTGCTTAAAACCGAGTAGTACAAGTTGTCTAACATAATTTAAAACCTCATTTTCTATCATAAAACACCAAAATACACAAATTTCACCTATGGGTATTTTTCCAAATATGAACCCTAGGTTGAATTATTGCTAGCATAAGCTTAATCGAGCTACCGGGATTCTAAAAACGTGAAGAACATTAAAAACGGGGCTTGAAATCACTTACTATGGAGCTTGGAAGCTTGAAACAAACCCTAGCTATGGATAACCCTTGAAATTTTGTCCTAATGAAGAAGATGGACAAAAATTGGCTTTTAATTTTGTTTTTAATTCATTTTAATAACTAAATGACCAAAATGCCCTTACTACTAAACTTTCCAAAAATTCCATCCATGTCCAATTTTTGTCCATGGACTTAGAAATTTTTCAAATTGCTATTTAAGACCTCATTAATATTCCAAAACAATTTCATACTAAAAACTCCTAGAATGCAAGTTTTACAAATTATTCGATTTAGTCCCTAATTTCAATCTAAGCAATTTAGGCATAGGATTTCATCACGAAATTTTCACACAATCATGCAATCATATCATAAACATCAAAATAATTATAAAATAATTATCTCTATCTCGGATTTGTGGTCACAAAACCACTATTCTGATTAGGCCCTAATTCGGGATATTACAATTCAAATGACCTATTTTTGTCCACACGAGCAGAGACACAGGCGTGTGTCTCAGCTGTGTGCAACACACGGCTATGTTGCATGGTTGTGTGTCCCCTGGGGTACCCTATATTTGTAAGTCAAGCCCGAGCACGGCTAAAGCACATGGGCGTGTGGCTAGCCGTGTGACCCAAGTCAGACTCGACCACGGCCAAGACACACGGGCGTGTTTTGTGGCTGTGTGGGCAAGCAAGTAGCTATGCCCTATTTTGACACGGCTTAGCTATATGGGTGTGTCTAAGGCCGTGTGAGGCATATGGCCTGTTCACACGGGCGTGTGACCTTTTAAAAGTTGAAAATTTTTGTAAGTTATGAAACTTTTACATGTTATTGATTTCATCCTAGATGCATAAATTAGACCATGAATGTTCGGTTAAAGTTCGTTTTGAACATGAATGAATGGTATTTTATTTAATTGGGGTGTTAATTGATTATTTGATGTTCTGTTCTGAGTTACGAGTCCGGTAATGCCTTTTAACCTATTCCAGCGACGGTTACGGGTTAGGGTTGTTACATTTTATTGGTATCAGAGCTATGGTTTAGTTGGTTCTAGGACTACCATAGCGTTTGTGAGTCTAGCTATACATGCCATATTTATGGACTGCGATAGTGTGATGAATCCTGACATTGTAATGTGCTTTTTATAGCAAATGGATCCCGAAAGAGCTGTAGCAGATGATGTTGAAAGCAATGCGCCTTCTCTTGCGCAAGGGATGGTGCAAGCTGATTCTCGACCGGCTATGAGTAGTCGTGATGGTGAGGCTAACAAGCCTTCTATCAGATGATGAACGATTGGTTCACTCAATACATTAGAACCAATTCGGCTGTATAACAACCTCCACCCCCGGCTAATCCTCCTCAAGCTCCTGTTATGCCACTAGTGAATCCGGTACAGTTAAGTAGACCACCAATCGATAAGATTAGAAACTATGGGGTTGTAGAGGTTCGAGCTACAACGAACGATGGTGCTGAGAGAGCTGAGTTCTGGTTAGAGAATATAATACGAGTATTTGAGGAGTTGTCTTTGAATCCCGAGGAATGTATAAAATGTGCCGTTTCACTTCTGAGAGATACGGTGTACCATTGGTAGAAAACTTTGACTTCTATGGTTCTTAGTGAACGAGTTACGTGGGATTTCTTCCAAGTTGAATTCCGGAAGAAATATATCAGTCAGAGATTCATTGATCAGAAACGTGAAGAGTTTCTCGAGCTTAAACAAGGTCGTATGTCTGTCACAAAATACGAGTGGGAATTTGTAAGGTTGAGTCAGTATGCCCGTGATGTGTATCTTCAGAAGTAATAATGTGCAAGAGATTTGAAGACGGTTTGAATGAAGATATTTATCTGTTAGTAGGGATTGTGGAAATCAAAGAATTTGTAGTGCTTGTTAAACGAGCATGTAAAGTTAAAGATCTAGGGAAAGAGAAAAGGAAAGCTGATTTTGAAGCTAGAGAGGTACGGAAGAGATTATCGGGCAAATCATTTCAATCTGGATGAAAGAAGTTTAGAGATGATAGCAGTCATTCAAAGGCTAGTGTGGGACATTCGAATAGAGATCAGCTAGATCGCAATCGAATTTTAAATCTTCAGCTACGTCTGTTGCTAGTGTTGATAATGCAAAGAATGAAAAGCCTGAATGTGATCAATGTGAAAGATGACACTTCGGTGAATGCTAGGGAAAAAGTAATAACCGAGCTTGTTATAGTTGTGGTTTTCGAAATCATTTTATAAAAGATTGCACAAATTTAGCTAAAAAAGATAATGTTCAGAATCTGAGGCAAAGTGGTAACACTTTTCGTGGTAGACCTCCCAGAAATTTGGGAAATGTAAGCGGTAGTCAAGGAGAAACAAAAGATACAACTATTAGATCTGAGGCTTGTGCACCTGCCAGAGCCTATGCTATTCGAGCTCGCAAGGAAGCTTCATCGCCAGATGTGATTACAGGTACATTTACTCTCTATGTTACTTCTGAAATTGCTTTGATAGATCCTGGATCAACACATTCGTATATATGTATGAACTTAGAGAATAGTAAGACTTTGCCTGTAGAGTCTACTGAATTTGTAATTAGAGTTTCGAACCCCTTAGGCAGATGTGTTCTAGTTGATAAAGTATGCAAGAACTGTCAGTTAAAGTTTCGAGACAATTGTTTTCCAGCTGATCTGACGTTATTACCTTTTGATGAGTTTGATATAATTTTGGGTATGGATTGGTTAAATTTGCATGATGCTGTGGTGAATTGCAAATGGAAAACTATTTATTTAAGATGCAAGAATGAAGAAATAGTTAGAACTGAATCTGGTGATTTGAATGGATTATCTGTTGTGATATCTTTGATGAAAGCTCTGAGTATTGTGAGAAAGGGTTGTGAAGCCTATTTTGCTTATGTGATTGATTCGAGAGTGTCAGAAAAGAAAGTTGAATTAGTGCCTATTGTGTGTGAATTCCCTGATGTATTTCCTGAAGAACTTCTAGGATTATCTTCAGTTAGAGAGGTAGAATTTGGCATTGAATTGGTACCTGGTACTACTCCGATTTCGATAGCTCCATACAGAATGGCTCTAACCGAACTAAAAGAATTAAAGTCACAGTTACAAGAGTTGACCGATAGAGGGTTTGTTAGACTGAGTTTTTCACCTTGCGGTGCTCCGGTTCTATTTGTGAAAAAGAAAGATGGTACGATGAGAATGTGTATTGACTATCATCAGTTAAATAAAGTGACTATCAAGAATAAATATCCTCTGCCCCGAATTGATGATTTGTTTGATCAGTTGAAAGGAGTTGCTGTGTTTTCGAAAATAGATTTGAGATCAAGTTATTATCAACTGCGAGTGAAAGATTTAGATATTCTGAAAACTACTTTCAGAACGAGGTATGACCACTATGAATTCTTAGTTATGGCTTTCGGATTGACTAATGCACCGGCTATCTTTGTGGATTTGATGAAGAGAATTTTCAGACCGTATTTAGATCAATTTGTTGTGGTATTCATTGATGACATATTAATTTATTCACGTGATGAATCCAAACATACCGAGCATTTGAGAATAGTGTTATAGACTCTGCGAGATAAACAATTATATGCAAAATTCAGTAAATGTGAATTCTGGTTACGAGAATTGGTTTTCTGGGTCATATTGTATTAGCATCTGGTATCCGAGTTGATCCGAGTAAAATTTCAACTATTTTGGATAGGAAACCTCCGAGGAATATCTCTGAAGTTCATACTTTTCTGGGACTTGCTGGTTATTATAGAAGATTCGTGAAAGGTTTTTCGATGATTGCGACTCCGTTGACAAAATTGATACAAAAAGATGTGAAATTTGAGTGGTCTGAAAAGTGTCAGAATAGCTTTGATCAGTTAAAAACCTTATTGACTGAAGCTCCGGTATTGGTACAACCTGAATCGGGCAAATAATTTGTAATCTACAGTGATGCTTCATTGATTGGTCTGAGATGTGTTCTAATGCAAGAAGGAAAGTCATTGCTTATGCTATGAGATAGTTGAAGCCGCACGAAAAGGACTATCCGACACACGATCTTGAGTTAACTGCGATTGTGTTTGCTCTAAAGATTTGGAGCCATTAGTTGTTTGGTGAGAAGTGTCATATATGCTCTGATCATAAGAGTTTGAAGTATTTGATGACTTAGAAAGATTTGAATCTGCGATAGAGAAGATGGTTAGAACTGCTAAAAGACTATGAACTTGTAATTCTGTTTACGTAAACTCACTCATTTTCTATTTTTCTGTACAGGTAACCCACAGTATTAGGCGGATCAGTGTAGTGGAGGACTTGACGGTGACCACCTATTTTACTGTTTTATTTTGTTCTTGGGTCATTAAGTTTTGGCATTGAGATTGTACTTTTCTGGGACTCTGGTCTCTTTTAAAATTTTGACGTTGGTTTTGAGTTTTTGGTTTTTACTTATTTAAAATTGTGATGGTTTTCTAAAACCTCAAATGAATTTTCTGGACACAACAGTTTTTACAAGCTTTCGATACAAAAACATGTTTCATCTCTAAATGATTAAATGAAAGAAAGCTTTGAAATTTATAATAACTCTAAAGGCTAATGAACTGGAAAGGTTTTAACCCAATGAAAATGGTTTTTCAACCCATTTCATGTGACATTTCTGAATTCGGCCGTAACATTTAGGTTGTATTTAGAGTGTTACATTTAGTGGTATCAGAGCCAGGTTTTATAAAAAACTCGACCGTGGATTTTTGGGTTCCAAAATTTGGTTTTGAAATGATTTTAAACGCTTTGATTAAGTGTGTGGTACACCAAGTCTTCGATACCGATCCTATAAGTATTTTGAAACTTATATAGTTTATTTTGAAATAGTGTAAATAGCATGCTCTGAAAACACTATAGTCAGCATTCTCTAAAACTGTAGTGAAACGAATAGAGACTGAAACTTACAAAAACTTTATTGAACCTCTGATATTTAATATATAAAATATTTGCTAATAAAAAATGAAATTGATGCATAAAATTGTTAATGTAGATAAAACTTCTAAATTACAATAAGCGTACGAGGTATCCGTGGACGTGGTATTCGAGGCCGAGGTAGAGGCTGTAGGGGGGTCGAGCTGAGTCTTCATCTCTGGGCAGCATGCCAAATCTGGCCACTAGTGAGACACCTATGTCACCTGCTACTGAGACTAGGTCTCCAAGTCGTTTGGCTAGGGACGACGTAGTATCACAAGCCATGCTAAGGATATTGGAGAGGGTCACTGGGCCTAATTCTAGATCTGGGGACCGAGGGTCAGTAACTGAATGACTCCGGTCCAATGGAGCTAAGTTATTTAGGGGTGTCACAGGAGTTGCCCCTAATGTGGCTGAGTATTGGTTGGAGCCACTGAGAGGATCATGGATGGCTTGGACTGTACCCCCGAGCAGAAATTGAAGGGTGCAGTCTCCTTGCTTCGTGACGAGGCATACCAATGGTGGTTGACCGTTAAGGAGGGCACTCAGCCTGATCGTCTGACTTGGGAATTCTTTAAACCTACGTCTTAGAGCAAATATGTGAGGGCCAGTTACATTGATGCTCGCAGGCGTGAGTTTTTGAATCTCACGCAAGGTGACTGATTTGTGGCCAAGTATGAGGCTGAATTTTTGAGGCTGAGCTGCTATGCTCGAGGATGGTGACATCAGAATATGAGAGGTGTATTCACTTTGAGGATGGACTGAAGGATAATCTGAGGGTTCTGATTGCTCCATAGAGGGATCGAAATAGAGGCAAGAATAAGAGGGAGTCAGAGCCCTCTAGTTCTGTTCCGAGGCCTAAGAAAAAGGCCAGGTCTGATGGGCCAGTTAGAGTGAGAGCCCTATTGTTCCTACTGGGTTATAGCCATGTAGTGACTTTAGGAGACGCCATCCGGGCGAGTGTTAGAGGAGGACTAGGGTGTGTTTGACGCATAGGTCTCTTGAGCATTGTATTAGGGAGTGTCCACAGCCTACAGATCAGGTGCAAGCTCTAGTTCCGGTTATTGTACAGCTTCAGAGAGTAGTTCAACAGCCACCTAGGGGTCGTGGACAGGCTAGGGGTGGTAACAGTTTGGGTCGTGGACAGAGAGCACCAGGCAGCGGTGCTGATCAAATCGAGGCAAGGCAGCCTACTTTGGTTTATGCTAGATGTCGCCGAGAGGATAGAGATGCTCCTAACGTCATCACCGGTACATTCTTTATATTTGATATATCTTACTTTGCTCTGGTAGACATAGGATCTACTCATTTTTATATGGCCTGTTCTGTTTCTAAAAATTTAGGGTTATCGGTTGAGAGTACTTCTAGTGGGGTTACTGTGATAAGTCCATTAGGATAGTCTGTTCATGTTAGTAAACTGTATAAGGATGTCCCGTTAGAGGTAAAAAGGGAGATATTTCTGGCTAATTTGATAGAGCTTCCGTTTGGGAAGTTCGACTTGATTCTGGGTATGGACTAGTTGGTTAAGCATCGAGTCAGTTTAGACTGTGCATCTAAGAGGGTCGTTTTGAGGACCAAGGATGGTGTGGAAGTGGTTATGATTGGTAAGCATCGAGACTATTTGTCACATGTGATCTCCGCACTAGTAGCTGAGAAACTGGTTCAAAAAGGGTGTGAGGCATACTTAGCCTACATAAGTGTTTTTGATTCTAGGGACTCTTCTGTTGGGAACATTAGAACAGTAAAGGACTTTTCAGACATCTTTCCTGAGGATTTACCGAGATTTTTGCCGAATCAGAAAATGGAATTTGGGATTGGGTTTCTTCCAGGAATAGCTTCGGTGTCCATCACTCCCTACCGTATGGTAGCGAAGGAGCTTACAGAGCTTAAGGCTCAACTACAAGAGTTGTTGGATCATGGTTGTGGGGAGCACCAGTCCTGTTTGTTAAGAAGAAGGATGAGACCATGAGGATGTGTATAGATTATTAACAATTGAACAAGCTAACCATTAATAATAAGTATCCACTTCCGAGGATCGACGACTTATTTAATCAGTTCCAAAGGGCTTCTGTATTCACTAAGATCAATCTCCGTTTAAGGTATCATCAGTTGAGGGTTAAAGAGGTGGATGTTCATAAGACTGCATTTAGGACTCGTTATAGATATCACGAGTTCCTAATGATGCCTTTCAGCTTGACGAATGAACCAGTTGCATTCATGGATCTGATGAATCGAGTATTTTAGCCCTATCTGGATCAGTTCATCATGGTCTTCATCGATGACATTCTGGTATACTCTAAGATTGAGGATCAGCATGATGAGCATCTTAGAGTAGTGCTCCAAATTCTGCGTGAGAAGCAACTGTACGCTAAATTCAGCAAGTGTGAGTTCTGGCTATGTGAAGTAGCTTTTTTGGGGCACGTGGTTTCTACAGAGGGGATTCGAGTGGATCCTCATAAGATCGAGGCTGTTCTGGATTGGAAACAGCCTAAGAATGTATCTGAGATCTGTAGCTTTCTGGGTTTGGAGGGATACTATCGGCGTTTCATTGAGGGGTTCTCTTTGATTGCTGCACCATTAACTAAGCTTCTATGTAAGGGTGTATCGTTTGTCTAGACTGATGCACTACAATTTAGCTTTGAGAAGCTCAAATCTTTTCTGACTCAGGCTCCTGTTCTGATACAACCTGAATCTAGAAGGGAGTTTGTAGTATACAGTGATGCGTCGCATGTTGGATTGGGTTATGTTCCGATGCAGGATGGTAAGGTTGTGGCTTATGCGTCCCATCAGCTTAAGACGCATGAGACCAACTATCCGACACATGACCTTGAGTTAGCTATTGTGGTCTTTGCACTAAAAATTTAGAGGCATTATCTGTATGGTGAGAGATGTATTATCTACACAGATCACAAAAGCCTCAAATACCTCCTTACTCAGAAGGAGTTGAATCTTAGACAGCATTGATGGATTGAGCTGTTTAAGGACTATGATTTCACAATAGAGTATCATCTGGGTAAAGCCAATATGGTGGCCGATGTTCTGAGTCATAGAGCAATGACTGATCTGAGGGCGATGTTCGTTCGTCTTAGTCTGTTTGATGATGGGAGCTTATTGGCTGAGTTGCAAGTTAAGGCGACTTGGACTGAGCAAATTCGAGATAAACAGATAATAGATGAGACTCTAGGTGTGCAGTTCCGTTAGGTTGAGAGTGGTACTACTACAGATTTTGGATTGAATAGTGATGGTATTCTATGTTTTCGAGGCTGGATTTGTGTGCCGAACGATTCTGATCTGAGGCAGTCTATTCTGAGGGAGGCGCATAGTAGCCCTTATGCTATGTATGTCAACGGTAATAAGATGTATTACGACCTTCGTGAGCTATATTGGTGGCCGGGTTTAAAGCGTAAGGTTACTGACTTTGTGGCTCGATGTCTGACATGCAAACAAGTTAAGGCTGAACACTAGTTGCCTTTGGGTTTATTGCAGCCAGTCAATATTCCCTTATGGAAATGGGAACGAGTGACTATGGATTTCATTAGTGGGTTGCCCTTGACACCTATTAAGAAGGATTCTGTTTAGGTCATCGTGGATCGATTGACCAAATCTGCTCACTTCATTCCAGTTCGAACTGATTACTCTCTACAAAAGCTAGTGAAGTTGTACATTTTTGAGATTGTAAGACTACATGGGGTCCCTATCTCGATCATTTCTGATAGAGATCCTCCCTTTACTTCTTGGTTCTAGAAGAAATTGCACGAGGCTCTGGGTTCAAGGTTGGATTTCAGTACTGCATTTCATCCTCAGACCGATGGTCAATCTAAGAGGGTGATTCAGATACTGGAGGATATGCTTCGGAGTTGCGTGATTGATTTTCGAGGTAGTTGGGAGGATTATCTACCGCTAGTTGAGTTTGCCTATAATAACAGTTTCCAAGCTAGTATTCAGATGACACCTTACGAGGCTTTGTATGGTTGTAAGTTTCGTACTCCTTTGTGTTGGACTGAGTTGGCCGAATGTCGAGTTTTGGGTCTTGAATTGGTTTCCGAGACTGAGGATAAGGTTAGACTGATTCGGGTCATCTGAAAGCAGCTTCTGATAGGCAAAAATTGTATGCAGATCTGAAGAGGCATGAGATTGAGTACTCTGTGGGGGACTTTGTGTTTCTGAAGGTCTGTCTATGGAAAAAGGTTCTGAGGTTCGATCGTAAGGGCAAGCTAAGCCCTAGATTTATTGGGCCATACCGGATTCTAAAGCGTGTAGGACCGATTGCTTATAAGTTGGAGTTACCTCCGGGGTTAGACTGTATTCATGATGTATTTTACGTCTTGATGTTGAGGCGGTACCGATTTGATCCATCTCACATAGTCTCCGTTGAGGATATCGAGGTTAGGCCAGATTTGACCTTTAAGGAGGAGTCTGTTCAAATTTTAGAGCGGCACGTTAAGGTTCTGAGGAGGAAGTCCATTCCTTTAGTAAAGGTTCTGTGGCGGAATCATAGCACTGAGGAGGCCACATGGGAACCCGAGGACTCGATACGACAACAGTATCCTCATCTTTTCTAATCAGGTAAATTTTGAGGTCGAATTTCTTTTAGGAGAGTGGATTTGTAATGCCCCAAAATTTTTATTTTTATTTCTGTGAGATCTTGACACAAGTATCTGTCTACTTCAGTGGTTAAGTGTTCTGGGTGTGTTTGAGAGGTCCCAAGTTCAAGCCCTACCTTTGGAAATTTTTGATATTTTTCTAATCTAAACCTTGTGTTTGGGGAGTGGGCTTATATTAATTATTTGTAGAATCATATTAGAATGAGCCTGCTGGTTTGAGTGGTAAGAGAGTTTGTGTGTGGTGTGGAGGTTCTGTGTTCGAATCCCTACGCTTGCGTAAGAGTTTATTTTTGTTTATTTGACCAAGAGAGAGAGAGTTTCGGTCAAACATAAATTTTGTGGAGGTTATCCGGAGTGGGGTAGTGGAGAGATTTAAGGGATTGTGGGATATCTGATTAGTTTTTATTTTCCTCTCCCTTCCAAAAAAAATTACCGTCTTTATTTTCTCTGCATTTCTTTTCCCCTCTTTTCCTCCTTTCCTTTCATCGTTCAATTCTTTCTTTTTGCCATGGTAATTTCGTGGTGCCTTGTTCTGTGGTCGTCGTGCATCTTGGAATTGATGGGGACAAATCCGTTAGAGCTTCGACGGTTTAGAACGTGTTAGCAGTGGTAGTCGTTGGCGGTAAGTGATTTTCATACTGTTTTCTTTGTATCAAATTCGTTAGTAAATCCACTAAATCATTAATAGGTATTCTATTTTTAGGCTTTTGGAAGGCTCGGGATTGTTTTCCAGAGAAACAATATCAAATGAGGTTCGGTGAAAGCTGAAAAACCTACTGTTGACGCCACACGGTCGTGTGGTAGGCCGTGTACGATGACACGATCATGTGATTGACGAAGGCCAGGCCGTGCACAAGACACGGTTGTGTGATGGCCGGAGTGTGGCCGTGTCGGGCACATGGGCTAGACCGAATTGGGCATGTAGGCCCACATGAGCACGCCACACGAGTATGTGGTAACTGGGCAGGCTGTGTAATCCACATAGGCAAGGCCAATCTAGGCATGTGGGCCCACACGGGCAACCCACACAGGCGTGTGGGCCTATATTACTAAAATTTTCCATAGGGTCGCAAGGGTCATCCTAATCGACTGTGGGCCTACCGTGGGGTCGATAAATGCTATCTAACCCTATAACCAAATGATCTGTTAAACTGAAAAATGGTTATGAGCATGCCTATGTTTGTTTATCTATTATCTGATTATGAAAGCATGTTAAGCATGATTTATTTGTTAATTTTGTATGCATGTTCTGCTACTGTGAGTGGGGTGGGATGATGTATATTGGAGGAAGTGTTCTGAAAGGCAGACTATGCCTAATATTTGGCAGCACAGCTGCATTATATCTGATATGTGCCCCATCAGTACAGCGTGGTGTGTAGGGCTGGGTGGGTGTTTTAAATCCCACATGGTGTGTAGGGATGGTCGGAGATGGTGTATAGAGTATGGGGGTAGGATTCTGTTATCTGGTTTGCATATCTGTAACTGTATTTGTATCTGAAATGGGCTCAGGCCTGAATCTGTATCTATATCTGACATGGGCCCAGGCCTAATTGTGAATCTGACTGATTTGTGATATTTTGTATGTGCACATGCTTAACTCTGCTGGGTTACACACTGAGTTTACGTAAATTCAGCCCTTTTCTGTTTGTCTGTACAGGTAACCCACAGTCTTAGGCGGATCGGTGCAACGAAGGACTCGACGGTGACCACCTATTTTACTATTTTATTTTGTTCTAGGGTTATTAAGTTTTGGCATTGAGATTGTACTTTTTTGAGACTCTGGACTCTTTTAAAATTTTGACGTTGGTTTTGGGTTTTTGGTTTTTACTTATTTATACTTGTGATGGTTTTCTAAAATCTCGAACGAATTTTCTGGACGCAACGATTTTTACAAGCTTCTGCTACAAACATGTTTCATCTCTAAATGATTAAATGAAAGGAAGCTTTAAAATTAATAATAACTCTAAAGGCTAATGAACTGGAAAGGTTTTAACCTAACAACAATGATTTTTCAACCCATTTCATGTGACACTTCCGAATTCGGCCATAACGTCTAGGCCGATTTTGGGGTGTTACATTGTAGGTTGGTTTTTCTAGTACACGTCCAGCTGGTTGAGAGTGACGTGGATAAAGTGCTGAGTCATCTTCCCAGAATTGCCATGGAAATTATGTTGGCAATCAATCTTACCAATTGCCATTGCAATGTTTAACTTCCCTTATTTTCCCTTTTCATCTTCTTGCTCTTCCTACACCTATATTCACACAAAACCACACATTTCCTCCCCAAGTGATAAAAGTAACAAATAATGACCATTATATTACAATCCAAGCTTTGTTATTCAAAGTTCTAAAAATATCCTAAAAATGAAAATGTATTCACTTAATTACAACCAATTAATTCTATTTAGAGGCCTTAAATATAACTCTTTTCAAGAGTTATCACCAAGGAAGTGATCCAAGTTAAGCAACAAAAATTTGAGTAGGTGGTTTTATTATTCTTTTGAACTTTTGGAATAAAGGCAGTATGTTAGAATTTTGGCTGGTTATTATTATTTTTGTTGGTTTACTATGATTTTGGACTTCTAGAGCTTTGGTTGTTTACTATCATTGTTTATTCATTCTATTATGGTTTTTGGACTTTGTTTATGGGTAATTGGATGTATAAGATTGTGATTTGGAATGCATGTGAGAAAGATTTTTGTTTAAGCATGAATCCTTATTTGTTTTGCTGTGTTTTTTTTTTGTTGATTTGTACAGAGGTATCGATATTCAAGACTTAAGTATCGACACCTCAATGTTGTAACAAATATGCAGGAAAACAATAGCTCAATTTGATATCGATAACATCTCATGAGTATCATACTCGGGGTAAAAATACTGATACCTATGTCTGAGTATCGACAAAATGTCTGGAATCAAAATTTGATAGAATGCTAATTTGGCATCGTTTTTCTTATTAGTATCGATACTTACTTTAAAAAATATCGATACCTGAGATTTTGTATCGATACCAACGTTGTTTTATTTGGAAATTTACTAAATGGTCCTTAAGCATGTATTTAAATTGTTTCTAATGTCAATTAATGTTTGCTAAGTCATAAACAGCTCTTAAATGATTAAGTTATTAACAATTGTCCTTGCTTAAAAGTTATGCGTGGATGTGTAAAAGTTATGATGTTGATGTAGTGTCTTGTAACATGGGTCTGGCGGCCAGGCCGGGTGAGGGGTGTTACACTTTTATCACGCAAGGTCTCTTTTCTTTCAATCTTTTCACATGATTTTTCCTCACTACCCATATCCCCTTCACAAGTATGATGAATATTAAATTTAGTACAATATATCTTAATAGGAGAACATGATGTTTTTATCTAATCTAACTCCACAGATTCGACGAAAAATTCTCACTACCATCTTTTTCTGGTTCACAAAGTTCACCATCACAAATCTCTTTTCCATTAGAGCAATAGTTAACAAAAGGCACAAAGTCATACTTACTTTCTAGTTGGACATTTAATTGGACATTGGAAACCCTCATGATATTTTGAGCTACACCAATAACATTTCACAATAGGTGAGAGATCAATTGTACTCTTTCTTTCGTTTGACCGTCTCTTCTTAAAGTACTCATCAACTGAAAGTCATACTTACTTTCTAGTTGGACATTTAATTGGACACCAGAAACCCTCATGATCTTTTAAACTACACCAATAACATTTCACAATAGTTAAGAGATCAATTGTATTCTTTCTTTCGTTTGACCATATCTTCTTGAAGTACTCATCAATTGATTGATTGCCTTGAACATGGGTCAAAGTTTCATTTTGACCTCTCTATACTAATGAGAAGGAACAAAATGCTTTCACATTACTTGCTTCAACTCATCCCATGTTTCAATTTCCCTTTATTAGTTTCTTTAACGATTAATTCCAAGTTGAGTCCACCAACTCAACACATAATCTAAAAATTTAAGGATTGTCAATAGGACCTTTTCCTCTTTCAAGCATTTATAGTAACAGAACATAAGTTCTATTTTTTATTCCCAATCATAATATGCCTCGGGATCATTCTTTCCACATAGAGAACTTTGGTTTAGCCAAAGAGGTCTGCCCATGATCATTATTAACCAAAGTTTCATCATTTTCACGAGGGGCACGTCTAGCATTACTTCCATAAGTATGAGGTTGTTCAACTGCAATACCATCATCATTGCAAAAATTATGAGTTAAAGGTTCATTTTGAACTTTCAAGCACTCCAAGATTGTCTGAAGTAGAGCATCCCATTGTTTGTCTTAAACATCCCATTGTTTGTCTTTAGCTTCTCGAACATTTAGATCTTGTTGTATCTTGCTAATCAAGTGTTCGAACTTATCATTGACCTCGTAGAGGTAGTTTTGTAATTTTGAAATGAAACCAACAAGGTTCTCCATTGTAACTGGTGGCTTTTCATTCGGATTATCACTCCTTTTTCTACTATGACTATCACGAGTCATTGTTCAAGCTAGAAAAGAACACAACACTCAAAAAGAAAAAAAAGAAGCAAACCTCACCATTATGCAGTTAGAAATAAAGTTAAATTCTCAATGAGGTCAGAATTAATATTGTGAGTCTTTTAAAAGTATTTATATCATCAGAATGTATTAGAATCAAACTAGCAATGCAAGCCTAGCAGCACTAAGAGTCAAAAATCGACTAGACACTAAAGAATTGTGTTGCACGGAGGAAGGAATGTGCAATGTGTTTTGACCTACTAACACAAAAAACAATAAAGTGTTAGAATGTGTAAAGGAATAATAAAAAAAGCAAAAACAAATGAAAACCTGAGGCTAAGAGTCAATGAAAATCACTGAAGCCTGAAAACCTGAAAAATTGCAAAGCACCTTGACAAACTTCATTCTAGGTTTTCTCAATTTTCAAAAATCACAAAACTTAAACTGAAGCCTCCTCAAATAATGTAGATTTGATCTAAAAAGTTTTAGAACAAAATTCAAGCCACAGAATATTCTATTTTTTTCTTTATTTTTCATATTTTTCTATTTTTCCCACTTTTTTGATCACTTTTTTGGAAAATATTTTTTAATATTCTAAAAGAGTTCCAAGAATCAATATGTAAAATTTCAGACCATTTGGAAAACATTTAGCCACTCAAAAATATGTTTTCCCAAAAACATTTTAGGTAAAAAAATTGTTTTGAGGCTATTTGCTGGAAATCAGTCTATAAGAACACAAAGAAAACTTAAAGCGCCCAAGAAACTTTTCAAGTTGCAGATTTGAATTAGGGCTCTAAACGTTTGGAAAGAAACTTTGATTTTGACAAAACTTGAAATGCAAACGAATCCAAGTCAGATAAAAAATTTAAAGAAAGTAACTAAAATAAATAACTAAGATAAATAAAAAAGAAAAATAAATCAAATATTAGAATAATAAAGAAGAACATAAAGAAAATAATAAAGAAGATAGATGAAAAAGATGGAACGTGACATGTAGAAGTCTTAAAGAGCTTTGGAAACAAGAATCCACAACCCCTTTCAAACGAATCTAATTTCCCCTCCAATAAAGAAAACTTGGCAAGAAAAAGTTTTAATATGATCCCCACAATCTGAAAAGATTGTTAAAACTCTACTAAAAGAAAACTTATGAGAAATTCTTGAAAAGAAAAACTCAAAAGAGAATTTATTAAAACAAAAGAGAAGTTGTTGAATAATAATGAATTGATTTCTGTACAATGAATAGATCTTTATATAGGCTAGCTATGTACAACTAAATAAAATTTTAAGTATATTGAAACTCTAATTACCCTAAACAAGAATTAGTTTTAAACTAAACTTTTTTGTTGACATAAAACTCCTAAAAAAATTAAAATACTTAAAAAATTATCCAAAATTTAGAATAATCAAATAATAAAATAATAAAACTTAATAAATACAATATTGGACTCATAAATAATAAAAATTAAACACAACACTTAGGAGGCTTGTTTTCTGGCCATTTTATATTTAATTATCACATTTTTTGCTTTCGTATTCTAGGTTTAATTATTTACAAAATAAATGTTTTTACACAATAAACGATGCTAGTTGACCTATTAGGCTAATTCGAGCCTTAGGTAGTTTTAATATGTTGTATTGAGTGTGCAAGATGTGTATTTAGTAGCCTAACAACCTTAAAGATGAGGCCCGAGTGTAACAAAACTTTCCAAAGGCGTAATACAAGAAACTGGAACTCCAACATCAGGAAATCGGTGTCATGTCGTGACACACCTTGGTTGTGTCACGACATAGGTCTGAATATGGGGCACAAGATTCAACAAGGCTAAAATCATTCACACAATCATTACTTTCTAGGATTATGGCCTATAATAAACTTAATTAGTGTTTCCAAACATCAATATAAATAGAAAGGTTATTACCAATATGTGGGCAAGCCTTTAGGAGCCGTAGTTATTAGATTTAGGTTTTAGTTTGTTTTATTTAGTTTCATGACCACTTTTTTCTTTTCGATTAGGTTTGGTTTGAACCTAAGTCTTTTTTATTAAAGTATTCAACAATTTATTTTATCGTTCTTTTGCAAACATTAAGATCAATTAACGATTGAGAAATTATACAACTCTGAGCACATTTGATTCAATAAACTAAGCAATTTCTTTACCCTTTCTCTTACTTTAACTTATTTGTGTTCTTTTGCATGTTGAGATTAAATTTAAGAGTTATGACATCTAGATCTATGAGAGGGTATGTCTCTAGGGAGATTAACAAGTGGATGTGGGAGTAGTTAACTTAAGAACGCTAGTTTCCCGTAAGAATTAACTGATTTTAAATTATCTATGCCTAAACCCTAGAATTGATGACCCTAGGAAGTAATTTAGGTTAAATGAGGTCAGAAGATAAGCTTATTGAGTAAATCATAATCTATCCCGGTGGAGAAAGTGAGGTCAGAAGATAAGTGAGTTAATTCCATTTAAACCAAAATTCTGATATTAATTACAACCACTGACGAGTTAATCTTCTGCCTATTAACCTAATTCAATTGTTTGTCTATTTTCTGTTTATTTAATTTATTTATGCCTATAATCTATTTTATTGTTTGTCGCAACTATTGTTTAGACTTGTTATTGTAGAACTAGATTTCTGATTTAATTTTTCTTCCCTTGGATACGATCCTCGAGATACTTCATTGTGTTTTGTTGTAACAATTTACTATATTACAATTTGTCTCATATACTTGCAAACACTGAAAAAATTACTTGTTTGGCTATGGTCAAGTTGTTGGCACCATTGCCGGGGAGGTTTCGACATTAAATTGGAATATTATTTTCTACAATTAATAACATAAATAGGAAAATTAAAATTTATAGATATTATTTCTTTTCTTTTATGTGTAATTACTAAATTTTATTTTTATGTCTTAGGTTTTTGTGTGTGACTCGAAGTGTAAGCATTCCAATCGAGTCGTACCTTGATCCGAAGCAACTCCTCAGGAATTATTGTCAAGTAAGGGAAGATGATCTTGTCGCGGTAATCAATTTACCTAGAGAGAACCCATTATTTGATGATCCACTTGAACAATAAGAACAAATCCGTGGAGAGTTACTGGTGGCTCAACGAACATTTTGTGAATTTGCACTATCGACATTAGATGTCATGCGGGATAGTATTGAAAGACTGACCATCAATGCGAATAATTTCAAGATAAAAATGAATAAAACCTAGATGATCTAGAACACATTGTAGTTCAAGGGAAATATAATGGAGGATCCGAATTAACATTTGAAGAGATTCCCTCAACTTTGCAATACCTTTAAGTATAATGGAGTAACTGATGACATTGTTCATCTTCGGTTATTTCCCTTTTCATTATGTGATAATGCAGTCGAATGATTAGATCCACTAGAAATAGGTTCCATCACAACATGAGATGAATTAGCAGAAAATTTTCTTCACAAAATTTTCCCTATAAGCGAAGGTGAAACACTGTACGAGGTCTAAGAGTGTTTCAAATCGATGATACGAAAGTGCCCCCATCATGGATTGTAAAAATGGCTCTATATCCAAAATTTCTACAACAGTGTAGATGGTAACATCAAGGCTAGTATAGACAGAGTAGCCGAAGGATCTCTTATGCACCACACATATGATAGATAATACCAAATAATAAGTGACATGGGGATGAAGAGATTCACATACAAACTAAAACCCCTGACAGTGAAAGCAACCAGCAGCGAACAAAAATATCAACAAATTGTGGAGAAGCTGAATTGGTTGGAAACAACCGTTTAAAACCATATAGGGAAAACCAACTGGAGGATGTTAGCTATACCAGTAATAGGGGTAGAAATCCCTATTCAAATACATATAATCCCAGCTAGAAGGATCATCTAAATCTCGGGTGGAAAGGTAATCAAGGAGGGGAAAACCCAGTGTAAAATAGACCGAATCCTACGTACCAACCACCGCATTTGCAAAGAACTCAAGAAAGATCCATGGGATTCGGACATGTTTCATGTGGTCAATGATTCGATCAAATTGACGGGGATTGTTACAAAAACAAATCGGCCAAGGTATCCCTAGTAACACGGAGAACAAACCTCAGAAACATGGGAAATAACATGTGAATGTGATCACCCTGCAATCTAGGAAGAAACTTGACAACCCAAATGTACCCATAAATGAAGAGGAGACTTTGCTCGAATCTGTCAATGAACCTATGAAAGGAATCTAGGACAAAGAGCCAAGCAAAGAACCAGTAAAACTGGTAGCTGAACCGGTAATCTCAAAACCAAGCACAACAAAGGCACTATTCTCATAAAGGTTAAAGGACAAACAAAGGAGGGATGAGGCAAATTTTGTAAGTTTTCTTAACTTTATTAAATCCTTCAATGTTAATTTTCCAATCTTAGAACTCATTGATAAAATTCATAAATATGGAAAATACTTAAAAGAAATCATGGCAGGGCATAAAAGACTGAAAAGGGTGAACAAATTGATATTGACGCCTCATGTAGTGCTATCACTGTGAAAAACATTCTCTCCTAAATTAAAAGATTCGGGGAGCTTTAAAATTCTAGTAGAGAAAGGGGATAAGCATTTTAGAAATGAAGCATAAAGTTGTCAAAGTTAACTATGGACAATTGGAGGGTTTTGACATGAACCAAAAGAAGAAAATTAGCATATTTAAGGTCATGTTGTGATACATGCACTCATATGTTACGACACTCAACTTTGAAACAAGAAAATTGGAGATATCGAATTTGTGTCGCGACACACATAAAAAATTCAAAAAATTTCCTCTTTTCTCGAACAAACGAAATCTTTCGAGATTGCATAAAGATTACATGCCAAAGTTGCCCTAAATGTAACACCCTAACCCGTCTCCCTCACTGGATTGTGGTTACGAAGCATTATCGAACAATCAAAACAACATTTAACATCAAACTATCTTCAATCAAATCATTTAACATTACTTAAATAAATCTCATTAACAACCTATCAAACATATGCATTTGGGCCTTAACTCGAGCCTTCGAGGCCCTAAAAATAGTTTAGAAGCAATTTGGGCCTAAACAAATTAGAATATTTGAGAAAAAGTTGTAAATTTTGAAAACAAGGGTCACACGACCGTGTGGCCAGGCTGTGTGACATAGCCCAGGCCATGTAACAATCGAACAAAGGGACACACGACCATGTCCCAGCCTGTGTCTTAACCAATGTAATTCACTAATTTGGGTCACACGGTCGTGTCGTAGGCTATGTGCTTGGCCGTGTAACTCATGAATTATGATGCATGGCCATGTCACAGGCCATGTGCTAGGCCGTGTAACACACTGACTTGATACACTAACAACTTACAAATGACACATGGCAGTGTGATAGCCCGTGTCTCAGGCTGCGTGATCCATAATTTGACCCTAAAAACAAGCCATTTCAAGGCCAAAATATACCTAACCATCCATCCCATTTGCGCACACATTCAATTGACCTAAGCATCATTCAAACACTTATAAACATATCATTTCAACATCCTATTTCATCTAACCAATATGCCATTCAAAGGCACCACATTCATATCAAAACATCAATGATTAATTCAAAGGCAATATAGCCACATTTCAAGCATAGAACCTAGTTTCTTTAACTACCAAATAAAATCACATATAACCATTTACATATAATCACAAGCATAACAACAAGGATCATGTATTTCAGGTACCTAAAAGTGCCAAAAATGACTTAACTTGTCAAGGCATTAAAAGTCCATCAAACCAAAAATAAACTTCAAAAGCATATACATATTAAATCAACAATTAACACATTCATGAACTACCATTACAAAAGTCCTATACGTGCCATTTATAACCTTGGACAAAATACTTAAAAACTACCGAAATGGTTGCGGGATAGTGTGATGGATCTCCAACAAGCTTCCAACCAGCTTCTGACAATCTACGAAACAAAGGAGAGTAACTACATAAGCAACTAGTGCTTAGTAAGCTTGTATAAACTCAAACATAACTTACCATTTTTTTAGCACAAACTATGGAATAAACATAATATCATTACCAAGACCATAAGCTTAGTACAAGCCTATACAAGCACCATCAAACTCACAAGTTAGTAGGTTCATCCATGATACATATGAGTTCAATCATATAATAAGTAGATTTCATGTACCCATCATTTAACTCATCAACCTTTTCATAGGATCATGAACCATTTCAATTGTATACTTACCATGCCATTTACTTTACTTACCCATTGAACCATCTAGAATTGCATCAAATACTCGGGAATGATCACACATAGTGTGCCTTTCTATATAATCGTAACCTTTCATTTTCAATAATGCTCATACGAGTTATAGGTCAAAATGTTAGCTACACGATGCTTCTCACGTGAGATGCGGAGAATGCAACAAATACAGGACCTCGTCCATTGGAAGGACATTCAAACCAGAAATCGAAACATGAAATCCTTAATGACATGTCATTCGTATCCTAAGAATTTTTAAGGTTCAAATGGGATTCGTTATCTGTCAATTACTCAAAACATCGATACATAAGTATTTTCAATTCCGTTTGTATTAACACAATATAGTAAATAATCACTTTAGCTATCATTAATATGATTATAATTCATACGAACTTACCTCGATAACTATAGTCGTAGAAGTATAATTTGAAACTAATCCGAAGCTTTCGCCTTTCCTTGATTTAAGTCCGGTTGTTTTTTATCTTGATCTAAATAGATAATTTCATTCAATTAAGTACTTCAAGTATTCAATTCAATTCATAATTCATATTAATGTAAAATTACAAAATTACCCCTAATATTTTAACTTTTCACAATTTAGTCTTTAAGCTCATAACTTGAATATTAATCATTTTAACTTAAATCAATATTAACCAATGCTATAAGAGACCTTGGAACAACCCATAGTTACCAAAAATTCACAATAAAACCCATGGATTTACACTTTCAACAATTAGTCCCTTTTCAAAATTCATCAAAAATCACTTAATAAAACAAGTTTGTTTAACAACCAAGATTAATAATCTATCAAATAATGTCAAAACATATTCAAAAACAACCATAGCAAGACCTTCAACCTTTAACAATTTTTCAAATTAACCTCCGGGTTAGCTAGACTAAGCTAAAACGAGCTTAAAAACATAAAAATCATTAAAAACGGGACACAAAATCATACCATGCAAAGTAGAAGGAACACTCGAATGCTCTCCCTTCAAAAATGGTGGATTCAGCCAAGCAATGAAGAAATGGAGAAGATGATAGCATTTGCTTAGTTTATTTTAGTGTTAATTATTAACTTACTATATTATCCTTTAAAATTCACTTTATTTACAATAAAACCTATCCATGAACATCCATTAGCATACAATAAGGTATATTTACCAACTACATCCTTCAAATTATAATTTAAAGCCATTTAATCTATTTAATTACTAGAATCCATCTTTTACACCTTTTTCAATTTAGTCCTTTTTACATAATTAACCATTTAAATTTCAAAATTTCTTTACGAAACTTTAATAGGACCCTAATATAATCTCATAGACTTTAAATAAATATTAAAATAATAACTCACTTTTCAGAATTGTGGTCCCAAAACCACTATTTTCAACACCACTGAAAACGAGTTGTTACACTAAAAACCCTTATAAAATCACCGTGAGTAGCAGCCAAAGTCACAAGCCACCCTAAAACACTAAAGTAATTCTCTAGTCAATTCTTCCTTAAAATTTTTTGAGTTTTTCATCCTCGAAAACATGCACAACCACATTCCCGATAGTGAATCATGTTTCGACAACTTCGTTCAAATCAAAGTAAAAGATAAAGAGTTCAAGAGTCATCTCTAGGAAATCAAGAGAAAAGCACCCCTTCAGGAAAGAGGATTTGAATCCTTATCTGTGCTAAGTGACGATACAAGAGAAATAGTTCGTTACCATAGATGGGAGAATTTCTGTCGACTTCCAACGAAATTTTCAAGCATTGGTTGTTCAAGAGTTTTATGCTACGTTGAAAGAGGCTGACTTAAAACGGTTGAGTAATGAGCTATGATCACGGATAATAGTTGAAGGAAAAGAAATTCTTGTTTCACTTCCGAAGATTTTGAAATATTATAATGTTCCTTTGTTTCAATATGATTTTGTGCAAGGAACTAATTTAACATTTTTCTAGAATATTGACATGGACAGGATTATCAAAGTTTTATTGATAGAAGCAATGAATGGAAACACCATCTAGGGACACACTACTCGACATCATTCCCGCAAGTGGACCAATCTCCAATTTTTATTTATATTCTTTTTTAACTTAATTATTATTTTCTTGTTAAGACTTGGATATTTTATTGGGTGGGATATTTTTAATTTTTAGGCTTAAGAATATTTTATTTTTTTAGGTAGGTTTTAGTTATATTTTTTTATGTAAGAACCCCTACAATTTTTTATGGCACCAAAAATTTCGAGCTTCACTAGCGAGGATGAGACAGCCTAACAAAATTCGAGAACTTTTCAAGCTTATCGGGTAATCTCTTTCCTTTATTTCGTTATTTTCACATTAGGGACAATATGCCAACTAAAGTGTGGGGGTAACATAGAAAAAATTTAAATTTTTATGATTTATGTTTTGTTTTTAATAAATTTTAGTAGTTAAATTTTTTTTGTTGTTGTGTGTTTTCCATGTGCTTGAGCTTGTAGAAATACAAGTGATTGGTTAGGAACATATACATAGGTTGATTGTTTAAACTATAAATTTAGCCTAAAAATAAATAATCTACGTTGTTTATATTTAGAATAATTAGTTCAACTTATTAAACTGTGAATAGAAAAAAAAATAAATGTACGACTGATAAAGATAGATACAAATAGGTATTTATGTGTGCTTAACCATATGATGTTTTAATTAAAGTACTCAGTAAATAAATTCAGGGTTATTGAAATGTTGCAGTATAATAAGTATAATTTTTACAAGCCTGTGCTTAAATTAAAATGAATTGTGGGAAAAAAAGCATTGTGAGGGTTAAAAGCATTGCGAGTGTGACAAAAGCATTATGAGGGTTAAAATCGTAATTTATCCCTGTATGAAAAGTGAGGTTGGAAGATAAGCAAGTACATGTCAATTAGTTAATTAGTAGAGGCCGGGAGGTAATACTATTTAATTAATACTTAGTTTCATTTAAACCCAAATTCTGATTTTAACTACAACCACTGAAACGAGTTAATCTTTTGTCTATTAACCTGATTTAGTTGTTTGTCTATTTTCTGTTTATTTAATTTAGTTTATGCTTATCAAATATTTTATTTTTTGTCATAATATAAGTTTTAATTACTACTATTTAGACTTGTTATTGTAGAAGTAGATTTCTGATTTAATTCATCCTCCATTGGGTACGATCCTCAGAATATTTCCCTCTGTTCTATTGTAGCACTTTTCTATATTACAATTTGACTCGTATACTTGCAGACACTGCCATTTTATTTCTATATCTTTTTCTACAATTTTTTTTCAAATTTTCGCATGTTTGGTGGTGTCACCAATATGATTTAAACTCGAATAAAAAGCCAAAACTCGTAATTTTCATAATAATCTCGTCCAGAAATTTTACTTGCGTAGTCTTCACTAAAATGGTCATAAATTTCTCTCCCAAACTCGAAATTGAGTGATTCAAAGTGCATTTCAAAGCTAAGAGGTAGATCTTCAACTAATATTTATACATATAAGCCCAAAAATGACTGGATCCCATCCAAAAATTCACCGCAATCTGATTAATCTTTTCAACATGAAAATTGATAGTTTGGTTGAATTGACTTTAGTAAATTTCGCCCATTCCGTGCATGTATCATTCCCTCTTTCCTTGAAAATATTCATCCCCACATATTGTCTTTAATCGAATCTTGGTTTGATTTTCTTGGCCTTTAACATTTTTATTTGGCCTTGAGGTAGTGTAAGCCTATGACATCCATGGGCTTGAAATTGGGCCTTGAGACTTGCATCAAATATGCTCAAGAGATAGTTCCCACAAAAGCTTAAATGTGCACTCACTTTGAGTGGGTTTTGAATGAAGAATTCAGGCGTTGGTTAGAGCTCTTAAAATTAAGGAGTTTGTTGCTATGGTTGATAGAGAGCGAAAAATGGAAGATATATGTAACGCAAAGACGCGAGTTGAAACGGAACATGAGGATTCAGGAAAACGGAGTGCGTTTAGTTCTTTTCCTAATCCTCCATCGAAATAGTCTAGAGATTTTTCATAAAAGTTCATGCCTCCTTCTGAATATGCGAGAAGAGATCAATAATGACATAATAATTCGAGACCTATACTACATCCATCACCAATCTGGGTAGTCAAGAATGTGGATAAACTTGTATGTGAGCATCGAGGTAAAAACCATTTTGGTGAATGTTGATTGAAGAGTGGATCCTACTTTTGATGTGCTTCAACAAAGCATTATTTGGGGAATTGTCCACATAAGATTGAGATTAGCTCAGAACAGGTTACCAAACCAATGACCACTTAGTAGAGAGTTAGAGAAAAAGGACCTAGAAATAATGTAGGAGCTAGTCGCAGTACAACACATGAGATGACTGCAAGATAATGTAGGAGCTAGGAGCTCCTGACGTGATTGTTTGTACATGACAAGTGATAAAACTAACATATTTTAATCACATTCTTAATGCATTTTTGGATGATTATTTATGCAAATTGGTGAATTTGATGCTCTTAATCCTTTGAATTCATGTTTCTTTACTTAGGTGAGCATTTGGGAGATAAAGGAGCGAAAAACAAGTGAAAATTAGACAAAAAGTGCATATTTCAGGAGCTACACAAGTTGGACACACGACCATGTGCCAAACTGTGTCAAATTCGCAGCTTGCTTCCCAAACACGTGGGAAAATGTAATTTTTAGGCTTTCCGAGCATTCTAAAGTCTATAAATACAAAATAGAAGAGGATATATTAGAGCTATCAGAGAATATTAAAGAAAACAACTCGATAAACACCATTGGAGCCAACTTTGAAGCAGATTCCCATCAAGATCGAAGACCTCCTTTTAATTTCTTTTAAAGTTTTTATGAGTTTCTTTATTTCTTGTGGTTTTTCTGACTTTGAGATGTTTTTATTCAGAATTACGAACTAATTCCCTGGATACCTAGGGAAGATGAAACCTATGATGAATTCTATTATTTAATTTCTATTTTATGCAATAAATACTTGATTCTTGTTTTCAATTATGTATGCATATTTCTTTTTTTAATAATTCCGGGATATTAATTCATGTTTAATGTGCTTAATTCAGTGGAGGAAAAGTCACTATTTAAGAGTAGATCTAACATAATTGAGTGGAGTTGCATGCAATCCTAGAAATAGTGTAACACCCCATACCTGGCCTAGAATTATGGCCGAATCTGGCATGTCACATTGAGGTGTTTTTCAAAAATTGATTTTTCGGTAAAAATCCGTTACTGAAATTAAATCCTTTTATTTTTATTTAACAAAAATTCTCGTCAAAACGTTTACTTTATTAACCATCAGTGTTATATTAAATTGTTTTAAAAACGCGAAAGTTTTTTAAGTTAATGAAGTTCTAAACGCGTGTTTTAGAAAATAGTATTTGTTTTAAAAACTCGTCTGTACCTAGACTAGCAGTTTAACAATATATAGACCTAAGCCCAATTAAAAATCAAAACCCATAAATGGCCTTATTACAAAATTTAAAACCCAAAAGTAAAATTTAAATTAAATAAAGTCAAATGCAAGACACAACAGTTGTGTGGCCACCTCCAAGTCCCTCATAGCACCAAATCGTTTAAGGCTGAGGATTACCTGTACAGTTAAAAAGGAAAGGTGAGCTTACGAAAAATTAGTGTGTAATCCCCTAATAGACAACAGAAATCAGAATATGCAAAACAGTCTGGGCCGTAGCCTTATTCAGTAACAGAGCAATTTGGGCTTCAGCCCTACACAATAGCAGAGTGGGCCCAAGCCCAAAACAGAATCAATACAGAGTAAATAAGTATCCTAACCCAATCCAACCAGCACAGCACTCATACTAGCCAACACACCATGTAGGGATTCGATCGACCCACCCAACCAACACACCAATAACGCAGCGAAGCTGCTAATAGCAGAAACTGTGGCGGAGCCACTAGAATCAGAATACGTGGCAAAACCACTAGTACAAAACTTCCTCTAAATCAGATCCCAACCCCATGCAGTATGTCATGTCACAAATATTATGTGTATGCAAAGTCATATTCAGTACAATCATATATGTAAATCATAAGCACATCAGTCATACGGAGCACAAGGGCATAATCGTCATTTTACCATACAGGGGTATTACGGTCATTTATTGACCTTTCAGAAGGTCTACAGTTGCCTTGAGCAACTTATGTAATCTAACTGGTCATGACAGTGCAAATAGGCCCAAGGCCCATTACTCGGCTAAAGTGGGCCCACACGCTCGTGTGGCCCATTTAGCCCAAATTCAGGCACGGCTATGCGAACAACGTAGCCCAATCCAACATTTACCACAAACTACGAAATTTATCCATGTGGGGCCTACAAGCCCAGTGGGCCCACACGGCCCATTTCGACCTATCGAGGCCCATAACGGCCTCTACAGTCCTACGCCTAAGATTTGTAGGCTCGAATCACCACACATACGATCGCGCGCTCGTGTGGCATCAAACGCCATATTTCGACTTTTTGGCTTTTCGGCTTTTACCGATCTATAGTCCAATCAGTGTGGAATACACACCTATTGCGAAAACTGCGCTAAGATCCATAAGCTCCGAACCCTGATTCAGTTAAGATATACCATAAGTCTCCTAACAATAGGATTTAACACTCCTTCTCTATCCCACTTAATGAAGAGGTTCTAATCACCGACCTTGGTCGATCGCCTACAAATCTCACACTTAATCCTTTACAAGAGATAGTCTACAAACCTCCTTTAGAGATATCCTGTAATACAATTAAGACTTTAACAACCGAATCCATTTACAGATCGATCAAAGGTTTGCACCAACTGAATAACACTTACCGAAATGTTGACCAAAAGTGAAGAGATACCACTAATCAGCCTACCAGAGTATGCCCTGACACCAAGGCACAAAAAGGAACACCCACCCCTGAGATGGAAGATTCGACTACTCCCAAAAGTGAAAAGAGAAAAGAAACCTGAAAAAAAAGAGAGAGTTAGGGAAACAGTTTTCGGCTTAGATACTTAAAGAAAGAGATGATAATAGAAATAATAGAAATTAAACAACTCAATGATTGACCAAAGATCAATTGTAAAATTCGAAAGCAAAAGTAGGGAGAGAGCAATGCGGTGAAGCTCGAATATTAATGGTGAAAGGATGACAAGAAGAGAGGAGATGATAAAGGTTATTCGGCAAGAGATCAAAAGAAAAGAGAAATAGTTTGAGGGCTAACCGAGAGGAGAAGTATGGGTAATCAAACACTAAAAGCAAAAATAGAGCAAAAGAGAGACGAAAGAGGAGAAAAGGGCATAATCGACTAGAGGGAGAATAACCAAAAATGTTAATTGGAGACGGAGAGTTAAGAGCAAAATGGTAACAAAGAAACCAAAAAGTAGTGAAAAGAGCACAAAATGAAAGAAAATACCCAAAAATCAACACTACATTCGGCTTCAGAACAAAGAGTAGCCAAAAACCCGAAATAGAGAGTCCCACTCCCCCTACTAAGCCAAATTCCTGAATGGTTGATGTCCACCAACGCCCACAACTCTTCCCCTCATCAAAAATCCCTTAATATTCTCCCCCTATCCCTCCTAAAAATCCTCCTTAATCTCCTCATTGATTTACTCCGCCATCTACTCTTTGACCAATTCTAATTCCACCTTGCAGAGTTCCAGTCCACTTCTGCTTCTCATATGGCAAGAGTAGTAAAATAAATACCCTTTTTACCTTTCCAAAACTTGAACCTTAGACCTCAAGCAACTACCACACACCACTTACCACAAGACTACAAGCTAATTTGTGACACTTTTTAACCATAACTAAATATAAGGCTCACCTGCTAATGCCAGAATTCATTTAAGAGGAAAACTAAAAATTTTGCTAAAGCCCAAATTTGAACCCAGGACTTCTAAAACACTCCCAAATACTCCTAAATTACTTAACCAATAGAGCAAACATTTTGTTTGTGATATTTCTTGATCACATAAACTTTTGTGTGCAGTCTCTTAGCGACTCCCATGCACAAGGCCCAACACTTCTAGGCCCAAAAATTCGGGGCATTACAAATAGAAAGACATAAATCTACCGGATTAGAGTCAAATCAAATAAGGGAATCCATAGAACAAGTTAATGCGACGGTAGGGGTTTTAATTAGAAAGAGATTTCAATTAATCAACCTAGAGTCAGTTGTTTTTACTCTCGAAAAAGATATTAGCATAATTTAAGGATTTGTACGGATCAAGATACCAAGTGAATAAATCGTTTAATTCAAATTCATAATAATAGGTAAAGTCTAGGTGGATTCTTTCCTGGGTATTGTCTCTTTCATTGGTTATTATTAAATTATTTTCCTAATTTGTTCATTACCGAGTTCTTAGTTAAATTATTTTAGTAATTTTAGTTTAAAACCCATCACGCCAAATTGTTGGCTAAATAATATAAAAACAGTAATTACTAATACTCTTAGTCCTTGTGGATACAATATCTCTATTCACCATAGCTATACTATTTATCGATAGGTGCACTTGCCTTTGTCGTATTTTTAGTTAGTCACGTGAGACACATCAAGTTTTTGTGCTGTTTCCGGAGACTAAAATATTAGGAACACTTGAGCTTTATTAATTTAGCCATTTTTATTTTTATATTTTTGTTTTTAGTTTAATTTTTACATTCTAATTTTTATTTTGTTTGCTTCTGGCAGGTTCTTTTGGTTTATGACTAGAAGAAACCCATCGGGACTATTGCTTTTTGACAGTGAGATTGAAAGTACTGTTTACAGAAATCGTAGAGAAGCAAGGCAGAGTGGATAGAATTTAGTAGACGAACAAGAGGACAATATTATTATTGAGGATATGGGTGATAATTAGAATATTCAGCTACCTCTTGTAGCTCCTGCAGCTCCTGTTCTTCGTACAATGTACAATCTTGCCAAGCCCACTCTGATTGGGGCTAAATCGAGTATTGTGAGACCCACCATTGCTACAAATAATTTTAAACTGAAGCCTAACACTATTCAGATGGTGCAACAGTATGTTCAATTCGATGGTTTTCAAGATGAAGACCCAAATACTCATTTGGCTAATTTTTTTGGAAATTTGTGACATTTTCAAGATTAATGGCGCCACTGACGATGCAAAAGAGTGGTTAAACTCTTTACCATGAGGTTCTATCACTACATGGGCTCAAATGATCGAGAAGTTCCTTTTGAAGTACTTCCCACTGGCTAAGACAGTTAAGTTGAGGAATGACATTTCTTCTTTTGTGTAGATCAACTTAGAGACATTATATGATGCATGAAAGAGATACAAAGACTTATTGAGAATGAGCCCTCATCATGGGTTACCTTATGGTTACAAGTTCAAAACTTCTACAACGATTTGAATTTTTCAACTAGGAAATTAATTGACACAACAGTCAGTGGAACATTGAACAAAAAAACACCCAAAGCAGCTTATGAGTTTATAGAGGAGATGACATTAAATAATTATCAGTGGCAAGTCATGTGGACAAAGCTGATGAAAGTAGCCGATGTTTTTAATCTAGATGAGGTCACCATGTTATCAAATCAAGTAGAATTGTAACGCCCCTAACCCGAATCCGTCACCGAAATAGAGTTATGGAGCATTACTGGAGTTACTGATTTATTTATCAGATATTTCATTTTATCTAACGTTCATATTTGGAACCAATTAAAATCAAACATATTGTCCCTTAACGTACTTATTTTTCTCGATATGTTTTACTTGAATTTATTACTCGTCTCAATTTAATTAATTTCCTTGTATCAACGTATCAAAAATAATCACCTATTTACATGTCATGATAAATATCATTCTCTTGCCATTTCTTCATAAACATAAAATCAGGGAATTCATTATATCGACATTTCATGCATTTAAAAATACAATTCAAGTTATACTAACTTACCTCGTTACTTGTACATGTTTATAATTTCATTAATCCGATATCTTTTCTTTTCCACGTTCAAGTCTCGTATTCGAGTTATCCGGATCTTTATAAAGAAATTTGATCGTCGTTTTCATTTATTTCATGTTGTAATACATTCAACTAATACTCTAAACAAAATTACCATTTTACCCCTAAACTTTTAATTAATGACGATTTCATCCTTAGGTTAAAATAAAATAAAATTATTGCAATTTAATCCTTATTTCCAGTCGTTATTCTCAAACAAATTGATAACGACCCATGAATTCTATAAAATATCAGAATTTTCAATAATTTCAACACTTTTCAATTTAATCCTTAAAACATGTTTTTCCCTGATCTTGAGCTAAATTAATAATTTCATTCAATTTTGTAATTTTAAATAATAAAATAATTCATTTCATGCAATTTGGTCATTTCTGAAATTTTTACAAAATTGCCCATGAATTTTTACTTTTATTCAATTTAGTCCATGAGCCTAAAACATGCAAATTAGCCATGCTAGCTGAATATTCATACATATTTTCCTCCTCCTCCTCTCCATTCCACATCTTTATTTATATAACATGCAACAAGTAACATTATCAATAATTTCACTATTTACTTATATGTATATTCAAAACTGTCCATTTGCGTCATAGTTACTAAATTATTTATATCTTAAGGTACAGAACTCGAAATTAAGATCCGCTAATTTTCCCTGAAACTAGACTTACATATCTTATTACCATAAAATTTTCACAATTTTTAGTTTAGCCAATAAGTACAGTTTATTCTTTAAGTTTACCCCTGTTCTGCTGTCTGACAGTTCCAACCCTTCTTCACTAAGAATTAATTATCTCATCGTACGAGATTTGGATGATGTTACCGCTTATTTCTATTGAAAATAGACTCATTAAAGATTCTAAACATATAAATTTAAGCCCCTAATTATTTTTATCCAATTTTTGATGATTTTCCAAATTCAGAACAGGGGAACCCGAAATCATTCTGACCTTGTCTCACAAAAGTTATTGTAGCTCATGATTTAAAATCCCATTGCTTACATAATTTCTTTTATAAGAAACTAGACTCAATAAGCTTTAATTTCATATTTTATTCATCCTATAATTCGATTTATACAATTTTTGGTGATTTTTCAAAGTTAGGATACTGCTGCTGCCCAAAACAGTTTTAGTGAAAAATATTGATTTCCATTTAGCCCCAAATTTCATAGTTCATACAATTCAATCCTTGTTCAATTAACTCCTCAATTGAGATAATTTTTCTCATTTAATACTTTATTCCATCATTTTAAACTACTTCATAACCCTTGAAAACCAGAACTTTAACACTAGACCTTAATTCCAAACTCTTTCACAATTAGGTCCTAAACCAATTTTCATAAATTTTACTTGATAAAATCACCATATGTCAAAATTAAAACTTCAATTCTATGTTTATTCATCATATTCTTCCAGTACTCATCCATAAAAACTTCAAAAATTAGCCATGAAATCAAAAACTAATGAAATAGTAAGTTGGACCCAATTGTAAAAGTCCAAAAACATAAAAATTTCAAGGAGAAAGCAAGAATTAAACTTACATGAAGCTAGAGTATGAAAACCAGCTTGAACCCTCATCCATGACTGTTTTTCAGCTGATGAATATGAAGAGAAATGAAGAGAATTCTAGATATTCCAATTTAGTCCCATTTTTATTTAGTTAATTTTGGCAATTTTCTAATTTTGCCCTTATTTCACCCATTTTCTGATTTTTCTCAGCTATTGCCGCCCAAAATATCTCCTTTGGGCTTATTTTCACTTTAGGTCCTTCCTCATTTGACAATTAAGCTATTTAATCATTTTAGTAACTTTTACACCTTTTTCAATTTAGTCCTTTTTATTTAATTAGCTATTAGTACTTTAAAATTTCTTGATGAAACTTTAATACTAACTTATTAACACTCCATAAATATTTATGGCTCGATTTAAAATTTTTGAGGTCTCGATACCTCGTTTTCGATTCTAATTATTTTAATATATATATATTTTTGTACACTATTCATTATTTCAAAATTTTTCCTAACTTAACATTTAACTTATACTCACTAAATTAATAATATTTCCTACTCATTTGTCGGATTTAGTGATCTCGAATCATTGTTCCGACACCACTGAAATTAGGCTGTTACAAGAATTGCTAAATAAGAAAATTGATGGTTTATATCTTTCTATGTAGGTACATCCGGTGATACAATACGATACAAATGAAGGTGAAATGAATAATCTGGAATGTTTACCCTTCAGTCCTAGCACAGAGAACGAGTAAGTCAATTAGATGGGTAACAATTCTAGACCTCAAAATAACCCTTATAGTAATAACGATAATGCAGGTTGAAGGAACCAACCCAATTTCTCTTAGGGTGGTCAAGGAAATCAAAGAGCACAACCACTTCCAAGCTTCCAACAACCTTATCAGCAAGAGAAAAAGCTGAACCTTGAGGAGATGTTGACAAATTTTATCTCGGTGCCAGAAATGCATTTTCAAAACCCTTAGGTAGCACCGAAAAACTAGCAAGCATCAATTCAAGAACTCAAAAACCAAATAGGACAGCTTGCTAAACTAATTTTGGAACAACCACAAGGTAGCTTGCCTAGCAATACTGAAACTAATCCAAGGGAGCAGCTCCATGTAATTACTGTTCGAGACGTGGATGGGTTAGTTGAACTTGAACAAGAGACGAGGTGAGAAGATGTGGTGAACAAAAATAAGGTTGAGAAATATAAGAAAGAACAAAATTTGGTTGTCAAAGAATACAAACCTCGAGTGTCATATCCTAACACGTCAAAGAAAGACCACACAAAAGAACAATATGGTAAATTCCTTAAGCTCTTAAGAAAATTACACATTAATTTATCGCTTGTTGAAGCTCTTTCACAGATGCCAAATTATGTCAAACTCTTAAAGGAGCTGTTAACAAACAATAGGAAAATAGACAACTCGTCGACTGTGGAGCTCAACGTAGTTTGCTCTACCATTCTAAAAAAAAATACCCAACAAACTAAAAGATCCACAGAGTTTTACTATTCCTTGTCTCATTGGTAGTTTAAATATTTATAATGCTTTGGCTGATTTAGAGGTTAGTATTAATGTCATGCCCTATAAAATGTTTAAACAAATAGGTCTTGGGAAATCTAAACAAACTAGGATGAGTATTCAACTAGCGGATAGAACCATTAGATATCCTAGGGGTATTATTGAGGATGTGCTTGTGAAAATTAATAAATTCATATTCCCCGTTGACTTCATTATTTTAGACATGGATGAGGATAATGAAGTACCTTTGATCTTAGGTCGACCCTTTTTAACCACTACTAGGAGTATTATATATGTGGGTATGGGTGAACTTGTGCTTTGTATACGTAACGAAAAGATTATTCTCTAAGCACATGATTTTGTGAGAGTCTCTAGTGATCGAGATGATATTAAAAGCTCTCTTAATGTTAGTAACCATGTGGCTCAACCTTCTTTACAGAAAATCCGTCGTGAAATCATATGAGAGCCATGTTTTAGTCGAGGTGACAAAAATAGAACAACTTATGAAGAGCGAATGGTGCAACTCGATAAACTAGATGAATGGCGAATACAAATAAAGAAGAAAAGAAAAAAATACGATGAAGAGGCAAAGTGACACCATGATGAGCATGTGAATGGAACAAACCAATTTAAGGTTGGGGACAAAGTACTGCTGGACAAAACGTATCCACGAATCTCTCCTTCGGAGCTCAAATCAAACGGATCGAACCCATTCACAGTACTGAACATCTTCCCATACGGTACAGTCAAGGTAACTCATTCGGATTTTGACACATTTAAGGTAAACAATACTCGACTCAAACCTTATCTTGGTGAAATAATTGATAACGAGAAAGAGGAGTTTCGGCTCTGAAAACCTCCGTAACCATGTGCATACAAGGTAAAGTCGAGCTTAAAATCTAAATAAGTGCTTGTCAGGAGGCAACCTGAGTGTTTGATTCTTTTTATTACATGTTAATTTAAAATTAATTAAATTAAATTGAAAAAAAAAGAAAGTGTGTTTTTGACCCACACAGCTTGGACATACGGGTGTGTCCTAGGGTGTGCACAAAAGAGGATAATTGATAGTGAGTCACATGGCTTGCAGACATGGCCGTGTGACACACATGGCCTAGACACATGGGCGTGTCTCAGGCCGTGTGTATAATGGAACAATTGACAGAGAGTTACATGGTGGGAAGACATGGCCATGTTGGTCAAACGGCATGGACACACGGGCTTGTCCTTGGCCGTGTGAGTTCTAGGACTTAATTTTTTCCAAATTCGATCGTTAGACGACCTGAGGTGATCCACACGGCCTGGCAACACTGTCGTATAGCTCACACGACCAGGACACACTGGTGTGTCCTAGGCCGTGTGAACACTGGAGTTAATTTTTCAAATTTAATTACCAGTCAGAGAATTACACAGGCCATAGACACGGTTGTGTATGAGACACAGCCTATCACACGAGCATGTGTGAGAACACGACCTCACTCACAGACATGGGAGAAGCGAAGGAAAAATACACATGGCCTGGCACACGTCTGTGTGTGAAACACGGCCTGGACAGACGGGTGTGTCCGAGGTCGTGTGAAAATTAGGCTCAAATTTTGAATTGCACACGGACTGAGAACGCCCCACACGAGCGTGTGACACATCCTTCTAGCCCAACACGGGCCGTTACACGACCGTGTCCCTCTTTTTAACCCAAAAAACCCTAAAAAATTTTCACTTTGTCTTATTCTTTGCTATTCACGCAAACCACCGTTCTCATTTCCCTTTGCCAGTCCGGTCACCTCTATCTGTCCCCTTCTCACCAGACTAACCACCCTCGAACACCCCACCTTTCCCATGACTCATCTTTCTCCCTTTCTCTTGTGATTCCCTCTTCACTTTTTCTTTTTTCTCCCATTTTCTAATGCCATGACACCCCATTCTCCCTTCAATGCCGCAGCAACCCTTTCCCTCTCCCTTTTCGACAACACAACCCCCACCTCCAACCATCCGTCCACCCCTTATTGCCTCTACCCACACACACAAGCCTCGTCACCGTCCCTAACCACTGTACAAACATCCCCTCGCCCCTTTCCCCTTTGAACCATCGACCCCTGTAAACAAAAAAATATATAGGATTTTTCCTATGTAATTTATCACCATTTTAATTAAATCCATTGTTAAAACTAAGTAATTGTTTAATAAATTAATGAAATATGTGAAAATATGAAATTAGGATATAGAAATTATCAAAATGTGATTTTATGCTTTATTATATAGTTTTCATGCAATAAATGGCTTATTTTATATTAATTTGAATATATTATATTTTTTTAAGACAAAAAATGGGTCATGCATGACTAAATTAAATAATAAAATATAAAATTATATTTAATAATTCATTTTAAAATATTTCATTAATAATTTGGGTTTTAAATTAATTAATTAAATTGGATCAATTTTATTCTTTGGTCCTCTAACTTGTTGATTTATTCTAGACAGGTCTGATAGCTTAGCTGGATTACAAAACTGTCCAAATTGGGGACCAAGTCAACCCAAAATTCGGCTGCACATGGCTATCTATAAACCACTTTTTGGTTTAATTGTACAAGGTCCTTGAAGAGTTGAAGAAATTAGAGATTTACCTGAAGATTTGCACTTAACTGAGTCTTAGTCCTGAGTTGTTGTGGCACTCAAATTGACCAAAAATCAGCTCAACTTCCTCAATTTATGGCCAACCACCCATGGAAGATGCTTCAAAAAATGAAAAATCCTATTTTTAGCAAACTATCCCCCTCTCTTCACCTATAAATAAGACCTCATTCTCACATTTCTAATCATCCCTCATCATTCATCATTCTCTCCTTTCTAAATTCTCTTACCATTCTTCTATTCACCCCACGCCTATCATCATCTTTTCATAAAGATTTTAGCATTTGAGCTTCTTAAAGAACCCTTGGTCAGACACCTTGGAGAGCCATCAGGAAAGGAGCGAAGCAAAGGAATGAAATAGCCTCGTCAGTCAGAGTCTTGGGTGACAGCCACTCTGAATTGGATTTAATCTCTCTTTTCTTTAATTTAATTTTAAAATATTTGCTATGTGTTCAATGTTTTTGTTTACAACAATGATATCTTAATTTTATTTAAGCTAGAATGATTACTTTGATTAAATAATATTTATTAGATTCATGCTTATAATGTTTGTGCCTCAATCGATCATGTTTTCAATTAAAATCAAGTCTGTTTTTTCGATCATAAATGATTGAAATGCACCTGAATTAGCTGAGTGATCCTAACCAGATGACGGTTAGTGGACGCATAATTGAAATGTGCATGCTCAATTTAGATCGTAACCCAATTAAATTACAGGTTGCATAACAACCCTAACCAGGCTCTGTTATCTGTATAGTTTTTAGATTTGTGTGATTAAACTGTTTCAAACCTAACACGTCCCTGTTAGCTCGGACAAATACTAAGAAACCCTTAGTAAGGATCAGTAAAATGCGTATTTACTAAGTAAAGGATTCCGAAAGGACCTAATGTGGTTTCCAAACTCAAGAAAGTTCGAGTTGCAATGGAATATTTTTTCGAATATTATTAAGCATGTTGATAATAAATTGAGTTTAATTACAGTAATTGTCCTAGTTTATTTATGTTACAATTGTTGCAAATTGTGTTTAATTTTGCTAAAATATATTTCATTCATATAGTTTGCATACTTAGGATAATTTTCATTAGGGATTATTGCATTTAGTTTAATATATTTTAATCATCACTTCTCAACTATATTGTGTTTTTATTTACCAAATTGTTAATATAATTTTACAAATTAAGTGACTTAGCACAAAGACAATCCCTGTGGAGACGATAACTCGATACTTACTTATTAATTGATAACGACTGTCTAAACTTGCACAAACCTACGCGTTACAAGTTTTTGGCGCCGTTTTCGGGGATTGTCAACTGTTGCCACAGTCATTTTTTTCATGAAATTATTTATTTTCAATTTGATTTATTTCTAACATTACTAGCTTATTCTTTTTAATTTTGTGATTTTCTTTTCAAGGGTTTATGAGCATAGACCAAATTATCGATTTACTCCCTGTAGACCCTGAAATTGAGCAAACTTTCAGACAAAGAAGACGTGAATTAACAGCTCAAAGACAAGTCGAGATAGACCTTGGAAATCAGAATCAAGATCAAGGTAATGAAGCCGATCATGTACGGAATCCTCTCCTCATTGCTGATGATAGGGATCGATGCATCAGACAATATGTTGTACCATTTTTCAGTGAGTTAAATCTAGGAATTAAAAGGCTAGTTATTGAGGCAACCTAATTTGAATTGAAACCAGTGATGTTTCAAATACTCCAAACGGTAGGCCAATTCAATTGTTTGCCCACGAAAGATCCACATCTCCACTTTTGATTATTTATGGAGGTGAGTGATTCATTTAAGATAGTCGGTGTGACTGAAGACGCACTAAGGTTGAAGTTGTTTTCGTACTTATTTACAGAAGTTGTTTTCGTACTTATTTACAGATCGAGCTCGAGCATGGCTCAATTCATTGCCACCAAGTTCCATATCTACATGGTAAAAATTAGTAGAGAGATTTTTGGTTAAGTATTTCCTGCCTAGTAAAAATGCTAAGTTAAGGAACGAGATCACAACTTCCCAACAATTGGATGACGAGTCTTTGTATGAGGCTTGGGAACGATTCAAGGAGTTACTTCATAAGTGTCCTCATCATGGGATTTCTCATTGTATCTAGTTGGAGACATTCTATAATGGTCTCAATGCACATACAAGATTGATGGTAGATGTTTTTGCTAATGGTGCAATTTTGTCTAAATCTTATAATAAGGCTTATGAGATCATCGAGAGGATTGCGAGTAATAACTATCAATGGCCAACAAATTGAACAGCTTCAGGAAGACGTGTAGCCGGAGTTCATGAAGTTGACACCCTCACTTCGTTATCAGCTCAAGTATCGTCTATTTCTTCTATGTTAAAACAGTTTGCCGCCAATAGTGCTAATAATTTTGTAGCTCAGCCACCAAGTCCGTATGAAGTAGTTTCCACTGTGTACTGTGGGGACGATCATTCTTTTGATAATTTTCCATCAAATCCCAAGTTAGTGTACTATGTGGGGAACCAATATCAAAATAGGAGTGGACAAGGATCCTATTCTAACTTCTACAATCCTTAATGGTGTAATCATCCTAACTTTTCTTGGAGCAACCAAGAAAGCAAACCGAATAACAACTTATTGTGGCATAGACCCAACCAATCTCAAGGGTTTAATTAGCTAGCTCTAAAAACAGCTCAAGCTGACGCATCAAACTATTTGAAGAACTTGTTGAAAGCGTACATGGCAAAGAATAACGCTTTGATCCAAAGCCAAGCAACAACACTGAAAAATTTGGAAAACCAAATGGGTCAGTGAGCTACGGAGCTTCGTAATAGACCGCAAGGAACCTTGCCGAGCGATACTGAGAATCCAATAAATTTGGGTAAAGAACATATCAATTTAGTGGCATTGCAAAGTGGTAAAATTCTGGAACCTCGATTGATTGATGTCAAAGATAAGCCCATTGAGGAGAATCAACCAGCTGTTGAAATTCCTACACCAAAGGAATCAAAATCTGTAAAGACTGATAAGGTAAATCCTAACTTAGTGAATTCAGATAGTTTAACATCTTCTTTGGATGCATATTTACATACTCAGAAAAGTTGTTCGGTTCAACCAAAAGTTCCATCATCTCCATATCCGTAAAGATTGCAGCAACATAAACATAAACAAAAGGTGCAATTCAAGAAGTTTTTGGATGTTCTGAAGCAGTTACACATTAATATTCCGTTGGTGGAGGCTTTTGAAAAAATAACAAATTATGTGAAGTTTATGAAGGATCTACTGTCCAATAAGAAACGACTGAGTGAGTATGAGACTGTTTCCTTCACAAAGGAGTGCAGTGCGTTATTGCAAAACAAACTGCCACCAAAAATGAAAGACCCAGGAAGCTTTACTATACCCTGTAACATTGGTGAATCTTACTTTGGTAAAGCTTTGTGTGATTTAGGAGCAAGTATTAACTTGATGCCTAAGTCTATTTTCAAGATGTTAGGGATAGGTGAAGTAAGACATACAACTGTGATGCTTTAGCTAGCGAATTGATCTTTAGCATATCCCGAAGGAAAGATCGAGGATGTTTTGTTAAGAGTTGACAAATTTATTTTTCCTGCTAATTTCATTGTCTTAGATTTTGAAGCAGATAAAGAAGTGCTGATCATTCTTGGGAGACCTTTCTTAGCCACGGGAAGAACGTTAATTGATGTACAGAAAGGTGAACTCACCATGTGAGTTCAAGACGATCAGGTAACCTTTAACATTCTTAAAGCGGTGAAATTTCCCAATTCGACAGAAGAGTGTTCAGTTATGGAAGAGATAGAAACCTTGGTTTCTGTGGAAAGCAATTTTGAATAAGATCCATTAGAGAAAGCTTTAGATCTTGACCCTTTGGAGGATGAAGAAGGTGAAGAAAGCATGGCTTTGATGGAAGCCAATTTGAGAAATTTTATTCAATCCATAAGGTTTGAACCGTTGGAGTTAGAAGTAAAAGAATTTGTGCAACCCAAGTTGTCAATCAAAGAACCACCTAAACTCGAATTAAAGGTACTTCCTTCTCATTTGAAATATGTTTATTTAGGTGACTGTTCTACTTTTCCTATGATTATTTCAGCAGAACTGACAAAAGATCAAGAGGAGAAACTAATTGTTGTTCTAAAGAAATTTAAGAAAGCAATTGGTTGGACCATAGCTGATATTTGAGGTATAAGCCCTTCTTTTTGCATGCATAAAATTATTTTAGAAGAAGGTGAAAGAGCTCTAATTGATGGGCAAATGAGGTTCAATCCTATTATGAAAGAAGTTCTGAAAAAGGAAGTGATCAAATGGTTAGATGCAGGAATCATCTATCCTATTTCAAATAGTTCATGGGTAAGTCCTGTGCAGTGTGTGCCGAAGAAAGGTGGAATCACGATTGTTAAAAATGAGCGTAACTAGTTAATTCCAATAAGAACTGTTACTGGTTGGAGAATCTATATTGATTACAGAAAGTTGAACAAAGCCACTTGGAAGGACCATTTTTCATTGCCTTTTATGGATCAGATGTTAGATCGACTGGCAGGTAATGAATTCTACTATTTTTTAGATGGCTATTCGAGATATAACCATATAGTTGTAGCCTCAGAGGACCAACATAAAACAACCTTTACTTGTCCATACGGTACGTTTGCTTTTAGGCGAATGCCTTTTGGTTTATGCAATGCACCTGCAACTTTTCAACGATGCATGATGGCAATACTTACTGATATGGTCAAAAATTTTGTTGAGGTTTTCATGGATGATTTTCTGTTTTTGGCAACATTTATTATATTTGTTTGAGTAATTTGGCTAAGGTACTGAAGAGATACGAAGAGACAAATCTTGTCCTTAACTGGGAAAAATGCCATTTTATGGTTAAAGAAGGGATTGTCTTAGGGCATAAAATCTCAAAGAGAGGAATTGAAGTCGATAAAGCAAAGGTGCACGTAATTGAAAGATTACTGACCTCAATAAATGTGAAAGGAGTCAAAAGTTTCTTAGGCCATGCCGGTTTTTACCGAAGGTTTATCAAAGTTTTTTAAAATTTTTTAAATTGTTGTGTTTGTTGTTAGAGAAAGATACAGTGTTTGATTTCAACAAAGTATGTTTGGAAGCTTTTGAAGATCTAAAAAAAGGGTTAATCTCAGCCCCAATAATCATTACGCCTGATTGGAACTCACATTTTGAGTTGATGTGCAATGCAATTGACTAGGCTGTTGGAGCTGTGATGGGTCAAAGAAGAAACAAAATGTTTCACCCTATTTACTACGCAAGTAGAACTTTGACAGGAGCCCAACTCAATTATACAATAACTGAAAAGGAACTCTTTGCCATAGTTTTTACTTTTGACAAATTCCGTTCATATCTTATAGGTACCAAAGTTACAGTGTTTACTAACCATGCGGCCATTAAATACTTGCTCACAAAGAAAGATGCAAAATGAAGGATAATTCGTTGGATCCTTTTACTCCAAGAATTTGATCCAAGACAGATAATGTGTCGAAAATAAAATAGCTGATCATCTGTCAAGGTTGGAACAAGATGAGGTAACTCAGTAATGTGTGCCTATCAACGAGAATTTCCCAGATGAGCACTTATTTGAGGTAAATCAAATTCATGAAACACCTTGGTTTGCTGATTTTGCCAATTATCTTGCATGTGGAATAATTCCTCGAGAAATGACATATCAACAAAGGAAAAAATTCCTTCATGATAGTCAGTATTATTTTTGGGAGGATCCATTTTTGTTTAAATAGTGTCCAGATAATATAATCTGAAACTGCGTAGCTGAAAGTGAGATTGCTGAGATCTTGTATCATTGCCCTTCATCCCCAAGTGGGGGACACTTTGGTGGTTCACGTACTATAGCTAAGATTTTGCAAGTAGGTTTCTTTTGGCCTACACAAATTAAAGATGCTTAAGCTTATGTGAAGAACTATGATAAATACCAAAGGACCGGAAATATATCAAGGAGGAATGAGATGCCTTTGACAAACATTTTGAAGATTGAATTATTCGATATATGGGGCATTGATTTCTTAAGCCCGTTTCCTTATTCGTATGGGAACAAATACATCTTAGTAGCTGTGGACTATGTATCCAAGTGGGTTGAAGTTGAAGCATACCCTACAAATGATGCTAAGGTAGTCATGCAATTCCTACATAAGCATGTGTTTACACGATTTGGGACACCAAGAGCTATTATTAGTGATAAAGGTTCTCACGTTATGAACAAATGGCTTAAGTGGTTGCTTGAAAAATATGATGTGAAGCATAAGATTGCTACTGCCTATCACCCCCAGTCCAATGGGCAAGTTGACAGAGTGAACCATGAAATCAAAGGTATCCTTGAAAATGTAGTACGCCCTAGTAGAAAAGATTGGTCTTGAAGGCTCGATGATGCATTATAGGCCTATCGAACAACATTTAAGACACCGTTAGGAGTGACTCCTTATCGGTTAGTTTTTGGGAAGGCATGTCATTTGCCATTAGAATTGGAGAATAAAGCTCACTGGGCCTTGAAGCAATTGAACTTTGATCTTAAGCAAGCTGGTGAGAGAAGGATGTTACAAATGGATGAGTTGGAAGAGTTGAGGTTGTTTTCCTATGAGAATGTCAAAATGTGTAAAGAAAGCTAAAAAAAAAAAGGATGGCATGATGGTCATATACAACCTCGCGAGTTTAAAGAAGGTCAGAAGGTTTTGTTGTTTAATTCAAGGTTGAAGTTATTTCCTGGGAAGCTTAAATCCAAATGGAAAGGACCTTATACCATCTACTGAGTGTATCCTTATGGAGCTGTTGAATTATATGACAATCACGGAGGTATTTTTAGAGTTAATGGTCAACTCTCAAACATTATTGGGATGGTGAAGTTGAGCGAGTTGAATCCTCGTTGTTGAGAAGAAATTTAATGTAATTTATTGAGAAGAAATTTCTTGTTGAGATTTAAAATTTTTAAGTTTAATTTGTTTTGTTTAAATTTTAAATTTTTAAAGGGGGTCAAATTTGGCCCAAGTACTAATCAATTTTTTTTCTCTTGAGTAAGCCTGAAAATACAGTCTGAATTTGAGGCCGAAGACAACAAAAAGGAGGGAAAAATTCATACCTATTGCCGCCACTCTCATTCCTTACTGCCAAGAAACCTTAATGTAGCTAATTTTTTGCTATATGTTGCCCTAATTTTTCCCTATATAAACCCCTCTCCATTCCACTAATTTTTATATTCCTCAAAGTAATTTGCTTACACCCTGAAAATCCCTAAATCTCCCTTTTGTGCAATTAACCTCAAATCCCAAAGGGAACCCTAGTTCTCTTTCCCTTTTTGCCGAAACTCCCTACTGCTGCCGCAAAAAGATTACCGAAGCATCGTCGTCACCGCCGCAACATTCTTGCCGTCGCAAAATTTCTACTATAGCAAGCTCTACCCACTTGCCGATTTTTCTTCCTCCTTAGTAATCAGAAACTTTGCCGAATTTTTGGAAAAAGATACCATGTCTCGCAAAAGAACTAGATCGTCAAACACTACTTCTGAAAACCTGATTTTGATCGATGAAGAAGTGAAAGAGAGATTTGATTCAATTTTTAAGCATCAACCTATGATGCCGAAAAAAGGCTTTAACTTGAAGAGTAATGATTTGATGGTTGTTCCTGTGTCGATTAGAAAGATAATAAATGATCTTAAGTGGGAACGATTTTGTGATGCTCATTCACTTCCCGATGATGAACTAGTTCAAGAATTCTATGCAAGTTTGATGACACAAGATGCTACTGAGGTCATCGTTCGAAAGAAAAAGGTACCTCTTACTTCTAAGTCCATCAATGATTTGTTTAACTTACTTGATGTTGAAGAAGATGAGTACTACCCTATGATGAACAATATCAATTGGGATTTTCTTCAACAAGTGCTTGATGTTGTGACAAATTCGGGATCCCAATGGATTATAAGAAAGTATGGGAGCCATTCTTGCTGAAGGGAATACCTAAAACTAGTAGCAAAGGTATGGTTTTATTTTGTTCGCTATAGTTTTATGCCTATCTCTCATAGTTCCACCATCTCGATGGAACAGATGCTCTTGTTATATGCAATCTTGACAGAAAAATCAATTAATGTTGGGAAAATTATTCTCAAGGAGATTCACGATTATGCTAAAAAGAAGGCAGAAAGTGCTTATTTCCCATCATTAATCACTTCACTTTGCTTGAGGGCCCGTGTTAAAACACAAGCAATTCTGAAGGGGCGATATGTTCAAGGGTGCATTTCAAATTATAATCTTGAAAGGTTAGTAGAGAGGGTACAAGAGCTGAATCAAGGCGAGCAAGAAGAGCCAACTAAGCCGGATACCGAGGAATCAACAGATGGAACTAAGATTAAAGCTAATTCAGTTACAGACACTAAAGAGGAAGATTCTGATAAGGAACCAAACAATCCTAAACCAGTTAAAGGATCTAAAAACCTTAAACCAAGGGTTGAGCCAGAAGAAGAACAGTCAAGCTAAGTGTTGAACCTGAATATACAACTCCCATTTCGACTTCTGCAAGTACTTCAAGGAAATCAGAGTTGTCAATTTTGATGGATATGTGCAAGTTCATGCACAATCAATAACAAACTTACTGGAAATATGAAAAAATTAGAGATGACTCAATTCGAAATTCTTTTAAGAATATCTCTAATACTTTTGTTCCTAAGTTCCTAGATGCTATCTTTGAGACATGGAAGGAAGATACTGACAATGCAAGCAGAGATGGAGCTAAAAAAGACAAGGGGAATGAGTCAAGAAAATTAAAAGGGGGATTCTAGTCTTATTATTTATTTATTTTTAGGTCCTTAGGAATTTATTTCTTTCATAATTAGGATTTAATTTCTGCAGAATAAACTATAGCAAGCATGAATAAACTTAATACTTCTTTAGAAAGAAAAAAGACTAAGTGATGTGGTAATGGGAATGAACATGTTTAGGATTGGGTTATTAGGAAAGACTTGGTAAGCAGTCTTAATGACTCACCTCTCTTTCTTTACAACCCTACCTGATGTTCAATTTTCATTCATTATTTTGTTCTTACAATGAGGACATTGCTTCTTTTTTAAAGAGGGTAAGGCAAATAAATTGCTCAAACTTTTAAATTTTTTTTCAAGTATGTTTCAATCATTTCTTTCATAAGTATGTTTTAATAAATGAATGTTTAGAGATATTTTTTGTTAATGAGATAATTTGTATGCAAGTATGCATGATGATTTTATCTGAGTGAAAGTATGTTATCATGAAGAATGGAATGCTTGTATGATCTTAGCCTTAGTAATGTTTGCCATGAAAACTTAGTTTCTTTTACGATTAGACATGCATGAAGGTTTATATCTTTAGAATTGACTTAGTAACTTTCTTGAGGCGAAATCCTAGGGGACATAAAAATCTAAAATGATATAAGCACTATTTCTTTGGACCGTTTGAGCCTTTTCAAGCCAACCTTATGATATTAGACCCTTGAAACTGTAATTTTGAGCTTAAAGGCTTGTTTATTGCAATGAACCTACATTATAAACCAATTACCATCTTTTTAAGTTATCCTAATTTTGTGCATCCATCTTAACTAAAGTTGTCATGGTAATCAACATTGGAGGGAATTTTCAAAAAGATGTATGTGCTCATGCTTAAAAAAAAAAAAGCGAAGAAAAGTTTGCTCATTCTCCAAAAAGGAAAAATGTATGAGCTTGAGTTCAAAATAAGTTTGGGGGTGTTCCAAAGGTTCACTTAAAGAAAAATGTTGTATTACGAGAAAACCAAGACAAAGTTAAAGGTTAAGATTTCTTTTTAAAAGCCAAAATGTCTCATCTCTTAAAATCCCTACCTTTAACCGAGCCCCATTACAACCTTATAAAAGACCTATTGGGTTGATGATTATGTCACCTACATTAGTGGAGAGGAAGTCCTAAGTTCAACATATGAAGATCATAAATAAGCCTTGTGATTGTTTGCTTGATTGATAGGAAATTATGTTGAATGAAGAATGTTGTCTATGGCTGTGACGTACATGCAAACTATGATTCATGTTGGCATATTTTGAAGCTTAGTATAATCTTAAGGAATGTTTGCATATGAAACTTGTTAATAAAGAAGATCGAAGAGCATGAAGTTATTAATTCATGATTATGGGATAAAGATTGATATTGCTTACACAGTTAGCAATTTTTGCCTTAGCAAGACCTTTTGCTGTGCATAAACATTACTTGGGACGAGCATTGATTTAAGTTTGGGGGTGTGTAAACGGAAAAATATATAGGATTTTTCCTATGTAATATAGGATTCCTATTTAATTTATCACCTTTTTACTTAAATCTATTGTTAAAACTAAGTAATTGTTTAATAAATTAATGAAATATGTGAGAATATGAAATTAGGACATGGATATTATTAAAATGTGATTTTATGCTTTATTATATAATTTTCATTCAATAAATGGCTGATTTTATATTAATTCGAATATATTATATTTTTTAAGACATAAAGTGGGCCATGCATGATTAAATTAAATAATAAAATATAAAATTATATTTAATAACTCATTTTAAAATATTTCATTAATAATTTGGGTTTTAAATTAATTAATTAAATTGGATAAATTTTATTCTTTGGTCCTCTAACTTGTTGATTTATTTTGGACAGGTCTAATAGCTTTGCTGGATTACAAAACTGTCCAAATTGGGGACCAAGTCAACCCAAAATTCAGCTGCACATGGCTGTCCATAAACCACTTTTTGGTTTAATTGCACAAGATCCTTGAAGAGTTGAAGAAAATAGAGATTTACCTGAAGATTTGCACTTGACCGAGTCTTAGTCCTGAGTTGTTGTGGCACTCAAATTGACCAAAAATTAAGCAAAAATCAGCTTAAATTCCTAAATTTATGGCCGGCTACCCATGGAAGATGCTTCAAAAGATGAAAACTCCTATTTTTAATAAACTATCCCCCTCTCCTCACCTATAAATAAGACCTCATTCTCATATTTCTAAGCATCCCTCATCATTCATCATTCTCTCCTTTCTAAATTCTCTTAGCATTATTCTTTTCTCCCCATGCCTATCATCATATTTTCATAAAGATTTTAGCATTTGAGCCTCTTAAAGAACCCTTGGTCGGCCACCTTGGAGAGCTATCAGGAAAGGAGCGAAGCAAAGGAACAAAGGAGCCTCGTCAGTCAAAGTCTTGGGTGACAACCACTCTAAATTGGGTTTAATCTCTCTTTTCTTTAATTTAATTTTAAAATGTTTTTTATGTGTTCAATGTTTTTGTTTACAACAATGATAGCTTAATTTTATTTAAGCTAGGATGATTGCTTTGATTAAATAATATTTATTAGATTCATGCTTATAATGTTTGTGCCTCAATCGATCATGTTTTCAATTAAAATCAAGTCTGTATTTCATTCATACGTGATTGAAATGCACCTAAATTAGCTGAGCGATCCTAACCAAACGATGGCTAGTGGACGCATAATTGAAATGTGCATGCTCAATTTAGATCCTAACCCGATTAAATTGTAGGTTGCATAACAACCCTAACCAGGCTCTGTTATCTGCATAGTTTTTAGATTTTTGTGATTAAACTATTTCAAACCTAACACGTCCCTATTACCTCGCACAAATACTAAGAAACCCTTAGTAAATAAGGATCAGTAAAATGTGTATTTACTAAGTAAAGGATTTCGAAAGGACCTAATGTGGTTTCCAAACTCATGAAAGATCGAGTTGCCATGGAATGTTTTTCCGAATATTATTAAGCATGTTTATAATAAATTGAGTTTAATTAAAGTAATTGTCCTAGTATATTTATGTTATAATCGTTGCAAATTGTGTTTAATTTTGCTAAAATCTATTTCATTCATATAGTTTGCATACTTAGGATAATTTGCATTAGGGATCATTGCATTTAGTTTAATATATTTTAATCATCACTTCTCAACTATATTGTGTTTTTATTTACCAAATTGTTAATATAATTTTACAAATTAAGTGACTTAGCACAAAGACAATCCCTTTGGAGATGATAACTCGATACTTACTTATTACTTGATAACGACTGTGTACACTTGCACAAACCTACGCGTTATAATCCCCAACCACGATTCCCAACCTTCCCTTTTCTTCCTCTTCGCACCCCACACACCTCCCCTCTCCTTTCCCTTCTCCGTTTCCCCCCACGACTAGCCCCCCCACATTGTTGACCATTCTCATTGCCAACCAACCACCATGTGTAGCCCTCTCTTGTGCTAACTGGCATTGCATCTCCAGTCACCTTCATCGCCTTATCATTACTCTGTCGGTCCTCTCCGTTTACCTTTTATCATTTTTCTTCATAATATTTTGTTTATTATTATTATTTTTGCATTATCATTTATTGTTACTAAATTTATTAGTTTTTGTTTTATTATTCCTTTATTCCTTAGTTTTTCTTTATTCATTTACTATGATTACTTTCATTGTTATTATTTTTTAGTTCTACTGGAATAATACTTGTTTACTCATTTTCTTTTTAGTTAGTATTATTATTATTTTCATTTATTATTTTCTTATTTTATTACTTAGTATTATAGTTGTTATTGATTATTTCAATCCTATTATTATTTTTAGTACTGTTAATTCTTGATTTTTTAGTATTAAGTCCTATTTCTTTTAGTATTCTATTATGATTATTGTTTATATTATTTTCGCTATCGATTTATTTTTTTCGTCTAGTTTTTGACGTTGACTTCAATTTTTATTGCATGGGTTATAGGATTGCCTCTATTATGATTGATTTTTCCATTTGCTTCAATTGATTTTAATATTTGATTGTTTTATTTTATTGCAGAGTCTTCATGACGAACACTAGAGGGAAATCCAAGGTCGCCGTCCCCGCTTCGAAAAAGCGAAAGACTCTGGGCACGACTTTTTCTTCAGGCACTTCCATCGAGGCTCGCCATCTATGTCTCTGATTCTCACAGGGTCCCTAAGTGGACCTATATCAGTATCTCCGATAGCGGCCAGTAGGATTAGGCCGTTGTATTGATTGGGCCGCTTTAGAGCAGGTCAAGTTAGCTGATAGAGTGCGTGCACTAATTGCAACAACTCCTTGGGATCGGTTCTTCTCCATCATTGAACCCACCTACTCGGAGCTTATTCTCGAGTTTTGTTTGACATTCCTCTTACAGCACATGATGTCGACCCATGATGAGCCGTGGACTGTTAGTTTCTGACTCGGCGGCACGACTTGTCATATGAGTGTCCCAAAGTTTTGAGCTGCTTTAGAACTCTATACTGAAGAGTTCATGAGTGCCAAGACGTTCCTCACTTTATACCGACACATCCACTACTCGCCTTCTTTATGCTAAACAGACCTTACTGTGAGTACGACACCCTATGATTTAAGTCGGTTGAAGGCGACTTCCTTAGCTCCGACCTTGCACTATATCCACACCACTTTAGCTTACACATTGACCAGCCGGAGGGAGAGCACCGGAGTTTTGCTACATTTGACACTTACTTCCTTTGAAGCATGGTGACAGGGCACACTTTCGATCTTGCCTACTTCATCACCCTAGCTTGCCACCATCAGACAAAGCGCAGTAGGAAGGGTCCTATCTTCTTAGGCCCTTACATGACTCACCTCGCATGACACTTCAGCATCCCCGACACTTCGGAGCAGTCCTCCTCCTTCATACTTGTTGGACAGATAACCCCGTAAGGGTCATCAAGTATGAGTCATATGAGGATGATCAAGAAACCGCATGGTGTGGATCTTCTTAGATACCAATTATTCTAACCCTCAGGATGAGCATGAGGACTTCACTGGTGATGTCCCTTTCCACCATGAAGATCCAACTCCAAGTCACCGCACTACTACTTCTGTCGCTACCCTTGCAGACCTCTCTGAGCGGTTCACTCATTTCGAGCAACACTATTTTGAGTGGTTCGACAGTATTTATGCGACTTTGCAGCAGATCTATCAGCACCTCCATATATCTTCTTTAGCGCCGGAGCCTCACGACCCCGCTGCCTTTGACGACGAAGATCACTAATTTTATTTCTTGTCTTTTTATTTTTATTTTTCTTTTTCTTTTTTTAGTTGTTTTCTTTTCATTTTTTTAGACTTCTATCATTTATCATCTTTTGAACTATTTTTTTAAATTTTTTTTGGTTGTTTCTAATCGAGTTTGTAACCTCTTAATCTTCTTCATTATTTGTGTTTATTTTCTTATTAGTTTTCTCTGAACCATGCACTACATTTAGATTTTCCTACAATTCTGGTTTTCACTATTCTGGCGAATTCATCCATATTTAGGGCAGTTTCAATTTTCTCCCTCTCTTATGAAAATTTTCTTATACCCTGCTTATATCTATTTGTACATTGAGGACAATGTACATCTTGAGTATGGGAAGGTTATTCATAGAATTAGTAGAAATTCCCTGAATTATCTGTGTTTAAATACTATTCTCAAACTTCTATTAGAGTGAATTTTTTTTTTTTGAGATTTGTATTGATGATGTTTTGGATTAGTTAGTATTGATTCAAACTTTAAGACATGAGAGAGTCAAGCATGATAAGTTATTTTTCAAAAATTAAAAATTTTTTAGGTTGTTTCCCTGAATTGAAGTATTATCTTGAAGTTTTAATTTGCAAGTTTGGCATCAAAACCATGATTTTTTGTGTCATTTTGAGCCTTTAGAGCATACATTTTTCATGCTCATTCTATTATTAGTTATGAGTGTGTCAACTCGATTTGTTATTCTAGAATTTTCTTTGATTATGCATGTCGAGACTACACATTTGATTTGATATACTGAGATGATAGAGGCACTTAGGTTTAACCCACTTATCCTATAAAAAGCCTGTCTTTTGAATTAACCCTTAGTAAACCCCATTGAGCCTAACATCCCTTATATCGATTAACCCGTGAATCTTAACCTATAACCCATTTTTTTGTTGTAACACTTTCTCGTTTTATTGACTCCCTTTTTGTCGAGATTTTATTTGGTTAGTTCCTAACTATGCTCTTTTATTTGATTTGCTAAATTTTCTTTCATGATTCTTGTTAAAAAAAATAGAAAGAGAAAATAAAAAATTGATTATTAATTAGTTATTTGTTCATTGAGCTTGAACAATTAATTTCATATCATGAGAAGAAACTCATTTTTTATTCCTGTTTATTCTTGATTGATTTATTTGTTTTGAATTCGACATTTGTTTTTTTTTCTAGTTTTGTAATTTATCAAATTGATCTCGATTATGACCAACTTTTCTGGCTTTTTTCTGCACCCTTAACCTAAACCCCATTACAACCTCTTAAAGACCTTTTGATTAGAGTGTCATATCATTTATAGTGGTGGACATTTGATTTTCAAGCAAGCTTATGGTAATGACATTTCTTGTTTGACTGTTGAGTGCTTATTTCTTAAACCTTAAACACTTTAAGTACTTTGAATGAATCTTTAGTGAGGATGTCAATTCTTGTCAATTCTTGTCAATTTTGAATTAAAGGTAATTACTCAAATAAGGGGAAATACCTATATTTTCATGCTTTAAACATTTTGACTTTGATTGTTTGAATCTTTATTGCTCTTTTAGTTAAATTATCAATGCATGATTATTTGTGAATTATTTCAAAACATTATTGATGAGAATTACAAGTTGAGAAAGATTAACTTTAATGTGAGTTGAGGATTTTGCTCGAGGACAAGCAAACGCTTAAGTGTGAAAATATTTGATAAGTGATAAAACTAACATATTTTAATCTCATTCTTAATGTGTTTTTGGATGATTATTTATGCAAATTGGTGAATTTGATGCTCCTAATCCTTTGAATTCATGTTCCTATACTTAGGCGAGCATTTGAGAGCTAAATGAGAGAAAAATGAGCAAAAATCGAACAAAAAGAATAGATTTCAGGAGCCACACAGGCTGGATACAAGACCGTGTGAGCCACATGGGCTAGGCACGGCCATGTGCCAGACTGTTTTAAATTCACAACTTGCTTCCCAAACACACAGGTAAATGCAATTTTTAGGCTTTCTGAGCATTCTAAAGTCTATAAATACCAAATAGAAGAGGAGATATGGGAGCCATCAGAGAATATTGCAGAAAACAACTCGAAGAACAACATTGGAGCCAATTCTGAAGTAGATTCCCATCAAGATCGAAGACCTCTTTTTAATTTCTTTTGAAGTTTTTATGAGTTTCTTTATTTCTTGTGGTTTTTCTGACTTTGAGATGTTTTTACTCATAATTATGAACTAATTCCCTAGATACTTAGGGAAGATGAAACCTATGATGAATTCTATTATTTAATTTATGTTTTACGTGATAAATACTTTATTCTTGTTCTCAATTATGTGTTCTTATTTCTTGATTTAATATTTATGGGATATTAATTCATGTTTAATGTACTTAATTCAGTGGAGGAAAAGTCCCTGGTTAAGAGCGAATCTACCATAATTAAGTGGAGTTGCATGCAATCCTAGAAATAGGACAACATAAATCTATCGGATTAGAGTCAAATCTAATAAGGGAATTCATAAATCGAGTTAATGCAACGATAGGGTTTTAATTAGAATAAGATTTCAATTAATCAACCTAGAGTCAATCGTTCTTACTCTCGAAAGACATATTAGCATAATTTAAGGATTTTTATGGATCAAGATACCAAGTGAATAAATCGTTTAATTCATATTCATAATAATAGATGAAGTCTAGGTGGATTCTTTCTTGGGTATTGTCTCTCTCATTGGTTATTATTCAATTATTTTCCTAATTTTTTCACTGTTGAGTTCTTATTTAAATTAGTTAATAATTTTAGTTTAAAACCCATCACACCAAATTGTCGACTAAATAATAGAAAAATAGTAATTACTAATACTTTGAGTCCTCGTGGATATGATATCTCTACTCACCATAGCTATAATATTTATTGATAGGTTCACTTGCCTTTGTCATATTTTTAGTTAGTCACGTGAGACACATCTGTACAATTTCCCTTCTTGATGTTTCTATTAATGCTTTAATCAATCCTGGATCAACGCATTCATATATATGTATTGCATTAGTAACTGAAAAAATGTGCCAGTAAAGTTGATTCAGTTTGATACTAGAGTATCAAACCTTTTAGGCCAGTGCATAGTAGTTTATAAGATATGCAGGAAGTGTCCATTGAAAATACAAGGTTATGAATTTCCTGTTGATTTAATGTTATTGTCGTTTAACGAGTTTGATGTCATCATTGGTATGGACTGGTTGATTGTACATGATGCCATTATTAACTGTACACAGAAGCGAATTGTGTTGAAATGTCAAAATGATGAAATAGTTAATATTGAAACTGATCAGGAAGATTGTGTTACTAATATTATAACAACTTTGACAACTTAAAAGCTAGCCAGAAAAGGATGTGAAGCATATTTAGCTTATGTAGTGGACACGAGAGTGACAGGAACAAAAATTGAGAAAGTCTCGACTGTGTGAGAATTTGCAGAAGTATTCCCAAAAGAATTACTAGGGTTACCACTAGAAAGAAAAGTAGAATTTGTAATCAAATTAATGCCTAGAACTGCTCTGATTACAATTGCTCTATATAGAATGACTTCAATAGAATTGAAAAAATTGAAAGCTCAGTTGCAAGAACTGACTGGTCGCGGATTCATTAGACCAAGCGTATCATCATGGGGTGCACCGATTTTTCTTTTGTTAAAAAGAAGATGGAACATTGAGACTGTGCATTGATTATCGTCAGTTGAACAAGGTCACAATAAAGAACAAATACCCGTTGCTACGCAATGATGACCTAACTGATCAGTTGAACAGAGCCACTGTATTCTCGAAAACTGATCTCCGATTAAGATATTATCAGTTATGAGTCAAGGAATCAGTTATGAGTCAAGGAATCAGATGTATCAATAACTGCTTTTCGAACCTGATATGGACACTACGAATGCCTAGTAATGTCCTTCGATTTGACCAACGCCCTTGCTGTATTTATTGATATGATGAATAGGGTATTTAATCCTTTCTTAGATTGATTTTTAGTTATGTTAATTAACGATATTTTGATTTATTCGAAGAATAAATTTGAGCATGCCCAGCACCTGCGATTTGTGTTGTAAACATTGCGAGAAAAATGAATGTATGCAAAGTTTAGTAAATGTGAATTTTGGCTCCAAGAAGTTGGATTCCTTGGTCATGTAATCTTTGCATATGGTATGCGCATTGGTCCAAACAAAATTTTGCAATCTTGAAATTGAAACCTCTAAGGAATGTCAGTGAAGTGAGAAGTTTCTTGGGTTTTGCTAAATATTATAGATGGATTGTCAAGGGATTTTCAATTATTAAGTTACCGTCGACTAAGCTATTACAAAAGGAGATTAAATTTCTTTGGTTTGAAAAGTGTCCATAAAGTTTTGATCAATTAAAAGCAATGCTAACAAAATCCCCTATGTTGACGTAACTAGAATATGGAAAGGAATTTGTTGTTTATGGTAATGCTTCACTTAGTGGATTAGGTTGCATTTCAGTGCAAGAAGGTAAGGTGATTGCTTATGCTTCTCGACAGTTAAATTCGCACGAGAAGAACTATCTAACCCCCAATCTAGAATTGGTAGCTGTTATTTTTGCTCCAAAAATCTGGAAACATTACTTTTATTGGGAAAAATTCCATATACACACTGATCATAAGAGCTTGAAATATTTGTGGATGTAGAAAGAATTAAACTTGAGATAGCGTTGGTAGCTTGACTACCATTTAGGAAAAGCTAACACTATGGCTAATGCTTTAAGCAGAAAGTTTTTGTTTGCTTTGAGAGCACTAAATACGTACCTGATGCTTGAAACTAATGGTTCTATCTTAGTTGAGTTGCGAGTGAAATTGATATTTTTTCAAAGAATTCAAAAGTTGCATAAAAAGGACTCAAAATTGTTAGCTATGCTGAAGTTGATTGAAATTGGGCGCATAACTAAGTTTAGTGTTGGTGATGATGATAATTTAATTTTCACGATCGGTATGTGTACCAAAAGATTTGAAATTAAAAAGAGATTTTTTTCTAAAGCTCAGAACAGTACTTATTTGATTCATCCAGGTTGTACCAATATGTATTGTTCTCTAAAAAAAAATCTATTGGTGGCTATGAATGAAGCGTGAAATCCCAGAGTTTGTAGCAAAGTGTTTAGTGTGCCAGTAAGTGAAAGTTGAGCATCAAGTTCCATCTGGTCTGCTCCAACTAGTGATGATTCCTGGATGGAAATGAGAACGTATTACAGTAGATTTTGTATCAAGTTTGCCTTTGACATTAAGCAAGAAGAATGTAATCTGGGTAATTGTTAATAGATTAACCAAGTCTACACATTTTATTCTGATTCGAACCGATTTTTCACTTGATAAGCTATTTGAATTGTATGTGGTTGAAATTGTTAGACTACATGGTACACCGTTGTCTATTATTTCAAATTGTGATCCATGGTTTACTTCTAGATTTTAGGGTAAATTACATGAAGCTTTGGGTACCAAACTGAATTTCGGTACAACATTTCATCCACAAACAGATGGATAGTCTGAACGGGTGATACAGATACTTAAGGATTTGTTTCGCTATTGTGTTATGGAATTTGAGGGTAGTTGGGAGAAATTCTTACCACCAGTTGTGATCGCATACAATAAAAACTATCAGCCAAGTATCAAAACGGCACAGTATGAAGCTTTGTACGGAAGAAAATGTAGAACCCCATTGTATTAGTTCGGTTTAAGTGATAAGAAGTTAGCAGGAACTAATCTAGTTTGTGAAATAGAAGAAAAGGTTAAAGCTATCAGGGATTGTTTGAAAGCTGCCTCTGATCCAAAAAAGTCATATGTGGATTTAAGAAGGAAAAACATCGAGTTTTAGACTATCAACAAGGTATTCTTGAGGTCTCACCTTGGAAGAAAGTTTTGTGATTTGGTAGAAAAGGAAAGCTTAGTCCGAGACGTATAGGACCATATGAGGTTCTTGAACGAATTGGTCCAGTGGTATATAGATTAGCTTTACATTTAGATTTTAAGAAAATCCACAATATATTTCATGTATCAGTGTTACATCGATACCGTTTTGAACCATCTCATGTGATACCTTTGAGTGAAATGGAACTGCAACCTAATTTAACTTACAATGAGGAACCTGTGAAGATTTTGGCACGAGAAGTAAAAGAATTGAGAAACCAGTGGATACTATAGTAAAATTTTTGTGGCATCGCCATGGTATTAAGGAAGCCACTTGGGAGCTGGAAGAAATCTTGAGCTCACAATACCCGAATCTCTTTTCAAGTAAGATTTTCAAGGACAACAATTCCAAAAGGGGAGGAGAGTTGTAACAACCCGTTTTTAGTTGTACCAGAAATAGTGGTTTCAAAACCCCATTCTCTGATGACCAAGTCAATATAGTATTATATGAAACTTTGGTTCAGTAATTTGGTTGATTAGAAAATTGATTATAGTATAGAGATTAAATCGTAAATGTGATAAAATTTAATTACTAAGGATTTTTATTTACTAATGATAATACATTAATTGATTAGGGCCTAAAATGACAATATAGCCCTTTTCTTTATAGATAGTGACCAATTAGGTGTTGGCATTATTTAAAATAATGCTAATTTTATATAATAATTAGATTATATATACCGTAACATAATGGATGGTGGGAGGGGAATTCATTTTTTTTCATCTTCTCCATCACCATTTTTCTTCCTTGTTGAGTGAGGGAAGTTTAAACAAGTTCTGTGCTATTGCGTGGTAAGCTAATCTGACCCCGTTCTGCATGGATTTGTGTTTTTGAGATCGCTGTACTTTAATCTAGCTAACAGTTTTGTCTGTTTCTAAAACTGTTAAGGATTCTTGAGGTTTCCATTATTGAGTGCTCAAAATTATGGTGTTAAATGATTAGATTAGAAGAGAGGTTATGAAAAAGGACCACTTTGTAAAATGAAAATTTGTTAGTTTTGAATATCAGGACTAAAGTGTAAAAATTTCAAAACCAATTTGAGATTTCTATAAACGTTGTTATAAAAAGGCTCAATTGTATAATGTGTGAAGATTAAAGGAATTTCAAGGGATAGAATTGAATTGACTTATACACATAATAAGTTGATGAATGATATTTGGTTGATGAAAATTGAGTTAAATTATGTTATAGATTAAGATTTGAATCCGCTAAAAGGAGATCAAAGGAAAGGGAAAATCATTGAGTAGACTCTACCGTGGTATGTTACCATTCTATTAGGTATGTCCATATGATATAAAATTTGTTTAATTTTTGCTCTTTTATTGTATAATTGGAAATTTGAAGGTGAGATTCGATTTGCTTAACATAAAAAAGGAGATATTGAATTATGATACAAGGAAATAGGTTATAGTATGAAATCTTCTTGATGAACTTAGAAAAAGGCTCATGCATATGGTTACATGTAATTTCATTATGATTTCGATCCAATATTTGTTGCAAACTCGAAGATACATGTGACACAGGTTTGGCCTGGACCGGTAACCTTACATGTATATACAACCCTGGGCAAAGTATTATTGTGACGTTAAAGGTTTAGCCTGAATGGGTAACCTAACACCTTTGTACATATTTAGCTCGAATGAGCCCCTAATGTGTTGCGTTCCTGTGTTTTGAGCTCTTTTACGATAGTCTATCGGGTAACATAAAACTTGCAAAGTGTTAAATTGGCATGTTATGAAATGAAAGGTAACGAAAGATTTGATGGATAAGTTTTGGGTACTCAAAATTGAAAGGAAAGTAGATTATTTGGATATGACAGTTTAACATATCATATCGCATATTTGTCATATTATACATTTGACTTAGTGTACAAACTTACATTATTGGAATTGTGTAGTATGATAGGTAAAGTTATCGCGTATATTAAACTACATATAGTTGTTGGTGAGGTAAGTTAAGTGTTGAAATTATATGAGCTTACTCAGTATTTTAAATACTTACTCCCGTATTTCTACCTTTCTATGGTTTTGATCATTCGAGTCGCACCAATCGGATCCACAAGAAGCTCACACTATCCACTTGCTAATTGGTAGATTTTGTTTATGTCGTTGCGGTAAAGTGACATGTATTTAGGTGGATACTTGCACATGGATTGTAACAGCCCGATTTTGGGCCTAGCAAGAACAGTGGTTTTGAGAACACAAATCTAAAGTCAAAAAATTTATTTTATTATTATTTTGGGGTTATAGCATGTTTATAAGGGTGTATGAAAATTTTGGTGAAGTAATTTTAGCGTTTGTGAGCTTAATTTCGAAAAATGACTAAATTGCATAAAGTGAAAAAGTCCTATTTTAATAGCTAAAGGTGCCAAATAGCTAGAGAACCTAAAGTGGGGGTCTTTAAAAGACAATTAGGCCCTAAGATAGTGCATGGCCGGCCATAGTAGACAACTTGGTCAAAAAAGTCCAAATTTGGTGGGTTTGGTGGCTAATTTGACTAAAATGGAAATAAAATAAGAAAAAGATGATATCACATCCTCATCTTCTTCAGTACCACTGATTTTTCAGCCATTTTTAGGGGTTTTGAGCTTCAAAAATTTCAGCAACTTATTCTTCTTGCAAGTAAGTGATTTAAATACTTTTTTTTGATGATTTTTACATTTTTGGACCCTTTGAAGCATGAGCTTTCAAATGAGGGGACTATTTTGCAAAATGGTTGAAATTATAGGGTTTTTACATGAGAAAAAATAGGTTTTTTTCTAAAATTTTAAGGAAGATTATGAATCATGGTTTTGAAATAAACAACTTTTGTGAAGGGGATTTCTCGTGAAAACCCTAATAGGACCATTTTGTAAAGTTTGTAAAAATAGATAGTAATGCTGAGATATAGTGGAAATTTAGGGTTGTCATAAGAGAGATAAATCGTCGGTTAGACATGGATAATAAGAAAATCCGATAAAAATTGATTTTCGGGGCTAAGGCTAATGGTTATTTTGTCAAAGTCTAGGGGCAAAATGGTCGTTTTACCAAAGAAGTGAATTTTCGATTTCCCTAAATTTATTTAGTGATTAAATAAGTGTATTTTGTTATTATAGATCAAGAAATACCAAATTCGAACCTAGACCGAGGGAAGGCCAAGCAAGTTGTTTAAACTGACTAGTCGTCTACATTTTGTAATCCGAGGTAAGTTGTATGTAAATAATACAACTACATTGTTATTATATGTGCTAAATTGATATAGTACGAATGATTTATCATAGAATTGAGAATGCATAATGTTAATTAAGATAGTAGAATTCTCGTTCGAACCTTAGGAAATATATCAGATATTCATGCCATGACATGTGGGTCACTTGGGTGAGTAGTGTAAGACATGTCTGGGACATGCATCGGCCACATTATGAGAGCCAGTGTAAGACCATGTCTGGGACATGGCATCGGCATTGAGACGAGAGCCAGTGTAAGACATGTCTGGGATATGCATCGACCTCGAAATGTAAGCCAGTGTAGTTTGGGACATGCAACGGCTACGAGATGAGCTAGTGTAAGACCATGTTCGGGACATGGCATCGACATCCTACCCCATGTTTGAGGCTTATTGAATATCCGGTAGTGTTCCAAATGGTTCAACAGTGAAAGTTATGGTATAAGTAAATGAGAAAAGCATAACCGTGTTATAAGTGATACAGGTACCTATTTGGTATGTATGAGACATGAGTTCACTATACGCTATATAATGTGTATTGGATTCTGATGAGTAAGTTGTGCTCATAACTAATTTTTGTATTAAAAGCATGTTGATGATTGGTAAAGTTGTTGTTATATATTTTCATACTACTTACTAAGCTTTATGCTTACTCTTTGTCTTTTCCATTTTCTTATAGTGTCGCCTAAATAGCTCAAGGACCAACGGATATCGGAGGTAGCAATCACACTATCATCTGAAGCACTCAGTACAATTAGATTCCTATTTTTGTGTATGGCTGTATAGGGCTTAGACTTTAATATCTTGTGTCATTGAGAATTTACTAAATGTGTTGGCTTGGGATAAATCCCTTTATTTTGTATAAGGCCATGGATAATGGTCAATATTCATTTTGATATTTATATAGAAGATGTCATTTTTATGGATGAGTATATTGCACAAATGAAATGTTGTCCATTGTGGTTATTCTGATTATATGATGTGCCCTTGGATTTGTATAGAGTGATCCTATGCAAGTGGGGTAAGTGAGGGTGACAAAGAGGCTTGCCAAATAGCCTTATTTTGTCCACACGGGTAGACACACGGGCATGTGTCTAGGCAGTGTGTGACACACGGCCAGCCCCATGGATGTGTTGTCCGACCGTATGTCCTTTGCACGTAAAATTTGCAAGTCAGTATGCATGGTAGTAAACACACAGGCAGAGACACGGTCGTGTCTCTTAGCCGTGTGAAGGGCACGGCCTAGCACACGGGCGTATGCCTTGGCCGTGTGACCCTTAAGAATTGCTAATGTGAGAAACAGAATGTTCATGTTTTTGCACACGGGCTAGGACACGGGTGCGTCATGGCCATGTGAAGGACACGGGCCAGGGACACGGGCGTGTGCCAGGCAGTGTGAAAACCCCTGTAGGTTCGAATTAGAAATTAATTCCACATGGGTAAGGGTCACGGGCGTGTCTCTGAGTTGCTTAGGCCGTGTGAGCCACACGGGCCGCCAACAACACGACCATGTCGAAATGGTCACATAGGCGTGTTGCCCCTCCCATACGGGTGTGTGCCCCTGTGTTTAATGTCATCTTTCAGAGTTCGTTGAAGGACTCGAATGGTTTTTAAATGTATGTTGGAGCTTCGTAGGCCCATATTGATGGAGTTTAGTCAAAGTTTTAAATTAGACCAAGTCTTGGTGACTTGCATACGTATGGATGCACAATATCAAGTTAGATAACACCTCGTATTCAGCCCCGACGTAGGGTACGGGTATGGGGTGTTACATGGATATAAAGGAGTCGAAGTTGTAGTTGAATCTTGTGGTCCCTTTTGATGTTATAAATGGAATGGATATAGATTTTGATTTTTGAACATGTATGTAACTTATACATATTGATTTGGTTGTTTTTATGAAAAGTATAGGATTGTATGTGTCATGGTTTAAATGTCTGTGAGACATTCCGCAATATAGATATCTGCAGGACATTCCGGAATATATGTGTCCGTAGTTTAGCCACCTCCAGAACAATATGTAGTTGGATTGCCCGAAGGATAGTTTGCCATGTATCTACCTGTGGAACAATCCGTTATATATATATATATATATACATATATGTGTACTGTAAGTTATGCGAGCTGTGTGTCTTCGAACTGTATCAAGTGGTGTAAAAAAAACTATTCCAGTATCATTGATAATATCCTGTAGCTTGGGTCCAACGACTGGGCCGGACTATAAGTGTTACACAAACTCCAAGCTAGACTTCTTATTCTCCGATCTATACTTTTGACCCTTAAAACTCACATTATTGCTTCTTGTAGGCTACCTGAGAATGACAAAATATCGTACTTGGACGCACTAAGGTAGGATGTAAACTCCAACCATCACTTGATGACATTAAACACTTCTCCAATTTGCCAAGATACAACAGTAGACAACAACAATAACTAACTATACAATGAAGCCAAACAATGGGCAACATGTGCTTCGAAAACGTTTATCAACTTCTCATCACCGTAACCAATTCTTGCTTTGTAAAAGAAAAAAGGTTATATATTTTATCAAAATAATTTATTTCTCTATTAATTTAACTTTATATGCATATAAATAATATATAATTATGTTAATGTATACAATTTAAATTAAGTTATTTGAAGTCTTCAATTTTTTGTTTAAAGAATTATAACACGATTTTTGTTAACTTTGATTAAATTGAAATAAAAATAAATGAAAGAAATGAAAATATTATCTTTATAGTAATGTTAAATTTAAAAGTTATTAAAATATAATAGAACTCCTTTAAAAAATATATATGCATTACCTTAAAAAATGTGTTAATATATTTAATCAACTTTAATACATAATCGATTTCAGATGATGACAGTATGCAAGTTGCAGACAAAAGCTCCATGAGATATTAGGTTTGTCCCACCACTTTATTTACTTTATTGCTACAATTGTTCAAAATTATTATATTTTCTTTTTTTTTTTTCTTTTTTTTCTTTTTATGAAATGTGATCCGCAATATATTTCAAAGAACTACAATCCAAATACTCCAGATTTTATTCTTTTGACGACCGACTAGTCAAAATTTATTAATTTTTTTATAATATGAATGATCGGGTTTAATAATTATCTTGAATGATTAAAAAATTGTTAAATCACCGTTTTGTAATTTATTTTAATTTTATATGTCAAAAATTCTCGAAATCTTATGTAATAGCCCAAATTTGACCGGGCTTTTAAAAAGGGCAAAACAAGATAAATGGGTAAAAAAAATATATTAAAGTCCATTTAGCAGTTCAGGTTACAAAACCCAAACATTGGGGCCCAAGCCTAAACAAGCCATATAACCTATACCCGTGTGACCCAAATATACCCGAAGCCCACAACATATACCAAACCCAATAAACCTATCAGCCTCTAAAATCCCTGACCCAGTTACAAAATTTAAGTGGCCCAATTGGCCCAAACTATTACACCAAGGCAGGAAACCCTAGGGTTTCTGCCTTCTTTCTCCTCGAGCCGCCACTGCTTCTGGAAGATTCGGGAGCGTCTGTCCAGTTTCCAAAATCGAGACGGCCATCAATGCTCTGTCTCAGGTTTCCGATGCCCCATCAGTGCCTCGCCGTCTCAACAGCCACCAATCGTGCCCCCATCAGGGCCACGATTCCAGGGCCTGAGTCACGCCGTGGTCAACGCCTCTGGTAGGCCATCATCAAGCCTTCATCACTACCAGATTTCTCGCAAACATCTGCAAAAAGGGAAAGAAAACAGTAGCAAACAAGGCAAGAAATCGAATAGGGATAAGACTAAACTTGTAAACAGAAACATTGTACAAGGGAGGGATTTTTTTTTTTTACAGAAATACAGATATTACTCACAAAAGAAACAAGAAACAGAGTTCGTTTAGAAGGTGATTGTTTTTCATATTTTGTTTTCTTTTCTCCTTTACGAATATACGAATCGACCCTTTTAAAAAAAAACAGTAACGTTTAAAAAAGGGAATTACCTGTAAAAGGAGGAGGGTTTTTTTACCCTCCGATCACTGTGCGTGGCGGCGTTCACGGTGGCGCGTGGGCGTGTGGGCGCCGGAGGACAGTAGCTCGACAGAGCTCCGAGGTCGACCCCTAGTCCTCTTCAGAGGATTTTCAAACCTTTTTTTTAGAAACCAGTGTAAAATGAATTCTGGGCTTTAGTTTTGGTTTATATAGCCCTCACAATACGACACCGTTCTAGCTTAATCCAATAAGCTTAAAACGACGTCGTTTTAAGTCTCAGGATCCGCGTGTTGACCCGAGACCCGGGAAGGATCTGCGTGTTTTCAACAAAAGGATTATTTGTGCAATTGATCCCTCCGCATTTTCTTCATTTGTAATTTCATTTTATTGTATTTATAATTTGCCCCTAATACTTTATGCCTGTTTCAATATAGTCCCAACGAAAACCACTCTAAGGCCTATAATGAAACGATGCCGTTTAGGGACAAGGGAAAATTTCCCGATGAATCCCTAGGGTTTGAGTGGCCATTTCAATTAGGTCCGATCTCAGTTATTTTTATTAAATTAGCCACTGATTTTTATTTATGTTCAATTTTAGTCCCTTTTATCCTTTTAACATATTTATAACCTATTTATTTTAAACTTTATACATATATTTTAATATGAATATATGTATAATATATATTTTATAATTATTTACTTATATTTTTTATATTATTTTTTTATTACATAATATTTTTATATTTTTATATTATTTTACATTTTAATAATATATCATTTCATATTATTATTATCTATTATATATTTTTTTCATGTATACTATTATTCGCATTATTATTTTCATATTAAATTGATATTAAATATTTTATTAATTATTTCCTTTATATATTTTTTTAAAAAAAAACCTATGTATATTTTTTATCCAAAACTATAAAATTAGTATTTTATATATTACTATATTTTCATTATCAATTACTGTATTTTCATTAATTACTGTATTTTCATTATCATTTTACGGTTCAATGTTTATAAAATTATATTTTCATTATCAATTACTGTATTTTCATCTACTACTAAATATGTTTATTATCTTATATAATACAATATCATAGTATTTATATTTTATTATTTTATTATAATTCTAAAACAAAAGTTATTATGTATACTATATTGTCATTACATTGTCAAAAATTAGATTTCTAAGTTCACACGTTTTAAAAAATTTATTCCCTTTATTTATATTTTAATATATATTAAACCTTTTTAATATTATGTCAATATATTAAGGGTTGGTCTCATAATTTTATTAAATGATAAATGCCTGACATATTTTTATTTTTATTTTTTTATATGTCTCAAACTGTATATCATGCATCATTTTTTATTATTAATATGTTTAGATATATGTTAAATTACATGTTTATGTGTTTTTACTTATTCTACTTAAATATGTATCATGTTTTATGTATATTTTACTTATTTAAAATTTGATATGCTTTATTTCTTATATGTTAGTTAATGTATGATATTTATGTTATAACATGTTATCTCGAATGTTATGTTAATATGCTCCTTCATGCATCGATTTTAAAAATGAGTGTAACAGCCAAATTTTTCAGTGGTGTCGGAAACAGTGATTCGAGATCACTAAATCCAACGAGTAAGTTTAGAAATTTTAATAAATAATAATTATGGGCCAAACGTGAATTTAAAAGAATTTTTGAATTAGTGAATTTTACGATTTTAAAAGAATTAATCAGGTAAATTGGGTTAAAAACGAGGTATTGAGACCTCAGATTCATAAACCGAGCCATAAATACTTTTATAAATATTTATGGAGTGTTATTAAGTTAGTATTAAAGTTTCGTTAGAAAATTTTAACGTTTGGTTAGTCAATTAATTAAAAAGAACTAAATTGAAAATAGTGCGAAATTTGTTAAATTGTGATTAAATAGCTTAAGTGATTAAAAAGGAGGGATTTAAAAGGCAATTGGACCCAAATTTTATGGGCTGGACGGTTGGGCAAGAAAATCAGCAAAAAGACAAGGAGAAATAAGGGCAAAATGGGAAATTTTGCAAATTAAACATATAAAACAAGACAAAATTGAAAAATCTAGAGATATCATCATTTTTCTTCAGTAAAAATGCCATGGGAGGTCTGAAAGTTGCTGGTTTTTCATACTTTGACATATGTGAGTTCAATTCTTGCCCTTTTCTTTGAGATTTTTATGTTTTTGTGACTTTTACAATTAGGTCCAAGTGTTTAATTCATTAGTTTTTTATTTTATGGACAAAATTGAAAGTTACCATTGATAAGTGTTGGTTCTTCATGATGAAATAAAATGAATTTGAAGCTTTGATTTTGTTGTTTGATGATTTTATCAAGTAATTTCAATAGAAATTGATTTTAGGACCTAATTGTGAAAAAGTTGTGAATTAAGGTATAGTGTTAAAATTCTGATTTTCAAAGGTTGTGTAATAGTTTAGAATGATGGAATAAAATCTTAATTGAGAAAAATTAGCTTAATATATGGGCTAATTGTGCAATGACTGAATTGTATGACTTGTGAAATTTAGAGGAAAAATGGTAATAAACATCTTGAACTAAAACAGTTTTGGACAGCAGCAGTAGGTTAACTTTGAAAAATCACCATAAATTGTAGAAATCGAATTAAAGGATGAAAAAAATATTGAATTAAATATTATTGAGTCTAGTTTTTCATAGAAGAAAGAGTGTAAGCAATTAAATTGTAAATTATAAGATATGATGAATTTTGTGAGACAAGGTCAGAATGAATTCGGGTTTCCCTGTTCTGAATTTGGAAAATCACCAAAAATTGGAAAAATAATTAGAGGCTCAAATTCATATGCTTAGAATCCTTGATGAGTCTATTTTCAATAGAAATCAACGAGAACATTATCCAAGTTCTGTACTGTGATATACTTAATTTTTAGTGAAGAGAGGTCAGAACTATCGGATAGTGAAACAGGGGAAACTTAAATGAACAAACTGTACTAATTGGCTAAACCAAAAATTCTGAAAATTTTATGGTGGAAGGATATGTGAGTCTAGTTTCGGGAAAAATTTACGGATCTTAATTTGGAGCTCTGTAGCTCAAATTATAAATAATTGTGTGACTATGACTCGTGTGGACAGCTTGATGTGAGCATTAATAAGTAAATTGTGAAATTGTACTTACAAGAATGTTATATACATTAAGGATGGGGAATGGAGAGGAGGAGGAGGAAAATAAATGATATATGTTTATAGGAAAACAGTATAAGAATGATACATATCATGACATGTATATATATATATATATGACTAGTTTCAATATGATTCTTGTTGGGTAGGAAGTTGGATTGAAATGTCTCAGGCAAGTATTTTATTCTGCGTATCTGAAATGTGGTATTTTATAAAGATATGATCTAGCTTTAAATATGAATGCTTGATGATTAAGCTGAAAATATTTGGTAAGATGATAATCATGGTATAAAAGTATAAGTAGTACCATAATAGACAAGGTAAAATTATTATGAGAGACAAATGTATAATGACATACAAATGCTATGTTTGTAATTTAATTGAGATTGTTTAATTATTAAATGCATACCATGTTATATGCTTTTGATTTTGCATAAGTGTGTAAGAGATTAAAGTTGACCAAGGCTTGGAAAATAGCTTAGGTATTGACCACACAGGCAGATACACGGCCGTGTGTCTCAGCCGTGTATGGAACACGACTTTAGGGCCTGGGCGTACGATGTGGCCGTGTGCCCCTAGATTGATGATGATGTCATAAATAGAGAGCTCCACGGACAAGAGACACGGGCATGTCGCAAGCCATACGGGCGTGTGGGTAGTTCATAAGTAAAACTTTTAAAATTTAAGCGAAAAATTTTATGAGAAATTGGTTGAGTTCCGACTTGATTTTAATGTTCATGTTGGGCTTCGAGGGCCCAAATAAAGGTCGATATATATATGTTCACAGAAAGTGAATAGTAATGTTTCGATTAATCTGTAAATGTTCTATATGTACTGGTAACACTCTGGAATCCTGTTTCGACGACAGATACGGGTTCGGGGTGTCACATTTAGTGGTATCAGAGCTATGGTTTTGTCAGTTCTCGGACTAACCTAGCATATGTGAGTTTAGTATACATGCCATATTACTACTCGTGATAGTGTGATATCTTCCGGCTCTAATGAAATTGTTTTGTTAAGACAGAGGTGCTTTCCAATTGAGCTAATCTTGACAGTGCGAAAATTTAGTATTGAGACATTGAAAATGTGTTTGTGTTAAGTTGAAACTTGACAAGGTATGAATAGAAGTTCATGATATGTATGTGATAATGTACGAAATGAGATAACTATAAGTTGATATATAGAAAGGTGAAATGAAATGAAAGTTTATATTATGATAAGGCTATCCATGTCAGTTTGGCATGTCTATGATGTTATGTGCCCAACATGTTTGATTAAGTAAACTTATTCAAAATTGAATAAGTGTGTGTTTATGTACACTTGGTTGAATAAGTATGATTAGTAAGTTCATATGTATAATAAGCATTAATTTATGCATGTTTCAATGTAAAATTGATATATTTACTATGATTTAGAGGTGTTGAAAGTAAGTATAATTATGATGATTTAAATGTTCAATATTAATTCGACATGGAAATGAGAAAGTATGTAAGTTTGTATGTAAATAATACGTTATCTTTACTATGTTTTTATATTTCAGCATATTTTATGTATTGTAGCTGATTTTTGAATCATGATTGACTATTGGAAGAATGGAATAAAGTATTAGGAAGTGAGATACTTCCCGTTTAAACCTTCGGAATCAAAAGATACAGATGGTATGTAGCTAGGTCACATGTGTAATAAGGGATGTATACCATGTGTACAAGAGAGCTACGAGACATTATGAGATAGCTAGGTCGCATGGGTGATGCTATGTGTACACCATGTAGACAAGAGAGCTACGAGATAAATGTAGCTAGGTTGCATGTGTGGTTCCAGGTGAAGGACACCATGTAAATAAGAGAGCTACGAGATAAAGTGGCCAGGTCACATGGGTGATACTATGTGTACACCATGTGTACAAGAGAGCCAAAATTATGTGTACAATCGAGCTAGGTCACATGAGTGGTGCTAAGTGAAGGCCACTATGTGTACAAGAGAGCTTCGATTTTAAAGGTGGGTGATATGCGATACCATCGCGTATCTCATTATTATTCGAAGTGTTCAATTGAGAAATTGATTAATTATTGATATTGAGCTAAACTAAGTGAATTCATCGTTTGAAATTGTAGATGGCAGAAAATATTGATAGACTATATAAGTGTATTAATTTTGCTTAAAGTGAATTATGTGAAAACGATGATGTTATGTTAATGATGAATATCAAGTCATATGTGTGTAATTATGAGAGTTAAGTTAGAGGCTTTACGACCTCACCCCCTTACCAGAGTTGTAATTATGACAAAATTTCATGAGAATTATGTTAATAAAGTCACATGTGTAGAATTAGAGAGTATAGTGGTGAAGTGATTAGTAAGGCATACAGAGACGAGAATAGTTTGAAAAGTAAATCTGATTTTGGAAAAGGTATTCGAATGTTTTAAAGATCATTCGAGATATGCAATGTCATGGTTAGAGAAGAAGCTAATTTCGGTAAATTGACTTATTCAGATATGATGTCTAAAGAGTGTACTTACCGGAAACTTCTTTTGAATTGATTTTTGTTAATGAATGAAATATTATGAGATTAGGGATGATGTAATTAGTCGGATGAATATGTGGTCATTCATTTTCTCGATGAAATTTTTATTGTATAAGAATGTTAGTTAACTAAAATGTTTGATGAGAGCAATGTTGGTCTGATTAAATTATGATTGGGACTTCTTCATTTTTCTTTGTTATACTATTTTGTTATGTTTGAGATAAAAGTAAATGGTGAGATTCATGTGAAGCTATTATTCTATTTTTACGTGTTGTTGCTTTGTATTATATACGTATTGGAAAATCTTGATTATTTTGTGAATGTTGATTACATGATTGGCTTTATTTGATGATGATTTGATTCCAACCCAGTTAAATGCTAAAGTGGGGTTTTCTTTGTGAAATTGAGAAGCTCAGAAATGTGATAATGGGTGGTAATCTAAATGAGTTTGGAGTGAATTTATTTCTGATGTTGAATTTCAGGTCGAACATGATTTTTGTTATTATTGTTATCTCGAGATAGAATGTATGTATAGATGAATCAAGAAGTTTATATAGAAGTTTTTGCACGAGGCTCGGTGAGTAGTTAGTCCGCTCATCCAAGATAGATAAGATGTGCGATTATGTGAGTTAGTTGTGCTAGTGATTGTATGTGTTCAATGATATTTTGGATTCGTATTCAAACATTGATTTGTTAACAGATAAAAGACGAGTAAGTTGTGAGATAGAATTGCCATAGATTTCATATCGGGATTGTCATTCTCTCTGAAAAATAAGATGTTATTTGATTGTGGTTGATCATTTGACAAAGAAAGAATCGTATGATCATTTCGGTATGTACAAAATTTTTATTGAACAAATCAATTGAGTATAAGTAATTATGAGAGAATAAGTGAGATCTTGACGATATGCTCGACACTCGTGTGCTACTCTGATCTAAAGGTTATTGGGAAGAGATGTTTGAGATTAATTCGGTTGTGATTCTGAGAAACTCTGTGGAAGTTTTTCCTGAGAGTTGAAAGCAACTTCTTATGGTAAGATTTTAGGGGACGAAAATCCCTAAAGGGGGAGAGTTGTAACAGCCAAATTTTTCAGTGGTGTCGGAAACAGTGATTCGAGATCACTAAATCCAACGAGTAAGTTTAGAAATTTTAATAAATAATAATTATGGGCCAAGCGCGAATTTAAAAGAATTTTTGAATTAGTGAATTTTGCGATTTTCAAAGAATTAATCAGGTAAATTGGGTTAAAAACGAGGTATCGAGACCTCGGATTCATAAACCGACATAAATACTTTTATAAATATTTATGGAGTGTTATTAAGTTAGTATTAAAGTTTTGTTAGAAAATTTTAACGTTTGGTTAGTCAATTAATTAAAAAGAACTAAATTGAAAATAGTGCGAAATTTGTTAAATTGTGATTAAATAGCTTAAGTGATTAAAAAGGAGGGATTTAAAAGGCAATTGGACCCAAATTTTATGGGCTGGACGGTTGGGCAAGAAAATCAGCAAAAAGACAAAGAGAAACAAGGGCAAAATGGGAAATTTTGCAAATTAAACATATAAAACAAGACAAAATTGAAAAATCTAGAGATATCATCATTTTTCTTCAGTAAAAATGCCACGGGAGGTCTGAAAGTTGCTGGTTTTTCATACTTTGACATATGTGAGTTCAATTCTTGCCCTTTTCTTTGAGATTTTTATGTTTTTGTGACCTTTACAATTAGGTCCAAGTGTTTAATTCATTAGTTTTTGATTTTATGGACAAAATTGAAAGTTACCATTGATAAGTGTTGGCTGTTTATGATGAAATAAAATGAATTTGAAGCTTTGATTTTGTTGTTTGATGATTTTATCAAGTAATTTCAATAGAAATTGATTTTAGGACCTAATTGTGAAAAAGTTGTGAATTAAGGTACAGTGTTAAAATTCTGATTTTCAAAGGTTGTGTAATAGTTTAGAATGATGGAATAAAATGTTAATTGAGAAAAATTAGCTTAATAGATGGGCTAATTGAGCAAGGCTTGAATTGTATGACTTGTGAAATTTAGAGGAAAAATGGTAATAAACATCTTGAACTAAAACAGTTTTGGACAGCAGCAGTAGGTTAACTTTGAAAAATCACCATAAATTGTAGAAATCGAATTAAAGGATGAAAAAAGTATTAAATTAAATATTATTGAGTCTAGTTTTTCGTAGAAGAAACAGTGTAAGCAATTAAATTGTAAATTATGAGATATGATGAATTTTGTGAGACAAGGTCAGAATGAATTCGGGTTTCCCTATTCTGAATTTGGAAAATCACCAAAAATTGGAGAAAAATAATTAGAGGCTAAAATTTATATGCTTAGAATACTTGATGAGTCTATTTTCAATAGAAATCAACAAGAACATTATCCAAGTTCTGTACTGTGATATAATTAATTTTTAGTGAAGAGAGGTCAGAACTGTCAGATAGTGAAATAGGGGAAACTTAAATGAATAAACTGTACTAATTGGCTAAACCAAAAATTCTGAAAATTATATGGTAGAAGGATATATGAATCTAGCTTCAGGAAAAATTGACAGATCTTAATTTGGAGCTCTGTATCTTAAATTATAAATAATTGTGTGACTATGACTCGTGTGGACAGCTTGATGTGAGCATTAATAAGTAAATTGTGAAATTGTACTTACAAGAATGTTATATACATTAAGGATGTGGAATGGAGAGGAGGAGGAGGAAAGTAAATGATATATGTTTATAGGAAAACAGTATAAGAATGATACATATCATGACATGTATATATATATATGACTAGTTTCAATATGATGCTTGTTGGGTATGAAGTTGGATTGAAATGTCTCAGGCAAGTATTTTATTCTCGTGATTCTAAATGTGGTATTTTATAAAGATATGATCTAGCTTTAAATATGAATGCTTGATGATTAAGCTGAAAATATTTGGTAAGATGATAATCATGGTATAAAAGTATAAGTAGTACCATAATAGACAAGGTAAAATGATTATGAGAGACAAATGTATAATGACATACAAATGCTATGTTTGTAATTTAATTGAGATTGTTTAATTATTAAATGCATACCATGTTATATGCTTTTGATTTTGTACAAGTGTGTAAGAGATTAACGTTGACCAAGGCTTGGAAAATAGCTTAGGTATTGACCACAAAGGCAGAGACACGACTGCAGTGTCTCACCTGTAGTATGGATGGAACACTGAATTTAGGGCCCTGGCAAAGACGATGTGGCCGTGTGCCCCTAGATTGATGATGATGTCATAAATAGAGAGCTCCACGGACAAGAGACACAGGCATGTCGTAAGTCATACGGGCGTGTGGGTAGTTCACAAGTAAAACTTTTAAAATTTAAGCGAAAAATTTTATGAGAAATTGGTTGAGTTCCGACTTGATTTTAATGTTCATGTTGGGCTTCGAGGGCCCAAATAAAGGTCGATATATATATATGTTCACAGAAAGTGAATAGTAATGTTTCGATTAATCTGTAAATGTTCTATATGTATTGGTAACACTCTGGAATCCTGTTTCGACGACAGATACGGGTTCGGGGTGTTACATTTAGTGGTATCAGAGTTATGGTTTTGTCGGTTCTCGGACTAACCTAGCGTATGTGAGTTTAGTATACATGCCATATTACTACTCGTGATAGTGTGATATCTTCCGGCTCTAATGAAACTGTTTTGTTAAGACAGAGGTGCTTTCCAATTGAGCTAATCTTGACAGGCGTAAAATTTAGTATTGAGACATTGAAAATGTGTTTGTGTTAAGTTGAAACTTGACAAGGTATGAATAGAAGTTCATGATATGTATGTGATAATGTACGAAATGAGATAACTATAAGTTGAAATATAGAAAGGTGAAATGAAATGAAAGTTTATATTATGATAAGGCTATCCACGTCAGTTTGGCATGTCTATGATGTTATGTGCCCAACATGTTTGATTAAGTAAACTTATTCAAAATTGAATAAGTGTGTGTTTATGTACACTTGGTTGAATAAGTATGATTAGTAAGTTCATATGTATAATAAGCATTAATTTATGCATGTTTCAATGTAAAATTGATATATTTACTATGATTGCCGAGGTGTTGAAAGTAAGTATAATTATGATGATTTAAATGTTCAATATTAATTCGACATGGAAATGAGAAAGTATGTAAGTTTGTATATAAATAATACGTTATCTTTACTACGTTTTTATATTTCAGCATATTTTATGTATTGTAGCTGATTTTTGAATCATGATTGATAGAAGAAAGTCATCAGATTAATGTTGTACACAATGATGGATTGGAGCAAGGAATCCTCGAGGGCATTCACCCTTACGAACCAGGGAGCTCTCTGAACAATTGGACTGCGGAGGACCTTCCTGTAGTCTTTAGGAATTTTTCAGAGTAATTCTCGAAACATGTCTTTTACTCTAGGGCCTAGAAGTAATAAGATTACATTTGTGAAAAGGCTATTGATCATTTATTATTATATTAATAAAACATAATTATCAATTTGGACGAATATGATTTCTTTTTATCAATCAATATTTTGTTAAACTTTTTCTTTCATAGCATATAAACAACTATTCTTTGATTCATTCAGTCTTTGTATATTCTTTCATACCCCCACAAGTCTCTAGATATCAATGATATGAGCACTGATACTGCAACTCCTGATTTCTCTTGCGAACAAGACATGTGTTTAGAGGAATCTCAGGATTTTGAAGATGATCAAGATTGTGATGTGCCTCCTGATCTCTTAAGAATGGTGAAATAGGAGGAAAAATGAATTATGCTGCATGAGAAAGAGGCAATAGAAAATATAGCCCTAGAGGAAGGGAAGGAGTTGAAAATTGGAACACTGATTACCGAAGACACAAGGCGTGGCTTGATTGAGTTGCTTCGAGAGTTCAAAGATATCTTCGCATAGTCATATCAGGATATGCCCGGATTGAGTACCAACATTGTAGTACATCGTCTTCCGATAAGACAAGATTGCAAACCAGTCCAGCAGAAATTGCGAAGAATGCGGCCAGATATTGTTCTAAAAATAAAAGATGAGGTTAAAAAGCAGTTCAATGCAGGATTCTTACAAGAGGTCAAGTACTCCGAATGGGCAGCTAATATTGTGCCGGTCCCTAAGAAGGATGGGAAGGTACGAATGTGTGTTGACTATAGAGATCTGAATAAAGCTAGTCCAAAAGACTACTTTCCTTTGCCGCACATCGACACTTTGGTAGATAACACGGCGGGACGTTCGTTGTTTTCCTTTATGGATGGTTTCTCGGGGTACAATCAGATAAAGATGCATCCAGAGGACATGGATAAAACTACCTTCATATCCTTGTAGGGCACCTTTTGCTACAAAGTAATGCCGTTTGGACTAAAGAACGCGGGGGCAACCTACTAGCGGGCCATGGTGAATTTGTTCCATCACATGATGCATAGGGACATTGAGGTATATGTTGATGACATGATTGCTAAGTCCCGAACAGAGAAAGAGCATATTGAAGTTTTGAGAAGACTATTCTTGAGATTGAGGAAGTTTCAATTAAGGCTCAATCCGGCAAAGTGCACCTTCAGAGCTAGATCAGGAAAGCTATTGGGTTTTGTAGTTAGTGAAAAGGGAATAGAAGTTGATTCAGACAAAGTCAGAGCAATACGAGAATTGCCTCCACCACAAACTCAAAAAGAAGTTCGAGGATTCCTAGGAAGGTTGAGTTACATTGCTCGGTTCATTTCACAACTGACCGAGAAATGTGATCCTATCTTTCGCCTCCTCAGAAAGCACAATCAAGGTACTTGGGATGAGGAATGCTAGAATGCTTTTGAAAAGGTCAAGCAGTATTTGTTGAATGCTCCGGCATTATCTCCACCTAGCCCAGATAAACCGTTAATACTATACTTGTCAGTGTTCAGTAATTCTATGGGATGTGTGCTTGGTCAGCATGATGAGTCAGGAAAAAAGGAAAAGGCAATTTATTACCTCAGTAAAAAATTCACTGACTGTGAAATGAGATATTCACCAATTGAAAAGTTATGTTGTGTGCTGATTTGGACAACTCGGAGATTAAGACAGTACATGCTATACCATACCACTTGGCTCATCTTAAAGCTGGATCCATTGAAATACATGGTGGAGTCAACGGCTCTAAATGGGAGAATGGCGAGATGGAAAATTTTGCTTTTAGAGTTTGATATAGTCTACATAAGTCAGAAGGCTATAAAAGGAAGTGCGGTACCAGACTTTTTGGCCAGTAGAGCTCTAGAGGATTATGAGCTATTGAACTTTGATTTTCCAAATGAGGAGTTGATGTGTATAGCAACGACTGAAGATTCTCCTTGGAAGCTCAATTTTGATGGGGCTTCTAATGCAGTTGGAAATGGAATTGGGGCAGTCTTGGTATCCCCCAATGTCGATCATTACCCATTCACATGCAAGTTGGACTTTGATTGCACGAATAATATGGCTGAGTATGAAGCATGCATCATGGGACTTCAAGCAGCCATAGAGCGGGGTATAAAAACCCTAGAAGTATATGGAGATTCTGCATTGGTAATTTATCAGCTTAGAGGTGAATGGGAGACAAGGGACCCTAAATTGATCAATTATCGAAAGGTAGTTTTGGGGTTACTTGAAGAGTTCGATGACATCACCTTTAATTATCTCCCACGAGACGAAAATCAGAAGGCAGATGCTTCAGCAACCTTGGCCTCAATGATTAAGGCAAATAAAGAGCAAGAGGTGATATCTATTCAAATGAGTGTCTACGAGGCTCCAACTAGCTATTGTAACATTGAAGAGGAAGAAAAGGACAATAACCCTTGGTATCAGGATATATTGCGATATGTAAGAGATCGTAAATATCCAGAACAGGCAACCGAAAATGACAAACGAACTTTGAGAAGGTTAACTTGTGACTATGTCTTGGATGGGGATATCCTGTATAAGAGAAGGAAAGACCAAGTAATTTTGAGATGTGTCGATGCTGTGGAAGCTAAGCTAATTAAGAAGAAGTTCATGAAGGTGTACGTGGGACGCATGCAAATGGGTTCACGATGGCAAGGCAAATCATGAGGTTTGGCTATTATTGGGCCACTATGGAAGGGGACTGTATCAACTATGCCAAGAAATGCCATAAATGTCAGATTTATGGGGACAAAATTCATTTACCACCTTCACCTTTACATTTTATGACTTCTCCATGGCCCTTCTCCATGTGGGGCATGGATGTCATTGGACCAATATCACCGAAAGCTTCGAACGGACTTCGGTTTATCTTCGTGGTAATTGACTACTTTACAAAATGGGTAGAGGTCGCTTCTTATGCGAATGTTACTAAGTCTGCTGTAAGTCAATTCTTAAAGAAGGAGATCATTTGTCGGTATGGAATGCCTGAGAAGATCATATCTGACAATGCATTGAACTTGAACAACAAAACAATAGCAGAGGTTTGTGACCAGTTCAAGATCAAGCATCACAATTTTTCTCCCTATTGTCCAAAAATGAATAGGACAGTGGAGGCCGCCAACAAGAACATTAAGAAAATAGTGGGAAAGATGATTGAGACTTATAGAGATTGGCATGAGAAGTTACCGTTTGCACTCCTGTCCTATCGAACATCTGTCAGAACCTCTACTGGGGCAACCCCATTCTCGTTAGTTTATGGGATGGAAGCAGTGTTACCTATTGAAGTAGAAATACATTCTCTTCGAATTTTGACGGAGATAAGGTTAGATGAAGCAGAATGGGTTCAATCCCGGTATGACCAGTTAAACTTGATTGAGGAAAAGAGGCTAAGAGCCATCCAACATGGTCAGATGTATCAGAAGCACATGATGCGAGCTTATGATAAGAAGGTTCGCCCAAGAGAATTCCATGAGGGGGATCTTGTGCTAAAAAAGATCCTTCCCATTCAGAAGGACTTTAGAGGAAAATGGATGCCAAATTGGGAGGGGCCATACGTCGTGAAGAAGGCTTTCTCCAGAGGAGCATTGATTTTGACAGAAATGGATGGGAAGAGTCTACCCAATCCAGTGAATTCAGGCTTAGTCAAAAAGTACTTTGTCTAAAAGGAGAGGATAATCCAAGGTGAAAACTCACAAAGGGCGCCTTGAATTTTCACAAAAAAAAAAAATAGAGAGGCCAAGGTGAAAACCTGCAAAGGGCGCCTTGCGACCAAAGGGGTTTTGAGTTGAAAACCCGAAAGGGCAACTCAAATTTTGAAGGGCATACAGCAATCTTGCTATATCTGATTCAACAAAGAGTGAAGCACGTCGCATATAGGGGTATCAACAAAGTACTTTGGATCTTTTAAATACATGTTAAGCTCAAGAAAGATTTCATGGAGCTGGTGTATAGACGCTCAAGCAGCGATATCTAGAGCATCTAACTTTTATCCTATTTGCTATCTTTAGATTCTATTTCTTCTCAAAGATATGCTATCAGATTTATTTCCTTTGTATTTTTGACAATTCACTTAAATCTAATTGTTCCTAAGATTGAATTCATTTTCTATGTTGCATTGAAATAATGATAGATGAACTAAATATGTTCACAAATGAAGTTTTGCGCATTACTTTAGAATTTCTAGATAATACAAGAAACCAAAACAGGAAAATTGTTCGAGAAATTCACATAAGTAAGGGATAAAGGAACTTGAGGATATTCTTTCTTCCAGTCCCAAAAGGAAAATGGATAAAACCAATGATTCAATTCTAAGGAAAGATTATCTTGAAGACATCCTCAGTGGATCGTAGCATTTGAGGAAGGGTACAGGCTTACAGGCTGAGCAAGAATAATACTTTGAGAAAAGAAAAGACAAATGAAGGAATAAGTGGTGACGTCTAGGATAGGGGTCATGCTCACAACATTTTGCATCATAACATGTTTAATTAGGAACATTCGACTCACTTCGATCATAGCATCCTAATTATCAGGCATAATCATTCTAAAGGTTATTAAAGACGATGCGCCTTAATCCCCTAAAAGCAGTAGGGTAATAGGCCACAGCATAGCAGATCTAGCCTTCAGATGTTTATACTGAAGCAAGATCCAAGATGGTTTGGCATCCTTGTGCTTACAAGGAACAAATCGAAGACATAGCTGATTTGGCTTTCACGTGTTTACGTTGAAGCAAGTCTAAGATGATTTGGCATCTCTGTATTGTCAGAGAACAAATCGAAGTTTGGCATCTCCATATTCGACGGAGGGTAGACACATAGCAGATCTAACCTTCAGATGTTTATACTGAAGCAGATCCAAGAAGATTTGGCATTCTTGTGTTTACAAGGAACAAATCGAGGACATAGCAGATTTGACTCTTAGATGTTCTCAGACACATAGCATATCTAACCTTTAGATGATTAGGCTGAAGCAGATCCAAGATGGTTTGGCATCCTTGTGCTTACAAGGAACAAATCGAAGACATAGCTGGTTTGGCTTTCACATGTTTACGTTGAAGCAAACCTAAGATGATTTGGCATCTCTGTATTGCTAGAGAACAAATCGAAGTTTGGCGTCTCCATATTCGACGGAGGGCAGACATATAGCAGATCTAACCTTCAGATGTTTATACTGAAGTAGATCCAAGATGATTTGGCATTCTTGTGTTTACAATGAGCAAATCGAGGACATAGCGAATTTGACTCTCAAATGTTCTCAAATAGATCTAAGATGATTTGGCATCCTTGTGCTTACAAGGAACAAATCAAAACATAGCTGATTTAGCTTTCGTGTGCTTACGCTGAAGCAAATTTAAGATGATTTGGCATCTCTGTATTGTCAGAGAACAAATCGAAGAAGCAGATGTGGCGTCTCTATGTTCGGCGGAGAGCAAATCAAAGATATCAACATGACAGTCACAAGAAGCAGATTGAAGACTATGATTTGATAAGACCGGTCAAATTTGGTCTTTCTAAATCTTTGCTCGATTCCCGTTATACAGCAATGAGCAAAAAGAGGCAGCTGTAATAGCCCAAATTTGGCCGGGCTTTTAAAAAGGGCAAAACAAGATAAATAGGTAAAAAAATATATTAAAGTCCATTTAGCAGTCTAGGTTACAAAACCCAAACATTGGGGCCCAAGCCTAAACAAGCCATGTAACCTATACCCGTGTGACCCAAATATACCCGAAGCCCTCAACATACACCAAACCCAATAAACCTATCAGCCTCTAAAATCCCTGACCCAGTTACAAAATTTAAGTGGCCCAATTGGCCCAAACTATTACACCAAGGCAGGAAACCCTAGGGTTTATACCTTCTTTCTCCTCGAGCCGCCACTGCTTCTGGAAGATTCGGGAGCGTCTGTCCAGTTCCCAAAATCGAGACAGCCATCAATGCTCTGTCTTAGGTTTCCAATGCCCCATCAGTGCCTTGCCGTCTCAACAGCCACCGATCGTGCCCCTATCAGGGCCACGATTCCAGGCCCTGAGACACGCCGTGATCAACGCCTCCGGTAGGCCATCATCAAGCCTTCATCACTGCCAGATTTCTCGCAAACATCTGCAAAAAGGGAAAGAAAACAGCAGCAAACAAGGTAAGAAATCAAATAGGGATAAGACTAAACTTGTAAACAATGGCTATAAAGCCCGGATCTAAACATTGTACAAGGGAGGGATTTTTTTTTACAGAAATACAAAAGAAATACAGATATTACTCACAAAAGAAACAAGAAACAGAGTTCGTTTAGAAGGTGATTGTTTTTCATATTTTGTTTTCTTTTCTCCTTTACGAATATACGAATCGACCCTTTTTAAAAAAAAATAGTAACATTTAAAAAAGGGAATTATCTGTAAAAGGAGGAGGGTTTTTTACCCCTCCGATCACTGTGCGTGGCGGCATTCGCGGTGGCGCGTGGGCGTGTGGGCGCCGGAAGACGGTAGCTCGACAGAGCTTCGAGGTTGACCCCTAGTCCTGTTTAGAGGATTTTCAAACCTTTTTTTTAGAGACCAGTGTAAAATGAATTCTGGGCTTTAGTTTTGGTTTATATAGCCCTCACAATACGACATCGTTTTAACTTAATCCAATAAGCTTAAAACGACGTCGTTTCAAGGCTCAGGATCCGCGTGTTGACCCGAGACCTGGGAAGGATCCGCGTGTTTTCAATAAAAGGACTATTTGTGCAATTGATCCCTCCGCATTTTCTACATTGGTAATTTCATTTTATTGTATTTATAATTTGCCCCTAATACTTTATGCCTGTTTCAATATAGTCCCAACGAAACCCACTCTAAGGCCTATAATGAAACGATGCCATTTAAGGACAAGGAAAAATTTCCCGATGAATCCCTAGGGTTTTAGTGGCCATTTCAATTGGGTCCGATCTCAGTTATTTTTATTAAATTAGCCACTGATTTTTATTTATGTGCAATTTTAGTCCCTTTTATCCTTTTAACATATTTATAACATTTATTTTAAACTTTATACATATATTTTAATATGAATATACGTATAATATATATTTTATAATTATTTACTTATATTTTATTATATTATTTTTTATCACATAATATTTATATATTTATATATTTTTATATTATTTTACATTTTAACAATATATCATTTCATATTATTATTATCTATTATATTATTTTTTTTCATGTATACTACTATTCGCATTATTATTTTCATATTAAATTGATATTAAATATTTTATTAATTATTTCCTTTATATTTTTTTAAAAAAAACCTATATATATTTTTTATCCAAAACTATAAAATTAGTATTTTATATATTACTATACTATTTCAAAATTCATTATCAATTACTGTATTTTCATGTACTACTAAATATGTTTATTATCTTATATAATACAATATCATAGTATTTATATTTTATTATTTTATTATAATTCTAAAACAAAAGTTATTATGTATACTATGTTGTCATTACATTGTCAAAAATTGGATTTTTAAATTCACACGTTTTAAAAAAATTATTCCCTTTATTTATATTTTAATATATATTAAACCTTTTTAATATTATGTCAATATATTAAGGGTTGGTCTCATAATTTTATTAAATGATAAATGCCTGACATATTATTATTTTTATTTTTTTTATATGTATCAAATTGTATATCATGCATCATTTTTTATTATTAATATGTTTAGATATATGTTAAATTACATGTTTATGTGTTTTTACTTATTCTCCTTAAATATGTATCATGTTTTATGTATATTTTACTTATTTAAAATTTGATATGCTTTATTTCTTATATGTTAGTTAATGTATGATATTTATGTTATAACATGTTATCTCGAATGTTATGTTAATATGCTCCTTCATGCATCGATTTTAAAAACGAGACTCTAAAGTTTTCAAAAATAAAGGCAATGCTTGGTGTTTGGAAATTTTCGAGAAAAGTAGTTCCCTAACTCATTGGGTTGCAACTTTTCTCGTTAAGTTCAAATAATCAAGCACCCTTCTAAGTTTTTTTAAAGTTTTCAGAGTACAAGCAACTGTCTCGGAACTTCAAGGCGTTGTGTCCTAAATTACTGGATATGGCGTTTTGTCGTTTCGAGATAGGAATTTCTAAAAAGGCTAACTTAGTGTCAAATATCTTAAAATATTGTGTCCTAACTTATTGGATGTAATATTTTGATTCATTTGATAAAAGTGAACCATAATTTTTCAAAAAAAATCAAAAATATTAAAAGAGGATTGCATCATAAAATTTTTAAATTTCTGACATTAAAGACATTTTGATAATCAATTAGGTACCAATTTTTTTGGGCGTTACGAGGGTGCTAACCCTTCCTCGTACGTAACCGGCTCCCGAACCTGTTTTTTTGATTTCGTAGACCAAAACTAATGATTTTAAAACAAAATGTTTTAAAGGTGATCCAGTCACACCTAATAAGATTGGTGGCGACTCCCGTTTTCGTTTTTCTTAAAGTCGATTCCCATTTTCCAAAACTCGATTTAAAAACGGTCTCGACACCTTATTCATCAGTTTGGTTTATTTATTTGCGATATTTTTATACTAATAATTTAATCATAGTTATATGCACATGTAAATCATATATTTAAAATAAATGCATTTATTTAAAAATAATATTCAATAAATAATAAATTGTATGTTTTAAAGTTAATAACAACACGTGTGCGACATGTATGGAATTAAAATGAAAACATTAGTTTAAATTGTGAGTAAAAAGAAAATTAAATAAATAAATATATCATATAAAGAATATTAAATGCACTTTAATTTCTTTCGACTCGTATTGTTATTTTTTATAGCACATCAAATTGTTATCATGTTAAAATCTTTATCAAGATGTTATCATATTAGTGAAACAAAATCAATATTAAAAATATAAATATGAAAAATTTAATATTGAGTTGATTTGTGATACCAATGAGACTTTTGTTGAAAAGACAAAGTTTAAAATTTGTAATATTTAATGTTTTGGGTTTAAATCCCATCATTTGCATTTTTTTTCTTGTAATTTTAAATTTTTTTATTAATTTCATATAAATATATGGAAGTACAAAAAATATCTTATAGTAATATTCATTAATTGTTTAAAATGTGGTTTCTTAGTACTTTCCTTCATTAAGTTGGTGTCAAGTTGAGTACTGACACTTATTCAATTACACACTTAAATAATAGTATAAATAAAAGTTAATGTGAACTACACTAGTAGTCACCCAACTATAATTAAAAAAAATTTTGTCACTCAACTATGAAAAAGTACAAAGTAGTCACTCAAATTACACAATATGTAAACGTTGAAGGTTAAGTTATTTTAAAATTAAGACTAAATTGACATAATTTATAAATGTTGAGGGTTAAATGTGCTATTATGCCAATTTTAAAAGATGTCACAATTAGCCAACTAGTGACAAAAAAGACAAAATAGAATAGTGGGTGATCATTTTGTAACTTTTTATAGTTGGGTAACCGAAAAAGAAATTTACTAATAGTTGGGTGACTACTAATCTAGTTTGGCCTAAAAATTAACAGTTATACTATATATGAATAGTGGAGTAAATTAGTCTCTCTATTATAAAGATAAACGACTTAGCCTTCGTACATTTAAAGTTTGAAGCAAATAGATAAAAAAAAGTGATTAACATATGGTTGAACATTCAGGGTGTGTTTGGTTGGGAAAAAAGTGAGAGGAAAGAAAATAGGAGAGATAATCATGTTCCATCCTAATGCGTAAAAATAAATCATTTCAAATTGAAATGATGAGAGGAGAGAAAATGAGAGAGATGTGCATGTTAGTTCAAAAATTTGCATCTTTCAAATGTTTTGTTTTATTTTCTTTCCTTCCATTTTTCACCTCTACTAATCAATGGATGGAAAGAAAATTACTTTTTCTTTCCATTTTTCCATCTATCCTACCAAGGACATCCATGGAAAGAAAAATTATATTTTCAATCATTCTAGTTTTTTATCCCTTCAATTTTCCATTCTTTCAATTTTCTTTCCACTCCGCCAAGTAAAGTCTAAAATATACTAATTTATCATTGATTAAATCTTAGCTCAGTTGGCATCAACATTGTTGCTAATGTAGGAGGATGTGCATTCGAACATGCTGAAGCGTGTTTATTCTCCTATTCAAAGGTTGGGGTGTTAGAAAAATTAAAATTTTGAAAATTGAGCCAGTTTGTAAAATTTATAGCAATAAACTTTTTCTTGAAAACTACATATGCTTTGTGCAAAACAAATCCTAGACGTTCTCAGCTTTCAACCAAATGACCTTCTCCACTATTCTCGTACAACAAGTTGCTTCGAGTGTAGGCTCGAACAATCTGAACCAAACAAAGAACCAGAAATTATTTCTTACTTTTAGTAGGAAAGTAATTCTCTCTCAATAGAAACTGACAAAATTGTGATTCCCCAAAAAATAAAATTTATACTTGGAAAATAAGTTCTCTCTACTTTCTGGCAGAATAACAATATCTCAAACTTATGTGTAACTATTTGATCGCGTGATTCATAACAAGTAATAAATATTTATAATGAAGATCAAACCTATACTAACTATTATCACGACGAAAAGGCAAGCGCACGTATCGAACAATAGTATAGTAATGGCAAGACCGGGATATCGTACCCAAGGAAACCAAAAGTACTAGTAATAACTATCTTTTTATTATCTAGCCTAGGAATAAAAAGGGTTTGTTTATTAAACTAATTATCTAAACTAATTAACTAATTTAATTAAAGCGAAGAGAAGATTTGGGAAAGACTTGAAGAAAAGCAATTGATAAAGACGGCACCCAAGGAGGAATCCACCTAGATTTCACTTGTTATCTGACTCTGAACCAAACGATTTATTCACTTGACTTGATCTGTGAGACTCCCTAACTTACATTATTATCTCTTTCGAGACTAATAACGCCTAACCCTCAGTTGAATTAATTGAAATCTCTTTCTAATTAAAACCCCTAGGGAAGCAGTAAATCGATCATGGGCTCTTATATTAGGTTTCACCCTAATCCGGTAAAATCTCGTAACCCTATCTCTAGGCGTTCGATCAACTCTGCTTAATTATGCCAAATCTACTCTTAGGCAGGGTCTATTCCTCCTCTGCATAAGCACATTAAATCATGAGTCAATACCTGGAATATTAACTCAAGCATTAGAAACACATAATTAAGAACAAATTAAGTATTTATCATATAGTTCAGATAATAATAACAAGATCCATCATAGGTTTCATCCCCCTTAGGTATCTAAGGGGTTTAGTTCATAATGAAATAAGAGTACATGTCAAAAGTATAAAAATAGAAAAACATGAAGAAAACTCTTAAAAACTCCTGAAGGGATTCTGAGAGAGATCTTCAGTCTTGGAGTAGCTCCAGCTTTTGGGATGGATCATCTAGCTTCCTTCAAGTAATTCCTGGCGTGTGGTTCTGTGTTCCAGAAAAGTTCTAGAAGCCCCCGGAAAATCCCTTTATAGATCATACTTAGGGTGTTTATATAGGCTTTAGATTGGCTTTCTTCTTCCCTAAGTATCCTTTTTCCATGTAAAATACAACTCTTTGAAAAAAAGACACGCCCGTGTGCCACGGCCGTGTGACGTGTTTGCCAGGCCATGTTCAGTCCGCTAAATTTCACACGGCCGTGTAGGTCAATGGCCAGGCCGTGTGAATCGTAAAATCCTTGGACGACACCCTCGACAGACACGGGCATGTGATCAGCCCGTGTGGCAAGGCTTAGGTCATGTGATCTTCTTGATTTGGTCCTTTTTGTCTCTTTTAAGCTCATTTTTGGCTCCTTTTGACTCTTGGTGCTCTCCTGAGTACAAAACATGAAATAACCGGATTAAGAGCACCAAAATCCATAAATCTAATAATAAATATCCATAAATATATCCATAAATATGCTAAGTATTTGGGGTAACAATATGTATAATTTGGTGTTTATCAAATACCCCCACACTTAAGCATTTGCTTGTCCTCAAGCAAAACTCTCATTTACTGCTAGAATTCATTCCTTTCAATCACATAATCACTACCGATAATGTTACAAATTATTCCACAAAGAATCATACAGTGAGAATTCAACTATTGGGACATTAAGAACTTCAAACAATCTAAATTGAATATTTTGATAGTAAAATTATAGGTAATCTCCTTCCTCTAAGTAATTAACTTTAGTCCTAAATATACAAGAGATGACATCCTCACTAAGGATTCACTCAAATCACTCAAAGTGTTTAAGGTTCACAATTAAGCACTCGATTGTCTAACATGAGATGTTATCACTATAGGCTTGCATGAAAATCAAATCTCCACCACTTGTAAATAATGTGATACACAAATCAAAAGGTCTTTGTATGGTTGTAACGGGGTTTAGGTTATGGGTATGGATACAAGCTGAAGAAACAAAGGTTAGAATCGAGATGATTTCAATATATCACCCCCTATCAAAAACTTAATTACTGAATGACAACAAATATCTAGAACTATATTACATGAGCTCTTTTTTTCATGACAACTTTAACTTGCTAAGAATTACAATAATAATACTGAGGTTAGTTTTTTTTTTTTAAGAACAAATCAAGTTAATAAAATATAGTAGTAATACTCCATGATTCAGTAACAAAAATTGGTGATCATAGTGAGGTAACAATATTAAATTCAATCTCGATAAAAAGGGTCAAATTAAGTAAGGGGATTTCAATAATAATAGGTTAATGGGTTCATGATGAGGGTTAATCAATAAAGAAAAAGGGTTAGTAGGGTCAAAGGGGGTTCACTAAGGGTTTAATTATGTGGGAAGGCTTTTTATGGAGTAAGTGGGTTAAATCCTAAGTGCCTTTATCATCTCAGTATATCAAATCATACATGTGATCTCGACATGTATAATCGAAGCAAGTTCTAGAATAACAGTTCAATCTTGACACACTCAAACCACAAAAGAAATGAGCAAGAAAGGCTCAAAAATCTCACCAAAAATTTGGGTTTTTGATGTCATTCCTGTATACTTAAGATTTCAAGATAATACCTCAATTCAGGAAGATAATCTAAAAATTTTAATTCTCAAAATATCAACTTATCATGCTTGATTCTTTAAGGTCCTACAATCAAATAATCATGCATAATTCCCTTAGTCTAATTCATGACATCTCAACAATAATTATAGATTAATCAGAATTCATTCTATCAATATTATGAGAAAATCACTTAAGCACAAGACCACATTTAGTGATTTGAGAATAATGCAAAAAGTTAGGTTTCATGTTTATGTTCACCCCCCTCCCCCACACTTAAGATGTACATTGCCCTCAATGTACAAAGATAGACTATTCAAAATAAAGAAAATCATAAGAGGGAAGGAGGTGAAACTCCCTGTTATATGGGTGCGAAGCTTGATTCTGAGGCTGTAGTGTTTGGGGAAAGTAGTAGCTACCATGTTCTCAGCTAGATGAATAAATTGGGTCGTTGAACATGGCATTCATTTTGTATTAGCAGCTTGCTTGGAAATCTGTAGGATCATGAAGAGCTTATTAAGAGTTGGTGTGGAAGAGAGTGTAGTGGGATTACTTGTTAGAAATACTAGAAAAAAAGATGAAGCAAGTAAAATTTACTAATATAGATAAGTCCTTTATAAGAAAATATAAAATTAAAATGAAATTAAAAATTAAGAATAAAAATAAAAAGAAAGATAAAAATAAACAGATAGGAGGATTCAATGATCCTCGTCAGTAGGGGCCTCAGGTGGTGATGCTGGAGTGGCGATGTGAATTTGAGGGTGGTTTGGGGGTTGAGGAAGTGAGAATCTAGGGAATGGTGGATGGAATAGGGATTAGGGGTTAGGGAGGGGTAAACTCTGGCTAGGGTTTTGAAAGAGAGGAGAAGATGAACAGTGGTTTATTTATATAGAGGAGGGTCACACGGCCTAGGGACACGCCCGTGTACTCTGAGAGTGAGCCCGTGTTTTTTGATTTTTTCAATTTGGGTCGTGCCCGGCTATTATCCCACGCCCGTGTGTCTTAGGCTTGTGTGGTGTACGACCATATCGCACGGCCGTGCTTAGCTTCGTTCACTTCTCCCACGCCCGTGTATATAGTACCACGCCCGTGTATTGTTGTCCACGGTTTAATGGCACGGACGTGTCTCACGCCCGTGTTAGAGAAACAGAATCGAGCCTTGCCCCTGGCACGCTCGTGTTTTCTCATTCCCACGCCCGTGTTCATCTATTAACCTCACCCACGCCCATGTCACACGGCCGTGGGGATTTATCGCATCTCGTGTTTTGGGGAAATCTTTGCCCTGTTTTCACATGGCCGTATCGTGCGGCCGTGTCGCTTCCCCTATTTTGCCATGGCTTTAGGCACGCCCGTGTGGGTAGCCGTGTGTTCTGAAAGATTGTTCAATTCCAAAAATTTAATTATTTAAAGTGTTAGAAGTAAGAAATCAAAATATGTTAGTACTCAGGTTGCCTCCCGAGAAGCGCTTGTTTATAGTCTAAGCTCGACTTACCTCTCTGTTGATTTATCATGGTGGTTTGAGGAGTTCATACTCCTTGTTCCTACTGTTAATCTTAAAATAAGGTTTTAATCGGGTGTTGTTTACCTTAAAAGTGCTGAACTTGGGATGACTCACCTCAACCGTATCGAATGGGAAAATACTGAGTACTGTAAGAGGGATCTCCTCATTTGGTGTGGTAGTGACAATGTGGGGATCTGTGGCATCTAGTAAGACTTTATCGCCTACCTTAAGTTGATTAGGAGAGGTATCGGGCTTGTTTTGGTGAAGTTTCGATTTATCGTTTGTTCTTGGTTTGTGTTCTCACCATTCGTCTAAGCTCCTCTATCCGTAGCCTTCGTTCTTCATAGACGTCTTTGTTTTCTTCATGATAGTAGCGCACTCTCTCTTTTGTCTTGGTTCGAGGAGGTTCCTGCAAAAACGACTGAATATTAGTTTTATCATCGACAGGTTTTATAGCATCTTCCTGAGTCTTAGAGGGTTTGACTGAGTCGTGTGCATGAAGTGTTACTGCGTCGTCACCTGCACGAAGTGTTAGCTCTCCTGTGCCGACATTAATAATTGTTCTGGCAGTTGCTAAAAAAGGTCATCCTAAAATTAAAGGTACCTTGTTATCCTCATCCATATCTAGGATGACAAAGTCTACTGGGTAAATAAACTTATCAATTTTAATGAGAACATCTTCAATAATACCCTTAGAAAATCTAACTGTTTTGTCAGCCAATTGTGTACTCATCCTAGTCTGTTTGGGTTTACCGAGACCTAATCGTTTAAATATTTTATAAGGTATAACATTTATACTTGCCCCTAAATCAGCTGAAGCATTATTCACAGATAAACTACCAATTAAGTAAGGAATTGTAAAACTCGCTGGATCTTTCAATTTGTTAGGTAGCTTATTCTTTAGAATAGCTGAGCAGACTGTATTGAGTTCCACGTGCGATGTAGCATCTAATTTTCTTTTATTGGTCAGAAGTTCCTTTAAGACTGTTGCTGAGTTGGGCATCTGCGAAAGAACTTCAATAAAAGGTAAGTTAATATGTAATTTCTTTAAGAGTTTGACAAACTTACCGAATTGTTCTTCTGTTCTGTCTTTCGTCATCGCTTTAGGATATGGCACACAAGATTTTTAATCTGTACTTATCGTTTTATTATGACTTATCTGACCATTACGTTTGCTTTCCACATTTTCTTGCCTTGGTTCTGGCTCAGTCTCATCACATCCTTCTTGAATACCAATTGCATTGAGTTGTTCCCTTAGGTTTGGTTCAATATTACTTGGTAGGCTACCTTGTGGTCGTTCGAAGATTAGTTTGGATAGCTGGCCTATCTGAGTTTCGAGTCCTTAAATTGATGCTTGTTGATTTTTTAGTGCTGTCTCGGTATTCTAAAAATGAGTTTCTGACACCGAGATAAATTTGGATAACATCTCCTCAAGGTTCAGCTTCTTTTCCTGTTGATACGGTGGCTGTTGAAAATTCTGAGGATTTTGTGGCCTCTGATTCTGTTGACCACCCCAAGAGAAATTTGGGTGGTTCTTCCAACCTGTATTATAAGCATTACTATATGGGTTATTTTGAGATCTAAAATTATTGTTACCTATATAGTTGACTTGTTCCTCTTCGGTTGTAGGATTGAATGGTGGGTATTTTGTAGGCACACCTCCTCCACTTAAATCGCACCTCATCGTTGGATGTACCTGCGTAGAACCAAGTAAACCATCAATTTTCTTATTTAGAAGTTCTACCTGGTTAGAGAGCATGGTGACCGAATCGATGTTGTAAACACCGGCTACTTTCCTTGGCTTTGTCCTCATAACTTGCCACTGATAGTTATTCAATGACATCTCCTCTATAAATTCATAGGCATCTTCTGGTGTTTTATTGTTGATGGTTCTGTCAGCAGCTGCGTCAATCATTTGTCTTGTCGAGGGATTCACACCATTGTAGAACGTTTAAACTTGCAGCCATAGAGGTAATCCATGATGTGGGCACCTTCGCAAAAGGTCCTTGAATCTCTCTCATGCATCGTAAAGTGTCTCTAAATCCATCTGCACAAAAGAAGAAATATTATTACGCAACTTAGCTGTTTTTGTCGGTGGAAAATATTTTAATAGAAATTTTTTGGTCATTTGCTCCCAAGTGGTAATGGATCCTCGTGGTAGTGAGTTCAACCACTGTTTAGCTTTATTTCTCAGAGAAAAATAGAAGAACCGAGGGTGAATGGCATCATCAGAAACGCCATTAATTTTGAAAGTGTCGCAAAGTTCTAGAAAATTTGTCAAGTGCGTGTTAGGGTTCTCATCCTGCAAACCATCAAACTGAACAAATTGCTATATCATCTGAATCGTGTTAGGTTTCAGTTCAAAATTTTTAGCAGCAACAGCAGGCTTAACTATACTTGACTCAGTTCCTGTAAAATTAGGTTTCGCATAATCATACATAGTACGAGGAGCAAGATTCTGATTTGCTAATTCAATGGGTATGGCTGGCGGTAGTGAATTGTCTTGATTTTCAGCCATCTCTTCAGTAGTAGTTGAGATATCGTCCTCTTGCGCTTAAGCTGCGCCTGATTTCTCGTCAGTTTCTATGTAAAATAAAAATAGAAATAAAGTTAAATTTCAAGAAAACTAAATGGCTAAAGTAATAAAAATTAAGTGTTCCTAATATTTCAGTTTCCCCAGCAACGGTGCCAAAAACTTGATCGCGTGATTTGTAACAAGTAATAAATATTTATAACTAACTATTATCACGACGAAAAGGCAAGCGCACTTATCGAACAATAGTATAGTAATGGCAAGACTGGGATATCGTACCCAAGGAAACCAAAAGTACTAGTAATAACTATCTTTTTATTATCTAGCCAAGGAATAAAAAGGGTTTGTTTATTAAACTAATTATCTAAACTAATTAACTAATTTAATTAAAGCAAAGAGAAGATTTGGAAAAGACTTGAAGAAAAGAAATTGATAAAGACGACACCCAAGAAGGAATCCACCTAGATTTCACTTGTTATCTGACTCTGAACCAGACGATTTATTCACTTGACTTGATCCGTGAGACTCCCTAACTTACATTATTATCTCTTTCGAGACTAATAACGCCTAACCCTTAGTTGAATTAATTGAAATCTCTTTCTAATTAAAACCCCTAGGGAAGCAGTAAATCGATCTATGGACTCCCATATTAGGTTTCACCCTAATCCGGCAAAATCTCGTAACCCTATCTCTAGGCATTTGATCAACTCCACTTAATTATGCCAAATCTACTCTTAGGCAGGGTCTATTCCTCCTCTACATAAGCGCATTAAATCATGAGTCAATACCCAGAATATTAACTCAAGCATTAGAAGCACATAATTAAGAACAAATCAAGTATTTATCATATAGTTTAGATAATAATAACAAGATCCATCATAGGTTTCATCCCCCTTAGGTATCTAAGGGGTTTAGTTCATAATGAAATAAGGGTACATGTCAAAAGTATAAAAATAGCAAAACATGAAGAAAACTCTTAAAAACTCCTGAAGGGATTCTGAGAGAGATCTTCAGTCTTGGAGTAGCTCCGGCTTTTGGGATGGATCATCTAGCTTCCTTCAAGTAATTCCTGGCGTGTGGTTCTATGTTCCAGAAAAGTTATAGAAGCCCCCGGAAAATCCCCTTTGTAGGTCATACTTAGGGTGTTTATATAGGCTTTAGATTGGCTTTTTTCTTCCCTAAGTATCCTTTTTCCGTGTACAATACAACTCTTTGAAAAAGGGAGACGCCCGTGTGCCACGGTCGTGTGACGTGTTTGCCAGGCCGTGTTCATTCTGCTAAATTTCACACGGCCGTGTAGGTCAATGGCCGGGCCGTGTGAATCGTGAAATCCTTAGACGACACCCTCGACAGATATGGGCGTGTGATCAGCCCGTGTGCCAAGGCTTAGGCCATGTGATCTTCTTGATTTGGTCTTTTTTGTCTCTTTTAAGCTCATTTTTGGCTCTTTTTGACTCTTGGTGCTCTCCTGAGTACAAAACATGAAATAACCGAATTAAGAGCACCAAAATCCACAAATCTAATAATAAATATCCATAAATATGCTAAGTATTTGGGGTAACAATATGTATAATTTGGCGTTTATCACTATTGTAAATAGCTTTACCAGTGCCATCTATTTATAAAGAGAGATAAGAAAATCCTAGTTGAACTAGTAAAAATCAAATAATATTTATTTAATAGAACAATGGTCTTCTAGTTTAACTAGAAGAGGGGTGCAACACCCCTAGTTAAATATAGTAGGGTTGTCGCCCCTCACATGTAATAGAAGGGGAATTGGATCTCTCCTATATTGGGTCCAATTATGTGTGCTTCATTCACTTCTAACCTAACACTTTATAATTTAATTTAACACAATGCATGTTTTTCTATTTCTCAAAATAAATATTGTTTATTAACTAATTTAATTAGATAAATTAAATTTTCCAATTAAATAATTTTCTCAACCCAATTCTAATTTCTTTAAAGTCATAACAACTTTACCGTAAAAGAATCTCTAAAAAAATATATTTATTTTCCATATCCTAGGAATTCATAATGACCAATTAATTTAATTCTATTCTTGAACTTCAATTATTTAATTAAATAATAATTCGAGAAAGTTAAATTAATTCTCAAGTCATTATCATACTTAGGGAGAAACCACATTCATTTCTGAATGTAGCTCATTTCTCTAACTTTATCATTTCCATCCATTTTTATTCATTTGATTCTGCATGCAATTCATTTTTAGTTTCAATGAGCAAGTAGAGAGACCAATTAGACATATATAATTAGGGATGAAATAATTTATAATTAAGTTTCACCTTTTCACCTATTAATTATAAACTCATTTAGTTATGAAATCATTCCACTATATATTATGACTAAGCTCTCTCTAATTATATACCATTACAAAAGCTACTCGATCAGTGCTCGTCTAATAACCTTATCATAAGTGTGTTACCATCATAGGATATGTTTAATCTCTTTGGGATAAATATGTTCTCCCAAGATGATCCTATTTTATCTCATGGTAATCATTACAACTTCATGAAAAGTCAATTACTATCAAATAGTAATCAAGACATTTATCACAAAGGAAAATGACTCGTGGTCACATTTACTTTTCATCTGTCATGTAATGTCCATGAGAAGATATCATTTACCAATTATTTGGACTATGAATTCCACTATTTTGAATGATGTTACATACTACAAAAGTTGTATACCCAACGCACCAGCTTTCGTTTCCTTATCTATTTGAACTCAGGTTTTTACTTATGTCAAAGTATACAAGTCACACATACATAGTCCATCATCCACTCAAGATTAAGGTATGTCACACTATGAACTTAAAAAGTGAATAATTCCATAAATAGATATATGATCTATTCTACTTGGGTATTGTCTGATATACTATCAATCTAGTAGTCACAGCTATGTCTCTATCTTTTGCGAGTCGTCCACTTTGATGCTCAAGACAAATTATGTAATATCCTGATTTTGGGCCTAGTCGGAACAGTGGTTTCGAGACCACAAATCCGAGATAGAAATATTTATTTTATTATTATTATAAGGTCTATGATATATTTCTATGCTTGTATGAAGATTTCATGAAGAAATTTTATGTGAAAAATGCTTAATTGGACTTTAGGGACTAAATTGAATAAACTGCAAACTTGTGTTCTAGAAGCATCTTGTATGAAATTGAATTAGATTATTAATTAGAGGTCCTTAAAGAGTAATTTGACCAAGTTCTAAAAATTTGGACAAAAATGGACTTGGAAGGGTAAAATTTTAAAGAATAGTAAAAAGGGCATTTTGGTCATTTAGGGGTAAAATGAATTAAAATACAAAATTAAAAGCCAATTTTGCTCATCTTCTTCACCAAGGCCGTGTATACCAAGGGAGACTCCATGGCTAGGGTTTCCAAGCTTCCAAGCTCGATTAGCAAGGAAAATTGAAATTCGGGCTAGAATCGGGAAAATACCAAGTTGTGGACTAAAATGGTAAATTTCCGTTTCTGGATCCGAGGTAAGATCATGTGTAAATGTGGTAACATAATTTTCATTTTAAGTAATTTAATGTTATTTATATGATATGATGATTATTATCATGAAATATTATGCTTTGTGAATTATTATTTAGTAATATGTAAATTATGTGAGCTACTTGATAAATATGAAATGCTACCAAGTATCGGTTTCGACATTCCGAGGAAGACGGCAAAGATATGTGATCGAGGAAAAATCCCGTTTGAACCTTGGGAATAGATTAGAATACAAGTGACATGTCACTAGGATATAAGAGTTCTGAACTCGTTGAGTTGAGTCCGAGTTCGTGAGATGTAACTAGGCATCCGAGCTCGTTGAGTTGAGTCCGAGTTCACTTATGGATGCGAACGCCCGAATTTGTTGAGTTGAGTCCGAGTTTGCTTATGGGCGGGTTACATGGTAGCTTGGCTACATAATTTCCGCAGGCTATTGAGTTTGTCTAGCTGCGGGTATGGCACTTATGTGCATGTAATCCGTGTATTCGAATCATATTTCGATGTGTTCAACGGGTGAATCTTAAGTGAATAAGGAGAACACCTAAGACGAAAGTGACATGTTGGTAAGTGTGGTGAATGAGAAAGTTTGACAGGTATGTGTTTAAACCCTCGAGTTGAGAACTTGGTATGATGAAATCGTAGTAAGATAGTAAATACACATGTAACATGAATGTCTTGGTGATATTTATGCAAATGATGTTTTAGGTTGGATTGCATGATTATGTTACGTGCTATTTGCATGTGAACTTACTAAGCATTTATGCTTACTCCCTCCTTTTCATTCTTTGTAGTTTTATCAAACCAGCTCAGAAATTGGGAACGGTCGGAGGCTCACTCACACTATCCGTGGACCATTTTGGTATAGTGGCTTGTATATTTTGAGTATGGCATGTATAGCATTATAATCATTTTGTGTATATGATCTTATGATATGGCTATTGAGTGGTAAGGAAATTCTTGGTAATGATTAGTCATTATAATGGCTAATCAAGATCATATTTGGTGTTATGTATGTTTAATGTGCTATCTAATCCATGGAAATTCATAAAAAGGTGAAATTTGCTATAAAACAGTATCATACAACAGCAATGATGTGAGTTTGAAAAATCACTAAAAATAGTAGAGATAGAATTAGATGGTGTATGAAATATAAAGTTGAAGTTTATTGAGCCTATTTTCATATGGAAGAAACAAACAGGTAAATGAGTTGTATTTTATGAGATATTTGAGTTTTGGTGAAATAGGGTCAGAACGATTTCTAAATTCCCTGTTCTGAATTTAGAAATCCACTAAAAATTGTAAAAGTATAATTAGGAGTCATAATTTATATGTACAGATTCCTTTTTGAGTCTATTTTTAAGAAAAACAAATGACATAGTCATCTGAATTCTGTATAGAGAGAAAAGTGGTTCGTAGTGAATAGAGGTCAGAGTAGTTGAATACTGAAATAGGGGAAACTTTAACTAATAAACTGTACTAATTGGCCTGACCAAAAATTCTGGAAAAAAATTTTTAAATAGATATATGAGTCTAGTTTTAGGGAAAATTTACAGATTTTAATTTCAATTTTTTAACTCAAGATATGAATTTTTTTTAGCGACTGTGACGCAGATGGACAGTTCATTACGAAAGGTGAAATAAATTGTTTGAAATTGTTCAAGTGACAAATTAAGTCTGTTAACGCCTCGTGCTCGACTCCGACGACTGTCTCGGGTAAGGGGGTGTTACAAATTATCTCCTCAATTGGACTTGATAGACATTATATTAGTCTTTCAATAAGTTTGCTCATTTTTTGTTAGACTAATGACATGTTTAGGTTCATATACTAATACAAGTTCTCTTTTCATATTATGGTCCGACCATGTAATACTACTTACTATTAATTAAACATTAGATAAGCATTGAGCCAATATTTGCTTCCACTTTGCTTTGCATGCAAAAAACCATTGAGGATAATATACAAAGGGTACTAATGTAATTAATAGATATTATTAAACCAATTTATTTAAAAAATACAAGTATACAAAACGAATATACTACATTAGGGCATCAGATCCAACATGGGGTTATATAAAAAATATTAATTTTTCATGATTTAATGTAATGTGAAAATAGTAAGCCATTTAATTCTTGTATTTTCTTTAAGTTGAATTTTTTTTCACTTTTTTGTTACAAAATAGGGCAATTCCCTAACTAATGAATAGGTACCAAACATGGGAATGCAACACCATCCCTATCAGCTTGCACAAGGTGAGAAACAACCGCTAGCATGTGATCAAACAACAACAATCTATCATAAATTAACCAACTTTCCTTTGCCATACAATCTACTATAATATTTCACTGTCGAGGAACAAATGAGATCTCACAAGTCCACTCATGCCAAAGGAGTTCACGGATGACTAAGACCAAACAATACAAATGATGCAACCTACTAACCCCACTCTTGATCATCTGAATAGAAGTTAGAGAATCCAACTCAACAAGGATAAATCAAAAACTACGAATCTAGACAAGCTATAGTCCTTGAAAACTACACCAAAGTTACGCAAAAGCAATGCAACTTTTCCCACAAAAAGCTTGAAATCCCCTAAGCCAGAACACATGCGAGTCCCTACCCACTCCTCCTACCCCAACAAGACCATCCTCCAACTTACAACTACTATTTGTATTCAATTTGTCATAGCCACAGGGTGTTTCCTCCCAACCCAACAAGATTTTGGACTGAAATTATTGATTTACGGTGACTAGAGTTCCCGAAAAATTTTGCATTCCACCAGCAATACTACCTAGTCTTTCATGAATGTCACACCCCAAGCCCATGAAACCAAAAAAAAAAAAACATTGCACTATTTCCACAAACTCTGAAATATAAAAGAGAACTACCAGGACCATTCCGAACACCCAAGCCGTACCTTCCCATACGAGCATAAATTCCAAATGAACAATTCAAACCGATTTAAAGTGAAGAAAGAAGCTGACACATCTCCTGAAATACTCTTCTAAACCTTTTTGACTACTAGAAAATTTGAAGTAGATGTAGAATAGTTTCAAGCCCCCACAACAAACCTACAACTATCATCAAACGATAGATGTCTAGTCATTTGAATAACATTACAAATGAGTTTATTCTTCCACGTTAACCAGAGCAAGTATTGAATGTTCGATTGACATGGTAGCTTCCTAACAATCTTAGCAACTAGACAAAGAGCATCATCATCATTTAACAAGAACTTATAAGTAGACTTTATGGTAAACTAGCCATTAGAAGAAAGATCCCAAATTAACTCATCAGTACAACGACTAAAAATTTTGGTTGTAAGACTTCAAACCTCAAAATAAAGAAGTACTTAAGGAACAATCAGGAAATACAAAAGGCCCTATAGAAATGGTTCTAGAACCAACTCTTAATAGTAGACTTGCAAATGATCAACAACATAGGGTGTTTTGTCGTAGTGGAGGGGTCTCTCATAGGCTTGAATTCTTCCAATCTAGAGTGTTTTAAACACTGAGTCTATCGAACAGGAAATAATGACCCACTCACATATAATAGAGCAATCTAAAGTGCTAGTTCCAAGCTCTGAGAAATAGCTATGAAAGTTGAGATGGATTCCAACTCAGTATGAGAACTTATAGACTCAGTGAAAAAGATAAAACCCATAGGGTGTAAGTGGATCTACAAGAAAAAAAATGCGAATGGAAAAGTGGAAAATTACAAGGCTAGACTTTTAGCAAAATGTTATACTCAGAAAAAAGTATCGATTATGAAGAAATATTCTCTCTAGTTTTCATGCTCAAGTAAATTTGTATATTGTTATCCATTACGATGACTTTCGATTACGAGATTTGGAAAATAGATGTCAAGACAGTATTCTTGAACGACTATCTTGAAGAGAACATTTATATTATGCAACCCACCAGATATATAGTTAAAAGAAACGAGCATAAAGTTTGCAAACTTCTTAGAAACATATGGACTTAAGCAAGCATCCCACTCATGGAATTAAAGATTTGATCAAGTGATCAAGACTTTTTGATGTGAGAAAAACATAGATGAGCCTTGTGTTTATAAACATATTAGGGATGGAAACGTGGCTTTTCTCATTCTATATATTAATGACATTCTACTTATTAGGAAGGATATTGTAACGCCCTGAATTATTTAATCTTCTTTCTGAGAATTTTGATATAAATATGTATCTACTTCAGTGGTTAAGTGTTTTGGATGTGTGTTTGAGGTCTTGGGTTCAAGTCCTACTTTTGGAAAATATGTTATTTTTTATCTTAGCCTTATCCTTTTTTGGTGGGCTTATGTTATATTCTTGGTAAACTCAGATAAGAATGAGCCTGTTGGTTTGAGTGGTAAGGCGTTATCTTACCCTAGGGTTTTGTGTTTGAATCCCCGTATGAGTGTGGATGATAATTTTTGCTCAGTTGTGTAATAAAGTTTCAGTGGAGATGGAATTCTGATTTAGTTGGATGAGGTTAGTGGTTGGATTTAGTGGGATTGGTAGTTAGTGGGGTTGTGGGGAGTTAAGATTTTGGTGGAATTAATTTTTAATTTTAATTATTTTATTTTCCCAAAATTCCTTTTCTTTCTTTTCTCTAACGTTATTTTTTATTCTTCTTTCTTTTCTTTTTTGTCTCTTTTATTCTTCTTCAATTCTGATCATCGTATGTGCTATCATTGTTGTACTTCTGGGGTTCTTCGATTCATTTCGAATAGGTAAGCTATCAAGTAGTTTTCTTTTCCATTTTACATTGTGGGGGAATTTGATTATGTTTAACGAAATCCATTGATAGTGTTCATATTTCTTTATTAAGGGAAAGACAAGAAGTGGTTGTTGTTCCTCCAGAGATTTGAGTATTGAGTGGTTTCTACTCGTTGGTGGTAAGTGTTTCGCTAGTGGTTCGATTTTGAGAGGCCTTAAGTTGAGATCAAATTCTAGTTTAAATTTGTAAATTAATTGCTAAAACGGTATTTTCATACTATTTTTAGGTTTTAGAGATCTCGAGATTGCTTTCACATAGAAAATGAACCAGGTGTGTTGGGATGGTCAGAGATGGTGTGTAGAGGATAGGGGCAAGACTTTGCATACCTGTATGTTTCTGATAATCTGATTCTAATAAGGATTTATGTCCACTTATGTTCTGATATACTGAAATTCTAAATTTGATGCACGTATGTTTCCGTTGAGTTACACACTGATTTTATGAAAACTCACATCTGTTGTTTGTTCTGCTCAGGTAATCCTCAAACATAGGCGGGTCGATGCGACAGAGTCTCAGCGATGACCACTAGTTCACGAACTGTTTTGATTAACGATTTTTATTTAAATTTTGGATTATTTTTTAGAGTTTTATAATTTTGGGACTCTCTGGACTTTTTGTTTCAATTTTGGTTTTGGATATGTTTTTGACTTTTACACTGCAATGTTTGACAAAACCACAGTTTTACACAAACCAAACATAAACATGGTTTTCAACTTTAACAATATCAAACTTTCGCTGCAAAATAAGTTTTTTGAAAGAGCAAATTGACAATGTTTTCCTTAATGAAAATAATAATATGTTTGATAAAAATGTGGATTCTTTTTAATAACAATTAAGCGCGAGAAATTTAACATAATAAAATTGATTTCAAAACCCTTCTTCGTAAAACTCCCAGATTCAGCCATAATGTTTATGTTGGGTTTGAGGTGTTACATTTAGTAGTATCAGAGTCAGGTTGCAAAACTCGAGCTGTAAATTTTGGGTTCAAAATTGAATTTGAAAAAGAAACGATTTCCCAATAAGTTTGTTTCTTATGAGTAAAGTATGTGGTACACAGATTCTCCGGTGCTGATCTTGTAAGTACTTCTGGACTTAGAAACATTTTAGTTTGAACTATCTAAAACTATACTGTGTTAGCTAAAAATTGAGATTTCTGAACTTCTGATAAATATTTGAAGAATAAAACATTTGCTAATAAACACTAAAACTGAAGCATAAAATTTTGTAATGTAGATAAAATTTTAAAACAATGAGCGCTCGTGGAACATATGGGCATGGTATTTGTAGGCGTGGCGGGCGTCATTGGGGGACTCGAGCTGAGTCTTCCTCTTTAGGTAGTATGCCAAATCTAGAACGAGCGAGACTCCGGGTACACCTACTGCTGAGACCAAGTCTCAAAGCCGCTCGGCTAGGGACGACGCACTATCCCAAGCCGTGTTAAGAGTTTTAGAGAGAATTGAACAACTTTGGTCTGGATTTAGGGGGCATAGGTCGGTAATTGAAAGACTTCGATCTAATGGAGCTGAACTATTTAGGGACGTCATTAGAGTCGCCCCCACCATGGCCGAATATTGGATGGAGGCCACCGAGAGAATAATGAACGACATTGACTGCACTCCTGAGCAGAAACTGAAAGGTGCAGTTTCTTTGGTTCGCGATGATGCATAATAGTGGTGGTTATCGGTTGAAAAGAGTACTCAACCAGATCATCTTAATTGAGATTACTTCAAGACTACCTTCCAAGGGAAGTATATGGGTGCGAGCTATGTAGATGCTTGTAGGCATGAGTTCATGAATCTCACGCAAGGTGATAGGACTATGGCCGAGTACGAGGCTGAATTTTTAAGACTGAGCCACTATGCTCAAAGGATGGTGGCATCTGAGTACGAAAAGTGTGTTCATTTTGAAGACGGTTTGAGGGATTGTTTGAGGGTTTTTATTGCTCTGTAGATGGAGCGAAAGCTCGCCATTCTAGTGGAAAACGCGAAGATCGTCAAAGAGGTTAAGCGCGTGGAGCGCCAAAACAGGGATCATGAGAGAGGCAAGAATAAGAGGGAATCAGAGCCCTCTAATTATATTTAGAGGCCTAAGAAATAGGCCGAACCTAATAGGCCTTCTAGGGTGGGAGTTCCAGCTGCTCCTACTAGGGTTCAGCCATGCAGTGACTGTGGTAGGTGCCATCCAGGCAAGTGTTGGAGGAGATTAGAGGCATTTTTCATTGTGGGCCGATGGATCACCAGATTAGAGAGTGCCCATAGTGTTTTAATTAGATGTAAGCTCTGAGTTCAGGTTTTGTTCAGCCTCAAAGGGCAGCACAGTAGCCACCTAAGGGTCATGGTCCAGCCAGTGGTGGTAATGGTTTGGGCAGAGGACAGAAAGCATTAGGCAAAAGTGCTAATCAAATTGAGGCAAGACAACTTGCACTAGTATATACTGCTCGACGCCAAGAGGACATAAATGCCCCTAATGTGATTATGGGTACGTTCTTTATTTTTTATGTCCCTTATACTGCTTTGATAGATTTATGGTCAACACACTCGTATACAGGTAGTTCTGTCTCTGGAAACTTGAGGATTACTGTTGAGAGTACTTCTAGTAAGATTTCTGTACTGAGTCCATCAGGAAAATCTATTCAGGTAAATAGACTATATAACAATGTACCACTGGAAGTACAAAGGGTTGTGTTTCTGGAAAATCTGATGGAGCTACCATTTGGAGAGTTCGATTTGATTCTGGGAATGAACTGGCTGGTAGAACACCGCATTAGTTTGGACTGCACAAAAAATAGAGTAGTTTTGAAAATCGAGGATGATGTGGAAGTTGTTGTGATTACCGAGAGTCGAGATTATTTTTCCAATGTGATCTCCGCTCTAGTGGATGAAAAATTGGTTCAAGAAGGGTGTGAAGCATAACTGGCCTTCATAAGTGTTTCATTTTCTGAGGACTCCTTTGTTGAGAACATCAGAAAAGTGAGGAAATTTTTGGATGTATTTCCTAATGAGCTACCGGGTTTACCTCCGAATCGGAAAGTTGAGTTTGGCATTGAGCTTCTAACAGGTACAACCCCAGTGTCTATCGCTATAAACCGAATGGCACCGAAAGAGCTTACAGAGCTAAAGGCTAAGCTTTAGGAGCTTATGGATAGTGGATTTATCCATCCTAGTGTGTCTCCATAAGGGCCACCAGTTTTGCTCGTAAAGAAAAAAGACTGTACCATGAGGATGTGGATCGACTACCAGCAGTTGAATAAGTTACATGTGAAGAATAAGCACACTTTTCCGAGGATCGACGATTTGTTTAATCAGTTTCATGGGGCTTCAGTATTCTCAAAGATAGATCTTCGTTCCGGCTATCAATAGCTTAAGGTTAAGGAAGCTAATATCTTTAAGATGACTTTTAGAACTCGTTATGGGCACTACGAGTTCCTAGTCATGTCATTTGGTTTGAAAAATACTCCAGCTACATTTGTGTATCTGGTGAATTGACTTTTCCAGCCATATCTAGATCAGTTCATCGTAGTCTTAATCGATAATATTTCAGTGTATTATAAGACCAAATATGAGCATGATTAGTATCTTAGAGTGGTGCTTCAGATACAGCGTGAGAAACAGCTCTCTATTTTTAAGATTGTAAGACTTCATAGGGTTTTGGTTTCGATAATTTCTGATAGGGATCCTCGCTTTACTTATCGATTTTGG